>OX359294.1:34659767-35274611 GCA_947179395.2 Pulicaria dysenterica
AATAGAACGAATAGGGCTCGAGACGTGAAGTGTATGGGTTGGTGGTTGGCTTTTGGGTATAGAGGGGGGTGATTGACCCTGGGGATTTGTCATGTTCAATGTAACCTGAATGTGTCTGTTCAAGCACAGAAGTAGGCTCTCACATGGCACCAGTAAGTGTGGGCTGAGTAGACACCACACCCGGTTTAGGCTGTTGGGTTTTAAAGAGCCTTGAGGTTGACACCTTGAGAGTAGGCGTCTATCCCTCAACTCCTGCCGGAGTGATCAATGTGATCACAGCTCCAGTGATGCCTTTAGGAGTGGCACCACCTTTGGCAGTTTTTCTTTGGTATGTATGGATATTCTCCCTAGTAGCAGTGGGCACACTAGGGGTGGCTTCAGATTGGAATTGTAGATGGAATGAAGGTGGTGGAGATGGGTTAAACTGAGTTGGTTACACTGCAGTCATTTCTCCAAAGGTAGATGGAGAAAAGTAAAAAGAAAGAGAGAGAGGAGAGGTCTTACTAGAAGCAGCTTCAGTATGTTCTGGTTCAGCCTGAGCAGAGTGCTCAGCTTGAACTTCTGTGTCAGCCTGAGAAGCTCCCCCTTGATTTGATCCCTCAGCTTCACTCTCAGAAGAAGCTCCCTCAGCTACCAAGAGCATTGGACCACTTAGTCCCTCTTGCTCAGGGAAGATGTCATTATTGAACATCTTGGAGCTGAGTGATGGAACAGGAAACACATCCCATCCAGCTTCATGGAGATCTCCCAACTCAGCTTCAAGCACCAAGGACAAGTACCTTATGAATGGCACATGGAGGTCCCTGGTGGTCTTCAGTACTTGGACTTTGAGCTCGTTGAATATAAGATGTGCATAGTCGATACGTCTGTCAAAGAACATATTGTATAACAGCTGCATTTCAAACTCGTTGACTTGGTCCAAGCCTCCAACTTTAGTCCCTGGTGAACGTACCACTGTGGAAACCATAAAGCCCCAGCCAGTTGGGAAAGTGGCCTTCTTGATCACCCCTTCAGTTTGAGGATGACCCATCTGAGGTAGAACTGATCTCTCCACTTGTCTAGACACGGTTGACTCGAACACATCTTGAATAGGGAGTTGAAGAACTTCCCTTAGTCGTTGAACCGTGAGGACCACTGTTCTATCTCCATTACGAACAGTGCCTATGATCTCTCCTCTGTTCTAGTTGAAGGTGCATGTAAACCAGAACTCCAACAGATGTTGGGGAACAATGTTGAGTGATGCGCCACAGAAGGCGAATGCCAGGGGGCATTTACGGATATAATCAATCAAAATTTCATATCCTCTGCCTTGTTTCCTCTGAGGAATCGCAAGAAAGGCCCGTTGATTGTTGATTTTAATCACTGGCAGTCCATTGTTCTTAAAAGTAGCACCTCTGACCATCCGTTCACCTAGAACAAGAGTGGTACTTTCCATCGTTGAATGTTTAGATTACACAGAGTAATCAATTTGTAACTCGCACTGAGCGATCGTCAATTGCGCACTGAGTGACTTAGGGTTTAGAATTCGATGGAACAGAAATTTGGACTTAGCAAAGAAAGTAAAGGTATTTTAGTATGTGAGAAGTCTGGATTGAAAGCGTAAATTCTCTAATTCGACTATGATCGATATATATACCTTTCCGAGGAGAGATAAAAGTTATCGTTGGAATCCCTTTTTAATCCGTTACGTCAAAAAATTACGGCTTGATGTAACGGTTAGAGGGTAGAAACACATCATTCTCCAATGGATACAAGTGTAAAATAATAATTTTAACAAATAATAAGATTATAAACACTTTGTGAATATATCAATACACAATTGATAGAAGATACGAATTGAAACTGATTCAAATACGTATGGACAGAAAAATTAATAACACTTAGTAATTAATTCAAAGATTGGACACACCAAGTTGAGTAAACATATTACTCAGTCTAAGTCAAGCACTCAGCTTGATTCAAGCACTCAGCTTGAGTGGAGCACTCAGCTTGAGATTGATGCTCAGCTTGAGTAGAGCACACAGCTAAGGCTCAATGACACTTAGTCATTTATGTTTAAGACTGACTTAAACGAATAATTTTAGCTACACTAAGTAGGTAAAATATGTTTGGAACTTACCAAACGTGTGAACCAATCACACAGTGTGAGTTAAGCACATAGCTCGGACTCAATGACACTTAGTCATTTTGTTCGAGACTAACTCAAACTAACATTTCAACTACACTAAGTAGTTGAATTATGTTTGGAACTGACCAAACGTGTGAACTCATTATTCAGTTTGACATATAGATCAGTTTATGAAAACTTATTTATAAACTATGCACCCAGCTTAAAACACTTAGTCTCTGTCAAACTGAGAACTCAAATTTTAGACACTTAGCCAGGGGTTGAGCATACCCAATTTACTTAGCAGATACATAAACCTCTTTTCATCAAGGGGCTTAGTAAATATATCTGCTAATTGGTCATCAGTGGAGATAAATTTTATGTCAACAAAACCTTTTTCAACGATGTCCCTTATGAAGTGATGTCTAATTTCAATATGCTTGGTTCTTGAGTGAAATACTGGATTGTAAGTGATGGCTATTGCACTTTGGTTATCACAGAAGATAGGAGTTTTCTTGAAACTCATCCCAAAGTCCTGAAGCTGATGCTGCATCCACAAGATTTGAGCACAACAGCTCCCTGCAGCAAAATACTCAGCTTCAGCAGTTGAAGTAGCCACTGAGTTCTGTTTCTTACTAGTCCAGCTTACTAATTTACCTCCAAGCAATTGACATCCTCCAGTGGTTGATTTTCTATCTAACTTGCACCTAGCATAGTCAGCATCAGAAAAACCAACTAACTCAAATCCAGAATCCTTTGGATACCAAAGACCTAGATTTGGTGTACCTTTAAGGTACTTAAAGAACCTTTTCACAGCTAAAAGATGTGATTCTTTAGGATCTGCCTGATATCTTGCACAAACACATGTAGCAAACATGATATCAGGTATACTAGTTGTCAAATAGAGTAATGAACCTATCATTCCTCTATAGGTAGACTGACATACAGGTTTACCATCTGAGTCTTTACTCAGCTTGACAGCTGGTGTCATGGGTGTTCTCATGGTTAAACTTGAATCAAGACCATATTTCTTTATCAAATCCAAAACATATTTGCTTTGATTGATGAAAATTCCATCAGGCTTTTGTTGAATTTGTAGGCCTAGGAAATATGTCATCTCACCCATCATACTCATCTTGTACTTTTGTGACATTATTTTGGAGAACCACTCACACAGAGATTCATTTGTAGAGCCAAAAATGATGTCATCCACATAGATTTGTACAAGAATTATCTGTTCTTTACTCTTTTTAATAAAGAGTGTCTTATCTATACTGCCTCTGGTGAAATTCATGGATATTAGATAAAAAGACAGTGTATCATACCAAGCTCTTGGAGCTTGTTTAAGACCATACAAAGCCTTGTCTAACTTATAGACATGATGTGGAAACTTTGAACTTACAAAGCCAGGAGGTTGTTTCACATAGACTACCTCTTCCATTCAAGAAAACACTTTTCACATCCATTTGATAGACTTCAAAGTCTTTATATGCTGCATAAGCCAGGAACAGCCTTATAGCTTCAATTCTAGCAACAGGGGCAAAGGTCTCATCATAATCAATTCCTTCTTCTTGCCTATACCCTTGTGCTACCAGCCTGGCTTTGTTCTGAGCTATCACTCTATCCTTGTCCATTGTGTTTCTATAGACCCCCTTAGTGCCTATAATTGTATGATCTTCAGGGGCAGGGACAAGGGTCTAGACTTTATTCCTCTCAAACTCATTTAATTCCTATTGCATAGCATCAATCCAATCCTCATCTGCTAAGGCTTCCCCAATCTTCTTTGGTTCCATCTGAGACAGAAAACTAAAGTGAGCAGCATAGTTAGCTTTAGCCTTAGATCTGGTCATGACTTTCTCTTGGACATTTCCAATGATTTGATCTTGAGGATGATCTTTTAGGAATTTAAATGTGGTAGTTGGAGAGTCTGGTTCTGAATCTGAGTGATGTTGAGAACCTCGAGGTGAACTTATCTCCTCAGTCTCAACAGCAGCATTGTCAACAAACTGATTATCACTAAGATTCTCAGTCTGAGTGACTTCAGCTCCAAAAGGATTGACGAACTCATCATCTTTCTCAGCTTGAGAATCCTTTGAAGCTTGTGATGATTTCATTGATGAACACACATCATCATCACTATCATCTTCTATGACATACATAGGATTTGACATGTTGATTTCCCTTGGCCTTTCAAGCTCACTCAGACTAACGGAGTCAGCTTGAGTTTTTTCAGCTTGATCAATACTGTCTTCATCAAATGAAACATGAATTGATTCTTCAATGGTCTTTCTCCTAGAGTTATATACTCTGTATGATTTGGAGATTGAGGAATTACCAACAAATATTCCAGGATCAGCTTTGTGTTCCAACTTATGGAGCTGATCTCTTTGACATGTTGATTTTGAACCAAAGATATGGAAATAACCTATATTGGGCTTTCTAGACTTATACATTTCATATGAAGTCTTTCCATGTCTTTTGACAATGATTGACCTATTCTGAGTATAGCAGGTTGTACTAACAGCTTCATCCCAGAAATAGAGTTTCAATCCTGCCTCACATAGCATTGTCCTTGCAGCCTCAATTAAGGTTCTATTTCTCCTTTCAGCAACTACATTTTGTTGTGGAGTTCTGACATATGAGAAATTTTGTAATATTCCTTTTTGTTCACAGAAGCTTTCAAGGGTTGAGTTCCTGAACTCAGTCCCATGATCACTTCTGAGTTACTTTAAGGACAAACCTTTCTGCAACTCTTCCCTTTTGATGAAACTTATTATCTCCAAGGCAGCCTCACTTCTGGCTTTTAGGAATATTACCCAGGTGAATCGTGAGAACTCATCTACTATCACCAGAGTGTAATTCTTGCCACATAGGCTTGGAGTACTTATGGGTCCAAACAGATCCATATGCAACATATGCAATGGGTCTGTTATTGAAAAATTTTGCTTTGATTTAAAGGACCCTTTATGGTGTTTCCCTTGTTCACAAGCTGAACACAATTTGTCTTTGACAAATGTGATTTTTGGTAATCCAGAAACTAACTCTTTATTCAGCATATTTATATTTTTAAAGTTCAAATGAGACAAACGTTTATGCCATAACCAACTCAGCTCAGGAACAGAATGGGAATACAAGCAGGTTTTATTATTGGGATCAGCAGAATTAAGATCAAGTAGATACACATCTCTTTCTCTTTTAGCTAATAATGCAGGCTTTCCCTTAGCATTATAAATTGTTCCTTCATTCTTCCTAAAAGTAACAACATTGTCCTCATCACACAATTGACTGATACTAATCAGGTTGTGTTTGAGGCCTTTGACATATGCAACTCTCTGGAAAGTGACTTTACCAGCTTGCATCTTCTCATAGCCTTTGGTTTTTCCATGGGACTTGTCACCAAATGTCACTTTAGGACCTTCAACTTCCTGGAAATCACTTAGAAGTCCTTTCCATCTGGTCATGTGCCTTGAACATCCACTATCCAAGTACCATTTACTTGAACCCTACACATGATATAAAAACTAAACACATTAGTTTTGCTTGGGAACCCACTTCTTGGTAGGTTCAGATGATGAGCACTTAGCAGCTTCATCTTTTTGAAGTGACTGCTCAGCTTGAGCAGGAACTGAATCCTGTGTAGGCACTACTACAAAATGAGTCTAATGCAACCTTTTAATAGCAACCTTTTGAAATAAGTTGCGTTTGATAATAAAAATTCTTTTTTTGAGATAAAGGTTGCATTAGAATACCATATGCAACCTTTTTATGTAAGGTTGCAAAATTTTATTATAAATTGTAACTTTTGTTTAAAAGGTTGCATTAATATAACTTAAAGGCAACTCTTAATTCAAAGGTTGCATAATCAATATATTATTTCTATCAATATATGTTTTAAGTTTAAATAAAATATTGATATATATTTATTATACTATAAACCTTTCATTTTATGATACATTAGTTTAATAAACTAAAACATATTTTATAATAAATATTTACGAGATAAAAATGATGATTGGTTCTTTAATTTAAAATATAATTTTTGATTAAAATATTATATTACATCTATAATATACGTAAAAGAACATATTATTTATATATATTGAAATAACAAGTAAATATTTATATCATAATACGTATGAGACTTCAAATTTTGAAAAATTGGAAACAATTAAAATAATCTAAGTTAGTTTGGGATCCAGGGCAATGAAAGTGCCGATCCTCAAAATAAAGTCAATAGTTCTGCTTCAAGCCAAAATTTACGTCAGTTCCTAACTACAAGCCCCCCATCGCCGCTCGCTTTCTCCACGGCCGGTCGCTTTCTTCATCGCCAGTTCTGGAGTCTAAAATCCCACCCATCCCTTTCTCCGTCGTCCTTCGCTGCTTTCTTGTTCGTCGTTCTCCCAATAACGGTTGCTTTCTTGTTCATCGGTGTTGCAATCAAACAGATTTAAGGCTCAAAGTTTTAATTTTCTGCAACTAATCTAAGGTATGTGTGTTGGGAACTCGTGGGCACGCAGCGGAAGCGAATGTACAACAAAAACAGCCCATGGTATAAGCAATTAAAGCATAAAACCGAAATCCCAAACATGGACCAAACTCTATGTATAAAAATGCAACTTGTAAAGAAAGAGGTGGTTATACCTTTCACCTAAGCTCCAGAAAAGTGATTGTCTCGAGATGTTGATGCTCCAAAAACGAGAGTGCAGATCGACTAATGGGTAGTACCCCGGGAACACGTCCAACCACACGAGATAGCGAACCTTCGTGCTTCTTCACTACGAAAAGCAATCCGGGACAGCAACAACGAGACCACAATAATCTGGATCAGTCTCTCTTGAATAATCCTCTCTTGGCCTTAGTAGCACCAAAGAGGTTAATGTGTGTTTTTGAGAGAGAGAGAGAGCAAAAAGAGAATCACCACCAAAACAAAAATGATCCATATTTGGTATCTTAACCCCACAAACCGGCCACACCTCGAGAGTAGAAGTCCTCCATGCATTGGCTACTTTGGAGCTGGATTTGACAAATGGCACTGGCGGGGTTTAGCGGCGCTAACCATAAGTTAGCGGCGCTAACTCAAAAAGGTTAGCGGCGCTAACAAGCCCTGTCAGTGATTTGACACAAAGTACATGCAGCCGTAGCGGCGCTAACCTCTAGGACTTAGCGACGCTAACCCCTAAGAGTTAGCGGCGCTAACGCCGCCTGCGATGTCAACTTTTGTCTTTTGTCATATTTGGTCCCTTAACTTAAGTTGCTATCAGGTTAGACCCCGGTGTATGACCCAATAGGCCCATACATCATCAGCAACGGTCCTTATCGCGTACGTACATTAATGGGCATATTTCTAACAAACTCCCACTTGAACATAATGCACCGTACCCATGTGACCATAGACAAAGAGCGGCCTCTAGCAAAAGCATCAATGCCCCCAAGTCAGTATAGGTTTCGCTTCTTTGCAGAAAACCATAACGTACAAAAGAACATAGAGGTCCTATTTGATAAGTGATCAATACACCTTTTGTTCGCGATATCCTTGTGAACACGAGACATGGATTGACACGTCAATCTCCAGATCGTTCACGATTATATTTCTCGATCTTGATTGGTGGTGACCAAAATTTAAGGACATATCTGATTCTCAATCAATATTCCTTTTCGCATGGCCATGCTTATTTTGGTATCAGCGCCCAATCATCGAGGGGCACAGGGATATCTCTCATATCAGAGGAACAAATTCTATTGACTGTACAACCCCATAGCATGAACCTTATCTTACTTAACTATTCCCTTTATAGTAGCCAGTTACGAACTACGTTTTGAAATGATTAAAGTAAGAAAGTGTCATGCTATAGCAATTCATACATCTCGGGTCGAAGGATGTAATGATATTATCCTTCCGAGTCACTCTATGACCATGATCCATGAAGTGAACTCGGGTGTGGGTCTTCCAGTTACTTGAAACTCCTTTCAAGCACAGGTTACTGTTGCGTTTCTTGCATTCAATCCTTGATTAATGCCTAATCAACACCTAACATCAGCCTTAATTCAAGCTTCCTTCCCTTGAAGAATGACTGGCTGTGGATATTTAGAATGTATAAACATTCTGGGATGTGGTTAAACATGCTAAGATGGAACACAGTAAAGACCAATGAAGGTAACTGCATCATGCGTATATATAGTCCCCAGTATATATCGATACAATCATCGGTTAATAGTACTGCTTACCGTTCCCAAAGCTTATAAGTAAATCAAACATTTACTAAAACGATATTCGAGCCTAGTCATAAGCATTAACAATGCTATTATACCTAGTATGAAAGTCATCACAAGTATTTGACAACGGCTTAATCATGGGATCATCTACACGATATCCCTTTGTACTCTTTAGTATTCTCTTATTAAACCACTTGCAAAGTGTTTATCAACTAGATCATACACAAGGTTATCATAGTCGTCATATCCTCAATGTTACCGAAGTCTGCAATAGGATTAATGACACTTATGATTATCAGAGTCGTGATACTCTCAATGTTACCGAAATCTGCAATAGAGTTACTGACACTCACTTTTATTAGAGTTGACATACCCTTAATGTTATCAAAGTACACAATAGGGCCAATGACACTCATTGAATCTCAATGTCGTATCTGCACCACATATTTGAATATTCTAAACTTCGATTAAAATCAATAGTTTCACAAGTATAGATTTGCTTGCAGTAATAACTTACTCAAGACAACTCTATTTACGTCGAACATCAAGAACATACATCTGTTATTTCTTGAATTTAAACTCCACTTGATTCCATATTCTCTATTTATACTCATAGAACAATAATTCCAACATTAGGTTGTAAAACAACACTAAATTAGGACATATTCTTTATTGAGTATATTTTTACTAGAAACACATGAAGCTCCCACTAGCCCTGACCAGGGTATCTGGCTCAATCTATGCTTTCTAGAAAACTCATTCCTTTGACTTTCTTGCAAAGCAGGATTACAGCCACAAGGTGCAAGTTTTGCTGACTTTAGTCATGGACATAACTTGGATATTATGGATATATTAGACCTCGGAACATGCTTCAAACATTTACTCAACTTAATCCCGCGAAGGATCTTGGTCTTTTAATTTCCATGTGAACATACTCGTTTTCCCAAAGTGACAACAATGTTTCACTTAATCCAGACCTAATCTGGATATTATGGATGAATAAGACCCTCCGAAAATGCCTTAAGCATTTCCTCAACTTAATCCTATGAAGGATACAGGTCTCTTACATCCAAGTGAACTAATCTTGTTCCCACAAGGTGACAACAATATTTCACTTTATCTAAGTTATCTTCAACATAACCACTAGAACATGTTTCCATATTTAAACAATAAGAAACACTTTGTCCCTAGTCGGTATTTGAAGTTGTCCATAATTGCATATATGTTAGTCCCTTCACCCTTCTCGTATTACACCTTAGGTGTGGGATTAACCCAAGTCAAGTACTTGGATGCAGCAAATAGATTACATCTATGTATACCATTCCCTTCTTTCATTCACTAGTGAACTCAGGGGCTCACTATGCTTCCGATGAATGGTAACATCACAATGATTTACTATCAAGCTGCTGTTTACTAAAATATGACAACCTCATATCTTAACAGCCTTCTTGATTTCCATCAGATTTAAAGAAGCAATAGATATTGTCAGGTTTTACCAGCATCTCTATGCTGATTAAATGCTAGTGTCAACATTAGGTCTCTTATTTAAGTTTTACGTTCTTCTCCCTTTTGAGCTACCAAACATGGTTCCCATAAGTTCAAGAAACAATTATCCAAAACTCAGATGAACTACTTAAATATACAAGCATCAATTTATAATCTCATTGGATGCTTAAGTGACCATAATGTCGTGTTTTAGATTGAGGACTTGGTTCATAAAATAATGTATACCAATCATATTGAATACATCTTTAAGGCCTGCCTTTTACCAGATCATCAACAAAGATATCCGGTTTTTCTTTAAAGTAACACCATGTACAAAATGTGTTTCTTAGAGAAAACGAAGTATGGGATAAACCCATAATTCATTTCATGTTTAAATCAATATAGATAATAAAAACTTAGCATCTTATCTAGATCAAAGAATCGATATCTATATGCCCTTATTGATTCTTAATTTCTTAAGGTTATTTCCGAACACCTCCAGGTTTCAGACACAAACCTCTTATCTAGTTAAACATTCTCCCAACAACTATCATAAAGATGGTGATGAAGAATTTTACTAGTGTCACTATACATGACATACTTGAACGGATTATCCACACAAGAGTGATCAAAATCCAGCAAGTTATAATCCTTCCTACCAAAACTGGTGAAAGATTTCTTAATCATCCTAGTCCAATAAACAAGATTTTCATCTTTCATTTAGCCCAAAGCTAAACTTTTACAAAGATCCTAACCACATGGATCTAAGTGATGTAAATGTTGTTTACTTGATCAAGTTTGATTATGTCATATACTTAATGTATCCAAACCACTTTTGGATTTAAGAATCAATTATTTCATGATTGCCATATTACTTATAACGTGTCTTTATGTATGCAATGATATGGATGAGTTTTTGATAAAACATCTCAAAGTAATTTTTTCAAAAAATGTTTCAATTCCAAGCAACATCCATCGTCATCAAATGTGTATTTGTGCACCAAAAAGGTCAAAATAACACATAAGCTTAGACATGGATAGAAAATGAAATGAAACCATCAGAATGAAAAATCTTTTAAACAAAATACAAGATACAAAAAAATATCAATCATCTTCAAAAGAACATACAATAAAGAGAGTCTTGCCACGCAGGGCGTAGATACAAAAGTAATAATTAATCCGGAATTAATGGCGAGACCAACACTCCTAATTCTCTTGTAGAAGACAATCAACAAAATTTCTTCTTCAGAGATCCGGTTCTTCAAGCTCTTCCTTCTTGCAACGAACAGACCTACACTTTGTAACAAAAACAAATTTGTGACAAACGTGAGTCATATAGCTCGGGTAAACAACCCAGCTTATTAAGGAATAGCAATGAAGTATAATCATGAATGTACCTCAAGTAGGAAAATTAACTCTCTCTTGTCTGAGAAGTTTTATATCCTCTCGGCACGGAGGGCAGGCATGACGGCCCCAATCCCCAAATCTACCGCAGAAGTAGCAAACCACCCCTTGTTGAGTCTCTTTAGGCACATCATCAATGTTCATAGACTCAAAACTTGAAGCAAGCTTGGATACTCCAACTTCTTCATTCGATGGGATCGATTTCTTCTTCTTGGCTAAAAGTTGTTCCTTAGAACCATGAATAGGAGTGGATGAGGATGATTCATGCTTGGACATGTTATATTCTACAACCTTCAACATTCCATGCAATTCATCTATAGATATTTCCTTTCTATGCATATGATAGTCCATAACAAACTTCTCATATGATGCGGGCAGAGACTGAAGTATGAAGTTCACACCGAGCTCCCTCCCTATAGGAAAACCAAGCCTATCCATCTGGTCCATGTATGATTTCATCTTCAAAACATGGGCACTCACACTCCTGCCTTCCCGCATCTTACAACCAGTTAGACTTTTAACACACTCATAATGTTCTTGCCTAACTTGCTGTTGGAATACTTCCTTCAGCTTATTAATCATGTCATTCACAGTCATGTGCTCAAATTGCTTTCGCAGTTCCGAGCTCATACTTGATAACATGAGGATAGCAACATCGTGCGTATCCCGAACACGATTTTCATACGCGTATCAGATGGTCCATTCCGCATTGATAACATGTGGTTCAGGAAGGGGTTCTTCAAGGATGTGCAACTTAGACTCGGCACGTAGGACAATCCTCAATTGCCTAAGCCAGTCAACAAAGTTCACTCCCGTGAGTTTCTCCCTTTGTAGGAACATACGAAGTGAAAAGTTCGACGTAGTGTTGTTTTGATTCGACATCCTATAATTAACGAGAGTACGCGAATTAGTTAGTTTGATTTAATCCTCGTTAAAATAATTACCCATATTGCCTCGAAAAATATTTTAACAAGGGCTAAGAACCATATTTCACTCCAATCCATGACGGGGTTGCCGCGGATCACTTCATGGAGCTATTTAGGCCGATAACCATCTTACCCATTGCAATCTCTATTGCAACTCTTAGACACTTGCGGGATCCTACGACAACCACCGGTCGTTTGGCATGTTTGATCCCTACATGCACCAATTCCAAATTAAAATTCTTGGTTGACTCGTGCTAAGCTCGACAATCACTCGAGGATTTTAATTTGCAATTGTAAATCGTCCGTCAAGACATACGGTAACAAATTCACCAAAGTTGGCTCGTGCTAAGCTCGACAACCAAAACCCATAAATCTAGATTCGGGTGGTATCGACCTACGGATGGTGCAAGATTTACGTTTTATGAAAAACGGGCTTTTCTTTTTGGCTTGGTTACAGATTAACTTGTTTAGTGACAAAACCTATTTCCACTAGGTGAGTTAATCTTGTATGTGAGCGCGCGAGAGTTGCAAACCATTTTTACCAAATCTCTTGTGATTTTATTAATTTTCGAAAAATTGTCTAGCATGCGAATCATAAGCAAACTATGCAAGAATAATATAAAATCACATCACACGCATTTTAAACGAAATAAATTGGTAACCCTTGCCATAAATCCTATGCGTTCTTCCCGTGAGCCAAAACGGGTAGAACATGGTCAAACTAAGGGACAAAAGGACTCCGATACGAGCTCCCACTAGAACCGCTATCTCCATTGGATTTCACAGGCTTCTATGGTCATCCTCCATCTCCTTTTGACTCCTTTTGTGTGTCTTCATCCAAATGTACAAAACATACAATAGAAATTGAAATGGCGTACAAGCCACAAAATTTCCTATTTATCTATTACAAGTACACGGATGAATGAAATGGCATGCAAGCCACAATATTATTACATACTAAACTGAATTAATAAATATTACAGCCCATAATGTGTTATAAAAATCACCAAATGCATCCAAACACACAAAGTCAACCACAAGGTCAAAGGCAAGGTTACCAATTTCAAATCTAACACATACAACCAAACAAAATGGTAACAAAATTACCAAGACAAAATCTGGAACAAATTTCCAGAATTACAAAATAGCCAAAAATACCCGAGACCAAAACTGTTTTTAACTTGAAAAACAAAATTTGAGATGCGCGTTAGCGCCGCTAACCTTATTCGAACAGAAAACAAACATTCCGATTTCGGGATTTTTCTAGCCACCAAGTGCAAATCTAACATAGAGGTGGCTCTGATACCACTGTTGGGAACTCGTGGGCATGCAGCGGAAGCGAATGTACAACAAAAACAACCCATGGTACAAGCAATCAAACCATAAAACCGAAATCCCAAACATGGACCAAACTCTATGTATAAAAATGCAACTTGTAAAGGAAAGAGGTGGTTATACCTTTCACCTATGCTCCAGAAAAGTGATTGTCTCGAGATGTTGATGCTCCAAAAATGAGAGTGCGGATCCACTAATGGGTAGTACCCCGGGAACACGTCCAACCACACGAGCTAGCGAACCTTCGTGCTTCTTCACTACGAAAAGCACTCCGGGACAGCAACAACGAGACCACAATAATCTGGATCAGTCTTTCTTGAATAATCCTCTCTTGGCCTTAGTAGCACCAAAGAGGTTAATGTGTGTTTTTAAGAGAGAGAGAGAGAGAGAGAGAGAGCAAAAAGAGAATCACCACCAAAACAAAGTGAGTTCTACCCATGAAAATGATCCAGATTTCGTATCTTAACCCCACAAACCGGCCACACCTTGAGAGTAGAAGTCCTCCATGCATTGGCTAGTTTGGAGGTGGATTTGACAAATGGCACTGGCGGGGTTTAGCTGTCAGGATCGGATATTGCTTAATACCAAATAACAAGAATTATCTTCTAAATTAAAGTTGTTAAAAAGACAATCTATAGTTTTGATCACAATCAATTAAGAAGTTGCGGAATCACACTTAATTGATTATAAAGGTTTTCAACACAAAAACAATTCAATCAATAAACACAAAATACTGCCAAACAAAGATGTTTATTAATAATCAATAACGATTACAATATTCATCTACACCTCCAATCTAACTTCTTATGTTAGACGAAGAACACAATTTGTTCTTAGGTTTCAAAAGAAACTTACAGGCTAAAACACTTTCTGAAAGTAAATAACAATACGAATGAATGCAAATCAATATGAACAAGAGATCTATATGTATAGTAACAATATTCTAATCGAGTATTTATAGACTCTTGATCCTCCTTGATAAGTTGACAGTTAGGTAATCTTCTATCATCTGAGATAATCTTGATAATCTTCGACTTTGATAAAGATATACTTCATATCCACAAATATAGCATTTTCCATGAATAGCTCAACTGAAACTGTTTGTTGAATGAAACAGTTCTGGTCTTTTTCTAACAGTCTTCTCTTCAAGGTCTTCTAACAGTTGTTAATACTTGAACTAACAGTTCTGAACTTTGTACTAACAGTTGTAATGCTCACAGCAACTGTTAGTCACAACTATTTTCATACTTCACTTAACAGTTTTCAACTGTTTTCACAAATTTCCTCTAACAGTTTTACCTTTGCATGTCCAACAGTTTCCATTACTTAGCAAATATCCCAACAATCTCCCCCTAACTTAAAGTATTGAACAATACATTTAAGTTGTTTGTTTTAAGGGTTCAACCATAGAATAATTAACATAAGCAAAGAAAATATTAACATTAATTATGCAAAGTCGAACTGTTACAATCAAAATATAAAAAGAAAAAATACTTTTTACTTGATTCTATTAGCTCCAACCTTTCCTTCACCCTCTTTATCAGATCTTCCTTCATATTAGCAGGACCATAGAACTTTGCTTTCAACATATACATAAGCTTTATTTTACCATGTTCAATAAACTCAAAATCAAACCACTGAGTTTTTCCCTTTCCCATTACCATATGATAAACTCTTGATTTGTCATATACCTTCATAGAAACTATTGGGTAGGTTTCATCAATTATCAGCATGGGCATTATTCCCAGTGGATTGCATATACTCGTTAAATGCCTCATCAAAACTCTGATTTCAATCTCAGCAGCTTCCCCATAGTGACTAGTTCCATATTCATACATCTCTTGTATATCCCTTCTAGTCACATTCTCCATTAGATTATTGAAGCTAGCATAGCTTTCTGTCGGCTCTACTTCTCTTACAATGGTCATCCCTTTCTTCCCAGTTTCAATCCTTAAAAATTCAAATCTCCACTCAGTAATGTGGGATTTTTGGCCTAGATGCTCTGCCACAAGTTTATTTATTCTTTCTTCCACATCCACCCTGAGTCTGTCTTGTAAGATTGTTTGAACCATACCAGCTTTAGTCTGAACTGTTTAGGATTGTTGAGACAGTTGAGGTTGAGCTGTTTGCTTTTTCTTTTCAGCTGCTGGCTTGGGAGATGGAACTGATTTCTTCATCACAACTCGTTTTCTTTTGACTCCCTTACCAGATTTCTTGGTCTTTTCTTCTTCATCTATTTTAGCAGTAAATTCGTCAGCATGCTGTTGAGCCAATTCAAGATCTTTCTGTTCTTGTTGCTTAAGCTCAGCATCCAGCCTTTGTCCTACTTCACGATCATGCTCTTCTTGTTGTTCTTTGGTGAGCTTTAGCTAAGGAATATCAACTACAATCTCCTTTCCCTTACCTAGCACAGGGGGCCTCTTTTCCTCTTTCTTTCCTTCAATAATTGCAATGCCTTTAAACCCTGGCTTAGGTGCAAGTGGTTCTAGTTTTGAGACTTTGCCATCTAACCACCCATCATCTATCTTTTGAGCCATCTTGAATGTGCTAATGTTAAGAGTTTGAGTACCTATTTCAATCAGATGATTTTGCTTAACCTTTGACCATGCTTTGAAAACCTCAGTTGTTTGATAGTCTCCTGTCATAATCATCTTGTTTATCAACACCCTATCCACTGCTGACAACCTTTCTTCTTCTTCAACTGGTTGAACACTTGCAGCTGTTTGTTGAATTGGAGCAACTGTTGGTTCTGAAGTTGCAACTGCTTGTGTATCTAGTGCAACTGTTAGTTCAGTCTGCACAACTGTTTCAGCAACTGTTGGTTGAATTACTACCGACTTTGAAGATTTCTCCCCCTTTTTTATTGGAACTGTTTGAGAAGGGTTTCTGGCACTTGTTGTGGACTTTTTGAGCATTTGATCATGGACTTAAAGGACATCAGTAGCCTTCTTTAAAGTATCTGACATAAATTTGATCTATTTGTCTTGCTTGATGATTAAGTCATTATGTTTGGCCAGAAGCTTGTCTTGTAGAAAGTTCCTCTTCTTGAGATAGAGGAATGCAGCAAAGAATGGTACAAGTTCTGGATTCGTCAATGCTTTAAGTTTCATACTAGCCTTAATGTCAGAGAGTGTTGACCCTGTAAACATATCACTGGCAGAAATAACTGGTGTGTCACTCCTTGAAGTTCCTTCACCAGTACCCCTTGTTTCTTGGTACTGGGGATTTCCAGAAGCTGTTTGACTAGCCTCTGTTGTCGTGGTTGAGGTCTTAGCAATGTTAACACTGGCCTACTCATCCCTTGCGGATGAAACAGTAGCATCAGCCTCAAGAACCACATGATCACCCTTTAGTGGAGTGATCACCTCCTCATTGTACCTGGGAGACAGTACTGGGGTTTCCCATTGGATATTCTGCACAGGTGAATGCACCTGTGCAGGGTTAACAGTTTGGGGATTGGAGACATTGGTGGAAGGAGCACCAACAGTTCTCTTTCTCTTTTGAAACGTTATGAGTGGGGGGCTTGTGTTGTAGCTTGAGAGAAGGTAGCAGAAGGGAATGTTTGAGTATCATGAGCTGTGGGTTCTAGAGTTGGAGGTGTAGCAATAATTGGGGCTTCATGCTCAAGACTAGCAACTATGTTTCTTGAAAGAAACTCCACCATTTCAGAGAGTGGTGGAGTTATAGCACCAGAGAAGTTTTTGTCATTTATTAGCAACTTGCTCAATGTGGAGGCCACATGAGCAGAGGGAATTATGACCCTCTTGTGTTTTTGAAGATTCGGCAACAAAGAGTTTAGCAAAACTTGTACAAATCTGGGGTACATCAAAAAGAGACCATATTTGGTCCCGAGATGCTTTACCATGCATTAAAGATCAGTTTTGAAAAATTAAAGCAACGATTGTTGGCCAGACAGATCAAGGCCAAGGCAATGTTGCTTCCAAACTCATTCCACCCCGTTCTTTTGGGACTAATACACTGCTGGAGAGTATGAATCAGATACTTCCAGTGTGCGCAAAATTTTCCCTTATAAAAGGTACCCTATCCCCTAGGGCCCTCATACCCAAGTTTTACCAACTCAGCATGCAAAAATTCTAGTGAGACAGAATCAGAATACTCACCATTGCTATCATTGAGTTGAAGATATTGACGTATGGTATCCTCAGAGATTGAAACAACCAAACCATCAACCTTTGAATCAATCCATTGCACTCCATCTGCTTCCCGGAGTGTAGCATGTTTCAAAAAATGGTCGATATGAGAAGTGTAGATGGTTGGATTTATGGTGAGAGCAGTATGGAGAGTTGACATCGAGAGATAGTCAATCATGTCATGAAAAGCATTGAGATCAGCGGGTTTTGAAAGGAAGGCAAGCATGTTGTATTCTTTGACAAACGGAAGGGGAGCCATTGCGATTTGAGGGCAAAATTCTAGGGTTTTAGCGTTTGATCAAAGTTCAGTAAGCGTAAATGAAACTATGAGGAGGGAATGGCTTATATATGTTTCGAATAGTAAATGCAATTCAAATGTCCTCAGAGTTTCTGCAAAGACTAAAATACCCTTTGAACAAAACTAACAGTTGAAGGAAATAACGAGCTAACAGTTGAGAACTGTTTTTGTAATAAACGTCAACTGTTATTGAAATGAAGTACTCCCCCTTAAATAAACATTCTGTTTATCTAACAGTTGTGAATACCATGTACTAACAGTTGAAAACTGTTAGTTGTATCACATACAGCTGTTCCCTGAGCATATACTCAAACAGTTGTTAGACAATAAAACTAATGTAACACCGGGTTTCACGAGCTTAAAATCAGTAATAATTTAAGCTTTTTAAAATTTACTTACCAATGGTGTGCAGCGGAAACTAAACACTGGTTAAAAAAATATAAAGTGTTGTTATCCGACTTGGCGAATATAAACATCAAAAGCCAAGTCTCTAAACAACCCGGTGTTACCATACTATAAACCGACCATCGGATCACAGATATAAATAACAGCAGAGTGTTCCAGAAGAGTTAAATACAATTACCCAAAAGCACCCGCCTCACCAGGCTGCCTAATCATTACCTGTAAAAAGGGTAAATCGTGAACCGGTTAGCTACACTAGCTAGTGAGCACAGATTTCACATAAGTATCAATAAGCATGTAGTCGAAAACCAGGAAAGCACACAAGGCTATCCTATCACATTGTGGTGCACCAATCATACCAGCAGGAGTCGTATATTGCAGGGTAGCGAGCCCCGCTCAACTATCCTAGCTAGGAAATCAGCTGCAACCAATTTCACCAATTCTGTCTATCATACTGGTTCCTGCCTAAGCAAGGATCCCCGTTAAATTAAGGAATGGTGGTCTGCAGAACCTTACCCAGGTGTATACTCCTGAGTACCGTTAAGTTCCCCCGTTCATCCCTCAGGACACTGGGAACGCAGCCAGATATTAACACCCGTCTACCTGACTGACCTTACTCTAGGTGGTAACTGTTTGCACAGTCCCGAGTGTCCGGACATAATAACAAATACAAATAGTTGATCCAGTAAGGATCCCGTTAATGCGCGCATATAAACACACCAATTAATATCTTTCATGTTGATAAACAAACATATTAATACAACTCTATCATAACATACAATTACCACATGGTTTCTATCATAAGTATTCTCTTTCATACTGATAAACAACATGCGAGTACAACTCTTTCATAGCATACTGTATATCTCTATCACGATCTACGTTGTCTTTCATAAACACACTGTATGTTTCTATCATAACATACCTTTGCATACATATTTAAGATCACCAATACACGTTTAAAACAAACAATGGTTAGCACCACTTACTGAGCCTCATGGGAAACCGGTACTCACCTTAAGTTCACGATTAGCTAACACAACGATCAACGCCTTCCGGTTCTTCAAGAACGCCTAACATATCACACAACATTAGGTTATCGCTTAACATTCAAAAGACTTCGTTAAAATACGCGTCACAATTCTAACAACATTGGACAGGGTCCTACGGCCGCTGAAGATAAGGCCTACGACCGCAGAAGACCAAACAACACTACTACAGCCATAGAGAACATCCCCTACGCCTGTAGAAGTAGTTATTTGGGTTCCTAAGGTCGTAGGTTATGTACCCACGCCCGTCGGCTTCGTTCCATCACCCGTAGGTGGTAAACTACATAAAACACACTCCTACGGCCGCTGAAACCTTTTCCTACGGCCACAGAAGGCTTAATTTCAATAATCCTGAAAAACACCCTCCTACGGCCGTAGGAACATTCTCCTACGGGGGTAGGGACTAAATTTCTACAAATCTGAAAAACACCCCCCTACGGGGGTAGGAACTTTTTCCTACGGTGGTAGTAACTTTTCCCTACGGGGGTAGGAACTTTTCCCTACGGGGGTAGGAAGTGTCTGCACAGCAGACTTCGTCCCTGTTCGCGAATCAGACCTGTAACACATGTTTTTGACCTTTAACTCAACCAAAACTCATCTTCAAATATTTACACACTTCATTTAACATCCATTGAAGCTTACAAACACATTAGTCACCAAAACTAACCATTTGGATTGATTACACACCATTAAAAATGGCTATCTTCTTGATAAACACAAACTAGGGTTCTTCAAGGAAAATACTTACAAACAAGATGAAGAAACAACAAGTTGAGCACTTGAAACACTGATTCAACCTTCCTTGCTACTGATTTCCTTGATTCCCCTTCAAAAGCTCCACAAGCTAAGAACGTGTGTGTGTTTCTCTAGTATGTACGTATGAGTGTGTTGTGTGTTTGACTCAAAGGAGTCAAATAAGGGTGAACCGCCTTTGGGTGGACCATTATCACCAACGAGGTATTTTGTTCCCCTTTCCAACTTACAACTTGATACACATTAACCCGTTACAACTAACGAGGATATCTATGGAACCATTATCCAAAACCGTTCAACTATTTGTCTACTTGGTCAACTTATGACACTTTTTATATTACTACATTTTTATCCACATTTAACACCAGTTAACACCATTTAACACCAATTCACGTTTAAAACACCAATTAACATTTAAGACACCATTTAACAACATGTTTACTACATTTAACAACAAAACACCACTTAAAGTCAAAGTACAACTATTAAAGCTACATGTACAACCGTTTACAACTAGGCCCCATTTTGGGGTGTTACAACTAACAGTTGCAAACTGTTAGTGATAAACATAGATAAACAGACAATTGTTATTCCATGTTAATCATTCCAATATTGGAGATCAAAAAGTTGAACCTGCTCACATCAAATGCTTTAGTGAACAGATCAGCTAACTGATCATCAGTATGGATTTTCATAACATGGATTAACCTTTTCTCATTGCAATCTCTAATGAAGTGAAGCCTGATCTCAATGTGCTTTGTTTTAGAATGCTTCAGTGGATTGTTGACAATGCTAATAGCATTTGTGTTGTCAACATAAATAGGTGTATTCAAGAAAGACATACCATAATCCATAAGCTGATTTTTGATCCACAACACTTGTGAACAGCAGCTTGATGCAGCAATATATTCAGCCTCCGCTGTTGAAGTTGAAACTGTTGTTTGTTTCTTGCACTGCCATGAGACCAACCTTGAGCCAAAGAATTGACATCCTCCAGAGGTTGATTTTCTGTCCACATTAGCTCCACCATAGTCACTATCAGAGTATGCCACCAAATCAAAAGGTGAATCCTTAGGATACCAAAGACCTAGTTTTGGTTGGCCTTTGAGATATCTAAAGATTCTCTTTACAGCAAACAGGTGTGACATCTTTGGACTGCATTGAAACCTGGCACAAACACACACAGCAAACATAATATCTGGTCTAGAAGCAGTTAAGTACATTAAGGAACCTATCATAGACCGGTACAAATGTATGTCTACTTCCTCCCCCTCAGGATCTGCTCCCAACGGTTTGTGTGTTTCCATTGGAGTGCTTGCCAGCTTCACATCTTGATAGCCAAACTTGTCCAAAATGTCTTTGACATACTTCGATTGACTGAGAAATATACCAGTTTGCTTCTGCTTCACTTGTAATCCTAAGAAAAATGTGAGTTCTCCCATGGAACTCATCTGAAATCTCTCATGCATGATGACTTCAAACTCCTTGCACAGGTTGTCGTCAATGGATCCAAAGATTATATCATCAATATAGATTTGAACAAGCAAAATCTTTGTTTTAACAATCTTTATAAACAATGTCTTGGCAATGGTGCCTCTCTTAAAACCATTCTCAAGTAGATATGATGATAGTGTCTCATACCAAGCTCTAGGAGCCTAATGCAATCCATACAATGCTTTATCCAACCTATATACCCTGTTAGGATACTTTGAGTCTTCAAAACCAGGTGGTTGGCATACATATACCTCCTCATCAATAGTTCCATAGAGAAAAGCTGACTTGACATCCATTTGATACACCTTAAATCCTTTATAGCTTGCAAAGGCAAGGAACAGTCTGATTGCTTCTATCCTTGCAACAGGTGCAAAGACATCATCATAGTCTATTCCTTGCTCTTGTGTATAACCCTGTGCAACAAGTCTAGCCTTGTTCTTGATTACAATCCCTCTCTCATCCTTCTTATTTCTGAACACCCACTTGGTGCCAATAGCTCTTTTGCCTCTTGGAAGTTCAACTAACTTCCAAACTTGCTGAATTTGAAATTGTAAGAGCTCTTCTTGCATTGCTTCCACCCATGAAGGGTCTTTTAAAGCCTCTACTGCTTTCTTTGGTTCTATCTAAGATAGAAAGCAGGCATTCACATCAAATTGTTCAAGATCCACATCACTATTTTCATTCTGCAGCATAGTTCTTGTTCTAACAGGAGTGGTTGGATCACCAATGATCTACTCTATTGGATGATTATTGTGAATTCTTGATGTAGGGATGTTTTCTTCAGTCTGTACATTCCCTAAATTTGACAAATCAATCTCAGATTCACTATCATTCCCAGAAGACTTGCATCCCTGATCTGCAACTTTTTGATGTTCAGAATCAGTGTGTTGTTGAGGAACATGAGATTCCATGTCCTTTGAAGGTTCAGCATCATCATTCATTGGACTAACAGCATTTTGAATCAAAGGAATCACTACAAAGTCTTCAATGGCTTTGTTTTCAACAACAGTTGTTGGATTTGAGCTAACAGTTTCAGAACTGTTTGACACAGTTTGTGGATTTGCACTAACAGCTGTAGGAACACCTGCAACTATTTCTGTACAATACTCAAAAGAAAGAGATTTAGACAATGCATCAATATCAAATAACCAATCAGGACCATTACCTACAATATTGATCCTATTCTCATTGAAGGAGACATTCATACTCTCTTCTATGATCCTAGTGACATTGTTAAAAACTCTGTATGCTTTACTTTGAGTGGAATATCCTACAAAGAATCCTTCTTCTGCTTTACTCTCAAATTTGCCTAATTGTGATTTGGTATTCAGGATAGTGCATGGACAACCAAATGGTTTGAAAAAGTTGATCAAAGGTTTTTGTTTAAGGAACAACTCATAAGGAGTTTTCCCTTTGGACTTGACTATTTGTACTCTATTCTGAACATAGCAGGCAGTGTTCACTGCTTCTGCCCAAAAAGTCATTGGGAGCCTAGAATCAGCTAACATGGATCTAGCAGCCTCTATCAAAGTCCTATTCCTTCTCTCAGCCACTCCATTCTGTTGAGGAGTCCTGGGTGCACTAAACTGTCTTTCAATTCCTTTTTCCTCACAAAAGTTGTTTAACTCATAGTTCTTAAACTCAGAACCATTATCAAATCTAATGACTTTCACCTTCAAATCAGATTGATTCTCAATTCTAAGAATAAGAGACTTAACTAATTCAGCAGTTTCATCTTTAGTTCTAAGAAATTGAACCCAAGTAAATCTGGTGAATTCATCAACTATAATTAAACAGTAAGCTTTTTTCCCTATACTGACCACAGATGTAGGACCAAAAAGATCCATATGCAACAGTTGTAAAGGAGTAGTAATGGAAGAAACTTCTTTGGGCTTATAAGATGTTTTGTGTTGCTTGCCTTTGAGACAGGCTACACAATGATCATCACATGAGAATTCTTTTTGGGGCAAACCTCTTACCAGATTGTTTTTAGCTAACTGATTCATGGTTTTAAAGTTCATGTGACACATCCTTCTATGCCAAATAGCAGACTCATCATGAGATGCCTTTGAGAGTAAACAACTTAATACATTCTGTTTAGCAATCTTTTGTGTATCCAAACAGTATACATTATCCTTTCTAGGTGTTCTTAAAAGAACATCTTTTTCATCCAGTTTAAAATCTTTTGACAGGATAATGCATTCAGTGTCTGTAAACAAGACTTTGTTTCCATTGTCACAGATTTGAGAGACACTTAACAGATTGTATTTAAGTTGTTCAACAAAGAAAACATCATTAAAAGTAAGTGTACCTGCCTCCACAGCTCCTTTACCTGTGATTCTTCCTCACTTAGCATTTCCTCCAAATGCTACATATCCTCCATTGATTCTTCTGAAATCCTTCAAACAGTGTGGATTGCCAGTCATGTGCCTTGAGCATCCACTATCCACATGCCAAATTGATCCACGATCGGCCTTGTGAATGCTCTGCACAAATAAAAATCAGTTAGCAGCAGGAAGTACCCAGGCCATACAGGTCTTGGGTACACCATTCAAATACTTTGTGTGAAGAGTATTTGGTGAGAACATGTGGTTCACAACTGTTGTGATTAACAGTTGAGACTTTTGAACAAACAGTTTTTGAATTTGGTAAAACAGTTGAGTCCTCTTTAGAAACTGTTTGTTTCTGCAATTTCACCCAAGCCAGACCAACAGTTTTTGAGTTTGGCTTAACAGTTGAAGAACTGTTAGCTGGTTTTGAGTTAACAACTGTAGAACTGTTAGCCTATTTTGACTTAACAGTTGTTGAACTGTTAGCCTGTTTTCTGTGACTTGGTTTCTGGGTGCTATAGATCTATGGGTTATGATAACAGTTGTGAGCCAAGTGATTTGCTCTCCCACATATATAGCACCTTTTGGTTTTCACAACAGGCAAACAAGTTCTTTGTGACCAAAACTGGTTCCTATTTCTTTGATTTCCTCTCACTGGTGCTGAAGGAGGAAATTTCTGAACACCATGATGTTTGCATGTGCATACAGGCACTTCAGTATGCCTTTTCACATATTTGGATTGAGATTGTGCTTTTGAAGCTTCCTTCTTTGTCTTCTCAACTTGAAATTCATCAACCTTCTCTTTTCCTTTGGACTTAACACTAACAGTTGAGATGTTTGGTTTAAAACTTTTTGAGTTCTATTTGGAACTGTTAGTGTAAAGTTGGGGACTGTTTGCAACAGTAGTGGAACTATTTATAGAATAGACTTCTTTGAAAGGCTTTGTTTCACTGGTGAATGGTTCAGAGGAGGCTTTAACAAACATCACAGGTTGTAAAGATGATTTTGGTGTTGTAGGTTCACAACAGATGTGATTTTCAAATGAAATAACTTCTTCCTTCTTCACAATTCCCTCATTCTTGTCATCACTCACTTCATACACAACTCCTTCTTCTTCACTTTCAAGTTTTGGATCAGCTGACTTCAACTCTGCTTCTAATGGTTCATTGACATACCTATCAGCTACATCATACATGGGAGTTATGTAATTGTGATTGTATGGAGGTGGGGTCTGTTTGTATCCTAAACCTGTTTTCACCTTATCTCTGATTTGAGATTGTAATAAGGTTTCAAGTTTAAGATTCGTTGCTTTGAACATACTTAAATCTATGTCTACACCTTCCAGCTTCTTGGTTAACTCTTCTACCTTACTTTCTTTCTCACTCAGCTTTTTCTTAAGATTATCAATCTCTTCCTGAAGCTGCTCCTTTTCCCACTTATGATACTTTCTATCATAGTCCATTTGCAGTTCATTAGCCTGATAATCTTTGATTTTCTTTTCAAAGCTTTCAATGACAGCACTGGTTTCATATCTTCTCTCCTCCATTTTACTTAGAGCAGCACATACCTTTTTGTTGTGCTCTCTAAACCTTTTAACAATGGCTCTACATTCACCTGGACAGAGTTTAGAAGATACTTGTATGTCTTCTGATTCTGGTGAATCCAATTTGATGGAGGAGTCAGTCAATGCCATCAATGCTTTGTTGTGAGTGGCTTTCTCTGCTTGATCACTCCAATCAAATCCATGGCCTTCTTGTGAGACCAATGCTGATGAAGTTTGGTTTGATCTTTGTCCTTGATTCTGACCTAGTCCACCAGATCTGCATTCCCTTTCAAAGTGGCCAAGCTGTTGACATTTGAAGCATCTAACTTTTGATTTGTCAAACCCAGCCTTGCCATCAGCCCTGAAGTTCATGTTCTGCCTTCCAGTTCTTTTGATGAATCTTTTGGCTCTGACAGTTAACATAGCCATCTGCCACTTAAGATCCATCTCCTCAAGATCATCTGGATGCACTTGCTCAAGATCCTCATTGGTGAGAGTTGAATGTGCATGACTAGCAAGAAATGCTTCAAGCACAGCATCAGGAGTGTTTACATCTAATCCAACAACATAACTAGTACCTGCACAACCATCAATAGAATTAGTTAAAGAATGGTTTGAGTCCATACCTGAGGATGATAGGAGAGCAGCATTGTGGCTAGGGATAACAGACTTTCTTTTTCCCTCTATTTCTCTCTCAAACACAATCAAACTGTTGTAAAGATCATCTAACTCTATATCTTCTAGAGAATCCTTAGTTCTCCATTGTGCAGCATAAACTGTCCACTCTTCACCTAAGGACCTAAGGAACTTCCTATTGATCTCATCTTGTTCTAGTCTAACCTTTGCACTCTCAAGTTGACTAACCAACTTATAGAACCTATCAAAGATTTGAGTTATACTCTCATTCTTCCCACTAGTAAAGTTCTCATAAGCCTGTTTCAGAATATCCCTTTGGTTCCTTTTGGAACTTGCATTCCCTGCAAACCTCTTCTCTAATGCATTCCACAGTTCATGAGCATCATCAAACATTTTGAACTGATGCTGGTATTCGTTGGGAATAGCAATCTGAAGAATGCTAAGAGCTTTCATCTCAATCATCCTCTCTTTCTTTTCAGCATCTGTTCTTGGTGGTGATTTTTTCTTTGGTTTTCCTGTTTCATCTAAATCAACAGTAGTAATGGGGTCCTTTTCTATGATTTCCCAAATAGCATAGTCCATTAATTGGACATGCTGCTTGATTCTTAGTTTCCACATCTCAAAATAAGTTGGTTTGAGCATGGGAACACAAATGTTTGACCCAGATCTAGTGTTGTCAGAAGATCCACCAGTCTCCATTGCAGTATGGTGATTGAAAAACACAATTAAACTTTAGAAAAACTTTAAATAATGAACCACAGCAGATTGGTGCAAAAACCTTCAACTGGTGATCAATGGAACCTTGATGATAAGGCTCTGATACCACTTGTCAGGATCGGATATTGCTTAATACCAAATAACAAGAATTATCTTCTAAATTAAAGTTGTTAAAAAGACAATCTATAGTTTTGATCACCATCAATTAAGAAGTTTCGGAATCACACTTAATTGATTATAAAGGTTTTCAACACAAAAACAATTCAATCAATAAACACAAAATACTGCCAAACGAAGATGTTTATTAATAATCAATAACGATTACAATATTCATCTACACCTCCAATCTAACTTCTTATGTTAGACGAAGAACACAATTTGTTCTTAGGTTTCAAAAGAAACTTAGAGGCTAAAACACTTTCTGAAAGTAAATAACAATACGAATGAATGCAAATCAATACGAACAAGAGATCTATATGTATAGTAACAATATTCTAATCGAGTATTTATAGACTCTTGATCCTCCTTGATAAGTTGACAATTAGGTAATATTCTATCTTCTGAGATAATCTTGATAATCTTCGACTTTGATAAAGATATACTTCAAATCCACAAAGATAGCATTTTCCATGAAAATCTCAACTGAAACTGTTTGTTGAATGAAACAGTGTTGGTCTTCTTCTAACAGTCTTCTCTTCAAGGTCTTCTAACAGTTGTAAATACTTGAAGTAACAGTTCTGAACTTTGTACTAACAGTTGTAATGCTCACAGCAACTGTTAGTCACAACTGTTTTCATACTTCACTTGACAGTTTTCAACTGTTTTCACAAATTTCCTCTAACAGTTTTACCTTTGCATGTCCAACAGTTTCCATTACTTAGCATATTTCCCAACATTAGCGGCGCTAACTCAAAAAGATTAGCGGCGCTAACGCGCCCTGTCAGTGACTTGACACAAAGTACATGCAGCCGTAGCGGCGCTAACCTCTAGGAATTAGCGACGCTAACCCCTAAGAGTTAACGGCGCTAACGCGGCCTGCGATGTCAACTTTTGTCTTTTGTCATATTTGGTCCCTTAACTTAAGTTGCTGTCAGGTTAGACCCCGGTGTATGACCCAATAGGCCCATACATCATCAGCAGCGGTCAATATGGCGTACGTACATTAATGGGCATATTTCTAACAATGTATAGGTCAACCTTTGGTAGGCTTAAAATGAGGCGAAATTTTGTTACGTGTTAGATGTACATATTGATTAAGATTGTTGTTTCCCCACAAAAGCCTTTTCACATTTTAGTGTTTCTCCTTTATGAACTGAATTCGGGTTCATGGATGTGAATAAGGGTTGAGAAATTAAAGAATTTTTTTATGATGTTTTGTTCACAGATTGAAACTTCCTTTACCCCTGTCAGATCTTACTCTTCCCCTTTGAGCTCTTCTCAAACGTCTGGCTAACATTGTCATTTGCTCAGTGATATTCTGAACATCATCAGTATCATTTGAGTCTGAGTCTAAGTAGTCAGCTAGAAATTCTGACTCAGTCTCAGATTCAACAACTAGTGCCTAAGGACTTTTCTTCTTCTTTTTATGTGCAACTAATGCAATATCAGTTTTATCCAAGGACTCCTTCAGTTGTTGTTGAGAAGATTTCTTGTGTTCAGTGATCTGTTCATAATTCAGCAAGAACCCATAGATAGACTGTAGGTTGTACACGTGTAGTGTTCCTCCATCCCTCAGTGCCATAGTTACATCATTAAACCTTTCTGGTAACACATCCAGAAATTTCAGCACCAGTTCAGCTTCATCTTTCTTTACACCCACACTTAGTAGGTCATTTATCAAGCAGTGAAACCTTGTAAACAAATCTGACAAGGTTTCATTCTTCTTTGAAAAGAAGTTTTCATAGGATCTATTCAAATGATTTTTCTTGTGCTGCTTGACCAGATCAGTGCCTTCATACGTGACACTCAGCGTATCCCAGATATCTTTTGCAGTTTGACACCCAGTCACAGTGCGCAAGATTTCAT
The DNA here is from genome assembly GCA_947179395.2 of Pulicaria dysenterica. Taxonomy (NCBI): domain Eukaryota; kingdom Viridiplantae; phylum Streptophyta; class Magnoliopsida; order Asterales; family Asteraceae; genus Pulicaria; species Pulicaria dysenterica. Next base: position 34,688,636 of record OX359294.1, read on the forward strand.
TTGACAGGGCATTCCCTAGAACACTTTTAGCCTTATCATCTAGATTGAAAAGTTTCCAATCTTCATCAGTCCATGATGCAACAGGCTTTCTTGTTTCCTTTTCAGATCTGCTAGGAGACGAATCACTAACAATGGCAGGAATCTTGGGGATAATTGGTCCTTTAGTGACAACATTCGACATACGGTTGTCAATAGACTTGAGGAACAGCATGGCTCTGAACTTCCAAATAGGATTGTCAGATCCATCAAATATGGGACAGCCTTTGGCAGACATCTGTGGAAAGTTTGAAGAATTGTTTCTTGTAGACATTGTCAACTTTCTCAGAATCTAGAACTTTCAACTAATGAAGTCGTTCAGCCTACTCTGATACCAGTTGTTGGTCCCTTGTATGAGAGAGTAACAACAAGCAACAGTGTGTAAAAGGGGGGGTTGAAAACAATTTCTGCGGAAATTGAACAAATCAAAGAAAAGTGTTACACACAGTAAATCAAACTACAATCAATCGAATGCTTTTATTAAGAAGATGATTACAATGCTTTGAATAAGAAGATGATTACAATAACTATCAAGTAAGCAACTCTTGATATATAACCACCTAATATAAATCTCTCAATCTCTCAAACTTAGCTATCTATAAGCAACTTATGATTATAGATATTGATGACTCTCTAAACAGGATTTCACAGATTGAATCAACACATGATTACTTACCAATATCACAACTAATGTGATTAATTCGAACACACGAACTTCTTTGGCAATCTGTGATTAAATCTTGATACTGAATCAAGACTCGTAACACATACGGTGAGGTAAGGTTTGGCTCTGCAACACTTAGTTGTTTTTGTATCAAAGTCGTACCTCTAAACTTATCAGGAGATAAGTATTTATAATCCTGTGCCTACGGTTCCTAACAAACTAAGACTCAACTTAATTCGCTAACTAACTCTCGGATAATCCAGAATCTTGAATCTTGAATCTTCTATCTTTAATCTTGATTCTGGAGTCTTCTTATCCGCGCCGTAGATATAGAGAGAGATAAAGATGAATTTAAAACAAATTTAAATTATCTTTGAACTGACTTCTTCACTCGGACTGAGTTACTCAGCTTGAAACTCATCAAGCTGAGTTCTTCGAGAACAAATCCGAATTCATACATGAACTAACACGTACATTGATAAACTCATCCTTAGAAGTCTAACTTAGTTGACTAAAACATATTTAGCAACTCTGTCGAGCTGACTCTGCTTTTGAGGTGAGTCACTCAGCTTGAAACACATCAAGCTGATTACTCGATATATACCTTATTTGACATACACAGATTATTAAACATATTAATAAACAAACTAAGGTATAATATAAACTGATCAACATATGCCCAGCTTATATTCAGCTTATACTCAGTCTGAATCGCTCTAAGTGTTCAGTCTGACTAAGCTTCATAAATCTGTTTAAGTTATATGTAGAACTCATCTTACAAACTTAACTTTGTCTCATCAAATTCAATCTGATGAGATCATTTTCCCAACAGTTTCTGGGGATATGCTCTTGAAACGGCGGTAAGAATCCTTAACCTCGTACCAACCAAGAAAGTTGTAAAAACACCTTATGAAATGTGGCATGATAAGAAGCCGACACTTTCATATCTACGAGTTTGGGGTTGCCAAGCCTACGTGAGACGTGAGGCTGAGGACAAACTTGAACCTCGCTCAGAAAGGTGTAACTATATCGGATATCCTCCTGCCGGTGTTGGATATTTTATCTATAAAGCTTCTGAGAACAAAGTATTTGTTGCTCGAAGGGCATTTTTCCTAGAAAAAAAAATGCTATCCAAACAAAGAGGCAATAAGGAAGTTGACCTTGAGGAAGATCAAGGGTCAACTGATAAAGGACTTGAGGTTGGCACTAGCACTCAACCTAACATGGTTGAGACTGAGCAAGAAAATGTTGCAGTACCTGACACTCTTTCATTGCCTACTCCGAGGCATTCCAGTAGAACTCGTCATGAGCCAGAGAGATATGGATTTCACATATCTAAGGGCGGCGAGTTAGTGGTGGACTATGATGAGCCCACCAACTACAAGGAAGCCATGGCTAGCCCTGAGTCTACAAAATGGAGAGAAGCAATGGAAAGTGAGATGCATTCCATGTCGGATAACCAGGTTTGGGAACTGGTTGATCCTAAGTCTGGGGTGAGACCCGTAGGGTGTAAATGGTACTGGCATGGACGGAACCTTGGATACCTTCAAAGCCCGACTGGTGGCAAAGGGTTTCACTTAGACACCGGGCATAGACTATGATAAAACCTTTTCCCCAGTGGCGATGTTGAAGTCTATCCGGATACTTCTAACTATTGCTGCATTTCATGATAATGAAATTTGGCAAATGGATGTTGAAACCGCCTTCCTTAATAGGAAGCTTTCCGAAGAGGTGTATATGACGCAACCTGATGGTTTTGTACATCCAGAGTATCCAAACAAGGTTTGTAAACTGAAGAAGTCCATTTATGAACTCAAACAAGCATCTCGAAGCTGGAATCTATGCTTTGATGAGAAAATCAAGGAATTTGGATTTTCGAAAGCAAAGATGAGCCATGTGTATATGTCAGGGCTAGTGGGAGCACTATTGTCTTCTTAGTCCTGTATGTAGATGATATTTTACTCATTGGAAATCACATCCCAAGCCTAAGGAGTGTTAAATCTTGGCTAGGGAGTTGCTTTTCAATGAAGGACCTAGGGAATGCGAGCTGCATTCTGGGAATCAAGATCTATAGATATAGATCTAGAAGGCTGCTCGGGCTTTCACAAAGTGCATACATAGATAAGGTCGTGAGATGCTTTAAAATGGAGGAATCCAAGAAAGGAAACCTCCCTATGTTGCATGGCTTGACATTGAGCAAGACTCAATGTCCTACCTTCCAATAAGAGGTAGAAGTAATGAAGCGAGTACCATATGCTTCGGCTGTGGGGTCGATCATGTACGCCATGTTATGCACTCGCCCTGATGTGTCATGTACTTTAAGCATGACTAGTAGATATCAGACGAATCCCGGGGAACCTCATTGGAGAGCCATAAAGAACATTCTCAAATACCTTAGGCGTACGAAAGAGATGTTCTTAGTATATGGTAGGGAAGAAGATCTGAGATTAAAGGGTTACTCAGATGCTCGCTTCCAAACAGACAGGGATGACTGCCGATCACAATCGGGGTTTCTATTCATGTTGAATGGTGGTGTTGTCGGCTGGAGGAGCTCAAAGCAAGACACGGTGGCTGATTCGACTACCGAATCGGAGTACATTGCGGCAAGTGAAGCCACAAAGGAGGCCGTGTGGATGATGAAATTCATCCATGATCTAGAAGTGGTTCCAAGCATTGCTGACCCTATTGAGATATTCTATGACAATTAGGGTGCGGTGGCTTTGGCAAAGGAACCAAGAGCTCACAAGAGGACAAGACACATATTGCGCAAATACCACTTTATAAGAGATGTAATTGAATGTGGTGAAGTCGTCATCAGCAGAGTAGCATTGGATGGAAACCTGGCGGATCCATTCACTAAGCCGTTACCGCAAGCAGCTCATGAATCTCACACTAGAGCAATAGGTGTAAGATTTGGTAGCGATTTGGCTTGAGTTTTTTATTTAGTTCGTTTGATATGTAATTTTATTTTGGGAACGATAAAGACAGTATTGTAACTTATGCTTGTTTCGATATATAATAGAGATTATATATGTGTGTGGTATGGTTACATTCATAAGACTTTACTGTGTTCCATCTTAGCATGTTTAATCACTTCCAGAAATATTATACTATATTTCAAACTTTCCACAACCGGTCAATCTTATGGAAGGAAGATTGAATTAAGACTGAGATAAGCATATGACCTTGAATTCAAAATGGTTGAATTAAGGTGCAATGCCTATCTGTGCTTGAAAAGAGTTTCAAGTGACTGGAAGACCCATACCCAAGTATACTTCATGGATTATAGTCACGAGTAACTTGGGATGATAATATCTTACATCCTTAGACCTGAGATGTATGAACTGCTATATCATAGGTCATCCTTGCTTTAGCCATTTTCAAAAGCAGTTCGTGACTGGCTGTGATAAAGGAAATGACTAGGTAAGCCAAGAAGATACAGTCAAAGGAATTTGTTCCTCTGATATGAGAGATATCCCTGGGCCCCTCGATGATTGGGAGCTGACACCAACACTATACATGGCCATATGCAAGGAATATTGATTGAGAATCAGATATATCCTTAAATTTTGGTCACCACTAATCAAGATCAAGAAACATAATCGTGAACGATCTGGAGATTGACATTTAATCCATGTCTCGTGTTCACACAGATATCGTGAACAAAAGGATTTCTAAGATCACTTATCTATAGGACCATTTCCTATGAATTGGTTTTGTTCTTGATAACGAAACTCATACTGACTTGGGGGCAATGATGCTTTGCTAGAGGCCGCTCATTGTTTGTGATTTAAAGACACGGTGCATCGTGTGCAAGTTAAAGTTTGTTAGAATATGCCCACTGATGCGTATACACTGTTTAAATCACTACCGATGATGTATGGGCCTATTGAGTCATACACCGGGGTCAAACCTGACAGCAACTAAAGAAAAGAGACCAAAATTGACAAAAGACAAAAGTTGACATCGCAGGCCGCGTTAGCGCCGCTAACCATAAGGTGTTAGCACCGCTAACACTTATGGGTTAGAGCCGCTACGGCTGCGTGTACTTTGTGTCAAATCACTTGGCAGGCCGCGATAGAGCAGCTAACTTTAAGAGGTTAGCGCCGCTAACCCTTAAGTGTTAGCGCTGCTATGGCTGCATGTGCTTTTTGTCAAATCACCTCTAGACTTGGACAATGCATGTGGGTCTCATGATGTGGTCTTGGCCGGCCTTAGGCATACAAAGTGACTCCTCGAGGTTTATAAAAGTCCCCATTGGAACCTCATTTGTACTCTTGGCCACTTATACTAATACCATATACTCTTAAGTGCTTTTACAAGACTTAGAGAGAATTTAAAAGAGGGTTCCAGGAAATTAGAGTTTGATCCATGTATGGGGTTTCATATTTGTGCTTTATATGCTTGTACCTTGGGCTTTGTATGTTGTACTTTACTTCCGTTGTGTGCCCTAGAAACCCCAACACACACACACACACATATATATATATATATATATATATATATAAATAATAAAGCAATAAAATAGTTGGATGGAATGGCGAGATCCGAACTGTCATTTTTTCAAAACACTTTGAAACAAAACACTTTTTTAACAAACGTGAGCGTTATAGCAAGCAATTCATAAAACCCAGCAAGAAGTAGAAAATCAACTGAGTTAACCATGAATGTACTTGAAGATGATGAGTTATTCCCTTTGCCTCATAAGAAGCTTCAACTCCTTCACCCACTCAGGACAGGTTTCACGCAGCCAATATCCATGATCACCACAGATGTAGCATACTTCTCGCGGAAGGGCCACGTCCGTGCTCTCGTTGTTTCATTCCTTAAATAACCGTGTGAAAAAGGCCAACTTAGGCTTGACAACTTTAGACTCAAAAGTCTTTAGCATGCCTTGTAAGTCCATTAAGGATTCCACCATTTTGTTCTTATGGAAGTCTTTAACAAATTCACCAAAGCACGCAGGTAGGGACTGGAGAGTTATATTCACTACAAGCTCCCTCCCAACGGGAAATCCTAACCTCTCCATTGGTCAATGTACGCCCTCATACGAGAGATGTGAACAATAACATTCTCACCCTCCTGCATCTGGCAACCGACAAGGGACTTGATACATTCATAGCGTTCCTCCCTAACATCTTGTCAGAACGTGTCCTTCAATTGGTTGATCATGTCATACGCACTCATATGCTCGAATTGCTTTCACAGCTCACAACTCATAGTCGATAACATGAAAAGGGAAACCTCTTTAGTGTCTTTGACACGCTTTTCGAAAGCGTATCTATTGGCCCAACTCGCATTGGTAGCAGGCGCCTTTGGAAGGGGTTCCTCGAGGATGTACAACTTTGATTCATGGCGAAGGACAATTTTCAATTGCCGATGCCAATTAACGAAGTTCACAACAACAAGTTTCTACTTCTTTAGGAACGAACGGAGCGATATGTTTGGTGTGGTGTTGTTTCGTTTACCATCTACAATTTTAGAGAACACGTTTTAATTAATTTGATATAATCCTTGATTAAATAATTACCCAAATAGTTCAGAAAACCAATTATTTAAACAAGTCTAAGAACCATATTTCACTCCACCTCATGCCGAGTTTGCCGCGAACTACACGAAGCAAACTATTTAGGCCGGTAACCATTTTACTGATTGCAATCATTTTGCAACTCTTAGGTCCTTGCGGGATCCATTGACATCCATTATGTCAATTGACATCCATTATGTCAATTGACATGTTTGATCACTTCCCGCACCAATTCACTTGTGCCTCTAAAATGACTCGGCTTAATTCCAACCCCACTTAAGTGTTGGATTGTGTGATTTACAACAAAATTTTTATAAAAGAATTACAGCGGAAGAAAAACCAAAATCACACAACCACCCAATGGATCTACGTTTCAATCTAATACAAGTAACAAGAACAACCATAGAAGAGAAAGAATTGGACCTTAAGCAATGTGAAGAAACCAATAGTAGGAATCTCTCTATCAGGAGCACACCCCAAAGATCCGGTTACAAAAACTTAGCTATCTCCTTCTTGATCCAAGCTCCAAGATCAAATCACAATACTCTTTTGTGATATGAAAACTTACGGCCAATAAACAATTGTTATTGAATTCCTTTTTTTCTTGAAGCTCACGGCATTCAACAGAAAATGTTGTAGAAAATATTAGATCCACCAACTCAAATGCTATGGTGTTAATATCAAAGTATATCTCACTTTTCTGTCGTGAATATCAATTTATATATCTCGATTCCCTTCAATCATTCAGCCGTGATATACATATATAGGAGATAGGTTCAAGATTTTGATTTAGGTTATCTTTAAGATAAGATTAAGATTAGATAATCTTTATCCTTTAGTGTTTAAATTTTAAATCAATTATAAACAATTACAAGATAAGTCCCTTAAGTAATTGTAAATAATTAATTTAAGCTATCTAATATGAACTAATTACTAGAAACACCCTCTAGTAATTTCATATTAATTAAAACACCATTTATCATATAATTAATTAAAACACTTTTAATTAATCACTAGACGAAACCTTTTACCGGACTTTGTGTGCGACCCAATAGGCATATGCGTTTAAGTATAGTTTCTATTTTGTTGTGACAGTGGGCATATCTCCAACAGACTCCCACTTGCACATGTCACAACAACTCAATAGTAACCTTGACAATAGTTAATATTAAATAAATACACCATTGCCCTTATGACAGCATAATATCTGCATTAAGCAGACCTATAGGCAAGTGATCAAATATCCCTTTGTTACTGATATCCTTATGAACACAAGACATGGAACATGGTCAATCTGTATTGTTCACTATTATGTTTCTCGATAAAGATTTGTGGTGACCCAAAACCAGACTGCAAGATTAATCCAACATTAATCCAGTCCGAGTATGCATACATTTAGTGTCAGCACCAAATCATCGAGGGGCCCGTGGATATCGCTTTTATCACAAGATAAAAGGAACAAATAGTATCGACTACATAGATCTCTTACCCACTAATCACGCTACACCCAACGTTTCCCTTTATAGCCGCCTGTTACGGACAACGTTGGAGAAACATCAAGGCGTAACAGATTTTGTGTCAAGAATCTGATGTATCTCTACTTAAGGATATAAGATATAACCATCTTAGAATTGCTTGTGACAAGATCCATGAAGCAATCTCTAAGTACGGGTCGATCCAATACTTGATCTCTATCAAGTACATGTGAGTGTATAGTTGCATCTCTATGCTATATCCAAACCACTGGATAATCAACTAACACTCCACATCAGTCTTAACTCACTACTCCCTTCCATGGAGAACGACCGACTGTGGATAGTCTTGAACTAAAAGTTCATGGAAGTTAATAAACATGCAAAGTGAAACTTTAGTAATACACCAAATGATAGTAACTGCTCCAAGCATATATTAGAATCTCAATCATAATATCGATACATCATAAAGCAAATGTATAAGTTTCTCAATCTCAAAACTACTAAAATAAATAAAGTCATGACAAGCCGCAATCAAACAGATCTAATCCCTATAGACCTAGTATGAGCATCATGCTTAGTCTGCGACAAGGGCTTGGTGAAAGGATCAGCCAAGTTCCCATCTGAGTCAACTCTACTAATAATAATGTCTCCGTCCTCGACTATCTTCCGTACGTAGTGGAACTTCCTGAGTATATGCCGTGTGCGCTTATGCGACCTGGGTTCTTTAGCCAGTATGACTGCACCCTCGTTGTCACAGAAGATCTCTACGGGATCATGAATAGTAGGAACTACCCCAAGATCGCCGATAAACTTTTTGATCCACATGGCCTCCTTTGCAGCTTCATTGACTGCAATGTACTCGGCCTCTGTTGTCGAGTCTGCCACGGTGCTCTGCTTGGAGCTACTCCAAGTGATTGCTCCACCGTTCAACAAAAACACGAATCCCGATTGCGAGCAAGAATCATCCCTATCAGTTTGGAAACTAGCATCAGTGAAACCCTTTACACTGAGGTCTTCCGCACCTCCATAAACCAAGAACATTTCTTTGGTTCGTCTTAAATACTTAAGGATGTTCTTCACCGCTACCCAATGGTCATTGCCTGGATTGGCCTGATATCGGCTCGTCATGCTCAAAGCATACGACACGTCAGGTCTAGTACATATCATGGCATACATGATCGATCCTATAGCCGAAGCATAAGGAATCCGACTCATGCGCTCTTGTTCTGAACTAGGACACTGGGCCTTGCTCAGCGCCAAACCATGTTGCATAGGAATGAACCCCCCTTCTTGGAGTCCTGCATGTTGAACTTCTTCAACACCTTTTCTATATATGTACTTTGGCTTAGACCAATAAGACGCCTGGATCTATCTCTATAAATCTTGATGCCTAATATGTATGCTGCATCTCCCATGTCCTTCATTGAAAAACATTTCCCTAGCCAAGTTTTTACACTTTGCAAAGTAGGGATATCGTTTCCCATGAGGAGTATGTCGTCCACATACAATACAAGGAAGACTATAGTGCTCCCACTAGCTCTGACATATACGCATGGTTCATCTTCGCTCCTCATAAAACCAAACTCTTTGATTTTCTCATCGAAGCAGATGTTCCAGCTACGAGAAGCTTGCTTAAGTCCATAAATGGACTTCTTAAGCTTACACACTCTATCAGGATGCTCGGACTGTACAAAACCCTCAGGCTGCGTCATAAACACATCCTCAGAAAGCTTACCGTTGAGGAAAGCAGTTTTTACATCCATTTGCCATATTTCATAGTCATGAAATGCAGCTATGGCAATAAGTATCCTAATGGATTTCAACATAGCCACTGGTGAGAAGGTTTCTTCATAATCTATACCATGAGTTTGCGTATAGCCCTTCGCCACCAGTCTGGCTTTGTACGTGTGTACTTTACCATCCATGTCGGTCTTCTTCTTGAAGATCCATTTACATCCCACTGTCTTTTGACTGGGTATATGATCAACCAAGTCCCAGACTTGATTATCATACATGGATTGCATCTCGCTATCCATAGCCTCCTTCCATTTAGCGGCCTCAGGGCCCGCCATGGCTTCCTGATAACTGGTAGGCTCATTAAGATCTACCAGTGCATCATCACCATCACAAATAAGTAAACTTAATCTTTCCGGTGCATGACGTACTCTATCAGACCTGCGAACAGGTGGGGGCTGAATGTCAGATTCCTCAACAACTCTTTGTTGAGGTTCAACAACTACAGGTTCTACAACCTGTTGTTGAGAGCTAGTGCCAACGTTAGATTCCATGTTGGTTGACTCTTGAATTTCTTCAAGATCAATTTGGCTCCCACTGAATTCTTTAGACATCATCTCCCTTTCAAGGAAGACTGCCCTTCGAGCAACAAACACTTTGTTCTCAGAAGGTTTATAAAATAAATATCCAAAAGAATCAGCTGGGTATCCAACAAAATTACACCGTTCTGATCTGGGTTCAAGTTTGTCTTGAGCTTCACGACGTACGTAAGCCTCACAACCCCAGATTTTTAAATATGCGAGTGACGGAACTTTCCCACTCCACATTTCAGAAGGTGTTTTGGAAACCTTCTTTGTTGGTATAAGATTTAGGACCCTTGCTGCAGTCTCAAGAGCATATCCCCAGAAACTGATTGGAAGCGTTGTTCGGCTCATCATGGACCGAACCATATCAAGCAATGTTCGGTTTCTCCTCTCAGCTACACCATTATGTTGTGGTGTCCTGGGTGGAGAAAATTGTGCAATTATGCCACAATTCCTTAGATGATCACGAAACTCTTGATTAAGATACTCACCACCCCTATCGGATCTTAGAATCTTAATCTTCTTGTCTAGTTGATTCTCTACTTCGTTCTGGAACGTCCTGAACACCTCTAGGGTTTCAGACTTATGTTTAATCAGGTAAACATATCCATACCTACTGAAATCATCAGTGAAGGTAACAAAGTATCTCTCGTCGTGTCTTGTGACTGATCTGAATGGCCCACATACATCAGTGTGTACTATGTCCAACAGATCCTTGCCCCGTTCACACGTTCCTGTAAACGGTGTCTTTGTCATCTTTCCCAAAAGACAAGATTCGCATTCATCATTCAATGTATGGTCGAATGATTCCAAAATCCCATCCGCTTGGAGTTTGGCGATGCGTTTCTTGTTAATGTGACCAAGACGACAGTGCCACAAATACGACTTATCCAAACCATTTTTGGATTGAACCGATTCAACATTATGAATTGAACTTTGATTGTCTCTAACATTTATACTTGTTTCATAAATTCCATGACAAGGGTTAGCTTTAAAATATAGCACATTATTCTTATAAACAAGAATTGATCCATTATCAAACCCAAAGTCAAAACCATCCTTAAATAAAGCATAAAAGGAAATAATGTTTCTCGCCATATCGGCCGAGTAGCAACAATCAATTAAAACCATAGATAATCCAGACGAAAAAGAAAGCTCATAATTTCCTATCACGTCAACCGAAGCAATCTGCTTGTTACCCATGATCAGGTCCAGCTCCCCACGTCTCAACTTCCTACTTCTTTTTAGTCCCTGCACATCAGTACAAATGTGAGTACCACATCCTGTGTCCAATACCAAGGAATTAGAAGCAGAAGTACTATGGAGTTCAATCATATACATACCTGAAGTCGATGCTCCATTAGCTTTGAGCTTCTTCAGCTCATCCAGGTACTTAGGACAAGAACGCTTCCAGTGTCCTACCTCCTTGCAGTGAAAGCATACAGCATCATCAGGAGTCTTTGATTGAGGTATGTCAGCTTGGCCCTTCCCTTTGCCTTTTACCTTAGGAACAGGGTTAGGATGTACAACATTTCCCTTCCCCTTGCCTTTAGTTGAGGAAGCCTTTTTCTTCTTCACACCTCCCTCCCTTATGGCTAACACAGAGGCAGCAGTCTTAGCTTTGGCCATGTTAGACTCAGTGGTCTTAAGCATGCCATGGAGCTCCATTATAGTCTTCTCCATATTGTTCATATTATAGTTCAGAACGAACGGATCATATGCACTAGTCAGCGAGTTCAGGATAAAATCCGTAGCAAGCTCCTGACTTATGGGGAAACCAAGACGCTCTAGCTGGTCAACGTACGATTTCATTTGCAGAACATGTACACTGACGCTACTGCCCTCGGCCATTTTACAACTTGCTAGAGATTTGACGGTGTCAAACCGCTCTTGCCTAGCCTGCTGTTGGAACATTTCCCTCAGCTGGTTGATCATGTCATACGCCCCAAGGCTCTCCATACCCTTTTGGAGTTCAGGCGCCATGGTCGCTAACATGAGGCAAGCGGCCTCGTTTGATTCGGTTAGACGTTTCTCATACTCTTCCCGAATCGCACGAGATGCTCCGGCAGTAGGTGCCTCAGGGAGCGGCTCCTCTATGGCCCTCTGCTTCTTTTCCATCCTGAGCACAATTCTTAGGTTGCGAAGCTAGTCCATATAGTTCAAGCCCGTAAGCTTGTCCTTCTCGAGGAGCCCTTTCAAACAAAAGTTTGACATTGATGAATTCGAGTTGTTGTTGTTTGACATCTATCAAAAGAAAAAAACTTTATTTTAGTAATTTTGAATTAAATGATCCTTGTTAATATAATTACCCATTTGTTAAAAACAAAATTAATTTAACAAGGCTAAGATCCATATTTCACTCCTAGCTACGACGGGTGTACCGCGGATCGCAACTTGAAGCTATTTAGGTAGGTAACCATTTTACCAATTTCATCTCTATGAAATTCTTAGATCCTTGCGGGATTCGTTGACATCCATTATGTCATTTTGCATGTTTAATCCCTTCCACGCTAATCCTTTCTCATGACAGGTTTGCCGTGGATCACGAGTCCGGATTGTAAATCAACCATACTAAGACACGTAACATCCGGCCCAAGACTCTCGGGTATCGCGAATATCACAAACATTATTCCTAAAACCTAACCGACGCGTTGGCTTAAGACCTTCCCCACGCCGAAAGATAATTAGTTCAAATGTGTGTCTTATATGGATAGCGTGAGATTTACATTAAAAACCGGGTTTTTGGTTTTCTTAGTTAAAGCATTTTAACCGTTTAATTTTAGCAAAAACCAGTTTTAACCATGTTAAAACTTTACAATAAAACCATTTTTATTTATTTGCTAAAACATACTTGCAATTATCATTAACTCATTAATAAGCTTGTTGTGTTTCAAATTATTTTAAAAAAGGTTATCTCGCAAGCAACCAAAACAATAAAAAAATAAACACAACCACATTGCAAGTAACGATAACATTTGCCTCATTCCTATGTGTTTTACCCGTGAGCCACCACGAGTAAAACTAGGTCAATCTAAGGGACAAACAATCAACCATAGCGAAGTGCAGGCTCCCACTGAAACCGCCATTCTTCCAATGCTTGAGTGGGTCAACGCCAAGACGTCAATCTCCATGACTCCTTGTTTTGTTGTCTTCTTTCTTCTTTTACATTAAAAAATAAATTCCTATACTAGTCTATACTATATACAAGTACATAGAATAGAAACGACACGCAGGTCGCAATAAAACAATTTACATAGGAATTAATTAAACGACACGCAGGCCGCGCAAAACCAACCAAGAAAAGAAACAACCAAAACCATCGCATCACATAGGTCTAAATGAGGCCAAACGTTATCGGATCCATACAACACAAACATGTATAGAGAAAGCCATGGAGTGCCAAATCCATGCAAACAATACTTTGATAAAGATCGATAAAACATACAATTTTGGCACAAAATATCAATCCTTGCAAAAGCACACTTTATACTTATGAAAGTATGGTTTCATGCCAAACCATCCAAACATCAAGTATACAAGCGAATCAAAGTATTCGGGAAAACACAATATAAATAAAGATCGTTTTCATGGTCTTTCTAATCACATTGAGTTTCAAAATAACAACATTTCCCAATAATGAAACTTTAATTTTCTAAAAACTCAATTATAAGGTTAAACAAAAGACTTCCCAAAGTTAGAAACTTTATGTTATGGAAAACTAGTTTAAAGTTATAAAATTCTAAAATCCCAACAGAGGAAGCTTTAATCAATTAAAACTTTTATCTAGATTTTTTAAACCAAAATTTCTACCCTTTGGAAATCTAAGTTTTCAAAAACCAATTAGAAAACCCTAGAACTTTGTGTGTGTTTCATACAATCAATTTCCCAATCGAATATACAACAACTCACCCAAAACAATTCTAGTAAAGAAAACGACAATCATGTACTTGTACATTGAAACCGTGGCTCTGATACCACTGTTGGATTGTGTGATTTACAACAAAATTTTTATAAAAGAATTACAGCGGAAGCAAAACCAAAATCACACAACCACCCAATGGATCTACGTTTCAATCTAATACAAGTAACAAGAACAACCATAGAAGAGAAAGAATTGGACCTTAAGCAATGTGAAGAAACCAATAGTAGGAATCTCTCTATCAGGAGCACACCCCAAAGATCCGGTTACAAAAACTTAGCTATCTCCTTCTTGATCCAAGCTCCAAGATCAAATCACAATACTCTTTTGTGATATGAAAACTTACGGCCAATAAACAATTGTTATTGAATTCCTTTTTTTCTTGAAGCTCACGGCATTCAACAGAAAATGTTGTAGAAAATATTAGATCCACCAACTCAAATGCTATGGTGTTAATATCAAAGTATATCTCACTTTTCTGTCGTGAATATCAATTTATATATCTCGATTCCCTTCAATCATTCAGCCGTGATATACATATATAGGAGATAGGTTCAAGATTTTGATTTAGGTTATCTTTAAGATAAGATTAAGATTAGATAATCTTTATCCTTTAGTGTTTAAATTTTAAATCAATTATAAACAATTACAAGATAAGTCCCTTAAGTAATTGTAAATAATTAATTTAAGCTATCTAATATGAACTAATTACTAGAAACACCCTCTAGTAATTTCATATTAATTAAAACACCATTTATCATATAATTAATTAAAACACTTTTAATTAATCACTAGACGAAACCTTTTACCGGACTTTGTGTGCGACCCAATAGGCATATGCGTTTAAGTATAGTTTCTATTTTGTTGTGACAGTGGGCATATCTCCAACATTAAGAATCACAACGAATTTGTAAGTCGTCGGTCAAGACACAGGTTGGTACTCTCGACCAATTATTGGCTCGTGCTTTTGCTCGACAACCAACATTACTAGTTGCCAAACTCACCTTCCACACATTTCCAGAAGGAATCACTCGTGCTTGTGCTCGACAATCATCGAAGTTTCGATAGATTCATGTGGTGTCGTCTTACGGATGGCGCGTAACTTTCTTTTGAAAAACGGGTTTTTGTTTTTCCGATTAGAGCATTTTTAACCATTTTGCGAACTAACAAGTCAAGTTATAAATACCAATTTTTATACACTTATAATATAATACCATTTTTATATTATTTGAAAATTCTCTACGCGTGTCGAATTGTAAACCATTTTTACAAATCTTTGCATTTTATTATTTTTCAAAATTTATCTAGCATGCGATTCCTAAACATCCATGCGAAATAATAAATAATAAAAATCAACCACGCATAAACAAAGTTGTTCAGTAACGTGCCCAAAATTCCTATGCGTTTTCCCCGTGAGCGAAATGAGGAAAACAAGGTCGACTAAGGAAACAAAATCCAGAGTACCCAATTGGATGTGCTCCCACTAAATCCGGCATCTCCATTAGCATCCCGGACTTCATCTTGCCAAGACGGAATCGCCATGACTCCCAATGATGTGTTACAATTAAAAATAAACTTCTATACTATTTTACAAATACATAGAAGAATAAAATAGCGCGCAGGCCACATTCCTATGCTACTATACAAGTACAAGGAATTAAATAAACGGCATGTAAGCCGCACAAAATAATAAATAAATTACAACAATACGACACCCAGGCCGAAACCAAAACCAAAAGCATAACACGCCAAACACCGCAACACATAGGTCTAGGGGAATATAATGTTAATGTTACCGAACAAGCATGACAAACACAACCAAGACAAGACATGGTGTGCCACACAAAACCATATTAGTTAAGATTTGATGAGACAAAGTTAAGTTTGTAAGAAGATATGTTCTAAACACAACTTAAACAGAATTATGAAGCTTGGTCAAACTGAGCACTTATAGTGTTTCAGACTGAGCATAAACTGACTATAAGCTGAGCATTATAGTTGATCAACTTAGACTATATCTTAGTCAGTTTATCTATATGTTTGATAAGTTGTGTGTTACCTAAGGTATAGATCAAATATTCAGCTTGATGTGTATCAAGCTGAGTGACTCTACCTTTAGGCTGAGTCAGCTCAACAGAGTTGCTAAGTTAGTTCTAGCCAACTCTTATGACTTCTAACGATGAGTTAGTCATTATACGTGTTAGTACATGTTTGATATAGAGTTAGTTCTCGATGAACTCAGCTTTATGAGTTTCAAGCTGAGTAACTCATCCTGATGGAAGAAGTCAGTTTAATAGAATTTAAATATGTTTTAAATTATATTATTCTCTATCTACGGTGCGGATAAGAATATTCCAGAATCAAGATTGAAGATTGAAGATTCAAGATTCAAGATTCAAGATTCAAGATGTCTGTATTATCCATTACATAGTTAACAGATTAGGATAAGTTCTAGTTTGTTATGATACGTGGAATAGGATTATAAATACTAACCTCTTAATTAGTTTAGAGGTACCACCTCAAATCGTATGTGTTACGTAGCTTGATGCATTGATTGTTTGTTGATCAACATGATCAAGTATTCACAGATTACCAACAATAGTTCATGTGTTCGATCTTCATGTTCGTTGTGAAGTTGGTAAGTATTCAATGTGTGATAAATCCTGTTTAGAGAATTATGTGGTGTTTATAATCATTAGTTGATTATAGATAGCAAGTTTGATCAATTAGTTTGAGAGATTGAGAGAGTTGAATTGTATTCGGTGTTCATACATCAAGTGTTTCATACTTGATAAGTTATTGTAATCAACTCTTTATGAATGAAAGCATTCAGTTTTATTCAAGTTGATGTGTGTAACACTTTTTATTGATTTGTTCAATTTTCCGCTGAAAGTGTATTCAACCCCTCCCCCCTTCTACACAATACTTGCTTGTTGTTTATCCCACCAAGGGACCAACAACTGGTATCAGAGCAGGCTGAAATCTTTCATAAGTTGAATTTCAAGATTCTAAGATAGAGTAAGATGTCGACAAGCAACAATTCATCAAACTTATCCTCAGATGGCTGCTAAAGGATGTCTCATGTTTGATGGATCTGATTATCCTGTGTAGAAATTCAGGGCCATGCTTTTCCTTAAGTCCAATGACACCATAATGTATGATGTCATAACCCGTGGACCGATTATGCCCAAGATTCCTGCTGTTGTCAGTGATAAGTCTCCTAACAAGACTGAAAAGGAAGTCAAGAAACCTTTGGCATCTTGGACTGAAAAGGATTGGAAGTTACATTCTCTTGATGACAAAGAAAAAAGTGTTTTGGCAAATGCCCTGACCAATGAGATTTTGCATACTGTGATTGGGTGTCAATCTGCAAAAGAAATCCTGGATACTCTATGCATCACATATGAGGGTACAGATCTGGTCAAGCAGCATAAGAAGAATCATCTTAACAGATCTTATGAAAAATTCTTTTCTAAGAAGAATGAAACACTATCTAATGTGTTTACAAGGTTTCACTGCTTGATTAATGACCTGCTAAGTGTAGGAATTAAAAAGGATGAAGTTGACCTAGTGCTGAAATTTCTGGATGTGTTACCAGAGAAATTCAATGAAGTGACCATAGCACTAAGGGCTGGAGGTACATTACATATGTATAACCTACAGTCTATATATGGGTTCTTGCTTAATCATGAACAGATCACATAACACAAGAAATCTTCTCAACAACAGATGAAGGACTCTCTTGAGAAAAATGAAATTGCATTAGTTGCAGAAAAGAAGAAAAAGGGTTCAAAAGCCTTCATAGTTAAAGCTGAGACTGAGTCAGAATCTCAAGTTGATCACTCAGACTCAGACTCAAGTGATACTGATGATGTTCAGACTATCACTGAACAAATGGCTATGCTTGCCAGAAGATTGAGAAGAGCACAAAGGGGAATAAGATGACAGAGGCAAAGGAAAGAGTTCTTTTGACCCCAAGAAAGTTATGTGCTTCAACTGTCAGAAGGAGAGACACATTGCTACTGAGTGCATAGTAAAGAAGTGTGAAGCAGCTTCAGTAGCTGAAAAGAATGCTTACAGAGCTGATAAGTACAAGTAGAAATATACTCAGATCATGAAAGGAAATCCTGAAGACAAGTCCAATGCTAAAGGACTTTATGCTGAAACTTGGGATACATAATCATCAACCTCAGATGATGATGACAAGTGTCTGATGGCTCAAGAAGATGAAGAGTTTGAAATAGATGAAGTTGATTATGGTTTGTCTGAATCAACTTTAGAAGCTGATATGAAGGAAGCTGAGGAAAACAGCAAACTAAGCAATTGGGATCCTTCCTCCATGTACAAGGTTAGTAATTTCAACTCTTACACCGATGAAGAAAAAGGTCTTACATTTGATTATCTGTTAAATGACTTTAAGACCAGCCTTAAGACTCAAGCTGACCTCAAAGCTGAAATAACTAAGCTTAAAAATGAGATTAAGGAAAATCAAACTCTCATTACTGCTTGAAAGAAAGCACAATGTGATCTTGAATGTCAAAGACACATTAACAAACTTCTAAGTGAAGAAATTCAGGAAGCTAAGAACAAGGCTGACCAACTTCAAAAGGTCACTGAATCTTGGTGTAAGTCATCAAAGCGTGCTGAAAAGTGCATCAACAAGCAGATTCCTAAACAGGTGAAAGCTGTACTTGGAGGTGACTATCCATCCGCAGCTTATGCAGCTGATGATGTTGAGATAGCAAGTACAGATTCTAAAGAAGATAGACAACTGATTAAGTCTCAGAAGTCAGCCTCAGAAAAGAAACATGATCAAGGTCTAAAATACAATAAGTTTGTAAAAGCAAAGGATCATGGATATGAGTGTTCAACTTCAATACATCATAGTAAGTCTGTGTATGATAGATTGGGCACTCAGCCTATTCAAAGAAAACCTGTTATTGAAAGGTTAAATCCAAACCCTTTCAAAAGATAGCATTCTCTATCCAGTTCATAGAGAAGCTTCAAGAATAGGAAGACAATTGTAAGTCGGAGGTCATATCACAACCATAATGGTAAGTCTAAAGTTTTTGAAACTGGTAAGTCCATAGAACATGACAAAGGTAAGTCCAAAGTCAATAAAAGAGATGAAAAGAAGTTTATTGGTCAAACTTCTCATCAAAAGGATAATAAGCCTAGATATGACAAAGGTAAGTCCAAAGTCAATGAGCATCAGGTGAATCAACTTGCAAAGAAAGTTAAAAAATTATCCACAACCTATAATCCTAAAACTGAGAGCAAATTGTCAAAAGGATTATTGGATAACCTACCCCTATAGTTACTAGTAGCAGAAAGTGCTACAAATGTGGAGGTAGAGGACATCAGGCCAAAGACTGTGAAAGTGAAATTCTAAGTCCTGAAAAGGAACAAGTTGATCAGCCTATGCAGGCCTCAACACCTACTGAAGCTGACCAGTCAGCTCCACAAGATGAATCAGGTAAGTGCTCATCATCTGAACCCACTTTAGAGAGGGTTCCTAAACAAAACTAATATGTTTAGTTTTTCATGTGCAAGGTTAAAGTAAATGGTACTTGGACAGTGGATGCTCATGGCACATGACAGGGTGGAAAAGGACTTCTAAGTGACTTCCAGGAAGATGAAGGTCCTAAAGTAACATTTGGTGATAAGTCCCATGGAAGAACTAAAGGATATGGGAAGATCCATGCTGGCAAGGTTACTTTCAAGAAGGTTGCATAAAGGTCTGAAACACAATCTGATAAGTATCAGTCAATTGTGTGATAAAGACAATGTTGTTACTTTTAGGAAGAGAGCAGGAACAATCTACAATGCAAAGGGTAAGCCAGTGCTAATAGCAAAGAGAGAAAGAGATGTGTATCTACATGATCTCGAATTTGAAAATCCTTATACTGAAACCTGCTTATTTTCTCAATCTGTTCCTAAGTTGAGTTGGATGTGGCATAAATGGTTGTCACATTTAAATTTCAAGAATATAAATATGCTATCCAACAAAGAGTTAGTCTCTGGATTGCCAAATATCACATTTGTCAAAGACAATTGTGCTTACCTTGTGAACAAGGGAAACATCACAAAGGGTCATTTAAATCAAAGCAAAACTTTTCAATAATAGACTTATTACATATGTTGCATATGGAATTGTTTGGACCCATAAGTACTCTAAGCCTAAGTGGCAAGAAGTACACCCTGGTGATAGTTGATGAGTTCTCTAGATTTACCTTGGTAATATTCCTTAAAGCCAAAATTGAAGTTTCTCTGGAGATAATAAGTTTTATCAAACAGGAAGAGTTGCAAAAAGGTTAGTCTGATAAGCAACTCAGAAGTGATCATGGGACTGAGATTAGAAACTCAACCCTAGAAGGCTTTTGTGAACAAAAAGGAATAATACAAAATTTCTCTTCAGTTCGAACTCCTCAACAAAATGGAGTTTCTGAAAGGAGAAATAGAACCTTAATTGATGCTGCTAGAACAATGCTGTGTGAGGCAGGATTGAAACTGTATTTTTGGGATGAAGCTGTTGGTAGAGCATGTTATACTCACAATAGATCTATCATCGTCAAAAGACATGGCAAAACTACATATGAAATGTATAAATCAAGAAAGCCCAATATAGGTTACTTTCATGTCTATGGTTCAAAATGTTATGTGCTGAATCAAAAAGATCAGCTCCATAAGTTGGAACCTAAATTTGATCCTGGAATTTTCGTTGGTTATTTCTCAATCTCAAAATCTTACAAAGTATATAACATAAAGAGAAAGGCAATAGAAGAATCAATTCATGTCTCCTTTGATGAAGACAGTATTGATCAAGCTGACAGTTCAAGCTGATTCAGTCAGTCTGAGTGAGCTTGAAAAGCCTGAGGAAACCAAAAGGTCAAATCCTATGTATGTCATAGATGATGAAAACAGTGATGATGATGTATGTACATCTAAGAGATCATCACAGCCTCCAAAAGATTCTCCAGCTGAGAAAGAAGATGAGTTCTTTAATCCTTTTGGAGAGGATACTACTCAGATTGAAGATCTTAGTGATTAACAATTTGATGACAATGCTGCAATTGAGACTGAGGATGTAGGTTCACCTCAGAGTCCTCAATATCACTCAAGTCCAGAACCACAATCTCCCACTCAAGATCAAGTGATTGGTAATATTCAATAAAGAGTGATCACTAGATCAAAGGCAACAGCAAACTATGCTGCTTAATTTGGGTTCATATCTCAAATGGAACCAAAGAAGACTGAAGAAGCCTTAGAAGATGAAGATTGGATTGAAGCAATGCAAGAGTAATTAACTGAGTTTGAGAGAAATAAGGTCTGGAATCTTGTCCCAGCCCCCAAAGATCATACAATAATAGGCACTAAGTGGGTCTATAGAAACAAGATGGACAAGGATGGAGTGATTGTTAGGAACAAAGCTAGGCTGGTAGCATAAGGGTATAAACAAGAAGAAGGAATAGATTACGATGAGACAATTGCCCATGTTACTAGAATTGAAGTCATTAGGTTGTTCTTAGCTTATGCAGTACATATAGACTTCAAAGTCTATCAAATGGATACGAAAAGTGCTTTCCTAAAAGGAAAACTTCAGGAGGAAGTCTATGTGAAATAACCTCCTAACTTTGTTAGTTCAAAGAATCCACATCATGTCTATAAGTTAGACAAGTCTTTGTATGGTCTAAAACAAGCTCCAAGAGCTTGGTATGATACACTGTCCAAATATCTACTATCAATGGACTTCACCAGAGGTAGTATTGATAAGACACTCTTCATTAAAAAGAGTAAAGGACAAATGATTCTTGTACAGATCTGTGTGGATGACATTATCTTTGGTTCTACAAATGAATCTCTATGTGAATGGTTCTCCAAAGCTATGTCAAAAATGTACAAGATGAGTATGATGGGTGAAATGACATATTTCCTTCGCAACAAAAGCCTGATGGAATATTCATAAATCAATGCAAGTATGTTCTTGATTTGATAAAGAAATATGGTTTTGATTCTAGTTCAACCATGAAAACACCCATGTCACCTGCTGTCAAGCTGAGCAAGGATTCAGATAGAAAGTCTCTATGTCAGTCTACCCATAGAGGGATGATAGGTTCATTACTTTATTTGACAGCTAGTAGACATGATATAATGTTTGCTAAGGAATCACATCTTCAAGCTGTGAAAAGGATCTTTAGGTACCTGAAAGGTACACCAAATCTAGGTCTTTGGTATCCAAAGGAATCTGGATTTGAATTGGTTGGTTTTTCTGATGCTGATTATGCTGGGTTCAAGTTAGACAGAAAATCAACAACTGGAGGATGTCAATTGCTTGGATGGAAGTTAGTAAGCTGGACAAGTAAGAAGCAGAATTCAATGGCTACTTCAACTGTTGAAGCTGAGTTTGTTGCTGCATGAAGCTGTTGTGCTCAAATTCTGTGGATGCAACATCAGCTTCAAGACTTTGGTATAAATTTCAAGAAAACTCTTATCTTTTGTGAAAACCAAAGTGCAATAACCATAACATATAATCCAGTCTTCCACTCAAGAACAAAGCATATAGAAATTAGACATCATTTCATTAGTGACATCGTAGAAAAAAGGTAAAGATGAAATAAATTTTATCTCCACATATGATCAATTAGCAGATATATTTACAAAACCACTTGATGATAGAAGCTTTTCCTATCTCCTAAGTAAATTGGGTATGCTCAACCCTTAGATAAGTTTCTACAACTGAGTATAAGCTTTATAAAGACTAAGTGTCTTAAGTTGAGTGTACAGTTTCTAGATATGTTACTATAAACAGTTCATTTAGTCAAGCTGAGGGATAAGTTCACACATTTGGTTTGTTCCAAATATGGTTTAACTACTTGGTGTGGTTAAAATATAAGTTTGATTAAGTCTTAAATAAAAATGACTAAGTGTCATTGAATCTAAGCTGTGTGCTCAACTCAGGCTGAGTGTTAATCTCAAGCTGAGTGCTTGACTCACGCTGAGTGATAAGTTTCCTCAGCTTGGTATGTTCAACCCATGTTTTAATTACTTTGTGTTACTAATTCATGAGGCATTATATTTGAGTCGGTCTCAAATTATATTTTTATACTGATTATGTATTGGTGTAATGCAACAGTGAAAATACTATTTTTGTGCATCAAGAGTATTAATTTACCAAATTACCCGTTGGATATGATAAGTTTCGTCTTTATTCCGCCTACCTCTATATATTAGGTAGCTAGAGTAACGGATAAAACAGGATTTTTTAACACTAATTTTTCTCTCTCCACAATAATGTATATATAACGATTATAACTGTCATTCAGAAGTTTACGCTTTTTTTCTCTCATTTTCCTACTTCCTAAACTTTACGATGGAGGGACCATTCTCAATCTTAGTGACAGAATGGTACAAGGTGCTACATTAAAGAACAATGGAGTGCCGTTGATTAAAATCAACAATCAACGTGTCTGCCTTGCTATTCCTGAGCGCAAGCGGGGCAGAGGTTATGAAGCCTGGGTTAACTACCTTCGCAAATGCCCTTTATCATTCATTTTCACCGGGGCACCAATTCATGTCGTTCCTCAACACCTACTGGAATTCTGGTATACATGTTTCTGTGACCAGGATACGGGAGAAATCAGAGGAACTGTTCTGCATGGGGAGAGGACAGTGATACTCATAGTCAACAGGCTAAGGGAAGTGTTACAGCTTCCAAATAATGATGTGTTCGAGCCTTCCGTGACAAGACAAGTAGCAAGATCAGTTCTACCCAGAATAGGTCACCCACAAACAGAGGGTGTTATCAAGAAAGTTACTTTTCCAACCGGATGGGGATTTATGGTTTCTACAGTGATTCATTCACTAGGAACAAAGGTTGGAGGTCTGGACCAAGTAAATGAGTTCGAGATGCAACTACTATACAACAAATATCATGCAAGGAATCTGGATTTTCCCTTGCTGATCTTCAATGAACTCAAGGTCCAAGTGATGAAGACACCAAGGGACCTGCATGTGCCATTCATTAGGTAATTGTCCCTGGTGATCGAAGCTGAGGTGGGGCTTCAACTGTACGAAGCTGGACAGGATCTGTTCCTCACGCCAGCACTCAGCTCAAAGATGTTCAATAATGACATCTTTCTAGAGCAAGGGGGACTTAGTGAGCCCATGAAATGGATTGATGAAGGAGCATCTTTAGAGAGTGAAGATGACGAGTCTGATCAAGGGGGAGCAGCTCAAGCTTACCAAGAAGCTCCAGCTGAGTAACCTGCTCAAGCTGAGCTTGAAACTGTCGAAGGTGAGGATGAGTCTACTACATTTCCATCCATCTCTCTACAATCTTCAGGGTCTCCATTAGTTGGTAGACCCCACACAGGTATAACTCCTCGACTCTCTTCTTCTTCTAATTATTGTCCATCATCATTTGGAGATAAGACTGTGGTCATCCCAACACAGTCTAACCTATCTCCTCCACCTTCTATCCATTTAAAACTCCAATCTGAAGACAACCTTGGTGTGCCCACTGCTACCAAGGATACTTTCCAAAATTATATAAGAAAAACTGCTAAAAGTGGTGTTACACTTAAAGACACTTCTGGAGCTGATATCACACTGATACCTCCACTGGCAGGAGTTGAGGGGGAGACACCTAATCTTAAGGTGCTAACCTCGAGGCTCAATCTAAACCAACAGCCAAACCAGGGTGTGGTGTCTACTAAGCCCACACTTTCCAGAGCCATCGGAGATCCTATTACTGTGCCTGAGCAGACACACTCAGGTTACATTGAAGAATTGACCAATCCCCAGGGTCAACTCCCCCCACTCACCAAACTAATCAACCACCAATCCTTTCTCATCACATTTTGAGCCAAACCCGTTCTCTTCATTTCTCACACTCTCCTACACGGCCTGCCAATGATTCACTTAGATACCAAGGTGAATTACAGGGTCCACAGTCTGGTACATATGAATTTGGGGGTATATACCAACTCTTGAATGATGTACCCAAACAATCTCCTGCTACTCCAACTGACGTTCTTGACTCTTTCACTTCAAAAGAACAAAATTTTGTGTTCAAGGGCAGGAGTAAGTCTCCCCAGGTTGAAACTCCCTCATCAAGCATTCAAGAACTAAAATCATTCATCGAAGCTCAATTTGAGTTATTTCACCTCAAGAGAAAGAAGAGCAAATGAAAGATTTATCAGAAGATTGACAAGCTGACCAATGACATTAAAAAGATTACATCTGAAGTTGCTACTCTACAACAGAAACAGACTTCAACCCCTATCGATGATAACAAAAAGGGGGAGAAGGTTCAAGAAGCTGAGGCTGAGTTAGTTTAAGCTGAGGCTGAGGCTTTGTTAGTTCTAGCCAAAGGAGCAGAGAAGCAAGCTCAGATTAAGGGGGAGTTAGAAAGCATGGTAGAGGAACCTATAGCAAAAAGAAGAAAAATTGTAGAAGAAGAAGCTGACAGCGATTCTGAAACCGAAGATGACAAAGCCACAATACTTATGATTGAATAGTTTGAAAAATAAGAAGCTGATGAGCTTGGAATATCTCTTGATGAGCTTAGTAGGAGAAAAGAGAAATAAGTAAGGGACAAAGAAAGAGAATTGGAAATAAAAGTTTTAGCTCAAGCTGAAGCTGATTATTTTGGTCCAAGGCCTGATCCAATCCCATATACTGATGCAGACATCTAGGAATGCTACTTTAGAAGGAGCACCTGCAAAGAAATCAAGAGCATGACTCTGAGCAGAACAAATTGAGCCATCATTCTCACTTTTCAATTTGGTGATAAGTCAACAGTGGGAATGGACCTAAGATATGTTCATAAGATGGGCTACATTGAATGGAAAAGAATTATGATGATGCTCAAGAAGTTTAAAAAGAGTCAAATCAAACAAGAGATTACAACTGAAGTCTCTAAGCTGATGTCTAGAGCTGAGGAGCTGAGATATGTTCTAGTTCCTGTCCTGCAATGGGAAAGCTTATTTAAAGTACCTGGAGGTGTGATATTTAAATAAAATCAAGTTACAGAGACACCAGTTTAGGGATTCATGTTTAAGGATCAGGAAGGCAATCCTAGCTTCATAAAGCTTTCTGAGATTTGTTATCTGAAAGCTAAGGATGCCATAAGAATAAGAAGTTGTTGTGATGATGAAAGCTCAAATCACTTTGTAAGGTACAAGCTGAATAAAATCATCAGAATGTAACTGAATGAACTCAGAAGGGATGCAGAAGCTAAAAGGCAGTTAGAAGAAATCAACAGAGAAATTGTACTTTGGGAAGTTCTACATCAAGAGTTTAAGAGATAAAATTTTGTAATAAATTAGTTCTATTGTAACTATTAGATTAGTTCTAATATTCTGTAAGCACTAAGTGTGCATGATCTAAGTGATCACATTTTTGTATTCTGATATGTTCAAGTTAAATGAATACAAGTATTATTTTGATATGTTCAAATATTTATGATATGTTCATATTTGTTAGTCTGATATGTTCAGCCTGAATGAACAATATGATCAGTTCATGTTCATTAAAACGATTGGTTGGTATGTTCAACTTATAATTGATAAGTTCAATTAAAATTTGATTAGATATAAAATCTTAGTAAGTTTAAGATTATAAACATAAGCTGAGTATATTCTGAGCATTATAGTTGATCAGCTTAGATTATATCTTCGTCATTTTATCTATATGTTTGATAAGATGCGTGTTACCTAAGGTATAGATCAAATATTCAGCTTGATGTGTTTCAAGCTGAGTGACTCTGCCTTTAGGCTAAGTCAGCTCAACAGAGTTGCTAAGCAAGTTCTAGCCAATTCTTATGACTTCTAATAATGAGTTACTCATTATACGTGTTAGTACATGTTTGATATATAGTTAGTTCATGATGAACTCAGCTTGATGAGTTTCAAGCTGAGTAACTCAGCCTGATGGAAGAAGTCAGTTTAATAGAATTTAAATATGTTTTAAATTATATTATTCTTTATCTACGGTGCGGATAAGAATATTCCAGAATCAAGATTGAAGATTCAAGATTAGATTCAAGATTCAAGATGTCCGGATTATCCGTTAGTTAACAGATTAGGATAAGTTCTAGTTTGTTATGATACGTAGAATAGGATTATAAATACTAACCTCTTAATTAGTTTAGAGGTACCACCTCAAATTGTATGTGTTACGTAGCTTGATACATTCATTGTTTGTTGATTAACGTGATCAAGTATTCACAGATTGCCAACAATAGTTCATGTGTTCAATCTTCACGTTCGTTGTGAAGTTGGTAAGTATTCAATCTGTTATAAATCATGTTTAGAGAATTATGTGGTGTTTATAATCATTAGTTGGTTATAGATAGCAAGTTTGATCAATTAGTTTGAGAGATTGAAAGAGTTGAATTGTATTCGGTGTTCATACATCAAGTGTTTCATACTTGATAAGTTATTGTAATCATCTTCTTATTAATGAAAGCATTCAGTTTTATTCAAGTTGATGTGTGTAATACTTTTTATTGATTTGTTCAATTTTTCGCAGAAAGTGTATTCAACCCCCCCCCCCCCCTTCTACACAATACTTGCTTGTTGTTTTTCTCACCAAGGGACCAACAACTGGTATCAGATAAGGCTGAAATCTTTCATAAGTTGAATTTCAAGATTCTGAGATAGAGTAAGATGTCGACAAGCAACAATTCATCAAACTTATCCTCAGATGGCTGCTAAAGGATGTCCCATGTTTGTTTATCCCACAGGCACGGCCGCACCCGGCCGATGGCACGCACATTGCCTCCAAGAGCTACGGCCGTGCCTGGTCACCGAAAATTTTCAAACTAAATAATGCAAACCCATGTTAGAGATGGCTCTGATACCACTGTTGGGTATCAGTGGCATCTGAATACGCAGGGGGAAGTAATAAACGTGTAAAATAATTTTTCTAAAACAATGCCCACAATACAACCCCAATGGACCAAACTCTAACTAATAGACAATGCAACTAATGATGAAAAGATAAAGAGAAGAAGTATACCATACAAGATGCTTCTTCTTATCTCCTTGATGTTGTAGGGTCAGATGCGAAGACTCAATGTAGAAACCCTCTACCGGTATCCACACCAAGAGTTCTTGATTCCCAAGTGCTAGCAAGCTTGGACGACGCCAGGAGCACCACCAAGAATGAACACCAAGATCGAAGACCAATTCTTGTACCAAAAATGTCTTCCAAGTGTGTAAAAGAGAGATATATGTGATACCACTTAACCAAGTGTCTAACCATGACACCAAAGACATGTTAGACATCTTATATACTCCAAGAAGAAGCCTGGAAACGTCCATAACCGTCCTAGAGTCAATGTCCATTAACACACCATTAATCTAGTCTTAAAAGTCTAATTAAAAAGTTGTTACTATGCGGAGCACGCCCGATCCTGCATAAGGCACGCCCGTGCCAGCCCAACCGGGCACACCCAAGTCACGCCCGACTTGGGTTAGTGCCAGAAATTAGGCATGGCCGTACTTTCATGAGGTACGCTCGTGCCGACCCAAATGGGTACGCCCTAGGCACGCCGGCCTTAGGCCTGTACCATGCCATGAGACACGCCCATGCCTCCAAGAGGCACGGCCGTGCCTGGCCCAGCAAGACCAAACTTTTGGGTTATTCCTCTCTCTCGTTCAAGGTGTTGCCAGAATCATTACTTGGCGTGTGACACAATAGGCCTATGCCTCATCGGTAATGGCACCAACTCGTGTATGTCAATGGGCATATTCCAACAATAATCACCCTCAACACAGTGAAGAAGTCAATAAGGACTTAGGTGTCCTACATCAGCTATCTCAGTCTCCTGGCTATAGATGACTTGACTCTTGATCAGTATGTGGATCTTATCAAAACTAATAGATCCATGGATGTTAATCAAATGGGCAGCAAGGTCTTTCATTTGATTAGGGAGAACATGGATCCTGATATTACCCCTAAGATGCAAGAGCTTATCAATGAAGCTCAAGAAGAGGGTGAGGCTAATCAAGAGGATGAAGTTGGTAATTTGGATGGTTCTGATGTTGAATCCCACACTGAAACTGTTGGTGGTGATGATGATGGTAATGATAGAGATGATTATGACTATGGTAATTATGGTGATGATAGCGATGGATTGGGACATCAATCTGCTGGTAACAGTCCTTCTCAATCATTTTTCCATGCTGATGATGAGGAAAGAGAAATGCCAATATACAGCTCTGAAAGTCCAATAGTTGGTGGGCATGTTGCCCCTGAGGCTCAAAAAGATGAAACCATGGTGGCTGACATTGAAGAGCTTACCACTGAAGGTGCAACAAAATATGTGCACCTAAGAGAAGAAAGGGAGGATGAGTACCAAAGTACTCAAGGCTTTGGCCCTGTTAGCTCCATGAGCTTTGGGTCTCCGGTTGTTGCTGCTACTGATAAGGCTGGCACAACAGAGGAGGAAGAGGTTTATGATAAACTTGTACAATTGATTGATCTTTGTAGACAAAGACACCTCTTAGGTATAATCTCCACATCCTTTGAGAATACTCACTTGGTACAACCAACCAGTGACAACCAATCCTCACCACTCGTTGTTCCACCTCCACAACACCTAAGCTCTAGTGAACCTCCAATGGTTCCTAGTTTTACTCCTTTCATAGCCCCCATATATATAAGGTCAGTTGAGCATGTACACATCACACATGTCTCAGTGGTAGTGATGACCACACCTCAGACCTCAACTCCACATGTTCCCTCTTATGTGTATTTTACATACCAGTTTTAATATTTATAAAATCCGTGTTATATACTACGACTATAACAAAATAGGCAAAAAAAACTTAATCGTATTATAGTATAAAAATAACACACATGATAACAAAAATAAGACAAACTCCCCCTTGAACGGTGTTTCGTTGATGCGATTGAGATGGTAAGTTGCCCGATTTCCTCCCCCTACACGAATGCATAGAAATATATTCGTGTAGTCTGAAAAAAGAGAATGCTCCCCCTAGATACGAGCATCATTATTTCTGCACATGCAAAACAACCACTCGTAATATCTTTTGACTGAATGTGGAAAACAAGAACTTTAAAATAAAAGGCGGTGAATTGATGAATCACATTTTTCAGATTTAGCATTCCCAACTTAGACACCAAGTAGCTAAATCGAGATTCATCTAACGGTTTGGTGAATATGTTGGCAAGCTGATTTTCAGTTTCACATATTGTAATTCAATTAAGCCTTTTTCCACATTATCTTTCAAGAAATGATACCTGATGTTGATGTGCTTGGTTTTAAAATGATGTACCGGATTGCATGAATCGGCTATTGCACTTTGAGAATCACACAACAAGGGAATTTTGGAGTATTACAGACCAAAATCTTTGAGTTGAGTACGCATCCACAGACTTTATGAACAACAACTAGCAGCAGCTACGAGTTCAGCTTCTACAGTATAGGTTGACACGCAATCCTGCTTCTTGGAACTCCAACGGACAAGTCGGTCACCCAAGAAGTATGCACCACCAAATGTGATTTTTCCGTCAATCGTACACTCGGCATAATCTGAGTCTAAGTATGCAAGTAGTTATAATACTGAATCTCGGGGATACCACAACCGAAGGTCTGATGTTCCCTTCAAATACTTTAGTATTCGTTTGACAGCTAGCAGATGTGACTCCTTAGGATTGGCTTGAAAGCGAGTACACAGACAAGTAGAAAAACTTATATCAGGCCTACTAGCGGTCAGATATAGTAGAGAGCCTATCATTCCCCTATAGGTTTTCAAGTCAACTGCCTTTCCGTCGAGATTAGCGGATAACTTAGTTTTTTAAGACATTGGGGTTGACATGGACGAGCAGTTGGTCATTTCATATTTGCTTAATAAATCATTGATATTTTAAGATTGATTTATGAAAATGCCATTTAAAATCTGTTTTACTTGCAATCCAAGGAAGAAAATTCATCTCTACCATCATTCTCATTTCGAAATTGCTCTCCATGGTATCGGAAAGCTCAAGACCATATGATGGGTTCGTAGAGCCAAAGGTAATATCGTCCACGTAGATCTGGACTAATAAATAGTCATCTCCTATTTTCTTGTGAACAAAGTGGTGTCGGTCTTTCCATTAGAGTACCCTTCTTGAACCAGATAAGCCGATAGGACACCGTACCATGCTATAGGAACTTGTACGAGTCCATATAGGGCTTTGCCAAGTATGTACACATCATTTGGTCTTTTGGGGTCAACAAATCCATCTGGATGGGGCATATAAACTTCTTCCTTCAGAATTCCATTTAAGAAAGCCGTTTTCATGTCTATTTGAAAAACTTTGAAATCCTTAAAGGTGGCATAGGCTAGGAAACTCTAATGGCTTCTATGCGAGCAACAGGAGTAAAGGTTTCATCATAGTCAATACCCTCCTATTGATTGTATCCTTTAGCAACTAGACGAGCCTTGTTGTGAATAAAGATTCCATTGGAATCCATCTTGTTTTTGAAGATCCATTTGGTACCCAGAATAGTTTTACCAAGGGGACGGGGTACCAAACATATGAACTTTAATTCTTTCAAACTGGTTCAATTCATCTTGCATTGCAATGATCCAGTCAGCATCTTGTAAGGCATCGGTTGTGCGTATTGGTTCGAACATGCTTATGAAGCTGGAAAACCGACACTCATTGGCGGTTGCTAACGAGTTTGAACTCCTTTTTCAGATTTCCAATAATTTGTGTCTCAGGGTGTGCATTCGTCCATTTTAATATGGGTAGTAGGGGTGTTGTCATTTAATGATGTGTTGGTTAAGGTAGTGTCATCTCTTTGAGGAAAGAATTCATCCAACCGTTGTTGTATAGAAGACCTCACTGTCTACTTCTTTAGTGTTGGCAGGTGAGTTTGATGAGGAAACTACCTCATCAAATGAATCAAATTTTGAGTTGACTCGTTGCGGTGTGGATTCAGTGACAGTTAGTTGTGAGACTTCAAGTGATTCTTGCAAAGTAGCATCAGTCATGTCATTAAGAAATGAAGAAGATCCTAAATCATCATCTAAGAAATAAAATATGTATATTGAGTTAGAATACATGTTTGAATTAAGCACATTTGTTTATTTTCTATAATGACCCTGTTCTGAACGGACATGTTCAGAAACGATTGCTAGTGACTCTTGTGATAAAGAAGTTATGATGAGCGAGTCATTAAAAGTCACGTTTATACTTTCAACAACAGGATTGGTTCTTTTTTTAACACATGAAAATCTTCTGTGTCTTTAGAGTAACCAAGGAAAATCCCTTCATTTGCGTTTGAATCGAATTTTCCTAGGTTAGCTTTCTCATTAAGGACAAAGCACCTATTACCGAATACATGGAAGTATTTGACATTAGGACGCCATTAGAAAATTTATAAGGAGTTTTATTTGAGCAACGATGTAAAATAGATCTGTTTTGAGTGTAGCATGCTGTGTTAACTACTTTTTGGCCAGTAAGAAGGTGGTAGATCTGCATATGACATCATAGTTCGAGCTGCTTCAACAAGCGTTAGATTTCTTCGTTCCACAACACCATTTTGTTCAGGTGTGTATGCTGCTGGGAATTTATGTTCGATCCCCATGGCGTCAAGATACGAATCCAAGACTTTTATCTTGATTTCGGTGCCGTTGTTAGTACGAACAATGCCAACTTTTTTATGAAATTAATTTTGCACTTGCTTGAGAACTGCGATGATGATTGATGGAGATTCATATTTCGTTCTCAAGAACTTGACCCAAGTATATCTAGGATATTCATCTACTATCACTAAGATATACTTCTTCCTGTTTCATTATTGTACCTGCATCGGCCAACAAAGATCCATATGCAACAACTGGAGAGGTACAAGTGGGGCTTGAAACTTGTTTAACTTTGTATGTAGCTCTTTTCATTTTTCCTTTCTCATAGTGTTCGCATAGGTGTTCTTTTTCGAATTTTAATCTGGGTGTGACACGAACTAAATCACCTTGAACAAGTTTGTTGATTTTTTTTTAAATTAAGGTGTGATAGTTTTCGGTGCCACTTCTAAATGAGTTTTGATAGGTTTTGTGTGCATAACCGTCGAACCCTGATGACGCGCCTAATGTCATAAGACACTTAAGGATCACATCTGTGAGGCAAAGTAATTCAAGAAGTTCATTCACACTTTGGGAGATAGGTATTATGACAGTTAGTCATAAACCAGTATACAGAGTTATGAATAACCACAAATAATTAATTAACAAGAATATATATATATATATATATATATATATATATATATATATATATATATATATATATTTATTAGTTAATAAATATATATTGTTAATTATTGGCATTTAGGATTAATATCTTGAATATTATCTTAAAAGGGTTATTACTGATCTTTATTATTAAAGAGAAATAAAATATATTTATACATATTTTTTCGGCCCAAAGAAAATATATATTATTATGTATTTTATATTAATAATAATGTATAAATCAAGTTGCTTATTTAAAAAGATAACTAGATAAGTTATCTATAAATATGGGATTTATACCACAAGATTAGGGTTAACAATTAGCAAAAAGAAAATCAAAACTCTCTTCCCCTCCCTTCTTGAAGTCGATGGCCGAAGGTACCCAATAGGGTAGCCTTGTCGATTTTTTGTGTTCAAACATCAAGAAGATCAAGAGCAAAAGTGTGATCCAGATCCTTCTAGAGGATTCTTGGTGTACCTCATTACGGGTGGACTTTCATTGAGCAATTCGAGGTATAATTTTCTTTCCATTATATGATCTTGATGGTTGTGGTGAAATCGATGGACATGTGTATATACATACACATATCGATTTCCAGGTATACATGATAGATTGGTTGCTTATCTTGTTTTAAGTTTAAACTAATCCTGATTGTCATGGTTATGTGTTTTTCGATGATATGGATAACACACACTAGCATGTATCGAAATTAATATGTATCATATGCACACATGTGATAAATTAATGATCTTTAATCCTTTAGGGTTTTAAGGATTATGATTATTATTTTCTTTCTGCTTTATAAATAATAACTGATTATGTTTATACAATTCTGAGTTGGTTCAAACCAGTTTGGTTATGAATTAGGATAACTCAAGTCTGAATTGTGACCTGTAAAAGCCAACAAGTTCCGATGAGGGTTTGGACAACAAGCATAGTGAATGTTTGGTGTCTATATTGTCAAGATCGATTGTATAAAAATTAGATTTTCTAGACCCACTCAGTATTTCGTCACCATTTTCTGTTCTAACCGAGCAAGTCTTGGCTTTGAAATTGACTTCTAGTTCTTTATCACAATATTACCATATGCTCAACACATTTTGACCCAATCCTTGCACATACGATACATTTGTTATTTTTATATATTTTTATGATGTCCCCATTTCCTATTATTGGTGCTAATTGGTCATTCCCCAACCGAATGTTTCCCGGGTACTTTGGGACAAATTTGTGAGAAGACCCTTCTCCCTGGTCATATGTTTTGTGCATCCGGAATCCATGTACCACCTGCCAGCAGCCTACACATGGAGAACAATATAACTTTAGGTACATAGTTTGTGTTGGGTCGTTGCAAGTTAGCACATGTAACAGATTCTAATTTGTCATCTATTACTGGTTCTATTGTTTTATAACAGGAACCCACATCTGTTTAATAGGTGGAGGTCGGGTTTACGATTTTATTTGATGCACTTTGGATTTGACGGGTGAAGGTGAAACTTTTGGAGTCTCGATCACTACCCGTTTGAAGCCCATTGGGAGAGATAAATCATCCTGGATGAATTCAAATCCTTCAGCTTTGGGTCTTGTTTTCTCATCACATGTGACGGAGGGAGTTAGAACAGAAGGTAGGGTTTTGGGTTTCACGAGATAGATTGGTTTGTGCTGCCGTTGAGGAATTTGGACGAGCTTGGTGTTAGCTTCTTTATTAGTCAGAGGATGGTTCCTCACAGCTTTATCGTTGGCGTGGTTCCAAATGTTGTGGTATCGATGGTTTAGAGTCTAATTATTTGACAAAATATTGTTTGCTTTTTGATAATTGGAAAACCGTGATTGTGAATTACGTATGTGTGACGAAGGGGTGTCACTTGATTGAAAACGAGCTCTACTTGATCTTTTCTTTCGCAAATAGGTTATTTTGTAACTCTTTTTGTTTGTGAAGGAAGCTTGAGTATGTACTGATTCAAATTGTCCGTAAGTTGGGTCTGGTTTCACGTCGCGATTCTTTCGACCTTGGTCATATACACAGTGATGGTGTTAGATTATGTGCATTGATAATTAATGGGTACATTGTGTCCAATGTTATAAGAGACTAAAGGGTCACACTGCTACATACTGTAACACCGTGATTTTCAAAATCCTCAACTAACTTTTTTTTTACAATTAAACATTAGCAACGGAAGTCTCAATATTTAAGTATAATTCATGTGAAACCGTCTAAACCACATTGTCACTATCGTAAATCATAATCAAAATTCTTTTCATAACCAATCAAATTAATTAAATAATTAACAAATGTCCAAATGGTATCATATCTTGCAATCAACTACCCAAGCATCCCCTCTCACAAGCACGAACACCTAAGCCACCTGCACGAGTACAAGACACATTTCAAGAAACAAGTGTTAGCTTACGCCTCGTGAGTCAATAGGAGTTAGGATAAGAAAACCATAAAACAGTAGTTTAGATCGAATATGCTAATAATTAGTTACTCACACCCAACCCATCGTGTATTTGACCCGACCCCGTAACCGAAATCATATAACACATACCGGGTCAAATATCAATCATAAATATCATTGTCATCATATAATCATATCATAGTTATAAATCATATCGTAATCATATCATGTGTCATATCATATATCGAGAAGGTGTTCATACTGTAGTGTCTAAACCCACAAGGAAACCCAAAAATTCACTACTCACGTGCCCGGCCAACCTATGCACCAAGTGGGTCGCGACTCCCACTCGAAACATAAATCTCGAGAGTATATCCGCTTTCGCTACTCCGACTGTGAGAGGTACAAATACAACGGATTGTCGTTTAGTGTGAAAATACAACCGGAGGCAACCGTCCATCTCCTCACACACTCGTGATGTTCTGCACATGACCTCAACCTCTGGTCACACATCACTCCAGTACACGAGTACCGAGGTACCATATACCATGTGCCACACGAGATATCTAGAAAACTCGGTGACTCATATTGGCTAGCACTTTATCCTAGAAGGTTTAGGTTCCAACTAGGCCCATAATCATAAATAGGGATGTAAGGTATCTACCCCCGCCCTCTAAGTTCAAGCATGCATATTATAACCATAGACAATTAATCAAATCATGTAAGCATGCATATCATATCAAGTAATGTAAATCATGTAGGCAAGTAGTCATCAAGTAATCAATCAAGTTAAAAATAATTAAAACCCTTCAAAAACGGTTTTGTCTTTATACTCGGTTTGGAAAAGCTATTGAACTCACCTGGAGTTCCGAAAGTAGAAGCCGATTAGCAAATCCGAGAATTACCGAGTAACCTAGGAACAACGAGTCCTACTAAGAAACGAATAACGAGAACCAAATAAATTAGGAAATAACTTATAAGTTTAATTATAATTGTAATTCGAGTGTACTAACATATTTCAACTAATCATGAATCTATTCACTAATTGGACTTTATATACGTAAACTAAATCATAATTTTAGTGAACAATAACTTGTAATTCAGCCCTTAAGTCAAGATTGATTAAATGATATAAGTCTCAATTTGTGTAATTACGTCATCCACCCTTCTAGCCACCGTGAGTTGACCAATTTCAGCCTCCTTCACGCCACCAGGGACTCCAGCCACCTTCGGCATCCATATCTGATCCAGATTTCAAACTAGTTGCAGTGACAGGAAAAGCAACGCAAATAAATTCACCTCATTCAGAACGCAAATCGTGTCCGGTCCTCAAATCGCCGTTAAGAAGTCTAAATCCATATTCAAAATCATGTTTTTAAGATCCTTTATTTGTACATAACACTAAGAATCAGGCCTCTATCATTAATTTGGAATTAAACTACAAGAATTAACTCAATTAATCTCTAAAATACCAGTCTTGTATCCCTTAAGCAACACCATCGAAGAGTCCCCAGCTTCACATCACTACTCTTTCAACAAATAGATTGCGAAGCTAATTAACAAGGCTTAATCATGAGATTGAATACTACTCTAAATATAAAATCCAAAAAAAACCGCAACTCCAATCTAATCTTGAATTGTAATTAAGCTACTTAATAAAGAATTACAATTAGACCCATAAACAACTACATTGCACAATGCACATTGTTATTTAGTTTAAGCCATACTAATTTGAAACTGATCGTTATTCCCTAGCCATCCAATTAATGGCAATTCAATACTTACCATACCAATTGCAATTTACTATTGGCTTCTACCAATTTCCATTCGATTTCTTCATGGAGCACAGCACAAGTGCAAGTCTTTTTCTTTTTCTTTTTTTGGAAAGATCTAATCGTTCAATGATAGAACCTTAAATTGCAATTCAATTTAAATGGTAGTTTAACTCCTAACAGTTGCCAAATTGTAATTCCATCCCAACTTAGAGAAATCGTAATTTTATTTAGCTGCAGCATTTCAATTCTAATTGCTCGAAACCAATCGTAATTCGAAACCTAATTCACAGTTGCAAATTGACAAAAACAGGGAGGTGACGGAAGCAGTTGACGAACAGAACAAAAAAACCAATAAACCTTGAACTTTCCAACCAAGAATCAATCTGTACCATTCTCTTGTTGATAATTAGCATCCTAGATAATCACCCTAACATCAATTTTACTTTTGCTTAGAGTTTGTCTATGAATTTGGGGTTCTTAGATCCAAACCCGTCGCCTGCTGAAATAGTCCTATTCGGTCGAGTTTCCTTCCCAAAACCCACGACAAAGTCTGTAAAATCAACACTACGACACACCAAACACATCGTTTAGGAGTTATCATGCTTACCTGAGTGCCGCTTCACGAGAAAACGCGACGCCCCTTTCTTTCCTCTTGCCGTCGAGAACTACAAGCACCCCACAACTTCCGTTCTTAATTTGTTTGTGTAGGTTTAATCCTATTAAACCTCTAAGCGCAATACTTTAATATTAAAAGCCCACTCATCTCTATTAATCTAAAGTAACATATATCACATCGTAGCCCACTAACCAAAAACAAAAGGCTTGATTAATACTATAATATATTCGAGTAACGGTTACAATATTTATATATTTTTTTCTAAAATAAATTTAATAATCATAATATTAATAGTCGAAAGTTGTGGTCGTTACACATACCCAATTAGAACAGTTTGGAATTTACCAGTTTTGTGTGTAAATAATTAATTAGTTGATGTTGGTCCCTTGGTGAGAATAACAACAAGCAACAAATGTGTAGAAGGGCGGTTGAATACACTTTCTGTGGAAATTGAATAAATCAAAATAAAGTGTTACACATAGTAAATCAAACCACAATCGAATGCATTGCTTTTCATTAATAAGAAGATGATTACAGACTCTATCAAGCAAGCAACTCTTGATATGTAAACACCTAATGTAAATCTCTCAATCTTTCAAACTTAGCTATTTATAATCAACTTATGATTATAGATACTGGACAACTCTTTAAACAGGATTTAATCACAGATTGAAAACTTACCAATTTCACAACTAATGTGAATATTCGAACACACGAATAGCTTGGCAATCTGTGTGTTTCTTGATCACGTTGAACTGACAAACAGTGATTCAAGAATCGTAACACATACGGTTCAGGTGAGGTATTTGGCTCTGTAATCGTTTCGTAGTCGTACCTCTAAACTTATCAGGATGATAAGTATTTATAATCCTGTTCCTACGGTTCCTAACAAACTAGACTTATCCTAATTTGCTAACCAACTAACGGATAACCCGGAATCTTGAATCTTGAATCTCCTTATCTTGAGTCTTCAATCTTCAATCTTGATTCTGGAGTCTTCTTATCCTTCCCGTAGATATAGAGTGTTAAAAGATAAATTTAAAACATATTTATTTAAATTATGTTAAACTGACTTCTTGCTCGGACTGTCTTACTCAGCTTGAAACTCATCAAGCTGAGTTCTTCGAGAACAGACTCGAAAATAAACATCAACCAACATATATAATAATTAGCTCATCCTTAGAAGTCCTAAGAGTTAGCTAGAACCTATTTAGTAACTCTATTGAGCTGACTCAGTATATAAGCTGAGTCACTCAGCTTGAGACACATCAGGCTGAAAGCTCAGTATATCTTAAGTGACATACACAGCTTATCACACATAGTGACAATCTTACTAAGATATAGTATAAGATGATCGAACATATGCTCAGCTTATATTCAGCTTAGGCTCAGTCTGAAACACTATAAGTGTTCAGTCTGATCAAGCCTCATAATTCTGTTTAAGTTAACTTTGGAACACATCTTACAAACTTAACTTTGTCTCATATAATCTTAACTGATGAGATCATTTTCCCAACAAACTCCCCCTATTTGATGATGACAAAACCATCAAACAGTTCTTAAGTTTGTTTAACAGAATTATGTTTTAAATCTCAAACTTATTAAGATTTTACATTTGAACTAATCAAATATTAATTGAACACGTCAATTTTAATTGAACTTATCAATTATTAGTGGAACATACCAACTTTAAGTTGAGCACACCAACTAAACACATTAATGAATAAGAACTAATCAATTATTCATTCAAGCTGGACTTATCAGACTAATAATTATGAACATATCATAACACAGTTGAACATATCAAACTCATACTTGTATTAATTGAACATATCATAATACAAAAGTTTTGATCACTAAGATCATGCACACTTAGTGCTTATAAAATTAGAATTAATCTAATTTATACAATAGAACTAATCTATTCAGGATGCAGCTCTTCAAACTCCTTGATCTCCTTGTAGATTTCTTCAAGGATTTCTTGCAAATTAGGCAAGTGTTGAAGTTGATCATTCTGTGACCTTATTGCTCTATTAATTCTGTATCTGAACCTTACAGTTTGTTTAGTCTTTTCCACTATTTGACTTAGAGCAAACATCTGAGATACCCCACATGTATAGATACTTGCATCAGATTGGAAGCATTGTATACCATTCCTGTCCAAGTACATGAATCCTTTCTGAGGCTTTTCCATATAGGTATTTTCTTTGAATTCCATGCCTTCAGGAGGATTGAGACTGTATTGGTCTGTATTAGCTAGTCCAACTGGCTTTGTTTGCTTCTTCTTTCCAACTTTATGAAAAGAAGTCAGTAGGGTAGCTATCTCAGATCTGGGTATGATTTGCATCGCATCAGCTCTTGCAAGTAGCCTTAAGATTTTGTCTTTAACTTGATTCCTGGCAGAGGACTTTTCCATCTGCTTGATGAGGATAGCCACTTGCTTCCACTCTTCATATCCCAATTTATGAAGTTGATTTAGCTCCAGAGAAAGTGTTTCACCATTCTTTAAGACGAACTCTATGATGATAATCCCTTGAACTGAACTCAACTTGATTGAATCAATTTGAGAAGAGAAGTAAGATCTTGTATAACACTGAGTTATATTCTCCTCCTCTTGTTGATACTGAACAGGAGGCTCTTCTACCTCTTCCTCCTTGGGCACAATAGGTAGTCTGAGTTTTGGTAACTCCTCGTTCTGCTTTCTGATTTACTCAGCCCAGGCTTGTTCTCTTGCTTCTTTTTCATTAGCTAACACAGCTTGAACATCTATTTGTCTTCTCCTTAACTCATTTATTGTCATCCCAAGCTAGTCAGCATCTTCTTGTTCCATCCTCCTTACCACCAACAGAGATGCTCTTTCTTGTAAAGTCATTTTATCCGCAGAGTCTTCATCTGAGGCTGATTCACTGAGAATCATCTTTCTTCTTTTCTGCTGAGGGGGTTCTGACTCATCTGAGCTGACCACTACTGGTCTTTTGCCTTTAGCTTTTTCAGTCAGCTCAACTTCTTTCTCTATTTCTTTCTCCCCCCCAATCTGATTTGCTCCATTTGCCAATAGTGGTAAGGCAGTAACTGCATATTTCAATTTTAGCACCTCCTCGTCTAGATAATCTAAAATCATCATCATATCCTTCTTGATTTGCTTTCGCTTGAGGTGCAATTTATCAAACTGACCTTGAAAAATTTCATCAAATCATCCAAGTCAGCTTGAGAAGGTTGGAATTTGGGTGCATCATCCAAGGGTTGGTGTTTACCCTCAAACTCATTTGCACCAGAGTCTGGACCCTTTGATTCACCATGGTATGTAGATGAAACATTTGACAGGTCGTGCATGGCGGTGTGAGAAGTGAAGAGAAGTAAGTGGGCTAGAAACGTGAAGTGTA
This sequence comes from Pulicaria dysenterica, assembly GCA_947179395.2. Taxonomy (NCBI): domain Eukaryota; kingdom Viridiplantae; phylum Streptophyta; class Magnoliopsida; order Asterales; family Asteraceae; genus Pulicaria; species Pulicaria dysenterica. The sequence continues at coordinate 34,729,999 of OX359294.1, forward strand.
TGGGTAGGTGGTTGGCTTATTGGTTTGGATGGGGTGATTGACCCTGGGGATTGGTCATTTCTTCAATGTTACCTAAGTGTGTCTGCTTAGGCACAGTGACAGGCTCTCCCATGGCACTGGAGAGTGTGGGCTGAGTAGACACCACACCCGGTTTAGGCTGTTGGGTTGTAATGAGCCTCGAGGTTGACACCTTAAGAGTAGGTGTCTCCCCCTCAACTCCTGCCGGTTGAGGGATCAATGTAATCTCAGCTCCAGTGATGCCTTTAGAGGTGGCACCACCTTTGGCAGTTTTCATGGTGTAGGTTTGGATATTCTCCCTAGCAGCAGTGGGCATGCTTAGGGTGGCTTCAGAGTGGGATTTAAGATAAACAAAAGGTGGAGGAGATAGGTTAGACTGGGTTGGGTTCACCACAGCCTTATCTCCAAATGTAGATGGAGAATAATGAGAAGAGAGAGAAAGTGGAGAAGTCTTACCAGAGGCAACTTGTGGATTGGCTGGTTCAGCCTGAGCTGTTGGTGATAAACAAGTGGTAGAATGAAGGATTGCTAAGATAACTATGAAGAGGTAGAGAGAGAATCTCATTTCACCTTCAAAACACACATAGTTTATTTCTTGTAAGTGTGGCAATCCTTACATTTCCTAGTGTATCACAAGGGTTATATACCTATAAGGTATATTTACAATAAGCACCCTCAACTATTGTTGAACTCCTATTCTATTACAATAATACAGTTCTAACATGAGCAGAGTGCCCAGCTTGAACCTCTATGTCAGCTTGAGAAGTTCCGCCTGATTTGATCCCTCTGCTTCACTTTCAGACGAAGATGTCTCAGCTATCAGAAGCATAGGTTGACTTAGACCCTCTTGCTCTAGGAAGATGTCATTATTGAACATCTTGGAGCTGAGTGTTGGCGTCAAGAACATATCCTGATTAGCTTCATACAGTGTTGTCCCTAGCTCGGCTTCAAATGCCAAGGACAGGTACCTCGTAAATGGTACATGAAGATCCCTTGTGGTCTTCATCACTTGGACCTTGAGCTCGTTGACGATGAGCTGAGCATAATCTAAGTTTCTGGTGAAGTACATGTTGTACAACAGCTGCATCTGGAACTCGTTGACCTGGTCCAGTCCTCCAACCTTGGTACCAAGTGAACAAATCACTGTAGACACCATGAAACCCCAACTGGTTGGAAAAGTAGCCTTTTTGATTACACCACCTGTTTGTGAGTGACCCATCAAGGGTAGAACAAATCTAGCTACTAACCGCGTCACAGCAGGCTCGAACTCATCGGATTGAGGGAGTTGAAGAACCTCCCTTAGCCTATTTACAGTGAGAATGATGGTCCTCTCTCCATTTAGCACCGTGCCCCGAATTTCGTCGTTGTTTTGGTCGTAGACATACGTATACCAAAACTCCAGCAGATGCTGAGGAAACACATGCAATGGTGCTCCAGTGAAAACGAAAGCCAATGGGGATTTCCGAATATAATTTACCCATGGTTCGTATCCCATGTTAATTTTGCGTTGAGGAATTGCAAGGCTGGCACGTTGATTGTTGATTTTGATCAACGGAATCCATTGTTCTTAAATGCAGCACCCCTTACCATTTTATCACTAAGATTCTGAATGGTTCCGTCCATCGTTGATTTTAGAAAATTAAACTGAGTAACTGTTCTATTCGCACTGAGCAAATTGAGGTCGCACTGAGCGATATTGGATTCGCACTGAGCGATGTAGGGTTTCATGATCGATGAGACGAAGAATTGCACTGAGAAATTTGTGGTTGTGGAAGGTATAGAGAAAGGTTCAAAAGTATAGTAAGCGTAAACCTCTGAGAGTCGGTTATGGTCGATATATATACCTTTCCGAGGAGAGAGAAAAGTTACCGTTGGAATCCCCTTTTTATCCGTTATGCCAAAAATATTACGGCTTGATGTAACAGTAATAGGGTAGAAACTTATCATCTTCCAATGGATAAATATGTAAAATAATATTCTTGACTTACAAAAATATTATTGACATTGTTGTATTACACCAATACACAATTGGTATAATACGCGATTTGAGACTGACTCAAATACACATAGACACATGAATTAATAACACTTAGTAATTAAAACATGGTTTTAGACACACCAAATCTGAGTAAACTTATTACTCAGTTTAAGTCAAGCACTCAGCTTGATTTGAGCACTCAGCTTGAGATTGATACTCAGAGCACACAGCTCAGGCTCAATGACACCTAGTCATTTATGTTTGAGACTGAATCAAACAAGTAATTTAGCTACACTAAGTAGTAGACTGAATCACACAGTTTGAGTTAAGCACATAGCTCAGACTCAATGACACTTAGTCATTTTGTTTGAGACTAACTGAAACTATACATATCTTAACCACACTGAGTAGTTAAAATATGTTTGGAACTCACCAAACGTGTGAACTCATCATTCAGCTTGACAGGTTATTCAGTTTATGAAAACTTATTTATAAACTGTGCACTCAGCTTAAGACACTTAGTCTTTGTCAAACCGAAAACTCAGATTCTAGACACTTAGCTAGGGGTTGAGCATACCCAATTCACTTAGCAGATATATAAACCTCTTCTCATCAAGAGGTTTAGTAAAGATATCTGCTAATTGGTCATCAGTGGAGATAAATTTAATGTCAACTTTACCTTTTTCCATGATGTCCCTGATGAAGTGATGTCGAATATCAATGTGCTTGGTTCTTGAGTGGAAGACTGGATTGTAAGTGATGGCTATAGCACTTTGGTTATCACAGAAGATTGGAGTTTTCTTGAAACTCGTACCAAAGTCTTGAAGCTGATGTTGCATCCAAAGAATTTGAGCACAACAGCTTCCTGCTGCAACATATTCAGCTTCAACAGTTGAAGTAGCCACTGAATTCTGTTTCTTACTAGTCCAGCTTACTAACTTCCCTCCAAGCATTTGACATCCTCCAGTTGTTGATTTTCTATCAAACTTGCACCCAGCATAGTCAGCATCTGAAAACCAACTAACTCAAATCCAGAGTCCTTTACATACCAAAGACCTAGATTTGGAGTACCTTTAAGGTACCTAAAGAACATTTTCACAGCTTGAAGATGTGATTCTTTAGGATATGACTGATATCTTGCACAAACAGATGTACCATACATGATATCAGGTCTACTAGCTGTCAAATAGAGTAATGAACCTATCATTCCTTTATAGGTAGACTGACACACAGACTTACCATTTGAGTCCTTACTCAGCTTGACAGCAGGTGACATGGGTGTTTTCATGGTTGAAATTGAATCAAAACCACATTTCTTTATCAAATCAAAACCATACTTGCTTTGATTGATGAATATTCCATCAGGCTTTTGTTGAATTTGTAAACCAAGGAAGTATGTCATCTCGCCCATCATGCTCATCTTGTACTTTTGTGACATTATTTTGGAGAACCATTCACACAGTGATTCATTTGTAGAACCAAAGATAATGTCATCCACATATATTTGTACAAGAATCACCTGTCCTTTACTCTTTTTAATAAAGAGTGTCGTATCTATACTACCTCTGGTGAAATCCATTGATTGTAGATAGTTGGACAGTGTATCATACCAAGCTCTTGGAGCTTGTTTAAGACCATACAAATGCTTGTCTAACTTATAGACATTATGTGGAAACTTTTAACTAACAAAGTCAGGAGGTTGTTTCACATAGACTTCCTCCGGAAGTTTTCCATTTAGGAAAGCACTCTTCACATTCATTTGATAAACTTTGAAGTCTTTATATGCTGCATAGGCCAAGAACAACCTTATGGCTTCAATTCTAGCAACAGGGGAAATGGTCTCATCATAATCAATTCCTTCTTCTTGCTTATACCCTTGTGCTACCAGCCTGGCTTTGTTCCTAACTATCACTCCATCCTTGTCCATTTTATTTCTATAGACCCACTTAGTGCCTGTAATTGAATGATCTTTGGGGGCAGGGACAAGGCTCCAGACCTTATTACTCTCAAACTCATTTTATTCCTCTTGCATAGCTTAAATCCAATCCTCATCCTCTAAGGCTTCTTCAGTCTTTATTGGTTCCATTTGAGATAGGAAACCAAAGTAAGCAGCATAGTTAGCTGTAGCCTTTGATCTGTTCATGACCCTTTCTTGGACATTTCCAATGATTTGATTTTGAGGATGATCTTTGAGGAATTTAAATGTTGTATATGGAGAATCTGGTTCTGGGTCTGAGTGGTGTTGAGAACTCTGAGGTGAACAGACATCCTCAGTCTCAATAGCAGCATTGTCAACAAACTGATGATCACTAAGATCTTTAGTCTGAGTGACTTAAGCTCCAAAGGGATTGACGAACTCATCATCTTTCTCAGATTGAGAGTCCCTTGGAGTTTGTGATGATTTCTTTGATGGACACACATCATCATCACTATCATCTCCCATGACATACATCGGATTTGACATATTGGTTTCCTCAGGCTTTTCAAGCTCACTCAGACTGACCAAGTCAGCTTGTCTTTTCTTAGCTTGATCAAGACTGTCTTCATCAAATGAGACATGAATTGATTCTTCTATAGCCTTTCTCCTAGTGTTATACACTCTGTAAGACTTGGAGATTGAGGAATAACCAACAAATATTCCAGGATCAGCTTTGTGTTCCAACTTATGGAGCTGATCTCTTTGATTCAGCACATAGCATTTTGAACCAAAGACATGGAAATAACCTATATTGGGCCTTCTAGATTTATACATTTCATAGGCAGTCTTGCCATGTATTTTGACAATGATTGACCTATTTTAGGTATAACAGGCTATACTGACAGCTTCATCCCAGAAATAGAGTTTCAATCATGTCTCACATAGCATAGTTCTAGCAGCCTCAATTAAGGTTCTATTTATCCTCTAAGTAACTCCATTTTGTTGAGGAGTTCTGTCTGATGAGAAATTTTGTAATATTCCTTTTTGTTCACAAAAGCTTTCAAGGGTTGAGTTTCTGAACTCAGTCCCATGATCACTTCTGAGTTGCTTTACAGACTTACCTTTCTGCAACTCTTCCTGTTTGATAAAACTTATTATCTCCAGGGCAGCTTCACTTTTAGCTTTTAGGAATATTACCCAAGTGAATCGTGAGAACTTATCTACTATCACCAGTGTGTACTTCTTGCCACTTTGGCTTGGAGTACTTATGGGTCAAAACAGATCCATATGCAACATATGCAGTGGGTCTGTTATTGAAAAATTTTGCTTTGATTTAAAAGACCCTTTATGGTGTTTCCCTTGTTCACAACCAACTCAACTTAGAAACAGATTGGGAATACAAGCAGGTTTCAGTATAGGGATCAGCAGAATTAAGATCAAGTAGATACACATCTCTTTCTCTTTTAGCTATTAATACAGGCTTTACCTTAGCATTATATATAGTTCATGCTTTCTTCCTAAAAGTAACTATATTGTCTTCATCACACAACTGGCTGATACTGATCAGATTGTGTTTAAGACCTTTAACATATGCAACCTTCTGCAAAGTCACCTTGCCAGCATGTATCTTCTCATAGCCTTTAGTTCTTCCATGGGAGTTGTCACCAAAAGTTACTTTAGGACCTTCATCTTCCTGGAAATCACTACGAAGTCATTTCCACCCAGTCATGTGCCTTGAGCATCCACTATCCAAGTACCATTTACTTGAACCCTGCACATGATATAAAAACTAAACACATTAGTTTTGTTTGGGAACCCACTTTTTGGTGGGTTTAGATGATGAGCACTTAGCATTTTCATCTTGTTGAACTGACTGTTCAGGCCTTGAGATTTCAACATCACAGTCCTTAGCCTCATGACCTCTACTTCTGCACTTGTAGCATCTCCTTCTTCCAATGATTACAGGAGGTAGATTGTCTAATAATCCTTGTGAGAACTTGCTCTAAGTCTTAGGATTATATGTAGTGGATAACTTTTCAACTTTCTTTGCAAGTTGATTCAATTGATGCTCACTAACTTTGGACGTACCTTTGCCAGATCTTTGTTTGTTATCCTTTTGTTTAGAAGCTTGACCAACAAAATTCTTTTCCATGACCTTGGACTTACCTTTGTCATGCTTTCTGGACTCACCAGTTTCAACAGGTTTGGACTTACCACTGTTTATCTCCTTGGACTTACTAAGATCCACAACTTTGGACTTACAATTGTTATGATATGACCTCTGACTTACAGTGATCTTCCTACTCTTGTAACTTCTCTCTGAGCCAGATAGAGAATGTTGTCTTTTGAAAGGATTTGGATTAAGCCTTTCAATGACTAAAGTTCTTTGAATAGGTTGAGTGCTTAATCTGTCCAGCACAGACTTACCATGCTGTTTGGTTTTTACAAACATATTGTATTTAAGGTCTTGACCATGTTTCTCTTCTGAGGCTTACTTCTGAGACTCAATCAGTTGTCTATCCTCCTCAGAGTCTGTACTTGCTATCTCATCATCAACTACATAAGCTGCAGTTTGATAGTCACCTCCAAGTACAGCTTGTACCTGTTTAGGAATTTGTTGGTTTATGCACTTTTCAGCAAGCCTAGATGACTTACACCAAGATTCAGTGACCTTTTGAAGTTGGTCAGCTTTGACTTTAGCTTCCTGAAGTTCTTCACTTAGAAGTTTATTAATGTGTCTTTGACATTCAAGATCAAATTATGCTTTCTTACCAACATCAATGAGAGATTGATTTTCCTTAATCTCATTCTTCAGTTTAGCTATCTCAGCTTTGAGGTCCTTTTGAGACTTAAGGCTGGTCTTGAAATCATTTAACAAATAATCGAAGGCAAGACCCTTTTCTTCATTGGTGTAAGAGTTGAAATTACTAACCTTATACATGGAAGCAGGATCCCAATCACTAAGCTTGCTGTTTTCCTCATATTCTTTCATATCAGCTTAGAAAGTTGATTCGGACAAACCATAATCAACTTCATCAATTTCAAACTCTTCATCTTTTTGAGCCATTAGACATACATCATCATCTGAGGCGGATGATTGTATATCCCAGGTTTCAGCATATAGTCCTTCTGCACTGGGTTTTTCTTCAGGCTTTCCTTCCTTGAGCTGAGTATATTTCTTCTTGTATTTGTCAGCTCTATAAGCATTCTTATCAGCAACTGATGATGATTCTTCCTTCTTTAATCTGCACTCAGTAGCAATATGTCCCTTCTTCTGACAGTTGAAGCACACAGCCTTCTTGGGATCAAAGGAACTCTTCCCTTTGCTCATATCAGATCTTCCACTTCCCCGTTAAGCTCTTCTCAAACGTGTGGCTAACATGGGCATCTACTCAGTGATAGTATGAACATCATCAGTATCACCTGAGTCTGAGTCTGAGTGGTCAGCTTAAGATTCTGACTCAGTCTCAGATTCAACAACCAAGGCCTTGGAACCTTTCTTCTTTTTCTGTGCAACTAATGCAATATCTGCTTTATCCAAAGACTCCTTAAGTTGTTGTTGAGAAGTTCTTTTGTGCTCTGTGATCTGTTCATGATTGAGCAAGAACCCGTAGATGGACTATAGGTTATACATATGTAGTGTTCCTCAAGCTCTCAGTGTTGTGGTTACTTCATTGAACCTTTCTGGTAACACATCCAGAAATTTTAGCACAAGTTCAGCATTATCTTTCTTAACACCTACACTTAGCACGTAATTTATAAAGCAGTGAAACCTTGTGAACAAATTATGCAAGGTTTCATTCTTCTTAGAAAAGAAGTTTTCATATGATCTATTCAAGTGATTCTTCTTTTGCTGCTTGACTAGATCAGTGCCCTCATATGTAATACTCAATGTATCCTAGATCTCTTTCGCAGTTTAACACCCAGTCACTGTATGCAAGATCTCATTGGTCAGGGCATTTGCCAGAACACACTTTTCCTTATCATCCAAAGAATGTAGTTTCCAATCTTCTTCAGTATAGGATGCAACAGGCTTTCTCATATCCTTTTCAGATGCCAGGAGACGAATCACTGACAGTTGCAGGAATCTTGGGGATTATTGGTCCTTTTGTGATAACATCGTACATACGATTGTCAATGGACTTGAGGAACAGCATGGCTCTAAACTTCCACATAGGATAGTCAGATCCATCAAATATGGGACAGCCCTTAGCAGACATCTGTGGAAAGTTTGAAGAATTATTGCTTGTAGACATTGTTAACTTTCTCAGAATCTTGAACTTTCAACGTATGAAATTGTTCAGCCTGCTCTGATACCAGTTATTGGTCCCTTGGTGAGAATAACAACAAGAAACAAATGTGTAGAAGGGGGTTGAATATACTTTCTGCGGAAATTGAACAAATCAAAATAAATTGTTACACATAGTAAATCAAACCACAGTCGAATGCATTGCTTTTCATTAATAAGAAGATGATTACAGACTCTATCAAGTAAGTAACTCTTGATATGTAAACACCTAATGTAAATCTCTCAATCTTTCAAACTTAGCTATCTATAATCAACTTATAGATAGGTTCTCAGCCAAAAGGTTCTCGGCCAAAAGGTTCTCGGCCGAAATTAGTTTTTCCGGTTAAGTGCAAGGTTATTAATTTTTTAATTTTAAAATTAATAAGTGTTGTATATAAACTAGTATTTTGTATATTTTAACTAGTTTAGTTAAAATATATATAGTTCTTTGGATGTTTATTAATCACGTCCAGTTGAAACATTGTAAATAATGATCAAGTTTTGTCGTGTTTTAGTTTTTTTGGAAAAGCTAGTCAAAAACTCGACATTGGAATTATTCATTTTTGAATAAAGTTATGTTTTTCCAAAGTTTTGGGAAAAACTACTTTGGTCAAGTTAATTTAAATAACTTAGAAGATTATAATTCTCACTTTTGATTAATAGTTATTAGTCAAAAGGATAGATGAGAATAGTTAAACGAATCAGTTTTGTGTTTATCGCTTTTATATCGTTTTTATATATATATAACTGCGTGGTTGTTACATATATATTGCTTATATTTATGTTCTAGAATCATTAACTCGCATGTTTTCGCATAAACATTTTAGATTATATTTAGGAGTTTTTCGTATCAACTATAAATGTTTAATCTAGTTGAGTTAATAGATGATTCTTTTGTGGTTGTGATACGTAGCTACAGTTTTGCCGACTTAGGACTCGTTTTTACTTTCTTCTTTTATTTTTGGTTTTGGGAAGGCCTGCGTGCCAATTACAATCCCGTTTCTCAATTGTAATATTGTACTGGTTCGGGGAGGTCTGCGTGCCAATTTACAACCCCATTTATTATTGTAATTGTAATAGTAGTAGTTGTAGTTTTATCCCATAATCAAGACGGAGTTCAAGAAGATTTTCAAAATGATGGTCTGCACAGTGCTCGGGTACTTCGAAGGAGGTGTCGAGGCGAGTGGGAGTAATGCATCATGAAGACGAATCCAAGTTCTTTCTATCCTTAGGATTGACCTTAGGATTAGTTGGCAAAACTATAGGTTTTTTACTTGCGTGGTTGCTTTTATTTTATAGTTTTGTTATGCGACATTAAAATAAAATGTGATTAATAGGTATTATTAATCAAGTAGAAAAACCACGGTTTATGACAAACTAGAGTACAACTTCAGTTTGTTAGTCGTATTAGTTAATTTTTTACAAATTTAAAGTTTTGTCAAGATTATAAGTTTTAAACTTATAAAGCCGTTTTGTGCACCTAGTATAGGTACATATGTAAATCGTATTTTTAAAACAGATGGTTTTAAAATGGTTTTTCAAAAAACTGGAAAATTAAGTTTTTCTTTTAAACTTAATTATAAAACCCAAGAAAATCTTAGATCAATGTGCTACCCATCTAATGGTACAACTTTGCTGTTAAATGGTACTCGGGTGTCAGAAGTGCCCAAAACTTGGGCATTCGGGTTGCGGCAAAGGGTATGAAAGATTCTGCGATAATCGGGAGTCCCGGCCAGAATTCATACAGTCTTAGGTGGTGCGATCTATTTTGGTGATAATCGGGAGTCCCGGCGCAAAATGCACTAGAGTAGAGTTAAACATACTAGATTTTATCTAAGTACTCTACGAGGTTCTAGGAGTCGTATGAGTTAGGTACGATTGGTAAATGGAATTACCTACCAGAAATAGCATGACTTGGCGGGAAGTACCCAAACCTTGCGTCAAGTATGTGAAATATGGGTCCTAGGTCTGATATACACTATTTAAGGGTTTATTAATATATGTTCGAAAAATTTATCTGCAATTACTAATTAAACCGAGTTTTAATTTGTAGATGGCAAACAACGTTACCAACACTAACAACCTCTCTCTTCGCTCTATCCTAGAGAAGGATAAGCGCACCGGACCAAACTTTCTCACATGGGAGCGAAATCTCCGGATCGTGCTAAGGCACGAGAGAAAGTGGTACGTCCTAGAACAACCTCTAGGAAATCCCCCTGCCAACAACGCTAGGGCAGATGTCACGGAGGCTTATCAGAAGCGCTCTAATGACGCCCTTGATGTTAGCTACCTCGTGCTTGCAACAATGAGTTCAGAGTTGCATTCGAGCATGATGGAGACTCCAGCCTATGACATTATCCGCCAGCTGAGGGACATGTTCAAGGAACAAGCCCGCACAGAGCGTTATGATGCCACTACGGCATTTAACTCGTGCAAGATGGTAAAGGGGACGTCGGTCAGTACCCATGTCATGAAAATGAAAGGGTATATGGACCTCCTAGAGAGACTTGGGTACCCAGTACCGTTGTAGCTAGCAACGGATACGATACTCAACTCGTTGTCGGAAGACTATAAGCCTTTTATAGTCAACTACAACATGAACAACATGGAGAAATCCGTGGCGGAGATGCATTCTATGCTTAAGACTGCGGAGCAGAGTATCGGGATCAAGTCTAAGGACGTTCTCCTAGTGGGCAATGGTGGAGGCAAGAAGAGGAAGGGGCGCAACGGAAAGGGAAAGAGTAAAACCGATCCCAGCCAGAATGCACCCAGGACTAGTGACAACAACAAAGGCAAGAAGTCAAAGCCAAACAGATCAAGGACCGAGAATCGGTGCTTCAAGTGTGGTGAGATCAGACACTGGAAGAGAGATTGTCCGAAGGCTCATGAAGCAGGAGGCAAGACTGGCTCCTCAGGTATCGGTGAATAACTTCTTTGTCACTTTCCACTTGTAAAGTTTTTACAAGTATTCTAATATCTTGCAATCGTTTATTGCAGGAGGTAATGGAAATTGAAGCGGCCCGGCATTTGAGATTCCACGTGCTTATCGGATATTTAATAATTCAAGTTTTCTTTAGTTGTTAGTTATTTTTTTATTCAAAGTTTTTAGACATTGTTGGCGTGGTTTTTCACATTCTTTTGGATGACATCATGGTTTTTAAGTCTTTGAATTAATTAAATTATTTAGCTTATATCCGTGCATGTATGTTGATGAATTAAGTTAGTCCAGTTGCGACTAAAGGTTACTAATAAGTCAAGTTTTGACTTAATGGATGATTCATAGTGATCTTATGCATTAATTGTTGTAGGTACATTAATCTCACTATATAAATACTTAGATAAACAAGTTGTGTTTATGAAATTTGAAGGCATCTCTAATTTACAAGTATTTAAGAATTTTATGAAAAATTATGTTCAAAGTTTTGACATATCATGATAAGAAATAATAATTATTTCTAGAAAAGTTTTTGATAAAACATTTAAGAAAGTACAAAGGTGATTATAATAGTTATTATAATCAAGGCCCTTTTGTACTGAATGTTTTAAGTAAAGAAACTAAAATACCTTTACAAGTTTTTAAAAACTCGTAATTGTGTTGGGTTTAATGAAAACACATTCCGTAATTGGAAAGATGGATATGTGAGAAATCCAAGTCTTGGTTTCTTGAAACAATTAAGTTTCTTACAAAAACTAAGTTTAAGAGCAAGCATTTAAAACACAAGTTTTAGGCATATTAGTTAAGGATTGACGAAGACTAAAAGGGTGTTTTAAAAGTGATGCACTTTTTTATAAAAGATAGTGGGAGCGTCTGACTAGTATATTTATCAAGTTATCAAGTTTGATCTAACTAGTATGATAAATATAAGATTAAACTTTTAAAGTATATAACTGTCGGATGATTTTAGAAATTTTCTAATATAGTAAGTTTTTGAAAAAGGACTAATCCGAGGAACGTGTGACTTATTGAGAGGTGCTCAATAAGGATGTCATTGTGAGTTTTTAAGTCGAGTTATGACTTAAATGGAATTATATATGTTTAAAAAGGTTTAAAAGTCAGAATAGTTAATATTGGTAGTTGATTAATGTTAGAAATGATAAAATAGGATATTTTAATATCCTTAGTAATGTAATTAGATAAGTGTTAGTATACACTGAGAATTTAATCTCAAGTTTACAAGTATGTGTAAATAGTGAAGGGTTTTTGAACCTGACCAAACCACTTAATGACACAAACTGGTCAAACCTGGGTTTGATTCTACTGGTTCAATCCTAAAAGCGGAACTAGATTGAACACAACCCTCTAAACCCCAAAAGGGTTAGGATCTTAAAACTAATGATCAAACATAGCTTCTAACAACAACAATCAACAGACAAGGTAACAAGAGAAATATACCTGATCAAAAACCTTTAGGATTGCTAAAGAAAGTCCACCACTACTGCACCTCCTTGGAACTGGCTGCTAAACCGCTCCTGGATCACCAAAGCTTCAAACCGTGAAACTCTTGTGTTTGTACTCTTGCGTCGACTTCAAAACCGAGAAACACCTCTTTGGTGTTCTTCGAATTCGACAAAAGAGAGAGAGAGAGAGATCGGCCGAGAGAGAGTGTGTGTGACGAGAGAGAGGGAGAAGGAGAGTGGTGGCTAGGGTTATTCTACTTAATCCCTTATTGTCTTATATCTTAATCCTTAAGGCTTAAGGATATATATATAAGGATTAAATGGACCTAAGCCCGTTTAATTAAAAGCCCACTGGTTTTAATTAAACTTTCATCTCTACTCACTTTGACCCCCTGGACTTTACTAGCTAATTAATTAATTATTAATTAACTGGTCCGTTAAATATTAAAACTTAATATTTAATTCTCTTTAAATAATAAATAACTATTTATTATTTATTTCCTTTCTAATAATTAATACAAACTGATTAATTATTTATTTCTCTCTTTTCAATAATAATTAATACTACTGATTAATTATTTACTTTTCTCTTTAATAAATAATCCAACCTGATTAATTATTTCCACACAGATTTATGGTGTAATCCAGCTGTTCTGATTTGGGTGTGTAGCAGTGTGACCCTTTAGTCTCTTATAACATTGGATACAATGTGCCCATTAATTATCTATGCACATAATCTAACAGACTCCCACTTGTGCAAGATAAGTAACAGTTATTGCACATTGTTAGCCTAAGGAGGTCCCTAGCCAGACACTTACGTTAACCACGTTATAAGAACTATTATACCCCAAAGTAACTTGTGATAAAATATCATAAGCAACCTGCTTAGAAGTAACATGTTATAAACTAACTGTTTATAAACTAAACTATCATAAACTTCCTGTTCATGAATGGGTACGTTTTTATATATACAAACATGCATATATATATATATATATATATATATATATATATATATATATATATAGGTTTGTCCCTTGCAGCGCGATATTTCAATTTTGAGCATGAGCATGGAGAAAGTCAACTCAGAGACTCAAAAATTTGATTCATGATATACTTGATTTCAAAACTGCGTGATAAACGACAAAGAACAGATCAGTTAGTTTGGGCACGGCCGTGCACTTACCAGTTTCTCTAATCAGTCAAGGGGCCCGGAAATATCTCTTCTAAAAAGAAGTTGCAATTACCATCTTGCATATTTGCATTTGGAAATACGGCTCCCACTGAATCTAGACACGCTCCTTATGACCACCCTGTTACGGCGTGGCATTAAAACGAGCTAAGAAGACAACAGTTACCGCATCCCAAACCAAATACCTCAGGCTTAAGGATAACCTATGTGATAAATACTTTTGACATTAATCCACGAAGTATTTTCACATTGGGTCAATCCAATATTCGTAACCCTAACGAATATCCGTCAATTTTGGTCCACAAAAAACTTTTGCAGCTATATTCGATATACTTTCGAATCTACCCCAATATTACGATGACTTTATATCCCTATCATAGTTCCCACCATGATAAGTAGTCACGGACAATGTTTTTGAATAAACTAGTTTATTCCTGGATGAACCAAAACATACAAAATTGTGAAGAATAATGAAACTAATTTCTACACCCTTCCATATTCCACCCTCGAATAAAGGTGCATAATTTCTACCATTTCATTGACTCGATTCACGGTGTATATCTGAATTACTTATTATTTTGCATTGTAACTTATCACAGATTACAAGGAAAAATAATATAATTATAAACCTAAAACTCAAGACTAGCACCCTGAAGTACTCCTTCTTGGTTTTTGCTAGAACTCGTTCTTACAACCTAAGAACAATTCTAGACTTACTTATTTTATAAAATTCCTTAAACTTGGAGAAACTGGAAATAACTCCAAAGTTTCTGGCTTTACAAAATAACTTCCTTGTAATTAAAACTTTAATTACATTTTTAGATATACTGGATTTTATTATCTTTTTAAAATGATAAACCTTCTTGCACCTACTTGCAAGAAACTTGAAATTAGATTCCCTGTGTATGCCAACACTAATCTAACGTCACTACTAAGAATGTTAAAGAACATCCTATTTCATCATTTCTAACTTTAACCAGCCAACAATACTTAATTAAGCTGACTTACTGAACTTAATGAGTATAATTTTTATTTAAGTCCTAACTTGACTCAAAATCTTGCAATGATTTCTTTATTGAGTACCTCTCAATAAGTCATGCATTCCTCGGATTGGTTCTTTCTCAAGAACTTACTATTTTAGATAACTTCTAAAATCATCCGATAATTATATACTCTAAAAGTTCAATCTTGTATTTATCATACTAGTTAAAACAAACTTTTATTAACTCTGATAAATACATTAGTCAGATGCTCCCACTATCTTTTATGGAAAAGTGCATTACTTTAAAACATCCTTTTGGGCTTTAGTCAATCCTTGACTATCATGCCTAAAACTTGTGTTCCAAATACATGTTTTAAAACTTAGTTTTTGTAAGAAATTTGTTTTATGAAACCAAAACTTGGATCTCCATATATCCATCTTTCTAATTACACAAAGTAGTTTCATTAAACTTGTCACTTATGAAGGCATTTTAAATTTCTTCCCATTGAAAACATTCAGTATAAAACTCACTTGATTAGTAACTACCATAATCATTTTTATACTTTCTTAAATATTTTATCAAAAACTATTTTTCACTTAGAAATAATGACTATTATTTCCATTTTGTTCAAGACTTTGAACATCTACCTTTCCAATAACACTTTGCTAAAATTAGAAAAACTATCTAATTTTATAAACAACACTTGTTTATTTAAGCATTTGAATAGTGGAGCCAGCATTTATGTAACTACAACAAATCATAGCATAAGATTATTATGAATCATCAATCAAGTCGAGACTTGACTTATTGGTATTATTTTAGTCGCAACTGGACTAATCCTGATTCATAAAATTACGTGCACGGATATGAACTGAATAATTAAATTTCCATAAAACCAATCCAAAAAGTTTCCAAAAACAACCAAGATAATAATGTTCATATAAACTTAAAGGAGTTTAAAAAACTAGGAAATATAAATATTATAATATCCGCAGGCTGCACGTAGGATCTCTTTATGCTGGGCCGCATCACTTTCCATCTCCTCCTGCAATAAACGATTGCAAGACATATGAATACTCGTAAAAACTTTTACAAGTGGAACATGAAAAAGAAGCTATTCACACGATACCTGAGGGCCAGCCTTGCCACCTGCCTCGTGACCCTTCGGGCAATCTCTTTTCCAGTGCCCGACCTCACCGCACTTGAAGCACCGATTCTTGGTTCTTGCTTTCTTCGGCTTCGGCTTCTTGCCCTTGTTGTCGTTATTAGCCCTGGGTGCATTCTGGCTGGGCTGGGCCTTGCCCTTTCCCTTTCCGTTGCGCCCCTTCCTCTTCTTATGTCCGCCATGTCCCACCATGACAATGTCCTTGGACTTGGTCCCGATACTCTGCTCAACTATCTTGAGCATAGAGTGCAACTCAGCCACTGATTTCTCCATGTTGTTCATGTTGTAGTTGACTATAAAAGGCTTATAGTCATCTGATAACGAGTTGAGTATCGTATCCGTTCCTAGCTGCAACGGTACTGGGTGCCCAAGTCTCTCTAGGTGGTCCATGTAACCTTTCATTTTCATGACATGGTTACTGACTGAGGTCCCCTTTGCCATCTTGCACGAGTTAAATTCCCTGGTAGCATCATAACATTTTGTGCGAGCTTGCTCCTGGAACATGTCCCTCAGCTGGCGGATCATGTCATAGGCAGGAGTCTCCATCATGCTAGACTGCAACTCTAGACTCATAGTTGCAAGCATGAGGCAGCTGACATCTAGGGCGTCATTGGAGCACTTCTTAAAAGCCTCCCTGACGTCTGCCCTAGCATTACTCGCAGGAGGATTTCCTAGAGGTTGTTCTAGGACATGCCACTTTCTCTCGTGCCTAAGCACGATGTGGAGATTTATCTCCCATGTGAACGGTACTGGGTGCCCAAGTCTCTCTAGGTGGTCCATGTAACCTTTCATTTTCATGACGTGGTTACTGACCGAGGTCCCCTTAGCCATCTTGCAAGAGTTAAATTCCCTGGTAGCATCATAATGTTTTGTGCGAGCTTGCTCCTGGAACATGTCCCTAAGCTGGCGGATCATGTCATAGGCAGGAGTCTCCATCATGCTAGACTGCAACTCTGGACTCATAGTTGCAAGCATGAGGCAGCGGACATCTAGGGCGTCATTGGAGCGCTTCTGAAAAGCCTCCCTGACGTCTGCCCTAGCATTACTCGCAGGAGGATTTCCTAGAGGTTGTTCTAGGACATGCCACTTTCTCTCGTGCCTAAGCACGATCCGGAGATTTCTCTTCCACGTGAGAAAGTTAGGACCGGCAAGCTTGTCCTTCTCAAGGATGGAGCGGAGAGAGAGATTGTTAGTACTATTAACGTTGGTTGCCATCTACAAATTAAAGCCTTGGTTTAATTAGTAATTGCAGATAAACTTTCTAATCATATATCATCAAACCCATAAATAATATATATTAGACCTAGGACCCATATTTCACACACTTGACGCAAGGTTTGGGCACTTCCCGCCAAGTCATGCTATTTCAGGTAGGTAACACCCTGTACCAATCGTACCTAACTGATACGACTCCTAGAACCTCGTAGAGCACTTAGACCTAGTCCAGTATGTTTAACTCTACTCTAGTGCTTTTTGGGCCGGGACTCCCGATTATCACCAAAATAGATCGCACCACCTAAGACAGCATGAATTCTGGCCGGGACTCCCGATTATCGCAGAATCTTTCATGCCCCTTCCCGCAATGGTTTGAACCCAGATGCCTAAGGTTTGGGCACTTCCGACACCCGAGTACCGTTTAACAGCAAGGGTGTACCATTAGGTGGGTAGCACATTGATCTAAGATTTTCTTGGGTTTTATAATTAAGTTAAAACTTAATTTTCTAGTTTTTGAAAAACCATTTTAAAACTAACTGTTTTAAAAATACGATTTATATGTGTACCTAAACTAGGTGCACAAAACGGCCTTTATAAGTTCCAAACTTATAACCTTGACAAAACTTTAAATTTAAAAATTTTAACTAACACGACTAGCAACCTGTAGCCGTATTCTAGTTTGTCATTAATAACAACCTGCTTTTAAATCCTTTTTATTTACCATCACACACATCATATGCAAATATGAAAAAAAAGTAAAGAAAATCACAACCACGCAGATAATAAAGAGCATATGAAACCTATAGTTTTGCCAACTAATCCTAAGGTCAAACCTAAGGACAAAGTGACTTGGATTCGCCATCTTGATATGCTGCTCCCACTAGCCTTGACACCTCCCCGAAGTGTCCGTGCTTCGCGTGAAGAACACCATCTACTTCATCACCTTCTTCGAGTTTATCTTGATTGAGGGATTAAACTATTACAAATCTATTACAAATACAAAATTGAATTGGGTTGTAAGTGGCTCGCAGGCCTCCCCGAACCAGTACAATATTACAAGTAAGAAAGGGATTGTAATTGGCACGCAGGCCTTCCCAAAACCAAAAGAAAAAGAAGAAAAAGGAAAAACGAGCCATAAGTTGGCAAAACTATAGCTATATGTATCACAGCCACGCAATTATATATAAATGTTATATATATAAAAAACAACCACGCAGTTATAATATATACACAATAAACTGTGTTGTTAAGCACATAACTTGATTTGTTTAAATATTCTCATTTACCCTTTTGATTAATACCTATTAACCAAAAAATGAGAATTATGATCTTCTAATTAAAATTCATTTGACCAGAATAGTTTTCAACAAAACTTTGAGAAACTTGACTTCATTCGAAAACTTGAATGAAATCCCATGTCGGGCTTTTACTAGTTTTCCAAAATCTCAAAACCGACAATTTTTGGTCAATTAAATACTATCTTATTTTTCTCTCCATAATATTATATAAACTGTTGGGGTTCGTGGTTCATCACAGCGGAAGCATGCAAGTACAAAATCGGAATTTTACAAACAAAAAACAAACCACAAAAGGAACCCCAAGTTGTGTACCAATCTCTACAACAAGATAAGCAACTTAAACAGAAAGAAAAGAGAGAAATATACCCTTTGAAGTCTCTGGAGTTGGTGTAGATCACGAATCCAAGCTAGTGGCAACCTCCTTCTTGACTATCGAAGTTCTCCCCGGGAAAAACCGTGATCCACTCGTACTAGTGAGCCATCGGGTGTCCTACAACATATGGAGACACCTTCTGGAACAACAACACTAAATCTCCAGGAACTCTCTTTAGAGCTCTCTCTCACAACTCACAAGAACTACCACTAGAGGCTTCTTTGTGTGTGTGTGTATTTTCACCTTCAACAACTAGAGAGAAAGAGAGCATATGCATGTGATTTTATTAGTCCCAATTATCATCTGGAGTTACCCAAGACCGAACATAAAGAGAACCAAGCAAGTGACATGCATTAGTGGAGAGTGGAGGTGAAGGAATAAAGTTGTAATCTGTCAGACGGGTTAGCGCCGCTAACCGCCGAAACTTAGCCCGCTAACCACTTAAGGTTAGCGCCGCTAACGCGGCTAAGTTAGCGACAGATTGGTTAGCGTCGCTAACCATGTCCAGATCACCAACTATCTTTAATTATTCATTTCTAACCCTCCCTTTTAGGTTGTTGTCAAGATCAACCCCCGGCGTGTGACCCGATAGGCCCATACATCATCGGTAGTGATCATTCGGCGTACGTGTGACAGTAGGCATACTCCAACAGACTCCCACTTGCACATGACTCTACGTACCCAATGCATCACAGACAAGGAGCGGCCTCTAGTAAGACATCCTACCCCCAAGTCAGTATGGGTTTTGTCCTCAGCACAAAAACCAATCTGCAACCCATGTGAAAAGGTCCTATCGATAAGTGATCAATCATCCTTTTGTTCGCGATATCCAAGTGAACACAAGACATGGTACTTAGTTATTCTCCGTTTGTTCACGATTATGTTTCCCGATTGAGATTAGTGGTGACCAAAACATACAAGTTGCAATAAGATTCTTTAATCATTGCACACTTGAGCACGACCGTGCATTTTGGTGTCAGCGACCAATCATCGAGGGGCCCAGGGATATCTCTCTAAACAGAGGAACAAATTCCTTTAAGTCACACTGCCCACCACAGTGGTCATACTCTGCCCAACTACTGCCTTTATAACAGCCAGTTACGGACTGCGTTTGGAAGCAATTAGAGCAAAGCAAACCAAAGTGATGCAGCCACGTGCATCTCCAGTATGAGGATGAACTGATATTATCATCCTGAATCACTCATGACAAGTACCACAAAGTGTATTCAGGTGTGGGTCGTCCAGTCACTTGAACACTTCAAGTACAGGCGAAGAATTGCGTCCCCGTGTCCCAATCCCCATTGGACACATGACCAATTACTTCCCTCAGTCTTAGTTCATACTTCCTTCCCATGAAGAATGACCGACTGTGGACATTTAGAATGTTAAAACATTCAGGGAAGAGGTAAAACATGCTAAGTTGGAACACAATAAGGCTTACTGAGAGTACCCGCTACACGTGCATTACCAAATCCTCATTTGATAATCGATACAAGCAGAAGCACAATATTGCTTAACGTTCCCAAAAGAAAAGTATATCAAAATATTACTAAAAAGAACTTAAGCCAAGTATATGCAGGCCCTAGTCTGATAGAATCACTAACCCGCTACTATAGCTTAGTTAACGGATCCGCCACCAATGCTCTCCGTGTGTAATCTGATAATGATCGTATCCTTATTCCAACCAACCACTTCCAAAAGTGTGCGTTGATGGGATTGTGATCATATGTCCAAGCCGTTATACATGCTTTGTCTTAAAGGAATCCAATAAGACAAACAACGCTTGGATCTAAAATTTTAATGTGCATGAGCCATCATACTCTCATAGTTTTCATAAAGATCTCTATAGAGTTATTGATGCTCAAAATTAAAATCTTATCTACTTAAGCCATCGTACTCTCATAGTTTTCACAAGGATCTCTATAGAGTCACCAATGCTTTAAGAATAAAATCTTATGTGTTAAAGTCATCGCACTCTCATAGTTTTTCATTAAAATCTCTATAGAGTCACCGACACTTTAAGTATCACATTTACTAACGACACAATGTTTATAGGATCATGAACCCCAATCAAATTGGAGGTTATCCTAAAACATAAACTATCACTCAGAGTAATAACTTACTCTGATATCATATGATCAACAAGAACATATCTTGATATTTCTTGTACTTTTCAAGTTGCTTTGTTAATCCTTAATGGATGTATAATTCTTGATTCAAACTTACAGACAAACATGAACAAGACATTATCTCCATTATGACATATGTCCAAGACATATTACATAGGATAACAACAGCCCTCCCACTAGCTCTGGCATCTATCCAAGTTTCATCATTGTTCATTGAAAACTCAACCGCTTGACTTTCACAACACAAAACTTAGATGTTTGTTGAAGTCCAAGGCAACCCTTTTCATTGTTTTGTAGATTTTATATGGATACTTTTACACGTAATGCACCTTCGGACATTGTTACCAGCACTTATTGAATTCCTATGACGGAATACGGTCTTTGCATCATACAGCCATGAAACGGCGTAAGTGTCCGTGTAAACTTCAACATAACTACTGGAAGAATGTCTTCATATGATACCTTCCACATGGTCAATCATCATGAAACCAATTCCAACCAGTCAGCATTTGAAGTTATCTACAAACTAATCCATGCAGATCTTATCTTCAAAAGATCTATATACACCTTACTGATCTCATCTAGGTGTAGGATTATCCAAGCTCATCCTTGAAATCCAGCATGGATTATAGCTTATCTCATTACCTTTTCCTTATCTTAGTAGACTCAAGGTCCACTACAGATTCCGGTCATTGATATATATACGCAATGTATTATCAACAAGTCATCGTCCTCATGTATGTAATACATTTCCGGTCTTATGATGACTATTGCCAGACTTATGAAGAGGTAATATCATAATGCCAAGTACTTCAACATTGCCATGTTAAGTTCCAATCATTACTGTTTGAATGCTAGTGTCAACATCAGGTCATTATTTAATTTACACGTTCTTCCACTGGAATGCTTCAGTTGTTCATTTCCCTTTTTGAGCAACTCTCGTTAGTTCTCAAAAGGTTATGAAAAGAACATCCAAAACAAGAAGAACATATTAAATATATTAGCATCTTTTAAAGTTCATCCATCTCCCACTAAATGTAGACTAGACAACTTTAGTCCATGAGGTAGACAAGCAAAGCTTTCTCTCTAGTCTAACCTCCATGGTTGCTAATTTGACCATCTTTGTTGTTAAATAAGAACATTGCCCGCCATAACTCAAGTACACCCATCTGTCAGGTTACTTAAGTTTAAGCCATCAAATGGAATCATAACTAGTATGTTCCTTTTCTCCACTTGACGATTCATGTAAAACATGTATCCTAGGAGAGTTAAATTATGAGACATTTCCATAACTTTTATGATGACTAAGGAATCTATTATATCTCAACATCTCATAAGATTTGAGTATTTTAGTTCCTTTGTGCCCTCTTAGATTATGAATTTGTTACATGTGAGCTTTGAATACCTCTCAGGTTTCAAACACTTTTACAATACCATTTTCTTTTACCATTATTGGTAAAGGTAACAAATTACACTTAGTTAATCCTTATGACTTTGTTTGATTGGCACTTATACAAAAGTGTAAGTGTAGCCCAACAAACTTTTATTCCTCCCACATCAACTAGTGAAGGACGTCTTAGTTATTTAACTTTATAAGCAAGAATCAACATCAACTAATGACTCGAAGTCAAAAGATTCCAAGTTCCATTCCACATGGACCTTGGTAATGTTAATCTTGTTTATATGGTTAAATCACCAATGTTATAAGGATAACTAATCAATAAACACTCATGATCATATTATTACTTCTTAAGCAAAAGCTTATTATTTATGCCACGACATGAATAAACTTTGAAATAAAACTCTAAAACCCACAATTACTCAATTCAAAGTAATATTTATCGTCATCAATAGCATAAAAGATACAATGCTTCTTGCCACGTAGGGCGTAAAACATCTATCTAATGAAGTAATAAACTAGCTGGTAGGAATGACAGGATCAACTCTTTCAATCCTTTTAGCAAGAGACAAGCACTTAAGCTTCCCTTCACTTCTTCCAGCTCTCCATGCATCATCGGCCTACTTCGGATAAACACCTACACTTTGTAACAATCAAGTTTGTAACAAACGTGAGTGCTTTAACTAGCGTTCAAAACCTAGTCATTTGAAGTAGAAGATCAATGAAGTATAATCATGAATGTACCTGAAGTTGAGGAGCTAACGTTCTTCCGCTTTAGGATACTTAGCTCATTCAGGCACTTAGGGCAGGCGTGACGGCGCCAATTTCCAATTTCCCCACAAAAGTAGCAAACTACCCCAAGTGGAACGTTATCTTTGTTGGGAAATTCGCTAAGTCATTGAAACTGTTGAACATGCAAAGGTAAAACTGTTAGAGTATTTTGGTGATAACAGTTGTAACTAACAATTGCTGCAAGGTTTACAACTGTTAGTACAAAAGTTCAGAACTGTTAGTTAACAAAGTCAAAAACTGTTTGAAGACCTTGAAGTGAAGACTGTTAGAAGACTAAAGAACTGTTGTGTTCATTAAACAGTTTCTGTTGAGCTATATTTGGAAAATCCTATCTTTGAAGATATCTCGAAATACTTTGAAGATTATCAAGATTATCTCAGAAGATAGAAGATTACCTAACTGTCAATAATTCAAGGAGGATCAATAGTCTATATATACTTCATTAGATGATCAATTAAGCACGACGATTTGATCTCATTATTCAAAGCATTTGTTTTTATTGTTATTTAATTTTTTCAGAAAGTGTTTTTAGCCTCTAAGTTTCTTGTTGAAACCTAAGAACAGTCTGTGTTCTTCGTCTAACAGAATAAGTTAGATTGGGGGTGAAGTTTGCTTTTGTAATCATTCTGGTTGATTAATAAAACTACTGTTTGATTGAATTGATTCGTGTTTTAAAACCTTCTTTAATCAATTAAGTGTGATTCCGCAACTTCTTAATTGATTGTGATCATAGTTAAAGATTAACTTTTATTTTACTCTGATTTATTATTTAAAAGTTAGTTCTTGTTATTTGATATAATATATATCCGATCCTGACAAGTGGTATCAGAGCCTTATCATTAAGGTTCCTTTGATCACCGGTTGAAGGTTTTTGCTTTATCTTGCTTTAATAATTTTTTTTTAACTGTCTTTAAATCAATTTGTTTCAATGGATTCTAGTGGATCTTCTGATGAAATTCAGGTATCTTCTAAACTATGTCCTGGTGAATGTAGAGCAATTGTTAAAAGGTTTAGAGAGCACAACAAAAAGGTATGTGCAGCTCTAAGTAAAATGGAGGAGAGAAGGTATGAAACTAGTGCTGTTATTGAAAGCTTTGAAAAGAAAATCAAAGATTATCAAGCTAATGAACTGCAAATGGATTATGATAGAAAGTATCATAAGTGGGAGAAGGAGCAGCTTCAAGAAGAGATTGATAGTCTAAAGAAAAAGCTAAGTGAAAAGGAAAGTAGGTTGATGAGTTAACCAAGAAGTTGGAGGGTGTTGATATTGATTTGAGCATGTTCAAGGCAACAAATCTTAAGCTTGAAACCTTGTTACAATCTCAAATCAGAGATAAGGTGAAAACTGGTTTAGGATATAAACAGACCCCACCTCCATACAATCACAATTACATAACTCCCATGTCTGAAGTAGCTGATAGGTATGTCAATGATCCATTAGAAGCAGAGTTGAAGTCAGCTGATCTAAAACTTGAAAGTGATGAAGAAGGAGTTGTGTATGAAGTGAGTGATAACAAGAATGAAGGAGTTGTGAAGAAGGAAGAGGTCATTCCATTTGAAAATAACATCTGTTGTGAACCCATAGCCACAAAATCCTCTTTACAACCTGTGGTGTTTGTAAAAGCATCCTCTGATTCCTTCACCAGTGAGCCAAAACCTTCCAAACCTGTTTATTCTATAAACAGTTTCACAACTGCTGCAAACAGTCCCCAACTTTACACTAACAGTTCTAAACCGAGCCCAAACAGTTTTAAATCACACATCTCAACTGTTAGTGTTAAGTCCAAAGGAAAAGAGAAGGTTGATGAATTTCAAATTGAAAAGCCCAAGAAGAAGGCTGCAAAAGCACAGACTAAACCCAGTTCTGTAAAAAGGCATACTGAAATGCCTGCATGCACATGCCAAAAGCATGGTGTACAAAAGTTTCCTCAGTCAGCACCTGTTAGAGGAAATCAAAGAAATAGGAACCAGTTCTGGTCACAAAGAACTGGTTTGCCTATTGTGAAAACTAAAAAATGCTATATATGTGGGAGATCCAATCACTTGGCTCAAGACTGTTATTATAACCCACAGCTGTATAGCACCAAGAAACCAAGTTTCAAAAGGCAAACTAACAGTTCTAAAACTGTTAAGTCAAAGCAGATTAACAGTTGTAAAACTGCTAAGCCAAAACAGGCTAACAGTTCTACAACTGTTACATCCAAACCAACTAACAGTTCCAAAACTGTTTTAGCAAAACCAAAAACTGCTGGTTTGGCTTGGATGAAAATTCAAAAACAAACTGATTCTGGAGAGGGTAAGACTGTTCTTCATACTGAAAATCAAAAGGAATCACAAGTTGATTCATCTGTTTTATCAACTCCACCAGCTGTTTGTTCAAAGGTGTCCACTGTTAATCACAACAGTTGGAAACCACATGTTCTTACAAAGTATTCTTCACACAAGTTAGAGAAATCTAATTTGGATGAAATCAAAAAGAACAAAACTCTGTTTAAGTATTATGACTTGAACGGTGTACCCAAGACCTGCATGGCCTGGGTACTTCCTGCTACTAACTGATTTTATTTGTGCAGAGCATTCATAGGGCCAATCATGGATCTATCTGGCATGTGGATAGTGGATGCTCAAGGCACATGACTCGAAATCCACATTGTTTGAAGGATTTCAGAAGCATCAATGGTGGATTTGTAGCATTTGGAGGAAATGCTAAGGGAGGAAAAATCACAGTTGTTTGAAATACTACTAACAGTTTTCAACTGTTAGCATATGGCCTGCACAACTGTTAGGCAAAATCCATGTGCATCTGAGGGGGAGAAACTCGTCTAATAACCGTTCTACTTTCTAACAAAAACAGTCTTCAACTGTTAGTGTGTAGAATGCACAACTGTTAGTGTCTCTTTTTGATGTATCCTCGATTTGTGCAAGTATTGTTAAACTTTTTGATGCCAAATCTAAAAACACACAAGAGGGTCATTATTCCCTCTGCTCATGTGGCTTCCACTTTGAGCAAACTGTTGGTAAATGGCAAGAGTTTCTCTGGTGCCATAACTCCTCCACTCTCTGAAATGGTGGAGTTTCTGTCAAGAAACAGGACTGCCAGTGTTGAGCATGAAACCCATCGTATTGCTACACCACCAACACTGGAACCCACAGTCCAAGATACTCAAAATTTCCAACCTGCTTCCTTTGAAAAAGGTACAACACAAGCCCCTGCACTAAAAGTATTTAGAAAGAAGAGAAAAACTGTTGGTGTTCCTTCCACCACAGTTAGTGAACCCCAAACTGTTAGCCCTGCACAGGAGCATTCACCTGTGCAGAATATCGAAAGGGAACCTTTGGTGCTGTCTCCCAGGCACAATGAGGAGGTGATCATTCCTCAAGAGGGTGATCATATGGTGTTTGAGGCTGACACTACTGTTTTATCCGCAAGGGATAAACAGGACAGTGTTAACATAGCTAAGACCTCAACCATGGCAACAGAGACTAGTAAAACAGTTTCTGGTAATCCCCAGAACCAAGAACAGAGGGGTACTGATGGTGACACTCAGGGGAGTCAACCACCAGTGAAAAATGTCAATGATATGGTCACAGTGGAAACACTAACTGACATTGAGACTAGACTGAAACAACATGCATTGACGGATCCTAACTTCGCACCTTACCTTGCTGCTCATTTACACCTAAAGAAAAGGATTGCTCTTCAAAACAAAAGGATAGTTTCTCAAGATGAGAAGATAAAAGAACTGACTGAACAGTTGGAGAAGGCAACCGAAGTACTCAAGGTGGTAGCAGTTCACAATGAGGTGTTAATAAGGCAATATAAGCAGCTGAACTTTCTTGATGAGAATCTGAAGAAAGCAACAAATGTTCTTCATACTCATGAGATGTTGCTTAAACCCAAATCCTTGGTGAAAATCTCTTCAACTGCTCAAGCTAAAGGAAGAAGAAAATCCAAGCAGGAAGAAGGTAAGCAGACAGTTTCACAGGATAAACAAACAGTTGTTGCTCCAAATGAGCAAACAGTTGCAACACAACAACCAACAGTTGTAACTTCAAATCAATTAACAGTTGCAAGTGTCCAAGCGGTTAATGAAGAAGAAGAAGAACAGCTTTCAAGTGTTGATAGGATGCTAATCAACAGGATGGTATCAACTGCAGATGTTCCAAGCACAGAGATTTTCAAATCGTGGTCAACAGTTAAGCAGAACTATTTGGTTGATATTAGTGCTCAATATCTGGGAATAAGTTCTTCTAGAATGGCACAGAAAATCGATGATGGATGGCTTGATGGAAAGGTTGCTACGTTAGAATCTTTACCACCAAAGAAAGGGTATAAAGGGATAGTCATCCAGGAAGGAAAGAAAGAATCTGAGTTGCCTCCTGTTTCAGGCAAAGGTAAAGAAATTGTTGTTGTTTGTCCTAAACTCAAGCTTTCAAGACAGCAACAAGAAGAGCGTGATCATGAATTTGCATTAAGGCTAGCAGCTGAGCTAAGAGAACAAGAACAGACTGATTTTGAGATAGCAAAGAAGCTGGCTGATGAGATTACTACTCAGATTGATGAAGAAGAGAAAGTAAAGGAAGCTGCTGGTAAGGGAGTAAAAAGAAAAAGAGTTGTAAAGAAGAAAACAGTTCCACCTCCCAAGCCAGTAGTGGAAAAGAAGAAACCCCAATCAGTCCAAAAACCCCAACAGTCTGAAGAAAAAGTCAAAACAGGCTTGGTCAAAACTATTTTGCAAGATAGACTCTCAAAAGAGATAAAAGAAAGAATTGATAAATTTGAAGCTCAAAAGTCGCATATCAAAGAATGGAGGTTTGAAATGCTGAGAGTGGAAACTGGAAAGCAGGGTGTCACCATTGTTAGAGAGGTGGAACCAATTGAAAGCTATGTCAGTTTCTCTGCACTGATGGATAGTGTGACCAGGAGAGATGTACAAGAAATGTATGAATATGGGGTAAGTCATTTTGGAAAGGATGCTGAAATTGAGATAAAAGTATTTTTAGTACATTTATCGAGTATATGCAATCCATAGAGAGTAATGTCAATACTGACAAATGATGAAAGATTTCCTATATTGACTGTGAAAGTTTTTGAAAGATCAAGGGTGTATAATCTTGTGACAAACAATGCTAAAACCCAGTGGTTTGATCTTAATTTTGTTGATCACAGTAGGACCAAGCTGATGTACATGGTAAAGGCAAGGTTCTATGGTCCTGTAAGGTTAAGGGAAGATCTGGGAAGAAGACTGAAAGAAAGGATGGAGCTGATAGAGAAAGAGAAAATGTAATTTTTCTTTCATATTTTGATTATAACAATTTTACTTTGCAGAATTAATGTTAATATGTTCTTTCCTTATGTGAATGTTTCTATGGTTGAACCCTATAAAACAACTTAAGTGTATTGTTCAATACTTTAAGTTAGGGGGAGATTGTTGGGAAATTCGCTAAGTCATTGAAACTGTTGAACATGCAAAGGTAAAACTGTTAGAGTATTTTGGTGATAACAGTTGTAACTAACAATTGCTGCAAGGTTTACAACTGTTAGTACAAAAGTTCAGAACTGTTAGTTAACAAAGTCAAAAACTGTTTGAAGACCTTGAAGTGAAGACTGTTAGAAGACTAAAGAACTGTTGTGTTCATTAAACAGTTTCTGTTGAGCTATATTTGGAAAATCCTATCTTTGAAGATATCTCGAAATACTTTGAAGATTATCAAGACTATCTCAGAAGATAGAAGATTACCTAACTGTCAATAATTCAAGGAGGATCAAGAGTCTATATATACTTCATTAGATGATCAATTAAGCACGACGATTTGATCTCATTATTCAAAGCATTTATTTTTATTGTTATTTAATTTTTTCAAAAAGTGTTTTTAGCCTCTAAGTTTCTTGTTGAAACCTAAGAACAGTCTGTGTTCTTCGTCTAACAGAATAAGTTAGATTGGGGGTGAAGTTTGCTTTTGTAATCATTCTGGTTGATTAATAAAACTACTGTTTGATTGAATTGATTCTTGTTTTAAAACCTTCTTTAATCAATTAAGTGTGATTCCGCAACTTCTTAATTGATTGTGATCATAGTTAAAGATTAACTTTTATTTTACTCTGATTTATTATTTAAAAGTTAGTTCTTGTTATTTGATATAATATATATCCGATCCTGACAATCTTGAGGCACAATCTCATTTGCCTCAACTTCCACGTTTATGGTAGGCTTAGTCAAACCAAGCTTTCCATTTGAGGTCAGTTTCTTCTTCTTATGTTTTTGGTTCCTAGTAGCCTTAGCGGGTGTGGACGAGATTAGCTTACACTTGTCCATGTTCAACTCAGCAGCCTTTAACATGCCATGTAGCTCATTTAAGGACCATTCCATATTGTCTTTGAGATATTCCATGACAAACTTCTCATAAGACGTGGGCAGGGATTGGAGAATCAAATTCACCATCAGTTCCCTCCCTATGGGAAATCCAAGTCTCTCCATTTGGTCCATGTACGCCTTCATCTTAAGGACATGAACACTTACATCCCCACCTTCCTGCATCCTACAACCGACTAAAGCCTTGACATACTCAAAAAGTTCTTGTCTAACTTGCTGCGGGAAAATGTCCTTTAGCTGGTTGATCATGTCGTACGCACTCATATGCTTGAGTTGCTTTCGCAGCTCACAGCTCATAGTCGACAACATGAGACAAGAAACATCTTGTGTATCTCTGACACGCTTTTCCCATGTGTATCTTGTGGCCCAGTTATCATGGGTAGCAGGTGGCTCCGGAAGAGGCTCCTCAAGGACGTGCAACTTTGACTTGTGTTGAAGGACAATCCTTAATACACGATACCAGTCAACGAAGTTCACTCCTATGAGTCTCTCCTTTTCCAGGAATAAACGAAATGATAGTTTTGATGTAGTGTCGTTAAGATTTGCCATCTAAAATAAGAGTACAAGTTTTAGTAAGTTTCGATATAATCCTCGTTAAAATAATAACCCACTTGATTTAAGAAAACCAAATTATCTTAACAAGGGCTAAGAACCTCAAAATACCCCAATCCATGACGGGTTTGCCGCGGATCACTTCATGGAGATATTTTAGGCAGGTAAACTATTTACCAATTGCAATCCGTGATCACAACTCTTAGGCACTTGCGGGATCCTAGGTACTCATAGCACCCATTTGGCATGTTTGATCCCTCCACACCAATTCCTCATTAATACACTTTGATAGCTCGGCTAAAGCTCGACAACTACCATCGCGTTTAAGTCTTGGAATTTGTAAATCGTCCGTCAAGACACACGGTGGTACTCTAGCCCAATGGCCGGCTCGGCTAGAGCTCGACAACCGACCTTGCGAGTTGCCACACGCGCCTTCCACACAGTTACGCAAAATCGATCTCGGCTAGAGCTCGACGACCAATCTTGTTTCACTAGATTTGGGCGGTGTCATCTTACGGGTGGTGTGAGATTTACTTTTGAAAAACGGGTTTTTGTTTCTCCGGTTAAAACACTTTTAACCAATTCTTGTCTATGTGGCGCGCGGAGTTTGTAACCAATTTAAAAACTCTTTGATTTTATTATTTTGAAAAATTTTCTAGCATGCGAAGATCCTAAACATCCATGCAAGAAAATAAACAAAATAAAATCAACCACGCATGTAATATAAATCCGGTAACGAGCCAATCCTATGCGCCTTGCCCGTGAGCCAACGGGCAAGACTAAGTCATCTAAAGACTAGACCGAATGACTTGATGTGTGCTTCTCCCACTTGATCCATCGCGTCTCCTACCGACCTCCGGATCCAAGTATGCCAAGACACCCTCCAAATAGTTCTTGTTGGTTGCTTCGGTTCTCCTTTTACAATTTACAAATTTAAAAGGAAATGGCATGCAAGCCACAATTCTCTATTCTAAGCTAATATCACAAATTACAAAGAATAAGAAATCGGCATGCAAGCCGTTAAATATACAAACCGAATGAATAAATTAATTATTACAAACCATTGTGGTACAAACCACCAAATGAATGAATACATTAATTTAAATCCAACCAAACACATCACATAGGTCTTATGGCTCATAAATGTTACCGGATGCACATACTACAACCACATATAAGAAATCACAAACATACACATGGTGTGCCACACAAAACCATGTAAATCTTATATGTCTTGGTTAAGATTATCTAATCACCCAAGGCACAAATAATCATATGTACATATGCATTAGGAACCTTAAACAAGTCAAAATTCCATAGTCATATATACACAATTTAAGTATATGCAATTAACCATTTTCATGCCATAATGTTAATCCACATATAAATACACCAACCAAGACATAAGGCAACTTAATATAAGCACACATCAAATTCTGGAACAAAATTCCAGAAAGTACAAGTAGCTCAATCGATCCAACAAAATTGATTTTGGGCAAAAAGGATTCTGCCAGACGGGTTAGAGCCGCTAACTATAAGAGTTAGCGCCGTTAACTCCAGTTTAGCGCCGCTATTGCGGGATGGCTTAGCGGCCGCTACGGACAGGTTAGCGCCGCTAACATAGACAGGTTAGCGCCGCTAAACACCGGACAGAACCAAAATCACATTTTTCGGATTTTCAAAGCCACAAAGTGCAAATCTAGTGTAGAGGTGGCTCTGATACCACTGTTGGGGTTCGTGGTTCATCACAGCGGAAGCATGCAAGTACAAAATCGGAATTTTACAAACAAAAAACAAACCACAAAAGGAACCCCAAGTTGTGTACCAATCTCTGCAACAAGATAAGCAACTTAAACAGAAAGAAAAGAGAGAAATATACCCTTTGAAGTCTCTGGAGTTGGTGTAGATCACGAATCCAAGCTAGTGGCAACCTCCTTCTTGACTATCGAAGTCCACCCCGGGAAAAACTGTGATCCACTCGTACTAGTGAGCCATCGGGTGTCCTACAACATATGGAGACACCTTCTAGAACAACAACACTAAATCTCCAGGAACTCTCTTTAGATCTCTCTCTCACAACTCACAAGAACTACCACTTGAGGCATCTTTGTGTGTGTGTATTTTCACCTTCAACAACTAGAGAGAAAGAGAGCATATGTATGTGATTTTATTAGTCCCAATTATCATCTGGAGTTACCCAAGACCGAACATAAAGAGAACCAAGAAAGTGACATGCATTGGTGGAGAGTGGAGGTGAAGGAATAAAGTTGTAATCTGTCAGACGGGTTAGCGCCGCGAACCGCCGAAACTTAGCGCCGGTAACCACTTAATGTTAGTGCCGCTAACGCGGCTAAGTTAGCGACATATTGGTTAGCGTCGCTAACCATGTCCAGATCACCAACTATCTTTAATTATTCATTTCTAATCCTCCCTTTTAGGTTGTTGTCAAGATCAACCCCCGGCGTGTGACCCGATAGGCCCATACATCATCGGTAGTGATCATTCGGCGTACGTGTGACAGTGGGCATACTCCAACATAAACTTTATCTTTTTAGAATTTATTCAAAAATGACTAAACTAGTCATAATAAATAAAAGTCTAAAATATATATATTAAATAAACTAATTAAAACATATAACACTAGTTTATATAATAGCTTATTAATTTTAAAACTTAAAATTAATAATCCTTTTTGTATTAATCCGAAAAACTATTTGGGCCAACATCTCCCGTTAACCCGAGAAACCCACTGGGCCGAGACCTAATTAGTCCGTGACCCATTGGGCCGAAACCCTCTTGGGCCGAGAATCCATTTGGACCGAGATCCTCCTTGGGCCGAGTATCGCATTGGGCCGAAACCCATTGGGCCAAAGCCCACTACGCCTTAGCGCCGCTAAATCCTTTTAGCGCCGCTAAATCCCTTTTAGCGCCGCTAACGGTCACGGTGATGATTTCGGTTCCTGATTCCCGATTTATACATGAAGTATTTTAAATCCATTTTAACCTATTAAAGCTAACTGTTTTAATATACTGATTAAAAACTGGATTTAACTTCAAAAACTATTAATTATTAATTCTAACAAAACTTGTTTTTATTAATAACTAATTATCCTAAAACTAGATTTCAACCCTTTTAAACAAAAAATTCAAAAGACTGGTTAAGATCAAGTTTTAGATAAAAAGTTTATCCCTTTTAACCGTTTAAACACAAATCTGGTTTAAACCTAACTCGTTAAAATCAAACCTTTTATTAACTGGATAAAAACAAAAAACTTGTTTTTATCTCTCATGGTTTTCGGAAAAATTATGACGAGAAGAAACAAGATGGAGAAAATCATTCAACTATCAAACAAACCAACTAACTAGATAAACTAGGTTTAACTGATTAAACAAACTGATTAAATTAAAACTTAATTCAAGCTTATCCTTATCCAAAAATCATGATCCTTTTAACCATTCAAACTAACTGTTTGAATTTCCTGATTAATAGGATAAACCTGATAACAAAAAACAAAAAACTTTTTTCTTACCTATTTGATTTTCGAAAACCTCAAGAACAAGTAGAGAATTAAGAATAAAACCTTAATCTAAAAACAGATAAAACTAGAAACTATGGATCATAGAGCCGAGGCTCTGATACCACTGAAGGGTTTTTGAACCTGACCAAACCACCTAATGACACAAACTGGTCAAACTTGGGTTTGATTCTACTGGTTCAATCCTAAAAGCGGAACTGGATTGAACACAACCCTCTAAACCCCAAAAGGGTTAGGATCTTAAAACTAATGATCAAACATAGCTTCTAACAACAATCCACAGACAAGGTAACAAGAGAAATATACCTGATCAAAAACCTTTAGGATTGCTAAAGAAAGTCCACCACTACTGCACCTCCTTGGAACTGGCTGCTAGACCGCTCCTGGATCACCAAAGCTTCAAACCGTGAAAATCTTGTGTGTGTACTCTTGCGTCAAATTCAAAACCGAGAAACACCTCTTTGGTGTTCTTCAAATTCGACAAAAGATAGAGAGAGATCGGCCGAGAAAGAGAGGGAGAAGGAGAGTGGTGGCTAGGGTTATTCTACTTAATCCCTTATTGTCTTATATCTTAATCCTTAAGGCTTAAGGATATATATAAGGATTAAATGGACCTAAGCCCGTTTAATTAAAAGCCCACTGGTTTTAATTAAACTTTCATCTCTACTCACTTTGACCCCCTGGACTTTACTAGTTAATTAATTAACTATTAATTAATTGGTCCGTTAAATATTAAAACTTAATATTTAATTCTCTTTAAATAATAAATAACTATTTATTATTTATTTCCTTTCTAATAATTAATACAAACTGATTAATTATTTGTTTCTCTCTTTTCAATAATTAATACTACTGATTAATTATTTACTTTTCTCTTTAATAATTAATCCAACCTGATTAATTATTTCCACACAGATTTATGGTGTAATCCAGCTGTTCTGATTTGGGTGTGTAGCAGTGTGACCCTTTAGTCTCTTATAACATTGGATACAATGTGCCCATTAATTATCTCTGTACATAATCTAACAAATAGATTTATCATTTCAAAAGGGATTGAATCTAGTAAGATTTAGGACATATAAGTGTAATTGAAGTTTCAATTACAAAGAGATTATTTTACAAATTCAGAAACTTAGGAGTTATTTCCATTTCTCCAAGTTTAAGGAATTTATAAAATAAGTAAGACTAGAATTGTTTTTAGGTTGCAAAACAATTTCTAGCAAAACCAAGAAAGAGTACTTCGAGGTACTAGTCTTGAGTTTTTGGTTTATAATCATATTATTTTTATTTGTAATCTGTGATAAGTTACAATGTAAAATAATAAGTAATTCAGATAAACACTGTGAATTGAGTCAATGAAATGGTAGAAATTATGCATCTTTATTCCAGGGTGGAATATAGAGGGTGCAAAAATTAGTTTCATTGTTCTTCACCATTTTGTATGTTTTGGTTCATCCAGGAATAAACTTGGTTTATTCAAAACATTATCCTGACTACTTATCTTGGTGGGAACCTTGATAGGGTTGTAAAGTCATCGTAATTTTGGGGTAGATTCGAAAGTACATCGAATATATCTGCAAAAGTTTTTGTGGACCAAAATTGACGGATATTCGTTAGGGTTACGAATATTGGATTGACACACCATGAAAAATACTTCGTGGATTCGTGTCAAAAGTATTTGTCACATAGGTTTTCCTCAAACCTGATGTATTTGGTTTGGGATGCGGTAACCATTGTCTTCTTAGTGCGTCCTAACGCCACGCCGTAACAGATAAGGGGCGTGTCTAGATTCAGTGGGAGCCATATTGCCAAATGAAAATATGCAAGAAGGTATTTGCACCTCCTTTTTAGGAGAGATATTTCTGGACCCTTTGACTAATTAAAAGCTGGTAAGTACACGGCCGTGCCCAAACGAACTGATCTGTTCTTTGTCGTTTATCACGCAATTTGAAATCAAGGATGTCATGAAATAATTCTTGAGATTTTGAGTTGACACTCTCCATGCTCATGCTCAAAATTGAAATATTGTGTTGCAAGGGACAAACCTAATAACCATACCCATTCATAAACAGGTAGTTTATGATAGTTAATTCATGAACAGTTAGTTTATGATAAATTGCTATTTAACAGTTGATTTATGAAGTTTACTTTATCACTCGTTACTTTGGGGTATAAGAGTTCTTATGACCTAGTTATCCTAAGTATCTGGCTAGGGACCTCCTTAGGCTAGCAATGTACAGTAACTATTACTTATCTTGCACAAGTGGGAGTCTGTTAGATTATGTGCATAGATAATTAATGGGTACATTGTGTCCAATGTTATAAGAGTCTAAAGGGTCACACTGCTATACACCAAATTAGAACAATTTGGAATTTACCAGTTTTGTGTGGAAATATTTAATCAGTTGAATTAATTATTTAAAGAGAAATAAATAATAAATATTTATTTATTATTTAAAGGAAAATTAAATATTAAGTTTTAATATTTAACGGACCAGTTAATTAATTAACTAGTAAAGTCCAGGGGGTCAAAGTGCAAGGAATAAAAGTTCAATTAAAGACATGGGCTATAATTTAACGGACTTGGGCTTGGATAAGGTTTAAGTATTTAAACCTAGAAAAAGATAATTATCCACATGAGATTTTAATCTTGAAACAAGGAAAAACCCTAGCCTCCTCACTCCCTCCCTGCGTCGACTTCTCCCTCTCCGCGTCGACTTCTCCCTCTCCCTGCGTCGACTTCGAAAAGAACCCCAAGCGGGTTTTGGTTACTTGCGTCGATCATACACACACACGCAGGTTTTGAGTGTTGTTTGGGTATTTCCAGTTGTGCAGTAGTGGTGGACTGACTTTAGTAATCCCAAGATCCAAGAGGTAATTGTTTTACAACCTTTTATCTTGATTGTTGTTTGGAACAGTATAGATCATTAGTAAGATCCTAACCCTCTTTAGGGTTTAGGGGATTGTGTTCAATCTGTTTCCGCTTTAGGATTGAACCAGTAGAATCAAACCCAGGGTTAGACCAGTTTATGTCTTAAGTGGTTTGGTGAGGTAAAAACCCTTCAGATAGGAACAATGTCCTTCAATACAACCATCACTCATGCAAAACATTTCAGATTTAACATAATTAACATGCGGTTTAACCTAATTAACAATCAAAACAGTCGAATCATTACAAAACTTTAAATTTGTTTGTTTAAAAAAATTTGCGGTGTAAACTAAATTTTCTTCATGGCTTCCTTCATCATCCTTCTCTTGATTCTTCTTCCTCTAGCCTAACATCTAATTCTTTATTCCTTTCTCGCTTGTACCTAGATGTATACATACGTTAGATAAAGAACATGCCAACATATCATCTTTGGTATATTGTTTGCGGGGTTTTGTGAGGCGAGTGGTTCATTGTGCTTATGGTTGGAGAGGTTTGGATGTTCTTGATTTATTGGTCACACTCATTTTTCTAATCTTAGCCTTTCCTTATAAAATAGTTGATTCAGGTGTGTGAGACATGAAAAATCCATTCTCAATTGAATTGAGTTTTGATTGAAGTTTGAAAAGTTCAGTTTCAAGATTTATACACTCCTCTCTGTACTCTCTACATTTTTCTTCATAATAGGCTAGATCAGTTGTTGCTTCGTGGTTCAGACCGATTAACAGTTCGGTTCTCTCATTTGTCTCCTGAATTTTAGTATTTGTTTGGGACATTTGTTCAATGATGTTGGTGGTGATGGAATCCGAATGTGAAAAACACTCGTTTGTGTACTCGTGGAGGGTGTTCGTGTCAGCCGTACTTGTTGTAACGAAATTTACTATACGAGAGTTTACATATTTGAGCTCGCAAATTTTATCATTTAAAATCTCAGTTTTTAACTCATGAATGATTGATTTATTGAAAATTTCGGTTTCAACCAATTCAAATCGGCGTTGTAATTCCATGTGAGGAATATACACATGTGGTTTTGTTTGAGTTTCAAAAAATGTTGGCATTGATTCCATTTCTGATTGAGAGTAACTACGAAAATAGTCATTTGAAATAAGAGGCACCAATTCAGTTGTTTCATATGATCTATTTAAGCTATCATAGTCGTATGATGTAGAGGCCTTGTTCGAGGTACGTCTTTTAAACTTTTCCTCCTCGAGTTCTTCGGCTTGACCAACAAAAACAACTTTTGTAGTTAATCCTACATTCATGCTTTCAAAAATGTACAATTGTCTAGCAGTAATATTATCACTAATATGTGGATTAACAAAACCTAGACCATCGTATGTCCGTTAAGACAACTGTTTTTAATCATCTCACCATATTTTTCATTGTGTTTGATGAAATCCATGAACCGATCCTTTCATACGGTGTATTCATTGTGAAACTGGATGGGTAGTTTGGTATCAGTACAGATGGCTAGAATTTCGTTACTTGAACTGATCTTAAACTTCGGGATCTTTCCTTAAAATAAATTAGAGTTTTCCTCGAAACGTTTAATTTTGTGAAAGGTCAATTAAGCCTAATTTGGTGTTTTGGGCAAGCAAAGTTGAATTTCAAGTAGATGATTAGTTCATACTTGAAAATCGAATTTTGAATTAAGAATGGAGAAAGTCAAATGGGGAGATCGCGACCGGAGGATTTGAAAGTCGAATTTGAATGGGAAGTCGAATTGGGTGTTGGTTAGTGGCAAGTCGAATTGAGTTTCTAATAAGATCTTCAGTCGAATATGGGCTCGAATGGGAACATTAACTTCGAGTGAGATCTTAAGTCGAATATGGCCACCAAAGGGTTCGAATTGGAATAGTAACTTCGAATGAGATCTTAAGTCCAATATGGGCTTCGAATAGTCGAATGGTGCTTTCGAATTGTGGAGGCTTCGAATGGGAATAGTGTCTTTGAACGGGGTAAAGTCGAATTCTAGTTTCCTTAGAAATTTTTTAAGCCGAATTTCGGATGTAAGTGACCAAAGTCGAATTTCACATAAAAAGGAGCAAGTCGAATTTCACTTAAAAGGAGTAAGTTGAATTTCAGTTAAAAGGAGCAAGTAGAATTTTGTGAATAACAACCAAGTCGAGTATGGTTAATGTGGGTTTAAGTCGAATTGTAAGCTGATTTAGTCGGTCCAATTTCACACACAAGGATCAAAGTCGAATGTCAGATTATGGTGGCTTCGAATGTTAAAATGAGTTCGAACGGGGCACAAGTCGAATTTGCATGTAATTCGAATTGGATGGTTTGAGAGCATGGTGACTTCGAACGGAATAGTATTTTCGAATTGTAAACAGTAACTTTGAAGCTTAAGTCGAAGTTCACAAAGGTTCTAAAGTCGAATTTCACCAAACTCAAATTCTCACTTATACAACTAGAAAGTCGAATTTCAACCTGGTGTACTTTCTTCTTCACGTATGCATGTACGGTTCTATCCAAAAATATGGGTATCGCCCACTTGATGAAATTTTAAAATTCTTGTTGCTAAACCTTTCTCCACTAACAACAAAAGTTTCTAAACCATTGTAAGCATAAAACAACATCATATTTGAGAGATTTTTGAGAAAAAAATTTAAAGAACACCAAAAACATGAAAATTTTTAAAATTAGTTTTAACTCACAAATGTTGTTTGTTTTCAAGAATGGAGGTAACCAGAAGATTTCTCCACTTCTAAAGGTTCTATTTCAGCCAACAAACAAGTAAAAACAACAAGTTTTAAAGATTTTTATTTTTCAAGAAATGAGTTTTCTCAAGAACAAAGCTTTGAAGTTTTCTCATGATTTTCCAGTCTTGGATTGTTGTTGTTAGGTGATATTGAACAACTCAACAAGGAATTGTCTCTGAACCAATTAAAAGTCACAAGAAGTGAATAACATGAGTCATCTTGGTGTTACTTGTAGTAAAAGTGTATGAACTAGTGAAGAGCTTCAAGAACAACAAGATGAACAATTTCAAATAAGTTGAGAGAATTTCTCCAGGTGATATTTCAGTAAATGCAATAGTTGATTACAAATTAGGTCAAACTTGTGTATAAATACACAAGGGTCTTGGGCCAAGAAAGCCTTTGGACTTTCTTGGTGAATAAACTTAATTACCAGCATGGACTAAGTTAAAGAACTAAAGCGTGCTTATCCAATTACAAACAATTTGACTAAACCCTTACAAGAGATGAACCTAACTTATGAATATAGAACATAACAATTAAGATAGTTACACAATGAATACAAATAATATAATTACTAACAACATTCACTGAAGAGATAGGTAACATACATAGCTTCAGCGGATAAACTTTTGAAACTTCGGGGTGAGCTGATAAGTAAAAGCACAGAGATCAGCGACCCTGTCTCTAGTTCTGAACAAGCCTCTGCAAGAGGAAATCCACATTCTAAAGGGGGGTTTAGAAGAAAGAAATCTATAGACAAGAAAACCAACAAGAATAAAAGAAAAACTTCACTTGGCTGCTCACCTCGAGTGGATATTCCCTTTCAGAATGATGATTATGAGAATGATCACGAAAATCCAAAAGAAATTCAAGTAACCTTAACTCCGTCAGAAAGAATCACAAGAAATCAAGGGAGATATTGTCAACAATCTTCAACCATTGTTCAGGAAAACAAAGGAAAGAATATCATGACATCTGAAAAAATTGAGGGAGAAGAAAGACGAATGGATGAGTTTCAAAGGAAAGCCAAGAAAGAAGAAGCTATGAAGAAAATGGCCAAAGCTCTGCCTATGGCTATAGACGAATACTTGGAAGCAAAAGAAATAGTCATCTCAATGGCAAAAGAGCATGAAAGTGTTAATATCATCCTGTTAACTCATTTGTTGAAAGTCAAATCTTCCACCGAAGCCATTTAGCTCCTTAAAGAATTGGATTTCTCTAATCCATTTTGTGGTGTTAAATTTGTGAAAGAGTTCTTCAGAACAAATCTTCAAGGATCAATAGAAGATATCATGCAAGTCCGATATTCAAGATCAATATGTATAAGGCCAATGAAGGAATACTTAAGGCTGGAAATTTGGGTCGTGTTCGTGTTATTGGGTTAGTGTCATTCGGGTTCGGGTCAATTTCGTGTCAACCCAATTTCCACCCATTTATTTTCGTGTCAGGTTCGGGTCATGTCACTTTTTTCGTTTCGGGTTCGGGTCGTGTTTCTTGTCAACCCATTTCGGTCAAAAGAATTCGACTAATACTTTTTTAATTTTCGAATACGGGTTTCGGGTACGGTTTTCAATTACGGTTCTCGATTATGGGTTTCAAATACGGTTTTCGATTACGATTTTCAAATTTGGTTTTCAAGTACGGTTTTTGTCATAAAATTTTCGAATTCTTTGTCTACTTCCAATTTTCTCTACTAACTAGTTATTAAAATATTAAATATCAATACAGTTTAATGGCATTAATACAAAAGTTGTAACTAGTAAACATGCCATGAACTAAAATAACCTAAAGGAAATTATCCATTTTCAAAAAGCAAGTATTTTTTTTTCTTTACCGTTGTATTATCGGAAGGAATATCGGGTTGGGTGGGTTCCAAAGGGTCTTGACTTAAATCATCATCACTGTAATATTGTTTAGGTTTAAATCTTACCGTGTTGACAAATGTCAAAGTACCAAAAGTCCAAAACAATATAGTCAAAATAACAAATAGCAAAATGATGTAATATTGTTAAGGTTTAAATCTGTTATTGTTTATTTAAGTTTTTAGCTTTTCAAGGTTTTGTAATTTTTTTATTATCAGATTTTATTACCTAAGATGTCACTCTCTCATTTGAATTCACAATCTCCTTTTTGAAATTTTAATTTTAAGTATTAAAGAAAGCTTTATAATTTTTAAGTTTTACCCTTATACGGGTCACTTTCGGGTTGTCTGGTTGACCCTAACCCGACCCATTTATTTTCGTGTCGACCTAGTTTTGACCCATTTCGGGTTCGCGTCATTCGTGTCGGGTTTGGGTCATGTTTCGTGTCGGGTCACGAATTGCCAGCCTTAGGAATACTCATTAGACTCTCAAGAAAGAGTAGTTCCAAAAGTGGTGAAATAATGTCTCTCGAAAAGTGTCACATACTAGATTTCACTGAAATAATTGAGTCACTTTATCTTTTTCACACCAACTTCCAAAATTTGAAAGAAAATTCATTCTCAAACTACAAGTCTGGATTACACTTGTTGTATCTCAGAAAATATTTGTTGGTCCCGTGTTTATACGGATGAAGCAATGCTAGATGATTAGTGTGTGTTTGTGTGTGTGTTCGGTTGAGAGAGAGGGAGCCGAGAGCTAGAGGGTAAACAACGCAAACACAAGTAAGTTGAAATGCAAAGCTTAGATTGAAATGTGAAGGGCAAATGCCTTTTATAGCGTTTGCCCAACTTTACAATAATTACATATTGCACCTTCACTTTTCATAATCTAACATTCTCCCCCTAAGTGAGGTGTGCAACGATTCACAACAAATAAATACATAAAACTATTCATAAGCTGATTTGTT
Source organism: Pulicaria dysenterica (assembly GCA_947179395.2). Taxonomy (NCBI): domain Eukaryota; kingdom Viridiplantae; phylum Streptophyta; class Magnoliopsida; order Asterales; family Asteraceae; genus Pulicaria; species Pulicaria dysenterica. Next base: position 34,772,070 of record OX359294.1, read on the forward strand.
GCGAATCTCGAATGCCACTTGCCACTTGCGTATTTGCCTTCTGCTTGCCAGTGTCGTTCTCATCTTCTTTATAGCACAATAGGCTTGAGCATGTTCTTCATCAGTGTAGGCTACACGGTTATCCCAAATTCACTTAGCTTTGTGCTAATCCCCCACATTAAACCCCCTTTTGCAGGTTGTGGTAAGTTTGGCTGTTGGCCGGATGTTGCGTTTGCTTTTTGGGAATGTTTGAACTGCACTCTGATATTTTGTGTCGGTCGAGCCTATTATAAATTATGTAACGCCGGTTTTGAGTTACTGGTCTTTTGGGTCAGTATGTTTACGTATTATTTTTTATACTACCTAGGTGAATAGGTTTGATTTGTCTTTATTCGCTTCCGCAGTGATATTCAAAAAAAAATTTGCGGTGTTACAATTTGGTATCAGAGCCCTGCTTTGGGATGTGTGCACAATTAGAGTGTTCAATTCCCTAATCTTGGCTCGAGTCTGGTCAAACATTCCTTGTTTGTGTGGGGATTAGAGTGATTGGAGTTTGTTGAGTGTTGTGATTAGTATGTTTGTACTAATGGTTTATCTAATAAGTGGCGAGATGTTGTGATTGTTACAGATGACTGGTAAAGAAATCCCGACAGAGATTCCTGTAACCCTGGCACCAGCAGGAACATCATCAACTCCTAATGTGGAAACATCTACTTATATTGTGATTTCCGGTACTAATTCTGAACTTGATCTGCTTGAGTACTTTCATAAATTGGAAAGTGAGATACAGGGATTGAGAGATACTGTTAGTGGATTAGAACAACACATACTTTTACTGAATGAACAAGTTAAGACTTCTTCGACTATTATTCCTTCGGTTACTTTTCCGTTTGCTTCTGCATCACAGTGGACACAACAACAATTTCATTATCCATTTGCACCTCAGGGGAGTATATCCTTATCCATATATGAGATTTATCGAACCTTTCAACTATAAGCCATTTTTGGATTATCAACCGCTTGTATACAGTGGTAGCATGAATCCTATTATGCTAGGAAGTGATGCAATGGCTAGAGACATGATGAACCAAGATATGATTCCTCAATAGAAGTCCATATTTGAACAAAGTAATACTCCACAAAAGCGGAAAAGACATGTTAGTCAAGGACAAGGAAGTCGACATATTAAACCTATGACGTGTAGGTCTAATAAAATATTGCAGTGGTGTAAAGATTGTTGATCTTCTCATTTTGGGCCTTGCTCGCCCCAGATTTTACGTTGTATCCGATGTGGAATACTTGGTCATGTGGTAAACTGTTGTATGTTCCCTAGTAAAGTGTGCTAGAATTGTCAGAAAGAGGGTCACAATTCTGGTGAATGTCCTTCTACCAAGAAAACAGGGTCAGGGTCAGGGGTAGCGGGAGCTGTCGGGGGATCTTCGTCAGTGTTGAGACAAATAGAAAGAATCCTTCTTCGCCAGAGGGTAGAGAAATTCAGATGTCGGTAGATGGTGCTACCATTACTGAAGATGACATAACAGGTATGTTTTGATAAACTTGATACCTTTATTCTATGATATGTGATTCTAGAGCTAATTGGCCTATTATCTCTGTGATTTTATATGATATTTGAATATGCATGTTTCTGATGCTACTGTTCTACTAGAAGAAGAGATAACTGATGATAAATGATTTCTAGTTCATTTTGTTGATGCCTATATTTGGGTTTGATATACTGATAAGTATGTATTGTTTAAGACAGTATAAAGCAATTGTTAAATGCCATAAGAAGTTGCTTTCTGATTAGTTGAATTGCATGCTATATGATGTATTGTGTTTAGATAATTGTTAAAACACAACCGATATCATCCTAACTTTGCTATGGAGATTTATTTTCTCACTTTGAGTATGAGTGTATTTGGGATTGGGCTGAAATGAAATATCCGATAATATCTGATATTCGAGGGTTTCGGATTGCTCAGTAATGTTTTGATGAAGATGTATTTTAAATTGTGAGTCCGTTGACCTGGTTAAACATGTAAAGAGATTTGATTTGATGAATGATGAATAGAAGTAGTATTTCTGATTTTGAAATAGTTATCTTGTCAGATGTCTTCTGTTGCACAACTTGATGGATTTGATGATTTCGTAGTGCATTGTAATATTCCCTTTGCATGACTTGGAGTTTGCAGCTGTTGATTGCTTTAAGCATTGTAGAGACATTATTGATATGACATAAAATGCGTAATTTGTACTGATCATTCGGGCTTGAGGTATGTGTGTTTATCAAAAGAGTTGAATATGAGATAAAGACGATATTTAGAATTGATTTAACACTATGATTGTGAAATTTCATTATCAACCTTGGAAAACTAATGCGGTAGCCTATGCTTGAAAATGCGATGGAGTCAATGATAATATTTGTTTGTGCAAATTGAGATTGTTTTTACTTAGTGGATAGACTGAAGTTGCTCAAGTGAAAGTTTTAAATGGTGAAATTTGAAATAGAAATTTTATTAGTGGATAGACTGAAGAGTGCCACGAACTTTATGATTTTGAATGTTACACCCCGCCAAGGCGGAAACGCGAGGCGTGACGGAGAGGATCGTCATAACACATTGTTAAGTTAGTAGAGAAATTTCTAAATGCAGTAATCCAACGTGTCACGACAGCGTCATCGGTTAAGGTTCCGGCTTTTTGTATGGCACTTTGGATTTTGGTCGGTTCCGTTGCCGCTACCATTGATCGGATCTCAGGAACCAATCCGTGAATATACCTTTCAATCCGTTGGGACTCAGGGGTGACTAGGCGCCGAACCAGTTTGGCTAGTTCATGGAAACGGTCGTTATATGCTGCATGATTAGAACCCACCATAGTAAGGTTCCAGAATTCCGACTCCAGCCTTTGCATTTCATTTCTCGGGCAAAACTCCTGTATCATCAGTGCCTTGAGATCCTCCCACGACATCCCCATTGCCGCAGTCCTACCCCTAGCTTGAACCTGTGTGTTCCACCATGTTAAGGCTTTATGAATCAGGGAACTAGTGGCATACTTCACCTTCTGGTTCTCAGCACAGTTGCTGATGTCTATCACTTCTTCCATTTTCTCAATCCACCTTGTAAGTGCCAAGGCTCCCCCTTTTCCATCGAAGTCCCTTGGCTTGCAGGCCGTGAACTCCTTGTAACTGCAGCCATTTCTCTCACCACCAGTTCTACCAGCACCTCCTCTTCCGGCAGCGTCTTCGCCACCGCCTCCGGTAGCTCGGTTGTTGATCTCATTGGTAATCTGAGTAACAAGATTAGGAATGATAGCTTGCACTTGCTGCGCTATGAGCTCAGCAATATCGGGATTTTCTCCCCCTCCATTTTCCGGTCCAGTACCGCGACCACCACGACCGCCACGGCCGTGTTGATTTTAACGTGCAGAGTTTCGCGGAGGCATGATTCTATAAGGAAAGTAATTTCATGAATTAGAAGAAGTACAAGTACCCCGCTTGTATGACATCTAACGTGACATACACATAGGAATTGTTGCTTTTAGCCATATAGGTATAAGGGAAGATTTCGCGCTTAACTGACAAGTTGATATCACATTCCTATTACCCGTCCATAATTTGTTTTCACAAAATGTTTCGTGATACCTTAAGTGTCCTTGTGCTAGGTATGTGTGCATGGCGGTGATCAGGCACAATGCATCCATACTTATCACAATTTCCCTTAAAGCACCACTATTCATCCCGATCCAACAACTTAGGCTGGTCCCTAAACCTACTATCCTATAGGGTTAGGTAGTCATGAACACTTAGTATACATGATACGGAACCATATAGTCACTCGAATTACTGACCCTACTCTAACGCAACAATCAAACAAGAACATGCAATAAAGCTAGATCAGAATTCTAAGTCTATATGATTGTAACCACATGCATTATAAGTATTTACAAAAACCCTTCCCTTTTCTATAATTAAACACATAACATAAAGTAACACGACATTTAGGTATGCACGTAGACGTTTAAGAAGTTTAAATCGAGGTATAGAGTCGCCAAACAACAACCATCATTGAAGAGTAGTCATCAAAAGAAATTCAATTCAATAGTTGCCAAAGCAAATCTCGCAGTTAAAAACAAATTCCAAATTTCAAAATCTAGAACTAAAATCATTCGCATGAAAATCCCTAGTTAAAACTATCCGGAAACGGAAAGCATCGCTAATTCTAGTTAAACTATTCGGCTAAAACTTCCTCTAATCTTCTTTTGGATCTCCCTCATAGGTCTCTCCAGGGTCTTCTTCTGGATCTTCCCTAGGGGCCTCTTCTGGATCTTCCTCCGGCTCCTCTTCTGAGTCTTCTCTTAAGGCCTCAAGTTGTTGCCCCTGCTCTCTTTGCGTTTCTTCCAACGCCTGAATCCTGTGACCCTGCTGTACTTGGTCGAGTTCCCGGGACCTCACCCTTTCCTGCAACGCACCCATTTGAAATTGAAGTTGCTGAACGGCCTCTCGTAGGACGCTTGGGATGATCGGATTTTCAGGTCCAGCTGGAATTGGCTCTGGACGCCCGTACGGTGCGTAGCGAGGTCGGCTTGTTGCTACATGCTCGATCACATGGTGTTGTCCGTCCCCCGACCGGATCATTCCTACCGAATGCATCGCCATCCTGAGCTGGCGAATCTCTTCTACCCTCTGACGGAGCTGCTGTTCCGTCTCAGCGAGTCTTCTCCTCAGCTCAGCGATCTCAGCTAGTTCTCCTCTCGTACGAACTCTATAGGTGTAAAACATCGTATCTAAAAAAAAGAAAATCCGGTATAAGCGCTGGCGATTATTGCCGAAACCTACATCGGCTCGCTCGAAAAAAAATGCCGTCCCATGAGAAAAATGCTCACGTAGAGTAATATGCACAAATAATACCTATTATGCAACTACATGAGGTGCTTAGGTTATAGTCTAGGCCAATCCACCTAATTCTCTATAACAACCAGGCTCTGATACCAATCTGTCACACCCCGCCAAGGAGGAAACGCAAGGCGTGACGGAGAGGATCGTCATAACACATTGTTAAGTTAGTACAGAAATTTCTAAATGCAGTAATCCAACGTGTCACGACGTTCCCCGACACAAGAGGGGACTTGTGCCGCGTTAGGTCGATATTCACGGCAAACATAGTCAAGAGAATTAAACACAAATAGCAAAACCCACAACCCGGGTCAAGTTCACGGGACAACATGTCCAAATAATCGAAAGTAGCATAGATCCAAATATTTAATCCCAAAGTAAATGTTTTTAATCGTGCAAGCACTTGATAAGTCCAGCTAAGGTCCACCTACTAGACACCTAACTTCCTCAAGCATTGTTATTCGCATTACCTGAAAATAGACACTCAAAAACGTCAACATAATGTTGGTGAGCTCGTAGGTTTATGAAAATAGTATAGTTGCCGTGTAAAGTGTTTAAGTAGGACAATATGTGCACGTATAGCATGTAAAGCGTGTAAACGTTGTACCAACATCCAATCCACCAGGATCAATAGGAATCAATAGGAATCAAACCATAGTTATCCAAGCAGTTATTATCGCATACCCAGCTGGAGCATAAACCGTTTGCTCATAGGAATATAGGAATCAATAGTCATCAACCAACAAGAAGTAGTCTTTGCATATACGTCACATAAGTTGTCCAAAGAAATAAGAAATAGTCATCACGACATAAAAATTTAAAGATAGTTGAGTGCCATTTTCCCCCGAGAAAACATAGTAAAAAGGGGCCACGAGTACTCACTTTAGTCTCAAACGGAATTAACCTTGCAAAGAACGGGTACGGGATCTACAACAAGTATAATGCACATAAATCTCATGTTTAAGTGTTTAAACTTTCTAATGTAGCCTAAAGACATGTGAAGTGATCCTATATGATCCTATGCCACGTGCACGTTTACTGATTTTCATAAACTGACTTTAAACAATTTTAAGTCAATTAAAACAACCAAAATAAAATCCCAGAATTTAAATACATAAAGTTAAAAGTTTTGACTAATTTCTAGAATTTTCCAAGATTTATAGAACAAAGTAACTATATAAATAAGATTCAAGAATTCAGCACCGCGAAAAAAAAACTCAGAAGCATCAGCGTAACAAAAGTTACAATTTAAAAAAAAATACCTAACATGGTAAAAAAAATACGATATTTTTACACAAAACTCTACACTCACCAATGCTGCTACTGTAAAATTTGTAGTCGAAATTTCCAGATTTTGCTTAGGTTTAAAAAAATCCGAACTTTCACCCCAAAATCGGACCAACACACTGTCAGCTTGCATACTCTAACCATAAAATATGTTTAATCGACCAAATGAACTCAAAAAAATGCAAAATTTGATTGTGGTAAAACTAGACTCATAGTTATACAACTCAGCCCCAAAAATCGAATTAAAACATCAAAAATCGATTAAGTTATGGCCTTTCAAACGTAGCCCAAATTTTCTGTCAGAAACTGTTTTGGAAAAGAACCAACTTTAGCAACAAAAATCAAAACTTTAACATATACAAGCCTCAACACTACTCCAAATCACGATTTTGAGGCATCTTAGAATGATCATATGCATGTTTCTTCCAGAAATCAAAATCAAAAGTAGTCTAGAACAAGATAAAAAGGATGATGGCTTACCTTGATTGCCCAAAACTCAGATGATCAAAACTTGGATTTTCTTGTGCCCTGGAATGCAAAAATCGATTGGCTTGGGGCTGAAGATGTTATCGACGTGGGTGGTGTGGAGGTCGATGCAAAGGAATGGGGAGAGAGAGATATACGGCTTATAAAAAAAATAATAGGAGGATTAGGGTTTGTTAGGTATTTAAGCATGGGATAAGGATTGAGGGTTAATTTGAATTCAAATATTTATCTATTATCTATCCTAAATCCATATTATCTAAAGTTATAAAATAAAATAAAAAGAAAATTTATCCAAGTATAGTATATATATATATATATATATATATATATATATCCGTAGGTGTATATATGTATATTATTATTATTATTTTTTTAAAACAAATATAATAGAATTGTGGCATGTTAATGCAATTTCTTTTAAATAACTAATTAACTAGGCACTAAATAAAACTTAGGATAACCTAAATTTCTAAAATTTTCTAATGCTATCTAGATGCTAAAATACTAAAATTAACCTAATATATAATTACGGACAAAATTAGAGTCTAAAAGAGTACGGTTTTAGGGACTAACCGAAACATTGGTGACGGATGTCACAGCATCCCCCACTTGAGAGAATTTCGTCCCGAAATTTAACTTGTAATGCTATGCGGAGTATTATTGCTTAAACAGATGTGGATACTTGGTTTTCATATGATCTTCCCGTTCCCATGTGAACTCGGGTCCTCGCTTAGAATTCCATCGTACCTTGACTATTGGTATCTTACTGCGTTTCAACTTCTTTACTTCCCGATCCATAATCTCAACAGGTTCCTTCACAAAACATAGAGTATTATCTATCTTGATCTCGTCCAAAGGCACATGCAGATTCGCATCCGCCAAACATTTCTTTAAATTCGATACATGAAATGTATCATGTATTCCACTCAGTTCTTGCGGTAATCTCAATCGGTAAGCTACTGGTCCAATCCGTTCGACGATCTTAAACGGTCCCACATATCTTGGTGCCAGTTTTCCTTTCTTTCCGAACCGCACTACACCTTTCCAAGGCGATACCTTGAGTAAAACCAGGTCACCGACACTAAACTCAAGCGGTTTCCTTCGATTTAGCGGCATAACTCTTTTGGCGATCTCTTGCTGCTTTTATTCTTTCCTTGACCTGGAAAATTTTTATCAGTGGTCTCTTGGACAATCTCTGGGCCAATCAACTGACTCTCGCCAACCTCGGGCCAAACAAAAGGTGATCGACATTTTCTTCTATACAGGGCCTCAAATGGTGCACATTTAATGCTGGTGTGATAACTATTGTTGTAAGAGAACTCGATTAAGGGGAGATGAGTATCCCAACTTCCTCCAAAATCAATAACACATGCCCTAAGCATAACTTCTAGTGTCTGTATTGTACGCTCACTTTGACCGCCAGTCTGAGGGTGATAAGCCGTACTCATATCCAACCTTGTTCCCAATGCCTTTTGTAGCATCTGCCAAAATCGTGATGTAAATCGACTATCCCGATCCGAAATGATAGACACAGGCACTCCGTGCCTCGCCACTATTTCACGAATGTAGATCGTTGCCAACTTATCCATCTTATAATCTTCACGGATTGCTAGAAAGTGGGCTGACTTAGTCATCCTATCCACGATAACCCAGATTGAGTCGTGCCCACTACTAGTCCTAGGCAGTTTCGTAACAAAATCCATAGTTATATTCTCCCATTTCCACTCCGGAATCTCCGGTTGTTGTAACAGCCCAGAAGGTTTTTGGTGTTCGGCTTTTACTTTCGAGCAAGTAAGGCACTTGCTAGCATAGATAACTATGTCCTTCTTCATAGGCCACCAATATAAATCTCTCAGATCATGGTACATCTTATCAGCTCCTGGATGAATAGAGTATTTCGTTGTATGGGCTTCATCCATGATCAGTGTCCTCACACCTCCCACTAGTGGTACCCAAAATCGTTCCATGAAGTACAAACCACCGTCTTTCTTTTTCTCTAGTTGCTTGTCTAAGCCTCACAACATCTCGTTTGGAGTATTCAGATCCTTGGTTGCCTCCCTCTGAGCTTCGAGTATCTTATCCTTGATGCGTGAATGAATCGTCATGCTCATAGCTCGCATTCTCCTTGGCTTAACCCTCTCTTTCCTGCTCAAAGCATCAGCTACCACGTTAGCCTTACCCGAGTGGTAGCGAATCTCGCAGTCGTAGTCACTGAAAAGTTCGACCCAACGTCTCTGTCTCATACTTAACTCCTTCTGATCGAAGATATGTTGTAGACTCTTATGATCGGTATAAATGACGCTTTTAGTCCCGTACAAATAGTGTCTCCAGCTTTTAAGCGCAAAGACTACAGCACCTAGCTCTAGGTCATGAGTGGTATAGTTCTTCTCGTGAGTCTTCAGTTGTCGAGACGCGTAAGCAATTACCTTGCCCCTTTGCATCAGCACACATCCCAGGCCTTGGTTTGATGCATCGCAGTATACTACAAAGTCGTCCGACCCATCGGGTAAAGTCAGAATTGGTGCGTTACACAACCTATCTTTCAGCGTTTGAAATGCCTCCTCTTGTTCTTCTCCCCAACTAAACTTTTTGTCTTTCTGTGTTGGAGAAGTAAGTGGCTTCGCAATCTTTGAAAAATCCTCGATAAACCGACGATAGTAACCTGCCAATCCTAAGAAAGAACGGATCTCCGATGGTGTATTAGGGGTTCTACATTTCTCTATGGCCTCAATCTTACCGGGGTCCACATGTATGCCGTCTTTATTAACCACATGGCCGAGGAAGTGAACCTCCCGCAACCAAAACTCGCATTTCGAAAACTTGGCAAACAATTTCTCCTCTTGGAGCAGTTCTAGTATCTGTCGTAAATGACCCTTATGTTCATCCTTAGACTTAGAATAGATCAGAATATCATCAATAAAGACGATAACAAATTTGTCCAGAAATGGTTTACACACGCGGTTCATTAGGTCCATGAACACCACAGGAGCATTTGTTAACCCGAATGGCATAACCGTGAACTCAAAATGTCTGTAACGAGTTCTAAATGCAGTCTTTGGAATATCAACCTCGCGTACCCTCAACTGGTGGTAACCGGATCGAAGGTCGATTTTGGAGAAATAACGCGATCCTTGCAATTGATCAAACATGTCGTCGATCCTAGGGAGAGGATATCGGTTCTTGATCGTAAGTTTGTTAAGCTCTCGGTAGTCGATGCACATTCGAAAGGAACCATCTTTCTTCTTAACGAATAGAACGGGTGCTCCCCAGGGCGATTGACTGGGTTGAATGAATCCTTTACTCTGGAGTTCCTGAAGTTGGTTTGACAACTCCTGCATTTCCGATGGTGCTAGCCGATAAGGTGGCCTTGCGACAGGGGTCGCTCCTGGGATTAAATCAATACCGAATTCCACTTGTCGAGTAGGGGGCAAACCGATCAGATCCTCCGGAAACACCTCGCGAAATTCCCGTATAACAAGAATATCTTCAAGCTTCTTCTCATCCTTAGCTGCGCTCCTAAGATGTCTCGAGTTCCCTTCAGGTCGTTCACCCGGGACTTCCAAAACCTCTCCATTCGATAAGGGTATCCGTACTATCTTCTCATGACAAATTATTTCTGCCTTAAACCTCGATAACCAGTCCATTCCCACAATTACATCCCAAAAGGTATAAGATCTATGGAAAAAGTGTTGTCTACCAAGCCCAAAGTGCAACCACGTATAATCTTATCTATTTCTACCCTTTTCCCGTTGGCTATCTCTATCGTATAACTACTTTCTAGTCTACTAGGTTTCACATTCAGTAACGGTACAAATTCAGTAGAAATAAAGCTAAAATCAGCACCAGAATCAAACAAGACAGTCGCATAGATATCATTTAAGGAGAAAGTACCCGTCACAATGTTGGGATCGTTGCGTGCTTCATTAGCTCCCATGACAAACGCTCTCCCACGAGCTTGGTTTTCAGTGTTGGGTTGATTACGATTTCCTTCGATAGCCAGTGCTTGATTTGGGCGATTGCCTCCCTGACCAGGTGCCCTGTTCAACCTTGGACAGGTATTTCAATAGTGATCGGTACCACCACATTCAAAGCACGCCCCACGGTTTCCAATCGGCTGCACTGCATTAACTGGCGCCACCATCCTTGCCCCACTTCTGCAATCCCTAGCATAGTACCCCAAACGGTTGCAGGTCGTACAAGAACGGCATGGCACATTCGGGAAATGATGGTAGTTACAGACAGAGCACTTCGGCGCGGGACCTGCGTACCCCTTTCTGGAAGGATCAGTTGCTACGAATCCAGCCGCCACTCTCGCTCGTTTGTTGTCATTTCTAGCATTTCCGGATCTACTTCCCTCACCGCTTTCTTTCCTCTTCTCACTGGTCCTAGTCAACTTACCGGTTCTGACAGCGTCATCGGTTAAGGTTCCGGCTTTTTGTATGGCACTTTGGATTGTGGTCGGTTCCGTTGCCGCTACCATTGATCGGATCTCAGGAACCAATCCGTGAATATACCTTTCAATCCGTTGGGACTCAGGGGTGACTAGGCGCGGAACCAGTTTGGCTAGTTCATGGAAACGGTTGGTATATGCTGCATGATTAGAACCCACCATAGTAAGGTTCCAGAATTCCGACTCCAGCCTTTGCATTTCATTTCTCGGGCAAAACTCCTGTATCATCAGTGCCTTGAGATCCTCCCACGACATCCCCATTGCCGCAGTCCTACCCCTAGCTTGAACCTGTGTGTTCCACCATGTTAAGGCTTTATGAATCAGGGAACTAGTGGCATACTTCACCTTCTGGTTCTCAGCACAGTTGCTGATGTCTATCACTTCTTCCATTTTCTCAATCCACCTTGTAAGTGCCAAGGCTCCCCCTTTTCCATCGAAGTCCCTTGGCTTGCAGGCCGTGAACTCCTTGTAACTGCAGCCATTTCTCTCACCACCAGTTCTACCAGCACCTCCTCTTCCGGCAGCGTCTTCGCCACCGCCTCCGGTAGCTCGGTTGTTGATCTCATTGGTGATCTGAGTAACAAGATTAGGAATGATAGCTTGCACTTGCTGCGCTATGAGCTCAGCGATATCGGGATTTTCTCCCCCTCCGTTTTCCGGTCCAGTACCGCGACCACCACGACCGCCACGGCCGCGTTGATTTAAACGTGCAGAGTTTCGCGGAGGCATGATTCTATAAGGAAAGTAATTTCATGAATTAGAAGAAGTACAAGTACCACGCTTGTATGACATCTAACGTGACATACACATAGGAATTGTTGCTTTTAGCCATATAGGTATAAGGGAAGATTTCGCGCTTAACTGACAAGTTGATATCACATTCCTATTACCCGTCCATAATTTGTTTTCACAAAATGTTTCGTGATACCTTAAGTGTCCTTGTGCTAGGTATGTGTGCATGGCGGTGATCAGGCGCAATGCATCCATACAACCCGGGTCAAGTTCACGGGACAACATCTCCAAATAATCGAAAGTAGCATAGATCCAAATATTTAATCCCAAAGTAAATTTGTTTAATCGTGCAAGCACTTGATAAGTCCAGCTAAGGTCCACCTATTAGACACCTAACTTCCTCAAGCATTGTTATTCGCATTACCTGAAAATAGACACTCGAAAACGTCAACATAATGTTGGTGAGCTCGTAGGTTTATGAAAATAGTATAGTTGCCGTGTAAAGTGTTTAAGTAGGACAATATGTGCACGTATAGCATGTAAAGCGTGTAAACGTTGTACCAACATCCAATCCACGAGGTTCAATAGGAATCAATAGGAATCAAACCATAGTTATCCAAGCAGTTATTATCGCATACTCAACTGGAGCATAAACCGTTGGCTCATAGGAATATAGGAATCAATAGTCATCAACCAACAAGAAGTAGTCTTTGCATATACATCACATAAGTTGTCCAAAGAAATAAGAAATAGTCATCACGACATAAAAATTTAAAGATAGTTGAGTGCCATTTTCCCCCGAGAAAACATAGTAAAAAGGGGCCACGAGTACTCACCTTAGTCTCAAACGGAATTAACCTTGCAAAGAACGGGTACGGGATCTACAACAAGTATAATGCACATAAGTCTCATGTTTAAGTGTTTAAACTTTCTAATGTAGCCTAAAGACAGGTGAAGTGATCCTATATGATCCTATGCCACGTGCACGTTTACTGATTTTCATAAACTGACTTTAAACAATTTTAAGTCAATTCAAACAACCAAAATAAAATCCCAGAATTTAAATACATAAAGTTAAAAGTTTTGACTAATTTCTAGAATTTTCCAAGATTTATAGAACAAAGTAACTATATAAATAAGATTCAAGAATTCAGCACCGCGAAAAAAAAACTCAGCAGCATCAGCGTAACAAAAGTTACAATTTAAAAAAAAAAAATACCTAACATGGTAAAAAAAATACGAAATTTTTACACAAAACTCTACACTCACCAATGCTGATACTGTAAAATTTGTAGTCGAAATTTCCAGATTTTGCTTAGGTTTAAAAAAATCCGAACTTTCACCCCAAAATCGGACCAACACACTGTCAGCTTGCATACTCTAACCATAAAATATGTTTAATCGACCAAATGAACTCAAAAAAATGCAAAATTTGATTGTGGTAAAACTAGACTCATAGCTCTACAACTCAGCCCCAAAAATCGAATTAAAATATCAAAAATCGATTAAGTTATGGCCTTTCAAACGTAGCCCAAATTTTCTGTCAGAAACTGTTTTGGAAAAGAACCAACTTTAGCAACAAAAATCAAAACGTTAACATATACAAGCCTCAACACTACTCCAAATCACGATTTTGAGGCATCTTAGAATGATCATATGCATGTTTCTTCCAGAAATCAAAATCAAAAGTAGTCTAGAACAAGATAAAAAGGATGATGGCTTACCTTGATTGCCCAAAACTCAGACCTAGATGATCAAAACTTGGATTTTCTTGTGCCCTGGAATGCAAAAATCAATTGGCATGGGGCTGAAGATGTTATCGACGTGGGTGGTGTGGAGGTCGACGCAAAGGAATGGGGAGAGAGAGATATACGGCTTATAAAAAAAATAATAGGAGGATTAGGGTTTGTTAGGTATTTAAGCATGGGATAAGGATTGAGGGTTAATTTGAATTCAAATATTTATCTATTATCTATCCTAAATCCATATTATCTAAAGTTATAAAATAAAATAAAAAGAAAATTTATCCAAGTATAGTATATATATATATATATATATATATATATATATATATATATATATATATATATATATATATATATATATATATATATATATATATATATATATATATATATATATATATATCCGTAGGTGTATATATGTATATTATTATTATTATTTTTTTAAACAAATATCATAGAATTGTGGCATGTGGCTTTCTAATGCAATTTCTTTTAAATAACTAATTAACTAGGCACTAAATAAAACTTAGGATAACCTAAATTTCTAAAATTTTCTAATGCTATCTAGATGCTAAAATACTAAAATTAACCTAATATATAATTACGGATAAAATTAGAGTCTAAAAGAGTACGGTTTTAGGGACTAACCGAAACATTGGTGACGGATGTCACATTGAAACAGCTAGAAATTCAAGAATGGAAGTGGGAGCAGATTATGATGGATTTTTGTAACCAAACTCCCACGTACTCAGCAAGGTTATGATATGATTTGGGTGATTGTGACTGTTTGACGAATAATGTGATTTCTTGCTACTAGTGAGACAACTCCTCGCATCAGATTTGCTCAACTGTATATTGGTGTGATCGTTTCTCGATACAGTATTCAATTGTTTCAGACAGAGATTCTAAATTTGTTTTGAACTTCTGGAAGAGTCTACATCAAGAATTGGGAACGCGAGTTAATTGTCAGTCTGTCAGACTGAACGAACCCTTCAGAAACTTGAGGATATGTTACATGCGTGTGTGTAGAGTGTAGTAGGCCTTGGGATTTGCACCTATCATTCATTGAATTTGCATATAAAATTCTGATTACTCGAGAGTCGGTGTGACACCTTACAAAATGCTATGCGAGTCATACTCCTACGTGTTCGTTAGAGACAGATGAGAAACTGTATAAGGTTTTCGATGTTGTTTAGATAACAGTTGAAAAAGTTGCTATTGTGTGAGAGACAGAAACTGTATGCCGATTCATTACTCTCAAAGGGAATCATTCGCATTGGGAAACGCTGAATGTTACCTCTTCATTATATAGTTGATCAGTTTTGTATACGATAAGTAGTAAATGACCAGATGGTTACTTTTGATCTTCATGCTGAGTTGGCGGATATTTATGATACACTCAATGTCTGTTATTTGCGTAAGTGTAAAGTAGAATATGAAAGTCAGATTTTGTTGGTATTTGAACTGAAGGTTGACTTGAAAAATGATTAATGGAAGAACCGTTGGGTTAATAATGTGTAAAGATTCCGGGGACGGAATCCTCTTAAGGGGGGAAGAATTGTAACATCCTCCTATTGGGCCTATTAGCTTACGTGGCGGAGGTAAATTATTTATATTTATTTATATTTAATTGTTTGTGTGATTGATTATTTGTTTGTCATTTAATTAAAAGAGCAACAAAAAACAGAAAGATAGATGCCAAAATACAGCTAAAAGTTTATTATCTTCTTGCTACCTCGAAGTCAAACTAATTCTTCAAAAAACAAAGTCTTTGTCATCATCAAATCAAGGAAGATTGTAGGCGACATAGTAATAATCAAACCTGATCACTAAAATATGCAAGATTTGATGATTGTCAAAAACACACTTCAAGTTATTAAACATATGTTGTTTAATTTCTGATTCAAATGTTAAATATGATAGAGTATTAATAAGGACTCACTTGAGTACTGAGTTTCAGTATAAGACAAAGGTAAAAAGACTTTGAAGCATTTTAGATGCATCAAAGACTTCGAAGCCTTTCAAATACGTAAAACACTCTAAAGCCCTTAAGATGGGTAAATATCAAGCGTCAGTTGAATACCTGTCTGAAGGACACACTCTTTACTGAAATATCTCACTTAAGACAATATATATTTTGTACGCTCTTCAGTAAAGCCTTGAATTGTATTTCATTTTAAAGTTCTATCTGATGTAATATTTAGCATACTGAATATGTATAGTTCAACTATGCCTCTGATCTTTCATATATAAAAGTATTAACACTTTTTGCATCTTCTGGTAGATATAAACAAGATCAAGATTTACCTCTGAAAAAGGTTAAAGCTACCTCTAATGAAAAGATCTCGAAGATATGTAAAACACTAAACACTGACTCACAACTACATCTTTAGTGAAGACATGAACCTTGGCTGATAAAGAATGTTCGAAAATGAAAAAAGGAAAAGTTAGAATTTCAAGGCAAAAAGATAAGATAAATATTATTATAATACCAAGGGAAGAATCTTCCAGACCACTTGCACATTTGTTTTATATTACTATGTTTTTTTTAACTGTCATGTCATCGCGTAAATGATCATCCAAATGATCGGCCAAGAACTATAAATAGACATGCATGCATAACCTGCAAATGACGACTACACCTTGACATCTCACTAAACATCTACTCGACGAACTAAGCTTAAATCTTTTAAGACAAAGTTTTGGAGTTTGCATTAGTTTAGAAGCAAACTTGTCCATGTGTTAGACCTCTTAAAATATTAGTTGTTTAAAGAGAAACTCGTCTATGTTTTAGACACCTTAGCTGCCATCTATAAGTAATTTTCCCTTCCATTATACATGTAATTCTTGATTCGTCAATCAATAAGAATTATATTAAAAGTATAATATTGTGCAATTAATTTTAAAAAGCTTAAGTTTGTATTCAACCCCCCCTTCTACAAACATTTGTTGTTGTGTACTCACTCTGCGACTAACGAAAACTGATCTTATCATATGGGATGAGGCTCCAATGTTGTATAAACATTGTTTTGAAGCATTTGATAGGACGTTACGAGATAATGTTGATCAAAGATACAATTATGTACCTTTCGGTGGAAAGGTTATTGCTTTTGGAGGAGACTTTTGCTAAGTTTTGCCTATTATACCAATGGAACGAAAAGAAGATATTATTAATGTTTCATTATATTCATCTTATATCTTGAAGTATTGTGTAGTCCTTACATTGTCTATAAACATGCGTCTAAAGACATGTTCTAACAGTGAAAATTATAAAGAAACAAAACAATCTGTAGATTGGATCTTGGATATTGAAGGAGGGAATATCGGTTGACCAAATGATGGAGAAACTGAAATGTTTTAATTTCTATTAACTCTGATCATGTTCATTCAATCACATAATCTATAATGCTCCAATCGGTGATCATCGTTATAGTGAAAATTACTTTCAGGATCGAGCAATTTTGGTGCCAACAATTAACGATGTTGAGTATATAAATAATTACATGGTTTCCAAAATTGACAAGGAAACAACTTATTTAAGTTTTGATTATGTCTGTACTGAAGAATTGTCAAGTTCATTTGATGACTTTTTATACTCTCCTAAGATACTCAACTCATTAAAAGTGTCAGGCTTTCCCATAACAAAATTTCTTTAAAGATTGGTGTTCCTGTTATGTTAATTAGAAATCTAGACCAGTCGAATGGTTTATGTAATGGAACAAAGCTACAAATTGTTCATCATGGGGAACATATTATTGAGGCTAAAATCATTTCAAGAAAAAATATTAGCAAGATTACATAAGTTTCTAGAACAAAAATAATTCCATTAGATATAAAATTTCCAGTTATATGTTTTCCCATGACGATTAACAAAAGTTAATGACAGTCACTTTTAAAAGTTGGTTTATTTCTCAATAGTAATATTACAACAAAACAACAAATATAGTGTACAAAAAAGTAATTCAAAAAAATTAGTTACCTCTTTTTGTAAATAATTCTGTGATGTACAAGTTTTCAATGTTATATCATTTATTGCATTATTTTTATTTGATATTTATAATATTTCAAATACACTTCCGCAATACCTGTACGTGTAAGGGTCGGTAAACTAGTAAATAATCTGAAGTTTAAAAACCATATGTAACATCCCAAGGTTTAATATTATTAATTTTAATTATTATTGATTTTATAAAATGATTATTATAATGATTCCTTAATAAAAGACATGAATAGAAAATAAAATGATTTAATGTAGCAAAAATGAAAAAGAGGTATTAATACCTATTATGTAGAAACCACTATATAAGGGGAAATGAAGTTATGACACACACTTTTAGTGTGTGTGTGTGTGTGTGTTCTTGTGAATGTAGAGAGAGACAATAGAGATAAAAACAAGGTTTAGTGAGAGAAAGTTAAGAATCAAAAGAAATTAAGCTATGTTTATGCAAGATTAAGCATGAATCAAGAGTTATTCTTCTTCTAGCACAAGATTTGGGAGCTTTCTTCTTAAAAATCAGATCTGGGAAACACACACTTAGTGTGTGTTCTTGGTGTGAGAGAAAGCTAGAGAGAGAAAGTGCTTGGATCAAGGATTTAAGCATGCAAGCGAAGATCTATTATTTTTAACAAGGAGTTCAGCTTCAAACAAGTTTTTAACACAAGAAATCAAGGTAAGAAAACTCTAAACTTTTATGTTCTTGAGTTTTAGAGAGAGAAAGTTTAGATTGATGCATAAAAAGAGTTGCATGTTATGTTTTATGGTTCAAATGACCATATAAACATAGATAAACATAGATATATTGTTGCATATGGTTAGATTGCAGATAATATGGAAAAAATTAAGATTTGGTAGTTGAAACACAGCAAAAAGGAAGAACAGCACGTCTGCAGACGCGATGCGTTCGTAGCGACAGTGTTGAGGTTATAGGCTTTAATGCATTTTGATCTTTGGATTGTTATTGTAGGATATTATATGATTAGAAGACATTGTTAGGAGAGATTGTAGCAATACTTGGACTTCAAAGTGAGTATACCTGTACCTATTTGTGATGTAAATGCATATGATTATTCGATGCCACTTGTTATATTATGCTATGGGGATGCTTAAATACGAGGATTCTTAAATATGTGGACGCTTATATAAGGGGACGCTATTACAAGGGAAAACTTGCCCGGTACCATGCATATCTATGTTGGGAATTAGCATTTGTTGTTAATTCCGATGTTGATGTTGATAATTTTTATAAGTTACATGAACAAAAATGGTTTATAGGTATGCTCACTAAGCTTTTGCTTATTGGTTGTTATTTAAATATTTTTTGATACCTCAGGAAAGGATAAAGATAAGGCTCCGATGGTTTAAGGATTAAAGATGGCTCTAAGTTTATTTTGAAACTCCATGTGTCTTTTGAACAAATGATGTTGATGCTTCAAAACTTGTTTATAACTTTTATGGTTTTGAACAAGATCACTATTTTGTATATTCTCGAATTTCAAACTTTAATATTATTGAAAGTATTTTCAAATAATTTTAAAAATAATTGGGTCATTAGACACAGAAAAGACTAACATACTAAAAGTAGTAAACAAGTTTACACACTAAATATAAATAACAGAACCATAATTAAGGGTCTTAATTAATGTTCTATTAAACATGTTACATATAACAATAATCATAATAATAATGGAACATCGATCGATCACATGATGGCACAAGCACCTGTGTTTTCATCACTAAAAGCAGTGGTATACCGAACCTCAGTGGAGTTGGCTCGAGTCAAATGGTTCATGTGTGGGTCTTGATTATACCTTACATACCCGGCTGGTGCCTTCTTGTCGTACACGCCCTGAGCGTAAGGGTGAGCCACCACGTCGTATGGTACATAGGGCCACAACTCGACCTTCTTCCCGGTTCTATGAGCCACACGCGAGACAACCTTGTGGGGTTCCACATATCCCGTAACTGTGAGTTTGTGTTGCTTTGGCTCGATACTAATCGATGTCACACCCTTCATTCCTTCGACAGATCTCCTTACTTTCCTCTCACATCCTTCGCAATCAATCTTTACTTTAATCTCGACAGTCTGCGAAATTATAGAATTTGGATTAAAAATTATTTCAACTATATGTAAAAAATATACCAAAACACAAAGCTCATTTAAAAATAGATAAACCGCAAATAAAATCATAAAAACGTTCTTGGAAAAGTCTAACCATAATAAGATATACCAATAACATTAATTACAGGTTCCACTCTATATATACAATCTATATATTACCTAAAGATCAATAAGAAGTCGGGTCGAACTATTATAACCTCAAACTCCATTCGTTTGGTATTTCAAGCCTATGTTTATATTCATGCTAGATCTTAATCTTAATAAAAATAAAAATACAATTTAAACAAACTTGAGTTACTCTATAAAAACTATACTCATTTATAATTCTTGACATAATCACCGTTCATTTTTAATGGTTTTTAAAACAAACCTTTTAAACAGTATAAATATAACAACGCCTCCAATAGTTTATTACCAGTTCGAGAATTTATTTTTGTAGTTAAAAATTTAAAAACAATGACAACTATATCTTTAAAGTTCCGTTTGTTTCACCGTAATGTGAAATAATGAAAATGATTTTAAATACATTCATGTTAGTTATGGAATCGCATTCCCCTACCTAAAAGAATATAAATACTTCATAAAATATAATTCATTTCCAAATAATGTTACCAAACGCAATATACAACTGAATTTGATTTCAATTTCATTACATTCATTGACATTACGGTGAAACAAACTGGACATAAAAAATAAAGATAACCTAAAAAGTAACTTTAATTTCTAAAAATACTAATTATAACTTATATTTTATTATCAAACTTTTCATAAATCACCTTACGGTGGATAAGTCTTTGACTTCTTGAGCTATGTAGAGAAGATAAACCCTATTTTTTAGTTTAAAAGATAATAAAAATTAAACATTAAAAAATAATATTAAATAATAAAACGCGAATTAAATAAGAATTTAAAAAAATAACGACATACAACATCAACACTCTAACCAGCGATGGAAACATCAACGCGAGTAGGAGGGCAGACTTAACGGCATAATCATAGTATACTATTAATTTATGATAGAAATAGACGTGATTGTATTTCTTATATAAATTACCAATCATTATTGTTACAATTAAGAGTTTAAAGTTAAGCTTTATTGGTTGTAACTAAAAAGAAATTTAAAACTATTATAAAAAATATTGTAGAATGATAAAACTAAGAATTTGATTAAATATGATGTTTTGAAATATTATAAATAGTAAATATGATATTTGTAAATTAATGTGTACAAATATGATTATATATAATTTAATAAGGGCATATATGAAATAATCTTTAATAATTATAACTCAAAAAAGTCAAAATTGAGTTTTTGATTTTAAGTGAATAAACGGTCAAGATTAAATATTTTTTTAAATTAATAATTTATATCATCTAATAAAATTTATTAAATTAATCTTTTATTTATATTAAAAGATAAATTTTATTATTCTATAAAGAAGAATTATAAAAAAAATTATAATAATAATAAAACCTCTTTTTTATAACACGTCATAAAAAAACTCATTTATTTACGTCACACCACAAATTGGTAAAAAAAAAAATTACGCAATGATAAAACACCTTTTGGTTATAGAAGCCACATGTATGTCGACAGAAGCTTTTTCTTTACAAATTAAGATATGACCTATCAGAAAAAGAGTTACTCATAGCCCTGAGGGTTGAAAGGGCCTACCAGCAGATATCAAAATATCTAGACTTTCTTGGGATCACTATTCTACCCATCAACTAATTATTGAAATGCAATCAATTAATACAATGACTCTTTTAAAAGAATAAAAATCACCCCATTGGAGATTTGTTTCGTCACAAATTTTAATATGTTAGGACAAACTCATATTTCCTCATAACTTATGAAAATGAATCCTTTAATGTTGACCCATTCTTAACTAAATAATCAATCCCTTTCATGTTTATATTAGAATTTATTTTATTGTATACTAGCATTATACCCGCGTAATACGACGACAATAACAATAGTTTGTGCTCGACAATATGTTTAATTTAAAATGTAGGGTATATTATGTATAAAATGTAGTGTTAGTTAACATATTCATGTTTTTTTCTTCTTTTTATGATTTATTTACTTTTTTTACAATCAACCATTTTATTAATTATCAAAATAGTTTTTGAAAAATAATTAAAAAATATTATTATTAAATAATTAGAGTAAAAGATACTATAGCCTTAAAATTGTATTAATGTAAATAATTTAGCCAAAATTAGATTAATGAAATATTTGCTGTGATGTTTAATAATTTATTAAAATAATAGTTATCTTAAATGAGTTGAGATAATTAAAGGAATGATTGATTAGGCTATTGCTTTAAGTGTTTTTATTTCAAGCATAAATACTTGTATCACATAAAATTAAGTAATCTTAAAATTTTGAAGAAAAAGAAAGTTAAATAATTTAAAATGTAGTATAGATTTGTATATTTAAATAATTCTCTGAAAATTCTCTCTTAACTCCCTTCTTGTACATCATGCATTGAAAATAGTAGTTCTTTCTGAACATGTGAAATTCTAGTCTGGAAATGGATTTAACAGAACTCCAAAGAAAATGCGCAACAAATTGAACGCAGAACTTTTCCCTGTCACTTTCATTTGATTCTCAAGAACCCTAACTCGTTCAAAACAGCCAGAGTACATATTCGTACAACTCGCATTACAGTTAGTGGAAATGCTTAAGATTCAATTGCTACCATGACTAAGAAGATACTACTGATTTCATGTTTTTATCATCGATTTGCGCGTTTTTGTGTTCATTTTGTAATCGTTTTTTTTACCAAACCGACAAATCGTAGCAGAACGAGCTGAAATCAGTAACAAAACGATAACAAAATGGTGTATAATCGTAAAACTTCACCGAATCCCTAGATCAAAATCAGTAAAAGACGTAACAAAGTTCGTAGAGATTTATGAGGGATCTTACCTGCAACTGTTTGCGTTTTTTGTAATGTTTGTGATTTCCGCTTGAGCAATCGAACATGTTAGAGAGATGGTCTAGAGCCCCCATTCTTTTAGTTGCAGGGAGAGAAGAGAAGTAGAGGAAGTATTTAATAATTTTGATATTTTACTTGTTTGATTCGGTATTTATAAAGGGGTAATTAGTTTCTTATTGCCCCTTGAAGTTGTGTTAACTTTAGCCCTTTGGAAACATTTGCAATAAAGTCCTTTTTTCGTTAGACTCTTTAGATCCACTTTGTTTTATCATAATTTAAATAAAAGTAATAAAATTGAAATTAATTTTTATTGTATATTGTGTTTGATAATATTATTTGAAAAAAATTTATATTTTTTGAAGTATTAATATTTCTTTAGGTAAAGGAATGTAATTTCATAACTAACATGATGAAATTAAAATAATTTTCATTATTTCGCATTACAGTAAATTAAACGGGACCTTAAAATCATCACATCACATTTATTTCTCCTATTATTTTTTTAACAGGAGAGCACGTAGATACTAATACCCAATACCAATAAAAAGTTAAGAGAGGAAAAAGAAATAGAGTTAATTACTAATTTGTTCCCTATGGTTTACAATTTTCTACTAGTTCAGTACTTAACTTTAAAAAATTATATGAATGGTCTCTACTGTAGCAAAATTGTTACCTAAAATGGTCCTTCAATCATTAAAACTAACTGTGTGAGTGTCAATTGAAAATGACCATTTTGCCTTTTTGAACATTACAAGCTAAGTCCCTGTGGTTTTCAAATAGTTTCTCGTTTAGTCATTTAACCTTTTTTCTTAAATAATTTACTATATTAACCTAAACATTTATTATGATATTTCATAAGATTTTTTTAATAACTTACCATATATACTTATGTAATAGTAATTATTATATTTATTTTTATTATTATTATCATTATTTTATTTTAGTATTTTTAATATAGATCATCACCCTGTTATTGTGCATCAAATTTTCGTAAATTAGTGTTATAGTGTAACACCATCAAATTTAGGAGCTTTTTTTTCTTTCTAAAACTAAAATCGAGTTTTGAAACTGCGTGGTTACAGTTGTAAATACAACGTTCCAAATCAAAATATCTACAGCCGACACAGCGGAAACATTTAGTATCTAATTTAATATTTACAACCTATTAAATAAGTTGCAACAAAAGAAACCGCCGGTGTTACTGATGTGCTAAAAGCGTACCCGTTTTAGATTTATAAAATCCGTTATTATTTTACGTACGACTATGACACAAATAGGAAATAGGACCTAATCGTATTATAGTATAGAAAATAAGTACGGGTCTCGAACTCAAGGGGGACGAGTATGATTTGATAAAATTATACTAATTTAAATATTAGACTAAACTAAACTACTAAAATGCAATAAAATAAATAAAGCAAGTAAAGGAGGGATTTGTATTGTTTTTGTGAGCTATCAACCAACTAACTCCACCAACAACCTTAGAAAGCACCTAAAACAAACCAAAGAAACAAGAAAGCGAATAAGCAAAGAACTTGGAAATCAAATAATATAATGCGAACTTTCCCTCCCTAGATTCGATTACACTCTTCTCATGGCAATTAGATTCATGGTAATAAAAGCTAAATGATACTTAAACATTCATGCATCAATTTCTATAATAGTTAAAACCTTGGTCTGGTTGACCGCCTAATTACACTAATTAATAACCTTTATGGTCAAAAGCGCGATTAAGAAGTATAATTAGCCAATTGATTCGATTAACAAGTAAAACTCTAACCTTTAATGATTGTATGATCAACAAATCATCGAACTAACACATAACGGCCTATTACATGTGAGAATACATATTAAAGTTTCTATCTTTTAGATGTTTAACCCTAGGATTTGATCAATCACTAATCATGAACCCTAATGATCATATATATTCATGATTCAAGTTAAATAAAGAGAATGGTCATCAACTTTATAAAAACTTAGCCTATAAACATCATAAAAACATATCCTAAAACATGCATAAACTTAGATTAAACAATACTTGAATTAAACATGAATTAAGCATCAAAACCATGAATTAAATCAACCATATATAAAGTTCATCTCCTCTAGGGAGGAAAAACAGAAGTCTAGCCAAGAACAATCATGCCTAAGCTCTGGAATTCATTCAAAAACACAAACATAATGAAGAAGAATGATAAAAACGGTAAAAGCCGAATGTTCCAAGTCTTGATCTTCACTTTTAAAACACATACCAGGATATATGTATGATTTACCAACTCCCAAAGCTGCAACGATCGCGTTTCGCTCACCTTTCTTGATCTCAAAAGACATCCTCACTACGTTCTGAATCCTAGATAACTTTGATTAGTTTGAATTAGGTTTAAACTAAGGTTTAAACCCCTTTTATAGATATTCTCTGGGCCTAAGCCCTTGGACCTTAAAGCCGGTCCATAATCTATAACTTTAATCCTATTACAGTATAAGCCCTCCAAGTTCAGTTATTATTAATTAAACAACTGTTAATTAATAATTTTCCAACTAAACTTTATTTATTAAATATTTAACTAATATTTTATTATCCTTTCTCTTTATTAATAAATATCCATTTATTAATTCCCTCTTTCCTGGTAATTAATCAACTGTTAATTATCCATTTTATACACACTGATTTATTCCTGGTTCATTATTTGGGTGTGCAGCTGTGTGACCCTTTAGTGACTCATAGTGTCCATTGATGTGATGACACGTGTACACTATCCCTACACACAATCCTTTCAGACTCCCACTTGTGCACAATCGTTACACTCCCTTGTCCATCACGGGCCTAAGGAGGTCCCTAGCCAGACGCTTAGGTTAACCACAGTTCTCTTATGTCCAGAGATTCTGTAATCACCTACTTGGATTACCCGGCTTTTCCTTCGCATCACGATATCCCGTAATGTGGATTTTCAGACATGGAGCACGTGATCTAATCTAAAAATCCAGATTATATTTCTCGACTTCTGATTTTGACTAACTGCAGTTACGGAGTTACCAAATGATGTCCATCATTCTATCCGAGCGCGGCCACGTATTTCATTTAGTCTCAACCGTCAAGGGGCCCTGGAATATCTCCTCTCCTCAAGAGAAGGTGCAAATCTCATCTTGACTACTTGCATTTGAGCACACGTCTTCCACTGCACCCAGATACGCCCATTATTACTACCCAGTTACGACTAGCATTAGAATGTTCCAGAGTACAGAAGTGAAGGGTTTTGGCCTCACCAAACCACCATATGACACAAACTGGTTAAACCTAAGTTTGATTCTACTGGTTCAATCCTAAAGCGGAACTGGATTGAACACTACCCTCTAAACCCCAAAAAGGGTTAGGATCTTTAAACTAATGATCTATTTAGTTTCTAATAAACAAACAATCCACAGATAAGGTTACGAGAAAATATACCTGATCAAACTTGGGATTGCTAAAGATAGTCCACCACTACTGCACCTCCAACGAACTGGCTGCTAGACCACTCCTGGAATCACCAAACCTTCACCACTCGAGAACCTTGAGTGTGTGTATGTGTGCGTCGATCACAATGATCGAAATCGCGAACACCTTGTGTTCTTGTTGCTTTGCGATCGAAAGAGAGAGAGCCGAGAGAGAGAGAGAATTCGAGAGAGAGAGGGAGAGTGTGGTGGCTAGGGTTATCTCTTCTTGTTTTCTTATTCTAATCCTTAAGGCTTAAAGATATATATATATATATATATATATATATATATATATATATATATATATATATATATATATATATATATATATATATATAAGGATTTAAAAGGACCCAAGCCCGTTTAATTAAAAGCCCACTGGTTTTAATTAAACTTTCATCTCTTGCACTTCAACCCCCTGGACTTTACTAGTTATTTAATTAACTATTAATTAACTGGTCCGTTAAATATTAAAACTTAATATTTAATTTCTACTTAAATAATAAATAACTATTTATTATTTATTTCCTTTTAATAATTACTACAAACTGATTAATTATTTATTTCTCTCTTCAATAATTAATTCTACTGATTAATTATTTACTTTTCTCTTCCAATAATTAATCTAACTGATTAATTATTTCCACATAGATTTATGGTAAAATCCAACTGTTCTAATTTGGGTGTGTAGTAGTGTGACCTTTTAGTCTCTTATAACATTGGATACAATGTGGTTATTATTTATCTCTACACATAATCTAATAGACTCCCACTTGTGCAAGATAAGTAATAGTTACTGCACATTGTTAGCCTAAGGAGGTCCCTAGACAGACACTTAGGATGACCAGGTTATAAGAACTCTTATACTCCAAAGTAACTTGTGATAAAACTTCATAAGCAACCTGCTTAAGAGTAACCTGTTATAAACTAGCTATTTAGAAACTAAACTATCATAAACTACCTGTTTATGAATGGGTATGGTTTTTATAGGTTTGTCCCTTGCAGCGCGATATTTCAATTCTTGAGCATGAGCATGAAGAGTCTCAACTCAGAAACTAAACAATTATGTTTATGACATACTTGATTTCAAAACTGCGTGATAAACGACAAAGAACGGATCAGTTCGTTTGGGCACGGTCGTGCACTTACCAGTTTCTTTAATCAGTTAAGGGGCCCAGAAATATCTCTCCTAACAAGAAAGGAGGTGCAATTACCATCTTGCATATATGCATCTGGCAATACGGCTCCCATTGAATCTAGACACGCTCCTTATGACCACCCTGTTACAGCGTGGCGTTAGAACGCGCTAAGAAGACAACAGTTACCGCATCCAAATATCTCAGGCTTAAGGATAACCTATGTGATAAATACTTTTGACACGAATC
Source organism: Pulicaria dysenterica (assembly GCA_947179395.2). Classification (NCBI taxonomy): domain Eukaryota; kingdom Viridiplantae; phylum Streptophyta; class Magnoliopsida; order Asterales; family Asteraceae; genus Pulicaria; species Pulicaria dysenterica. Next base: position 34,799,563 of record OX359294.1, read on the forward strand.
CACGAAGTATTTTTCACAGTGGGTCAATCCAATATTCGTAAACCTAACGAATATCCATAAATTTTGGTCCGTAAAAACCTTTCGCAGCTATATTCGATATACCTTCGAATCTACCCCAAGATTACGATGACTTCATAGGCCTATCATGATTCCCACCAAGATAAGTAGTCACGGATAATGTTTTGAATAAACCTAATTTATTCCTGGATGAACCAAAACATACAAAATGGTGAAGAACAATGAAACTAATTTCTGCATCCTCCATATTCCTCCCTGGAATAAGGATGCATAATTTCTACCATTTCATTGACTCAATTCACGGCGTTTATCCGAATTACTTTATTATTTTACATTGTAACTTATCACGGATTACAGAGAAAATAATATGTGTATAAACCTAAAACTCAAGACTAGTACTTTAAAGTACTCCTTCTTGGTTTTGCTAAAAATCATTCTTGCAACCTGGGAACAATTTTTAGACTTACTTATTTTATAAATTCCTTAAACTTGGAGAACTGAAAATAACTCCAAAATTTCTGACTTTATAAAATATTCTCCCTGTAATTAAAAAACTTTAATTACATTTGTAGATGCATTAAATCTTTTATACTTATTTGAAATGATAAACCTTCTTACACCTGCTTGTAAGAAACCTGAAATTAGATTCCCAGTGCATACCAACACTAATCTAATATCATTACTGAGAATGTTAAAGAACATTCTACTTCATCATTTCTAATGTTGACCAACCAACAATATTTAATTAAGCTGACTTACTGAACCTTTCAGAACGTGTATAATTTTATTTAAGTCATAACTTTGACTTAAAAATCTTGCAATGACATCTTTATTGAGTACCCCCAAATAAGTCATGCATTCCTCGGATTAGTCCTTTCTCAAAAACTTACTATTTTAGATAACTTTTAAAAACATCCGATAATCATATACTCTAAAGGTTCAATCTTGTATTTATCATACTAGTTAAAAAAACTTTTATTAACTTTGATAAATACATTAGTCAGATGCTCCCACTATCTTTTATGAAAAAGTGCATTACTTTAAAACATCCTTTTTAGGCTCAGTCAATCCTTGACTATTATGCCTAAAACTTGTGTTCTAAACACATGTTTTAAAACTTAGTTTTTGTAAGAAATCGTTTTATGAAACCAAAAACTTGGATCTCCATATATCCATCTTTCTAATTACAGGAAGTGGTTTCATTAAACTTACCATAAGTGTAAAACACTTGTGATGGCATTTTAAATTTCTTCCTCTTAAAACATTTAGTACAAACACTCCCTTGATTATAGTAACTACCATAATTATTTTTATACTATCTTAAATGTTTTATCAAAAAACTATTTTACTTAGAAATAATGACTATTATTTCCAATTGTTCAAGAACATTTTACTTTTCACAAAAATTTAAACACTTGTTAAATTAGAAAAACTATCTAATTTTATAAACAATACTTGTTTATTTAAGTGTTTGAAAAAAGTAGAGCCAGCATTTATGTAACTACAACAAATCATGGCATAAGATCGCTATGAATCACCAATCAAGTCAAGACTTGACTTATTAGTATTCTTTTAGTCACAACTGGACTAATCTTGATTCATAAAAATACGTGCACGGATATGAACTAAATAATTAAATTTCCATAAAACCAATCCAATAGTTTCAAAAAGGACAATCAGGATAAATATGTTCGGAAAAACTTAAAAACGAGTTTAATAAACTAGGAAATAATTATTATAAAATATCCGTAAGCTGCACGTAGGATCTCTTCATGCTGGGCCGCATCACTTTCCATCTCCTCCTGCAATAAACGATTGCAAGACATTAGAATACTCGTAAAAACTTTTACAAGTGGAAAGTGATAAAGAAGCTATTTACACGATACCTGAGGCCTTGCCACCTACCTCGTGACCTTTCGGACAATCTCTTTTCCAATGTCTGACCTCACCGAACTTGAAGCACCGATTCTCGGTTCTTGCCTTGTTCGGCTTCGGCTTCTTGCCCTTCTTGTCGTTACTATCCCTGGGTGCAATCTGGCTGGGCTGGGCCTTGCCCTTTCCCCTTCCGTTGCGCCCCTTCCTCTTCTTGTGAGCGCCATTGCCCACCATGAGGACGTCCTTGGACTTGGTCTCGATACTCTGCTCCGCGGTTTTAAGCATGGAGTGCAACTCAACCACGGATTTCTCCATGTTATTCATGTTGTAGTTGACTATAAAAGGCTTATAGTCGTCTGAAAAGCCTCCCTGACTTCTGCCCTAGCATTGTTAGCAGGGGGATTTCCTAGAGGTTGTTCTAGAACGTGCCACTTTCTCTCGTGCCTTAGCACGATCCGGAGATTTCTCTCCCATGTGAGAAAGTTTGGCCCGGTGAGCTTATCCTTCTCTAGGATAGAGCGAAGAGAGAGGTTGTTAGTACTGGTAACGTTGGTTGCCATCTACAAATTAAAAACTTGGTTTAATTAGTAATTGCAGATAAAGTTTTCTAATTATATATCATCAAACCCATAAATAATATATATTAGACCTAGGACCCATATTTCACATACTTGACGCAAGGTTTGAGCACTTCCCGCCAAGTCATGCTATTTCTAGTAGGTAACACCCTGTACCAATCGTACCTAGCTGATACGACTCCTAGAACCTCTTAGAGCACTTAGACTTAGTCTAGTATGTTTAACTATACTCTAGTGCTTTTTGGGCCGGGACTCCCGATTATCACCAAAATAGATCGCACCACCTAAGACAGCATGAATTCTGGCCAGGACTCCCGATTATCGCAGAATCTTTCATGCCCTTTCCCGCAATGGTTTGAACCCGGATGCCCAAGGTTTGGGAACTTCCGACACCCGAGTACCGTTTAACAGTCAAGGTGTACCATTAGGTGGGTAGCACACTGATCTAAGATTTTTCTTAGGTTTTAATTAAGTTCAATGAAAAATTTAATTTTCTAGTTTTGAAAAACCATTTTAAAACTAACTGTTTTAAAAATACGATTTATATGTGTACCTGAACTAGGTACACAAAACGGCTTTTATAAGTTCCAAACTTATAACCTTGACAAAATTTAAAATTTAAAAATTTAATTAATACGACTACCAGACTGAAGTCATAACTTAGTTTGTCATAATTCGTGGTTTTTCACTGTCTAATAACATCCTGTTATTAAACCCCCTTTTATTTACCATCACATACATATCATATGCAAATATGAAAACCAGTAAATAAAAACACAACCACACAGATAATAAGCATATATAAAAACCTATAGTTTTGCCAACTAATCCTAAGGTCAAACCTAAGGATAAAGAACTTGGATTCACCTTCTTGATGTATTGCTCCCACTTGCTTTGACACCTCCTCCTGAAGTACCCGGGCTCCGTGTAAGCCATCACCTTCTTGAAAAACATCTTGGTCGAGGGATAGACTATAACTATTCTATTACAATTACAATAATGAATGGGGTTGTAAGTGGCACGCAGACCTCCTCGAACCAGTACAAAATTACATTTAGAAAGGGATTGTAATTGGCACGCAGGCCTTCCCAAAACCAAAATAAAAGAAGAAATAAAAAAGCGAGTCCTAAGTCGGCAAAAGTATAGCTATAAGTATCACAACCACGTAATTATATTTAAGTATTATATATATAAAACAACCACGCAGTTATAATATAAAAACACTAAACTGTGCTGTTAAAACACGAAACTTGATTTGTTTAATCATTCTCATTTACCCTTTGATTAATACCTATTAACAAAAAATGAGAATCATGATCTTCTAATTTATTTGACCAAAATAGTTTTTTTTAATAAACCTTTAAAAAACTTGATCTCATTCAAAACTTGAATGAAATCCTTATGTCGGTTTTTTTTTCTTACTAGTTTTCAAAAAACTTAAAACCGACAACTTTTGGTCAATTAAATTTTATCTTATTTGTTTCTCCATTTTAATATATAAACTTTACCCTTTTAGAATTTATTCAAAAATGACTAAACTAGTCATAATAAATAAATATCTACAAATATATATTTTAATTAAGACTAATTAAAACATATAACACTAGTTTATATAAAATCTTATTAATTTTAAAAATTAAAATTAATAATACTTTTGTATTTAATCGGAAAAATAAATTTGGGCCAACTATACTTGGGCCAAGGACTTTCCTGGGCCGGATCTTACTTGAACCTAAAACCCTTGGGCCGTAGCCTTCCTAGACCGAGGACCGTCTGGGCCGAAAACCTTGCTGGGCCGTGACCCCACCTGGGCCGAGACCCCATCTAGGCTGAGCCACCTAGGCTGAAGCCTTATTTGGCCAATACCCGCCTTGGGCCGCAGCCCCCGGGGTCGAAGTTACCTGGGCCGTAGCCACCTCCGACCACCTACTGCCGTCGCCTGCGACCACCAGCTACGGTGGTGGTTTCGGTTTTCCCGATTAATACATAAAAATAAAATTTAAATCCCTTTTTAACCTATTAAAACTAACTGTTTTAATATCCTGATTAAAAAAAAACTAGATTTAATTTCAATTATTAATATTAACCAAAAAAATAGTTTTATCAATAATTGGTTATCCTAAAACTAGACACTAACCTTTTTTAAATAAAAGTTCAAAAAAATCTGGTTAAGATAAAGTTTTAGGTAAAAGGTTTATCATTTTTAACCGTTTAAACACAAACCTGGTTTAAACCTAACTGGTTAAAAACAAACCTTTTATAAACTGGATAAAAACAGAAACCTTGTTTTTATCCTTTTATGTTTTCGAATTTTATGTGGAGAAGAACAAGATGAAAAAGAAGATCATACAATCTAAACAAATCAACTAACTGGATTAACTAGGTTTAATAATTAAAAACAAACTGTTTAATTTATCTTAATCCAAACTTGTGCTTATCCAAAAAACATAATCCTTTTAACCGTTTAAACTAACTGTTTAAACTTTCTGATCAATAGGATTAAACCTGATAACAAAAAACAATCTGTTTTTGTCACCTTCTTGATTTTCGAAAATACCAAGAACAAAATAGGAGATCAAGAACAAAACCTTAATCCTAAAAACAGATAAAACTAGAAGCTATAGATCATAGAGCCGAGGCTCTGATACCACTGAAGGGTTTTGGCCTGACCAAACCACCATATGACACAAACTGGTCAAAGCTAGGTTTGATTCTACTGGTTCAATCCTAAAGCGGAACTGGATTGAACACAACCCTCTAAACCCCAAAAAGGGTTAGGATCTTTAAACTAATGATCTATTTAGTTTCTAATAAACAAACAATCCACAGATAAGGTTACGAGAAAATATACCTGATCAAACTTGGGATTGCTAAAGATAGTCCACCACTACTGCACCTCCAACGAACTGGCTGCTAGACCACTCCTGGAATCACCAAACCTTCACCACTCGAGAACCTTGAGTGTGTGTATGTGTGCGTCGATCACAATGATCGAAATCGCGAACACCTTGTGTTCTTGTTGCTTTGCGATCGAAAGAGAGAGAGCCGAGAGAGAGAGAGAATTCGAGAGAGAGAGGGAGAGTGTGGTGGCTAGGGTTATCTCTTCTTGTTTTCTTATTCTAATCCTTAAGGCTTAAAGATATATATATATATATATATATATAAGGATTTAAAAGGACCCAAGCCCGTTTAATTAAAAGCCCACTGGTTTTAATTAAACTTTCATCTCTTGCACTTCAACCCCCTGGACTTTACTAGTTATTTAATTAACTATTAATTAACTGGTCCGTTAAATATTAAAACTTAATATTTAATTTCTACTTAAATAATAAATAACTATTTATTATTTATTTCCTTTTAATAATTACTACAAACTGATTAATTATTTATTTCTCTCTTCAATAATTAATTCTACTGATTAATTATTTACTTTTCTCTTCCAATAATTAATCTAACTGATTAATTATTTCCACATAGATTTATGGTAAAATTCAATTGTTCTAATTTGGGTGTGTAGCAGTGTGACCTTTTAGTCTCTTATAACATTGGATACAATGTGGTTATTATTTATCTCTACACATAATCTAACAAGAAGTCCTCGTGCCCTAAACCAAACATCTCAGGTCTAAGGACAACCAATCACCTAGCTCATGTCATTGGCTCCATGTAGTTAGACTGATGCGGATCACCTCCAATATTTGTACACTTGACAAATATCTATAAATACTTGATCACATAACTTGTACTGTTATTATCTACCTGAATAATCCAACAAGTATTTATAATAGCGTTAGCATCACCCTAATGTAGCTCCCACCGCATTAGGTAGCTACAGAGTAATTTTGATATACCAAGACTTGTATATCATGGATGAATAAATATGCTAAAAGTATGGAGATATTTAAAAGATTATATTAAACCTCCTATTTCCATCACACATAAATGTTTAATACATAATCATAAAGTTTAAATCTCAATCCCTACAATTTTAATTAAATACTGAAAAACTAGGTTGTAACATCCCAAAATGGGCCTAGTTGTACCATATGCTTGTAAGGTTGTATCTTAGTGAACTAAATAAGAATTTGTAATTTAAAAGATGAATATTAAACTGAGGTATTTGGTAAAAGTTGATGAAAATAAATAAAAGTAATAAGTTATTGTTGGTGTACCCTATGTTTGGGCCATAGGTAAGGCCCAAACATGTGGTATACCCATTGGGCTTGGCCCCATTTTACCCTATACACCTCCCTATATATAGGGAGGGAACCAAGGTTTAAGGGGCTCTCTCTTTTTTCCTGTCAACACCCACATAGAGATGCTCTCCATATGCATCCACTCTCTTCCCATCTTCTTACAATAGATCATGGAGTTCATAGGATAAAGAGGATCATCATCCTCACCTTCATCTCCTTATAACGACCATGGGTTAATACACTACGAGATCCTCATGTCACCCCCGCTATGGACACCATTTCCTCGCCCGGGGTTAGCCACCGCAATGGGAGACGAAACATCCAATCCATCTCCACTTCACTCTACTGCTCTACATGTACCTGTTCGTTCTTACGAACAAACAAATGGCGCCATCCGTCGGACCATAACCAATCAACGGAAAGCTCTCGAAGAGACGAACTCCTTAACCAGTTAACGGGAGTTCACTGGCCTGAGAATCGAGCCCAAATTCGACCATTTAAGGCCTCAATTTCACTTTTTCCCCAATTTGTCCATTTTTTAAGCATCATTTGCTTACCGTTCTTGATACAAATCATGTATTTTTAGGGATTCTATGAGTTTACTTCATATATGGTATTGTTAATTTCAGTTTTGTGCCATCAATTTCAATTTTAGAAAATCTCGAAAAAACTGCCCAAAATGGAAACTTTCTAAAAAGGGAAACTTTAGAAACCCTCATATAACATCCTTACCTTATCGTTAGAGAAACTCGCATGGGAACATTTGGTGTACAGACCAGTAAACCAGTAATACAGTATGAAATTCACGTCTCTGCTACTCATAGAACTCTCCTTCACGGCTAGGCCACACAGTCGTTACCATAATTGACATATCGTCACTCAAACATACAATACTTAGCCATCACTAACAACCTATTTGGTGCCCGTACAAAACACGCACACCTAATAACCATATCCATGCTGAATGGCAGACCATGCGCACATGGCACGCGCCCTTACTGGCTGTCAAATAACACCTAATGGAAGACAGCTGAACAACAACAAACGACGAAATAGCCTACATTCCAGGACTGAGTCTAGCCTAACATGACTAGTCATGACAAACTAGACTGGGAGACTTAATGACGTACCTTAACGTCCGCAAAGGCAAACAATCCTCATTAGTTACAAAACATTACCTGAAGTGTGCAACAATTTCACAGATCGAGATGATTGCGAGTTTACCATACTTGATCGATTCATTTAATTCTTACTCTATATGCCCTGACCTGGACACATCCATAAACCTAATCAACGTGACCCTCACGAGCATATCACTAGAACAGGCCTGACCTGTACACAACACACCAGGCCTGTAGGCCTCTAAAGAGTCAACATCAGGCCTGACACAATCACCACATGTGTCAAAACACTATTGGCTAAGACAGGCGTGCCACGTCTGAAATAACTGACACACGTAACCTCCTCATGATTGGCTGACAAAGGTGGTAGGAAGCAAATCCCACCTACAGCAGAGAGGTATGACCTTTCTAGTCCCCTATGGGAGATCATGCCATTTGTCCATTGATGGGGTACGCCTTAGGACCAAGCACCGAAAGACCCAAGATCTCTTTCCCCCATCCTCACAGGACCATGGAAAGTGCTGGGGCCCTTATCGGCACAAAGCCATTTGCAACACCCCGAGAAACCACTTAACCCAGACCTTCCATCCAAAGTGAGCAGGCAGGAGGATCCCCTGTACCCAACACCCAGGCAGGAGGATCTCCGGCCCTGTGACTCCGGCGGAATAAGCCTTGTTTTCCCAAGACATAGACTCACGTATCTAATCATAATTAATGATAAGTACGGAGAGTCTGATACGCAGGTACATGTCGCAGGCTTTTTAAGGATCCTTGTCGAGAAGATCCGTTACAAACACAATCATCAGAAGCCATCGATTCCAGACATGTGTACAGTGATCCAAAGGTTTAGGTATGATTCCTTTCTATTATAAATATTAGAACACCTTTACATCAAAGGCCATGCACCATATACACATACAAACACATTCCCGTAGGACTAACTTGATCGTCGGAGAGGAATACGGGGACCTTCCCCGTCTTCCCCTAACGATAGGTGTTAAGCTGTTTTGCAGGGGTCACCCACAAGAACAAGCTCGAACCGACAAGGCACTCTCGTATACGACCTGACTCTAGGAAAGCTGTATGCGCGATCAAATGGCGCCATCCGTGGGACCGATGCATTTCTAAGTTCCATCTACTTTCACTCCTAACACACGTGACCCACGATAGCCAAATGGCCACACCAAACCCAACACCGTCTAACCAAAACACTGTGAGCACCACAGGTCCAAACCTAGAGGCAAGCACTTCGAACCTATCATCCAGGCAAGAGATGACAAACTCACTCAACCCGACACCCGCGCAACGAAGGCAGACGTCTCCGGCACGTCCTTTCAACTCGTAACGGGGAGGCTTGGGATACCTCAACAACGAAGACTGGGAAATAGTCGCCTCTAATCCACCTCTCTTTAGCCAAGCTACACAACTGCCTCTCCAACCTGAAACATCCCCAGTAGTACCCATAAACCTATTTGGCACACCCAACGCAACGGGTAGCAACGTGGGATCAACCATGCATACGCAGGCACACCTGCATAATATGATCCTGGCCCAGGCCCAAGCCCAAGCTACTTACTGGCAGAATGTAGTAATGCAGGGTCTAGGCAGAGGGAGGATAACACATGCAGCACAACGCCCACCTGTGGAGATGCTCCTACCTAGTGTCACCCCGTTCTCTCGTCACATTGAGGAGTACCAAATTCCTGACAACATCAAAATACCAACGATCATAGGGACCTACGATGGCCTAGGAGATCCCGACGACCATATGAACCTCTTTCAGGGGGCCATGAAATTTCAAAAATGGGACTCGGCCGTGGCATGCCATGTGTTCCCCATGACGTTAAAAGGGAGCGCACGCGAATGGTTCACCGGCCTTCCAGCAGGAAGCGTTCAGAGCTTTGATGACTTGCGAGAGAGATTCAAGAACCACTTCAGGCCCCAGAAGGTTCATTCTGAGTCTCATCTCAGAGCCCACCTCATAAAGCAGGAGGTGGACGAGAACCTCATAGACTATATCCCAAGATACAACAGGGAAAGGGCTAGGATACTGATCGCGCATCCAACCCTTCGATACGATTAGATACGTGAGTGCTTGATATCAGATGTCCCAATCTGTTGTTCCTGTAAAACACTCAACACCTTTGTTAGAGGAAGACGGGAAGGGGTCCCCGTATTCCTCTCCAATGCTTAAGTTAGTTGCTTGCTTTTGGAGTTAGAGAGAAAGTATATGTATATCTGTCTTGCAATCATCTGTTTAGTTATATTTATAGTGGTTAACGGCCATACCTGAGCCGTTGGATACGTCTCCAAGTGTCAGGCGTAGGTAAAGCATGATGATTGTAGATCTTCCAGGTCTGCTGGATAAAGGCGTAACAAGATCTCTTCATGTACGGATAAGTACGATGAAGGTACCTTACTGTCAAGTCCTCCGTACTTATCATTAAATGCAGCCAGATACGTAGTCATACGTCTCGGGAATATGGAACCAACTGTCTTCGGTCCAGGAGACCCTTCTTCCTGGATGGAGTTGGCTCTCCTAGACATGGCCAGGACTCTTGAACTGAGTTATACTTCTGGAGGTTATTTGGTGAGGAGAGAGTGTAGGTCCTGTCCTGTCCTGGACAGGACCCTACACCATTAAGTCCCCCCCAGTCTGATAGTATGTCGTCGCGCGATATGGTGTCAGACTCATTCTTCATTGCTTTCCCAGGAGACGTCTCCTGCTTGGTTATCCCCAGGTTTGTCGGTTAGTTATTTAAACTGCCCCCTCGAGTGTTACGCACGCGCCGTCTTATTAACTGCCCTGTCAGTTACTCATTTCCTATTGTTATGATTACGCCTACGGTTATCCACGTGTACGGCCCTGATGTATTTCGCTTTTATTTCAAATGTTTGTAAAAAAGAGGTCTTGGCTCGTATTTTGGAATTTCCTTACTTCGCGTTTTCTTCCACCGGCGACTACTTGGTTTCTCTTTTCCATTCTTCCGGCTACCTGCCTTTCTTCTCGTCTGAAGATTTTCGATATTCCATCATGCCGAAAGGTTGGTAATCCTTTCCTTAGTTTTTCTTTCTTTTTCTTGCGTTTTTCTTGTATTCGTTTTTTCTGTTCGTCTTGATCGCCATGGGGGTTCCCACTGTAGATCATACTCACTACGATATGGCAGATGCCTATTATCAAAAGTTGTTGCGAATCGTTCCCAATCTTTCCCGGTATGATCCCGTTCAACCATCCGTGACAGATACGATGGTGTGACCCCCTCCGGGAAAAATAGGGTTTTATACTCATTACTTAGAAATCTGTAATGTTAGGTTCCCGTTGCACCCTTTTCTTCTCAAGATCCTTTCGTACTTGCGTATTGGGCTATGTCAGTTGCATCCCTCCGGGATGCGAAAACTTACGAATTACATCGCCTTGTGTTCTTCATTTGGGCGTAAACCCAATATCGCATGCTTCCTTTACTATTACAGACCCTTAACATACTTCAGTTGGTATACCTTTGATCCCCACCGGAAAGGGCAAAATGATTCTTTGTTTATAGAGCCACGTACTTCGTTGAAGTACTGGAGAGAGCGTTTTCTGTTTGTTTCTGATCGAATCATTCCCCAACGGTATGCCGGTCTTGTGGGTTTTCCCGAAAGTATTCCTCCGTCATCTTTCGAAGTTCCTGATGAACGATATTTTGATATGGAGCTTTTTGCCAAGTTGCAAGGGCTCCGGATAATGATCCGGGAGTTTACTGAACCTCTCATGGTGATGGCTGGCCTGAGCCAGAACTGGGACAACCCCCATAGGGTTCCTGCCATCTTTCATGGCCAGGAGGGTAATGTCTCATGTCTCCTCTTTTATTAATTTTATGCTTTGTGGCTAATGCTCCTGTTTTCCTTGCAGAAATTTCTTTGACTCGGTTTCTCACCCTTCCGGTTAACAGTGGGACAATTGTGGGCGCTCGTGATATGCCTTCTTCTCCGACTCCCGCTGTCTAGGAGAGTGCACCCAGCATGGACCCCCCCGTCCCCGGGTCCATTGGACGGGGATGAGGAACCTTTAGAGACTGGCCCTGTTTCTCCTCCTCCCGCCGGAGCAGAAGTCCTTCCTGAGGTTCATGCTGTTGAGAGCTCCACTGGTATGTTTATTTCTTTCTCCTTCCTTTTATTGTCTACTTTTGTGATGTAACTTTTTCTTCTGTACAGAGGACACCCTGGATAACCAACCATTGATTGGTCGTTCTCGCCTTCCCCTTGTATCTCAGATTCCTGGAAAAAGAAAAACTCGATCCGCTGCTGCTTCCCAGGACCCTCCTATAGTACAGCCTACTGCTGCCTCTTCTTCGAAGAGGCGTTTGTTGGTCAAGAAGCGTGATGTTGCTTCTCCTGCTGTTGAGAAGGGGACTCTGTCTGTTAGGGAGCGTTCCTCTCCTTCTGGGCTTCGCCCTTCAGGTTCGACCCCTGAAGAAGGTATCTTTGAAAGCCTTACTGATACTTGGTACCCTGGGTGGTCCTTCCCTCGTGATGCTTCAGGTGAGGACTCCGCTCACCGGCGTGATTTTCTCAACCATCTATGTCCTCTTGTTGTTGCCAGTAACTTGCGATCCATGAGTCGGGATAGCTTTGCATCTTATGTAGAGCAATCCTTTTTCAACAACGTTACCTTGGTTCCTGAGTTACTCTACCGTTTGTCAGTGAGTGAGGATGACTTACAAAGCATGAGGGATGAGATGCGTGTACTGGAGGAGAATGCTACCCGTCTGATGGGCGAGTTGAAAGAGACCAAGGCCTCTTTGCAGCAGTCCCTGGAGAAGGAGATGAAGCTATCCGATGATTTGTTGTTGAAGGATAAGGATTTGGGACAGGCGGAGAGAGCTTTGGCGGATGCTCAGAAATTGATTGGTGAGTTTAAAAGTGACAACACGAAGCTACTGACTGAGGTTGACCTGCTGGTCAAGGAAAAGAATGTTCTGGAAGGGGCCCGCGACGCTGCTCTTCAGGACAAAAGAGACTTCCAGGCCTCTTTTCCCGTGTTTGTGAGGAACTTCCTAGGTGCTGACCAGTTTGCTCGTCCGATGGGCAAGGTAATGACTTGTTGTGTTCAATTGGGTAAGCACCTGGCCAGTCAAGCTCTTCGTCAGAAGCTTCCAGATGTCGATTCCTCACTATTTGTGGACCTAGATGACCAGACCTCTGCTAAATTGGGTGCTGCCGATGCAGAGGTGAAGGGGGCTTCTTTCCCATATTTGGATCAGATAGCAGGTGGTCTTGAGCTCTCTCTGGCTGAGCTGAAAGGAATTGAGCCCAAGTGAAGAATTTATCTTATTTTCTGATAAATGTGTTTCAATCTTGCTTTGCACTAGGTGTTTGTATGTGAACAATGCTACTTTTATGTTTTCCTGCTCATGGGCAGTTGGATTTTTGGGGCACATATGTATATGTCTTTTTGCTTTATGAATGGCTTGTATGAATATTATGTTAATGCTTCAAGTGCCTTTGTTGTCATGACTTTGCTATTTTATACTCTTTAAGTTAATTCTTAAGAGTTGCTTAGGTTGTCTCAGTGGAGGTTAACTCTAAGCTGGCAAGGGCCTTTGTCTCCCAAGCCTACACAGTACACCCCATTGGGATGCATGCGGAAGAACCGGTGTTCCTCTATAGTGATGTTTGGGACATTCTGTTGCGTCCAACAGAATGTATTAATTCCCTGTATTGTCATTCTTGTGAATGTGTAGTGGTTTAGACATGTGTCTAGTGACCAGAATGCCTTTGCTTGTCTTGTCAAAGTTTACATTTAATAGTCTAGACATTAGTGCCTATTTCATGATGAATTACACAAAGAATTTTCTCAAATTTGATAAATGCCAGGGACGTGGGATTTCAATTCCCTCCATGTCACTAAGGATGTATGAGCCGGTTCTATGAGCTTCCGTGACAATGTATGGTCCCTCCCATTTTGGGCCAAGCTTCCCCTGATCTTCTTGTCTACTGGCCTCGTTCTTTCTTAACACGAAGTCCCCTGGCTTAAACGTTCCTGGTTTAACCCTTTTGTTGTATAGCTTTGCTATTTTGGCCTTTCTTTCTGTTTCTTTGATGGCTGCTAGCTCCCTTCTTTCTTCCAGTAATAGCAGGTTTATCTGCAACTCTTCTTGGTTAGTTTCTTCGATGAAATTAGTGGTTCTCTGAGTTCGAGTGATCACCTCAGGAGGTAGTACAGCTTCTGTTCCGTAGACTAAGCTGAAAGGCGTTTCTCCTGTACTGCTTTTTGGACTGGTTCGATGCCCCCATAGGACATTTGGTAATTCCTCGACCCATCCTGCCCTGGCTCTCCCTAGCCTTGTTTTAATCGCATGTCCCACGGATGGCGCCATTTGATCGCGCATCCAACCCTTCGATACGATTAGATACGTGAGTGCTTGATATCAGATGTCCCAATCTGTTGTTCCTGTAAAACAATCAACACCTTTGTTAGAGGAAGACGGGAAGGGGTCCCCGTATTCCTCTCCAATGCTTAAGTTAGTTGCTTGCTTTTGGAGTTAGAGAGAAAGTATATGTATATCTGTCTTGCAATCATCTTTTAGTTATATTTATAGTGGTTAATGGCCATACCTGAGCCGTTGGATACGTCTCCAAGTGTCAGGCGTAGGTAAAGCATGATGATTGTAGATCTTCCAGGTCTGCTGGATAAAGGCGTAACAAGATCTCTTCATGTACGGATAAGTACGATGAAGGTACCTTACTGTCAAGTCCTCCGTACTTATCATTAAATGCAGCCAGATACGTAGTCATACATCTCGGGAATATGGAACCAACTGTCTTCGGTCCAGGAGACCCTTCTTCCTGGATAGAGTTGGCTCTCCTAGACATGGCCAGGACTCTTGAACTGAGTTATACTTCTGGAGGTTATTTGGTGAGGAGAGAGTGTAGGTCCTGTCCTGTCCTGGACAGGACCCTACACCATTAGATACCCAACCTTCCAGAGAGTCAGGTGATATCTGGATTCATCATGAGTATCCGGCCCCAGTAGCTCATAGAGGACCTATCCACGAGAGTCCCCTTGACCTTTCAAGAGTGTATGAACTGAGCATACGCCTGGGTCCAAGGGAAAGAAACTTCCAACCAGGTCAGGGGACTGGGTAAGAAAGAAGTATCACGAGGTCGACAATGGGGGGAGAGGGTCCTAGTGCAAGAGGAGGGTTCAAAGACAGGACCTCCCGAAAGTTCCAAGACCCAAGAAGAGACAGGACCTCCGATGGCAGAAACTTACTTATATCTAGCCTCTCAAAAACCCCCAGAGAAATCCTAGCTACGGAGGGGGCCAGGACCGGCTTCAAACCTCCTCCCCCGATGAAAGACCCTCGAAGACTCAACAGCAAGTTATACTGTAAGTTTCACAAAGATAAGGGTCATGATACAGACAATTGCAGAGAGCTCAAGAAGGAGATAGAGCTAGCAATAAAAGGCGGGAAGCTTGATCACTTGGTACAAGCAATCAAGGATGGGAAGGGAGGAAGTAGCAAGAAAGACCCGTCCTGGAGGAAACTAGTGGCACCTCCAGAGGAGCGGGCCCCAGATGGAAGGATCAACATGATCCACGCCTTCGGGATGGAGGGAAGGAAAAGAAGAAGTCAACCAATTCCTCCACCCTCTTATCTCATGATTCCTAACATAAATGAAGAAGATCTGGAGGAAGAGCCAGTAATCACCAACATCCGTGTGGCAGATTACGAAATATCCCGGGCCCATTGGGATGGAGGAAGCTCCGTAGACATCATATATGATCACTGCTTTCAACAATTGCCTCCGAGGGTCAGAACCCAGATCCAGCCCACAGGAGCTCGTCTGTCCGGATTCTCCGGAGAGGTAGTCTGGCCTATCGGACAGATAAGGCTACGCTCTGTTATAGGCTCGTATCCACAAATGGCCGCGGCCGATCTAGACTTCGTAATAGTCAGGGCCCCCTCGAGACATAACATACTCTTAGGAAGGCCAGCAATGAGGAAACTGGGAGCAATAGTTTCGACCATACATGGTTTAGTCTTATTCTCGGCAGACGGGAGTACAGGCATCCTTAGAAACCAAGCAGTCAGATGGAATATGTGCTCGGAAGTACAACCCAGATTTGACCTGTGGGACAATCATCCCACAGAGGTGATTGTCAATCCTCGCTTCCCAGAGCAGAAAGTAACTATAGGCAGGAGCATCTCCAGGCGCATAAGAGCACAGTTGATACAACTCCTACGCGACAACCTCTCTGTCTTTGCGTGGGAACTCTCAGACATGACCGGGGTCCCTAGGACATTTGCAGAGCATCGCTTAGGAGTACACCCAAACGTACCTCCTGTCAGACAGAAGAAAAGAGGTCTTGCCCCAGACCGAAGCTGGGCAGCCTGTGAGGAAGTTAGAAAGTTGACACAAGCGGGGATCCTAAGAGAAGTACACTATCAGACCTGGGTGGCGAACCTAGTAATGGTCAAGAAAGGGGACGGGACTTGGCGTATGTGTATCGACTTCAAAGATATCAACAAAGCCTACCCCAAGGATAATTACCCCCTGCCGGAGATTTAATGGAAGATAGAAAGCCTCGCAGACTTCCCTGTCAAATGCTTTCTAGACGCGTACAAGGGGTATCATCAGATACATATGGCAAGAGAAGATGAAGACAAAACCGCCTTTCATACTGACATTGGGATCTTCTGTTATCAGAAGATGCCTTTTGGATTGAAGAACGCAGGGGCGACATACCAAAGGTTGGTTGACAAGACCTTCAGTAAGCAGATAGGATGCAACATGGTAGCCTATGTAGACGACATGGTTATCAAAAGCAAAGCAGAGAAAGGCATGCTTCTTGACATCCAAGAGACTTTCGACAACTTAAACATGATCAACATGAAGCTAAACCCTAGCAAATGCTCGTTTGGGGTTCCGGAGGGCAAGTTTTTAGGGCATGTCATAACAGAGAAGGGGATTAGAACCAATCCGGCCAAAGTGCAAGCTATTCTCGACATGGAGCGCCCAAAAAGCAAGAAAGATCTCCAAAAACTGAACGGCTGCTTAGCCGCTCTAAATCGCTTCCTGTCCCGGGCTGCAGACAAATCCCTTCCCTTCTTCGCGATTCTAAAAGGTTGTATAAAAAAGGATGACTTTCAATGGACGGCTGAAGCAGAAGAAGCCTTTGAAAAAATAAAGGAATGCATAAGCAATCTCCCCACGCTATGTGCGCCGAGGACCGGGGAAACGCTGGTACTATACTTGGCTGCGTCCAAAGGAGCGGTGAGCGCTGTCCTGCTGACAGAAAGGGGGGGGGGGGGGGTAAGCAGGAGCCAATTTATTTTACCAGTCGAGCGCTCCAGGGGCCAGAGGTCAACTATCCCCTAATAGAAAATTTGGTCCTTGCTTTGGTCTCCACCGCCAGAAGGTTAAGAAGGTATTTCCAGGCACATCCCGTAGTGGTCTACACTGACACCCCCATACGACAGATACTACACAAGCCAGAGGTGTCCGGCCGACTGGCTAAATGGGCTATTGAACTGGGCGAGCACGGGATTTCGTTTAAACCAAGGACAACTGTCAAGGGACAAGTCCAGGCTGACTTCCTAGTGGAAGTTGAGGAGGCAGAGGTACAGGAAAATCTAGAGGCGCAACCAGTTACAGACTCAGAGGGATGGTCACTGTACACCGATGGGGCATCTAGTGGAGGAGGAGCTGGAGCAGGGATAGTCCTGGCCAGTCCCCCACCTGACGAAAACGAATACTCCTACGCTTTAAAATTCCATTTTGCTGCGTCAAACAACGAAGCCGAGTATGAAGCCCTCCTGGCAGGCCTGAGGCTAGCAATCTCCTTAAAGGTAAAGAACCTGAATGCGTATGTCGACTCACAGCTAGTGGCCAGTCAGGTAGGAGGAGCTTTCGAAGCAAAAGATCCCAACATGAAAGCATACCTGGAAGAAGTTCGATTTCTCCTAAAAAACTTTGATCGGTGCACCGTGATACAAGTGCCAAGGGGTCAAAACAAGAAGGCGGACGCCTTGAGCAAGCTGGGATCGTTGGCCTATGAGCACTTAACAAAAGAGGTACTCGTGGAAGTTTTGACGGAAAAATCCATTTTAAAGGCAAAAGAACCTATGGAGATTGAAGAAGAAGAGGAGAACTGGATGACGCCTATAATAGCTTTTCTCAGAAGAGGAGACCTTCCCCAAGACGAGACACTCGCAAGTAAGATCCGGATGAAGGCTGTTATGTATACCCTACAGGGGGAGATCTTATACAGGAAATCTTATGGTGGTCCATGGTTCAGGTGTCTCTCCCCGGGGAAAGCCAGGGAACTATTACAGGACCTACACGAGGGGACTTGTGGGATACATGTGGGCCCCCGGTCTATAGTGTCCAGGGCACTACGCATCGGCTACTTCTGGCCAACCATGCTCAAAGATGCAGAAGAAGAACTCCTGAAGTGTGACTCATGCCAAAGGCACGCGTCCCTATTTAAAACGCCTAAGCAAGACTTTATTCCTGTCCGTGGGGCTTGGCCCTTCCATAAATGGTGCATAGATCTGGTGGGTCCTTTTCCCACAGCCCCCGGAGGAGTCAAATTCCTGGTAGTAGCCATAGACTACTTCACAAAGTGGGTCGAAGCCAAGGCACTAAATACCATCACAGGTCAGAAGATAAAGCTATTCGTCTGGGATAACCTTGTCTGTAGATTCGGAGTTCCCAATGAAATAGTAAGCGATAACGGGAAGCAATTTGCAGAAGACCCATTCAGATCCTGGTGCATAGCCCTGAACATCAAGCAGTGTTTTACATCGGTAGCACACCCTCAAGCCAACGGGCAAGTGGAGGTAACAAATCGAGACATAGTGCATGCCATCAAAACAAGCTTAGGAAGGGACAAGGCAGGTTGGACGGAGGAGCTACCTAATGTCCTATGGGGTCTCCGAACCACACCTAAAAGAAGCACAGGAGAAACCCCTTTCAGCCTCGTCTATGGAACCGAAGCAGTATTACCCCCGGAGGTAACCACCAGAACTCATAGGACTGCCCAGCTTGATGAAAACGAGAATGAAGAAGAACTCAGAACCAACTTGCTTATACTAGAAGAAAGAAGGGAGCTAGCAGCCATAAGAGAAGCAGAAAGGAAATCTCACATAGCTCGGCTGTACAACAGGAGGACGAGACCTGGGACGTTCAAGCCTGGGGACCTGGTCTTAAGGAAAAATGAAGCAAGTAGGCAAGAGGACCTGGGAAAGTTGGGGCCCAAGTGGGAAGGGCCATACATGGTCACAGAAGCTCACAGATCGGGATCTTACCTACTACAGAACATGGAAGGAGAAGACATACCCAGACCGTGGAACTCCTCAAATCTACGAAAATTCTATGTGTAACGATTATCTGTAACAGCTACTAGCATATTATGTACTGTATCCTTTGCCAGGACATGGCAAAGAAGTTTTGAATATCTAAGAACAACTCTATAACAGAAACTCTCCTTTTCTGACTAAACACAACATTCTACTGGACGCAGTAGGATATGTTTGAAATAGAAGGACACCAGTCCTTCCGCATGCATCCCAATGGGGTGCACTGTGTAGACAAGGGACACAAAGCCCTTGCCAGCCTAGAGTTAACCTTTATAAAGACAACTTGGACAACTCTCAGGAATTAACCCGAAGAGTATAAATCGCAAGGTCATGACATAAAATCTAAACATGACATGCGTAAAAACACATAAAGAACTAACTGTTCACAAGTAGTAATTTTAACATAAAATCTAAACTGTCCACAAGCAGAGGGGCGCCAGGGGCCAATATTCAAACAAGGTACCAGAAACCATTACAAACATAAACAGTGGTTTCAAACAAAATAAAACAATAAATTACTGAGGCTCCAAGCCCCGAAGTTCTTCCACAGACAGATCATGGCTACCTCCTATCTGATCCAAATAAGGAAAGGGGGAATCTTTCACAGCATCGTCAGCAACCTTTAGCTGAGCCTCTGCATCTTCATCTATGTCCACAAACAAGGACGGATCCACATCGGGCAACCGACCCTGAAGCTCTTTGCTCGCAAGATGTCTACCCAGACGGACATAGCAACCCATGACCTGGCCCATAGGGCGTGCAAACTGATCGGAACCTCGGAAAGCCTTCTCAAACCCGGGAATAGAACTCTGTAGGTCCCTACGTTCAGCACTCAGAGCATCTTTTTCCTTGCACAAAAGGCCCACTTGCTCCAGTAGCTTCAAGTTGTCAGCCATCAGGTCATCCAACTCCTTCCTTACATCAGCCAGGGCTCGCTGCGCCTGACTCAGATTACGATCCTTTGACAATAGATCGTCAGCCAGCTTTAACTCTCGTTCAGAGGAAACCTGCAAGAAAGATTTCAGGTTTTCCAACTCCTCCGAACGCTTAAGAGCACCCACTTCCAAAAGCTGCACTTGCTCCTTCAACCCCTGAACAGCATCTTCGCTCACACCTAATCGATATCGAAGCTCGGGAACCAGAGTGATGCTTGTAAAAAAAGACTGATCCAGGTGAGCAAAAAAGCGATCCCGCCCCATGGATCGCAGCCCAGCAGCCAGGGCAGGAGGACAAAGATGCTCCAGATAATCTTGTCGATGGGAAGCATCATCCCCCAATACGTCCCGAGGATATGACCATCCAGGATACCAGGTGTCCATAAGGCCCTCAAAAATCCCACCACCCGTGCTGGACCCAGCAGGAAGAACACGCACAGGGGAGGTCCTCCCCAGAGCAAGAAGGTCCCCCTTTTCCGAAGCAGGAAGAGGGACCTCCTTCCTCTTGATCAGAAGACGGCGTTTGGTAGGGTTACCTGTAGAAGGATCTCCAAGAGCCACACCTTTCCCAGCAGTAGCAGCAGAAGATCTGGTCCGTCTCTTCCCAGTCTCCTGAACAGATAAGCGGTAACGATCGCTCAAAGGTTGGTCGTCAAGGGTATCCTCTGCAACAGATCCACCACGTAAATATAACATATGTAACTAGGCAACAGAAAGAAACACTAAAACATACCAGTAGAACTCTCAACAGCATGAACAGTGGGAGAAGCATTCCCGGAGGCAGAGGCAGAGTGAGCACCCTCAGACATCTCTTTCTCCTGATCTTGGTCATCCAGGAGGGACATGTCCTTCTCTTTTGCATTTTCCTCCACAACAGGAAGTGGGGAGGGAGGACGCTCACGGGACCCTACGTGCACACCGGAGGAGGAGCCCAGGGTCAAATATCGGGTCAAAGATATCTCTGCAAAACAAAGGAAGAAAATACATAAGTAAAGGAATGCAGACAATACAACACAAAAAATAAGTCATTACCCTCCTGTCCATGGTAAATAGCGGGGACTTTGTGAGGATCGCCCCAATGCTGGCTTAGCCCAGCAATCAGCATGACAGGTTCAGAAAATTCCCTAATGGTTATCCAAAGACCATTCAACTGGGAGAGAAGCACTGCATCCATGAACCGATCGTCGGGTATTTTGAAAATACTCGGAAGAAGATCTTCACGAAAACCAGCCAGGGCAGCATGCTGTGGAGGGATTATACGATCGGATACAAAGATAAACCGTTCACGCCAATGTTTCAAAGAAGTACGGGGCTCATAGAAAAGCATCCCTCCCTGCCCCTTTTGACGCGGATCAAAGGTCAGCCAACTACTGGTCTTTAAGGGCCTGTAGTAGTACAGAAAACTCGCGATGTTGGGACGACGCCCAAAAGATGAGCAAAGCGCGATATAGTTGGTAATTTTTCGCATTGCGGAGGGGTGAAGTTGGCACAGGCCAACATGGAGGTAAGACAACAAGCAAATGAGGAAAGGATGAAGGGGAAACCTGACATTGCAAATCTCCAAGTAGTGGCAATAAATCCCCACCTTGCCAGGAGGGGGTCTCACCAACACATCACTGACGCTAGGTCTAACATGTTCATAATCGGAAAGATTAGGAACAGTACGACACAAAGTCTCAAACTGAGCATCGGATAAATTACAAGAAGTTTGCTCGACACCGGCAACCACCATGATCGCTTACGGAAATAAAGAAACAGAAAAGGGAAAATGCGTGGAAACAAAACAGAAGGAGGATTTGAAAGAAAGAGAACTACCAACATTTAGGCATGATCGAGCAATTTTACACAAGTGGAAGAGGAAGACATCAACTCCCAATCGAAACAGCCGAGTAAGAAGTCGGAAGGACGAAAAAGGGGGAAATCTATTTTAGGGCTTTCTGGAAAATAAAACGAAGAAAAGAGAAGAGCGGGATAAGGTAAAATCACTACTATATATAGGGAATTTTTGAAATGAGAGAGAAAAGATCGTGGCCGCACACGTGTATTGCAGTTTAAACTAATCATGAGGCTAGGCTGACAACTGACAAACAGCAGTTACACGAACGGCGCAATAATGAGGGCATTAAGTAACGGCGTAACCAAACAGAAGAGCAAAAGACCACGAACAAGCCGAGGGCATAAGGACACAGGCCGGAGAATAGGAGAAGAAGGAAGTACAATTTTAAAGTCTGCCAGCACAACGACAAGCCTTGTACTACCAGACTGGGGGGACTTGATGGGGTACGCCCTCGGACCAAGCACCGAAGGACCCAAGATCTCTTTCCCCCATCCTCACAGGACCATGGAAAGTGCTGGGGTCCTTATCGGCACAAAGCCATTTGCAACACCCCGAGAAACCACTTAACCCAGACCTTCCATCCAAAGTGAGCAGGCAGGAGGATCCCCTGTCCCCTGGGGTAACACCCAGGTAGGAGGATCTCCGGCCCTTTGACTCCGGCGGAATAAGCCTTGTTTTCCCAAGACATAGACTCACGTATCTAATCATAATTAATGATAAGTACGGAGAGTCTGATACGCAGGTACATTTCGCAGGCTTTTTAAGGATCCTTGTCGAGAAGATCCGCTACAAACACAATCATCAGAAGCCATCGATTCCAGACATGTGTACAGTGATCCAAAGGTCTAGGTATGATTCCTTTCTATTATAAATATTAGAACACCTTTACATCAAAGGCCATGCACCATATACACATACAAACACATTCCCGTAGGACTAACTTGATCGTCGGAGAGGAATACGGGGACCTTCCCCGTCTTCCCCTAACAATAGGTGTTAAGCTGTTTTGCAGGGGTCACCCACAAGAACAAGCTCAAACCGACCAGGCACTCTCGTATACGACCTGACTCCAGGAAAGCTGTATGCGCGATAATCCATCATCCAGACGGTTCCTTCAAGGACCTCCTCAACTGTAAATAGGAGACCATCGTCTCCTGCCAAGGCTCATCCTCCTTCGAGAACGTAGCAGAATCACACACCTTGTCGTCTCACTATAAATAGGGTAAGGTCCCAAATATGATACTCCAGGATACACCCCCTGTCCTAGAGCCTATAGCTTACTATTGTCCTACGAAGCATTTACCGTACCCATGTCCTGGAGCTATGTCTCCTAGAGGATCGGACCTCTGAACCATAGGAAAATTCCATATTCCCAAGACGTAGATCTGCATATCTATCCGCATTTAATGATAAGTACGGTGGACCTGACGCCAGAGTACATTCATCAGGCTTTTGTACGAATTAAAAATCTTCTTATACCTTTATCCAACAGATTTAACAAAATCCATAATGATTACATTCATTCGACCCTTGACACTTGGATGATGATCCATTGGTTCAGGTGTATTCACCAGTTAGGTCAAACACGTAAGGCACTCACACATCCTGCTGATGATCTAGACGCGAATGCGCGATCACACTACATTGCACTTGTTCATCGTTTATGAGCAAACAAAGATACCTTACTATAAATTTAGTGCTGCTATAAGACTAATAACATCATCAGGATAACGTTCTAATGATTACCTTTACATGACTTCACATAGCTAAGACATACGCACCCTTCTCGGGCCGTACAAATTATGCACACCACCAGGTGATACATCACCTTCGTTTTCACACAAGATTCATTGGCAACTGTTATTTACAAGTACGCCTAATCATATGCGATACGTCTCTTTTGTATACACTTGACTGTTATGACGCATTACATTAACGCATAAATTATGGAGTATGTATGGCATACCAGCTACACACTCATGCCTTTATGGTAGTTTAACGCCACTAACTAATTACTAGCATTAAACTGGGGGAATGCATACTTTAGGAATCACCATCACGTGCTACTACGACTGCCTCACCTGCTGTAGCTTAAATAAAGCTGCGAACATAAACCAAACCTACACGGGTTGACAACTATAATCTAATGATTTAATTCTTAAGTACAAGGTGATACAGGGTACATGTATCGATGTTACCCTAGTATCGGGAAACTACCTGAAGCCCGGCAATTACCCTATGTCCTTAATGGTTCTACAATCATCACGTAAGAATGGTTTCTTAAAGTCTGGATGTTCATTGTTACATGAGCATAATTATGTATCTAACAGGATTTACTATAAGTTTATTGTTATTTGAGATGCAAACTACGTGCATGCTTGAGTTAATACTATTAGAGCTTCACACATTTACATGAGCATAATTATTGTTATTTGAGATACAAACTTCTAAGTTTATTACTACTACTAGTAGTTACTAACAATGAACTGGGGATTGGGACTATGAGACAGTATGACGTCCGTCCTTAGTAATTACATTTCTATGCATTAGTGCAGGTACACCCTCATGCAAGACAAGGCTCATACGCCTCCAAGACAAGGCTCATACGCCTCCAAGACAAGGCTCATATGCCTTAAAGACAAGGCTCATACGCCTGCAAGATACGGCTCATACGCCTGCAAGACACGGCTCATACGCCTGTAAGACAAGGCTCATACGCCTCCAAGACAAGGCTCATACGCCTGCACGGCTCATAAGCCTGCACGGCTCATACGCCTGCACGGCTCATAAGCATGCACGGCTCTTATTACTGTGACAAAAGTAGCATGTAGCATGCTACCAATATAAAACAAAACAGATCTGAAAGTCTAACATAAATGTGGTTTACCATTACTTACGACTTCTCATACTATTCAAAGTCCGGTAGGGCGGAGTCATCGGTTCCCCCGAAGGCGTAGGTAGTGTCATTGGCCATTACTAGCTCCGGAAAGTCTAGTAAGGCGGAGTCATGGACTCCCCTGGAGGCGCATGTATGGTCATCGACCATGACTAGCTCTGGACTATAAACTTGGGCATTGCCCAACATATCATCAATAACAGGTTTCAATAACTTGTACAAAAGACAAAAACAATGGGGGACTTCTCCCATTCATTTCATATAAACTAGGGCATTGCCCATTACATACATTACATACATACTTACCCCTAACGGCGTAAGTATGGTTACTATCCATCAGTCACCACATACATGTTGAAAAATGAAATACATAACTTAAAGCACGACTGCAGGGTATCACCACACAGCCTGGTAAAGTGGAGCCATGCGCTTCCTAAATGTCATAAGTATAGTCATTGGCTACTACTCGTTCTGGGCTACAAGCATAGCCATCATCCGAACACTCAACAATACCATAAATGTGAAATCTGTCAGATACCATCCTGATCAAATTATCAGGGCAACACTAACATTGAACTAGCACTAGCACCCAATATGTGTTCATGCTTAAATCATAACAAAGCATACTCCAACACCTGTTGGTATTTCTCGAATTTGATTGGATGTCATAAAGGATCTCTGGTTTGATCCACTTGATTGATGTAGTTTGCCACGACAAGTGTTGCATAGTCACACCAAACTAGGAGGACTTGTTGGTGTACCCTATGTTTAAATATGGTATACCCATTGGGCATGGCCCCATTTTACCCTAGACACCTCCCTATATATAGGGAGGGAACCAAGGTTCAAGGGGCTCTCTCCTTTTTCCTGTCAACACCCACATAGAGATGCTCTCCATATGCATACACTCTCTTCCCATCTTCTTACAATAGATCATGGAGTTCATAGGATAAAGAGGATCATCATCCTCACCTTCATCTCCTTATAACAACCATAGGTTAATACACTACGAGATCCTCATGTCACCCCCGCTATGGACACCGTTTCCTCGCACGGGGTTAGCCACCGCAATGGGAGACGAAACATCCAATCCATCTCCACTTCACTCTACTGCTCTACATGTACCTGTTCGTTCTTACGAACAAACAATTATTAAATGGTTTAAACTAATAATCTTAAATATACCTCATTTAGAGTCGGTGAGGATAAAACGATATGAACGTAAATAAATAAATAACAAAGAGAAAAATATTAACCTATTTATGTAATGGATGCATATGTGTCATTTTTATTTGAAATTAATAATAAAACTCATCACCACAAATTTACTACATGTGGCTTCAAGAAATGGAGAGTTTACAAATGGTCAAGTTTCACTCAAATACTGATTTGGGGTTGTTGAATTAAATATTGATTCTTGTAATTAAGTGAGGTTAGGAGGTCTCCTATTAGTTCCTATAACCTCTAGAGACTATAATTTTTATGTCAATAAGTGAATGTAATATCAAAATGGATGGATTTTAGTATAAACCATTTTAAGAGGTTAAATGAGCTTTTGGTTAGATATTTGATTTTAATAGTCATAGTTTGGTTTGTGAATGTTATAAAGTGTTAAAAATAACTGAGAATCAAAATTAGTAGTTTTGGGTTGGATTGGATCTGTAGAATAAAACTGTATCCGTTCAACCGAAGTGACACGTCTGTCTGATGCATCCAAGCTTCCAGTGAGCAGTTTTCTTATTTTTCATATATTGATGCTTGGGCTCTAATAATAGGTTAATATACGGACTAAAAAAATCGTTAGAAGATTAATACAAGTACTTTGAGGTAACTCACGCGATCGTGAAGAGCCGGAGCACTATAGCTGTTTATTGTAGCCATTCAGGTGAGTGTCGGATATCATAAGATTTAATATAAGTATATTACATATGATCAGAATGATTAAGTAATTCAAAAAAAAGAAAATGATATTATTTAATGCATGAAATACCTACAGAAATATCTGCTATGCAATAGATTAATGTACGACTTGATTATGGTATGCGTATTATGAGACCCTGAATGGGTTAATTGGCCAGCAAGAGGTCTAGTATGGTAAATAATGTTATTGAATGCATGAAACAAATATAGGATGATTGGTACTGCACTTGATATGTATGTGAATTATGAGACTCTGAACGGGTCAACTATGTTACTTGTTGAATAATATGTACTATGCATGAAAGAATGCAAGATTTGAATCATGATTATGATATGAATGTCTATGCATGCTATGAGGCCCGGAATGGGCCAGCTATGTGTATGTGATCGGATCCGAGATATAGGGGCTATTTATAGTCCTTGAACGAGGCCAGCACACGGTGTGGGATGCCTTGAGGCCTGCGGGTCGATGACAGCGTCAACGGTACCTGGATAGGTATTTAGGGTCTTGCAAACCCAATGTTCCTCGTGCGATGAGGGGGATCCGTTTCCCGCTGTACCCCATGGAGTAAATCACTTCATAACGCAACGGTGGACTGCTACTCGCTCACCCACCCGCGCGGTTGATGTGTCTGGTTTCCCCAGTTAGGAGTGTTGAGCCGGGTTAGCTACCCTGCAAGATTATGCTGCCTTCTGACTATGACAGCTCATCGCGAGATGCTAGGATAGCACTATCTGATGATTGTTGTTGATATGTGATATGTTTATGTTAATTATTATGCTATCCCATGCTCACTAGCTTTTAAAGCTAACCCCCGTCTAGTTTATATGCTTTTGTAGATATTATGCCTGGCTGTGCCAGTGGTTGCCTTTGTGTTACCGGGACATTTGTGATTCGTTGGCAGGTATGATGGTTGGTCGGTATTGATGTTGGTAACACCCGTTTGTAAACTGAAATCTTGTCAAGTTTTTTTAAATAAAGAAAATACTGTGATACGACTTCTGCTATCTGTTTATCAAACTGATATATGTTTGACTTTAAATTATAGAAAATTAAAATTTTACCATGAAATTGCGGTGTTACAAGTTGGTTACAGAGCCTTGGTTTGAGTGAATTGGGTACTTGGAAGAGTATTCAGTCTCATACCCGGGCCCAACCATCATAGTGTTCAAAAGTTTGTTGTGAGTACATATTGTATTATGTGCAGATACTTGTATGCTAGTAATGCTTCTTGCTTTGGTATTGCTAAATTAGGTTGTCTAAAGGTAGGATTGCCTTATAGATAGGAATTACAGGCCTTATCGTATATGGAAAGAAATTGATTGAAAGTTAGAAAGTGTTCTACCAAGAATTTAAAAGAATAAGTAAATGATAAAAGATCATGAACTAATCCAGTAAGTGATTGAGAGATAAGTAA
The DNA here is from genome assembly GCA_947179395.2 of Pulicaria dysenterica. Lineage (NCBI taxonomy): Eukaryota > Viridiplantae > Streptophyta > Magnoliopsida > Asterales > Asteraceae > Pulicaria > Pulicaria dysenterica. The sequence continues at coordinate 34,827,705 of OX359294.1, forward strand.
GTAAAGTCTATAATATGTGCCTTAACGATACAAATTGATAGAAGTGTTCGGAAGCTCTCTAAATGTCCGTGGAAAAATTTTTTTTGAAACAAGATTACCAATACATTTACCGGTTACATAATAAAGTAGTTAAAAAATGTGTGATATTATATGTATAAAGAAATATGAAATTATGGCAATGTTGAATCTAAAAGTAAACCAACAAGTGTATATGAATCGTGAGTGGAAAGTGATGTTTGGAACCATCTGATTATTAATGATAAAAAAAAAGTGATACTTGATGAGTAACAAGATCATAATAGCCTTGTTGACTGTTAATCGTATGGTACGTTAAAGTATCTGAAAGGAATTATTCTCAGTTTCTATGAAATTTAGCAAGTAGTAAATAAGAAATTATAATCATTAATTCAATTTTGAATCCTAAAGTATGAAGTAAAAAAATTTATTATTATTATTAATTATGAGGAATAATTGTATCAAGATAAATATTGATTAGTTCAAATATCATTTGTTACAATCGTTTTAATTCTTAATAGCTAAGAATGGTTGCCAAGAAATGTTGGATTAATATTGATTGATTAGAGTCAAATTCTAAAATACCAAACTATCGAACAAATATATTTTAATTGTGATGTGGTATCCCTATGGCATATAATGCCAATTGTTGATTAAAATTATAATGATGTGTAAAAGTCATAAGTGTGTCAATAGCCTATAAAGTGGGCAACATAAGATAGAGAGATGAGGAAATATATTACAAGATTACATAGATGTGTATGAAATAAAAAGTAATCATAAGATTCATAATTAATTGTTCCAAAGTAATTGTCGGAAATTAAAAGGGAAAGAAAGTAAATTATTGGTTAAATATAATCAATAATCATGAAAATCAATAAAAGAAGTAAGATTAAATTATTTGGGTTAGTAGAAATTCTTGGTGTTAAAAGGAAGTCTTAAACATTTGAATTGAAATATATAAGGATGATTAAATAATACCTCTAAGTGTGAAGGTGACTATACTTAAGAAGTGATCAAGATAACAGGACTGACATAACGGATACCATGCGAACCATGTTGAAAGCAATCAGTATGGATATGACTCTTCGGAAGTGCCCTAAATAGTTAAAGTGTTGAGTAAACTATGAGATGGTGTAGGAAGTTATTTTTAGATTATGTATAACATATGCAGATATAGTATGTACCTTCCTTATTAATGTTAACTTTGCAGTCAGTTAAAGTAAATAGAGCTTTTGTATCGGTTGATAAACTAATAATGGTTAATACATATTGATTGTACCATGAGTTGATTCCAAGTGGGGGAGTTCTATATGTAAATGGGAATAGTTAATGATGTTAGAATGATTTGCATAAATCACATTGATAGTGATACCTAGAAGGAATGAAAAGATATTGTGTATTATATAAAAGTGATATGGATCGGAGTCACGATAAAGAAATTATGTTGCAAAACGCTAAGGTAATTGATGAAACGAACGATGTAATCTCTTCCAATATGGATTATAAATCATGAGAGAAATAGGAATTATATGTAGATTTTAAGCTTAAGTTATATGGTGACCCATTCGTATGATCCTGTTAAATTTATGAGGAGAAAATAAAGTATGAAGAATACTAAACCCAAGGTTTTCTTTTAAGTTTCATTAGTGATAATTGGTTTGATTGTAAGTGTTGCTTTTTGTAGAATGATAGTGGTAGTTTATAACTACATGTATAACCATGATAGGATTCCGAGGACAGAATCCTCTTTAAGAAAGATAGATTTGTAACATTCCAAAATGGGCCTAGTTGTACCATATGCTTGTAAGGTTGTATCTTAGTGAACTAAATAAGAATTTGTAATTTAAAAGATGAATATTAAACTGAGGTATTTGGTAAAAGTTGATGAAAATAAATAAATGTAATAAGTTATTAAATGGTTAAATTTATAATCTTAAATATATCTCGTTTAGAGTATGGTGAGGATAAAACGATAAGAACGTAAACAAATAAATAACAAAGAGAAAAATATTAACCAATTTATGTAATGGATGCATATGTATCATGTTTATTTGAAATTAATAATAAAACTCATCACCACAAATTTACTACATGTGGCTTCAAGAAATGGAAAAGAAAATTAACATTTTCTTCCACGTGGCCACGTTAATAGCAAAAGGAAGAAATGTCAATTAAGATACAACTCTTTTACCTCTTAGTGGATATGAATAAAGAAACAAAAGCATAAAAAAGAATATAAAATAAATTAACACCCTAATCGATTTAAGAAGGATGAAACCCTTTTTGTTTCCATGTACTGACTTCATACTCATTCTCATGCTTTTCTCTACTAAACTTCCAAACTACAGAAGAAAACAAGTAAAAGAAACATTCTAATTTGGCACATCTTGAAATTTCGCATAACAAAACCCAAGAAGAAAGAATTAGTTTCATATTTTTGCAAAGCTCTTTTGTTCCCCTGAACCGTTGGAGTTCGACAGTAGTAAAGGAAAAGAAGCAACAAGGTGCAAAAGTAAGTATTTAGTTTAAAGTTTTAATATATGCTAGTAGACTCATTAAGAGGTTAGGAGAGTTTACAAATGGTTAAGTTTCACTCAAATACTGATTCGGGGTTGTTGAATTAAATATTTATTCTTGTAATTAAGTGAGGTTAGGAGGTCTCCTATTAGTTCCTATAACCTCTAGAGACTATAATTTTTATGTCAATAAGTGAATGTAATATCAAAATGGATGGATTTTAGTATAAACCATTTTAAGAGATTAAATGAGCTTTTGGTTAGATATTTGATTTTAATAGTCATAGTTTGATTTGTGGATGTTATAAAGTGTTAGAAATAAATGAGAATCAAAATTGGTAGTTTTGGGTCGGATTGGATCTGTAGAATAAAACTGTGTCCGTTCAACCGACGCGACGCGTCTGTCTGATGCGTCCAAGCTTCCAGTGAGCAGTTTTCTTATTTTTCATATATTGATGCTTGGGCTCTAATAATAGGTTAATATACGGACTAAAAAAATCGTTAGAAGATTAATACAAGTACTTTGAGGTAACTCAGGCGATCGTGAAGAGCCGGAGCACCATAGCTGTTTATTGTAGCCATTCAGGTGAGTATCGGATATCATAAGAATTAATATAACTATATTACATATGATCAGAATGATTAAGTAATTTAACGAAAAGTAAATGATATTTTTTAATGCATAAAATACCTATAGAAATATCTGCTATGCAATAGATTAATGTACGACTTGATTATGGTATGCGTATTATGAGACCCTGAATGGGTCAATTGGCCAGCACGAGGTCTGGTATGGTAAATAATGTTACCGAATGCATGAAACAAATATAGAATGATTGGTACTGCACTTGATATGTATGTGCATTATGAGACTCTGAACGGGTCAACTATGTTACTTGTTGAATAATATGTACTATGCATGAAAGAATGCAAGATTTGAATCATTGTTATGATATGAATGTATATGTGCGCTATGAGGCTCGGAATTGGTCAGCTATGTGTATGTGATCGGATCCGAGATATGGGGGCTATTTATAGTCCTTGAACGAGGCCAGCACACGGTGTGGGATGCCTTGAGGCCAGCGGGTCGATGACATCGTCAACGGTACCTGGATAGGTATTTAGGGTCTTGCAAACCCAATGTTCCTCGTGCGATGAGGGGGATCAGTTTCCCGCTGTACCCCATGGAGTCGATGACTTCATAACGTAAAGGTGGACCGCTACTCGCTCACACACCCGCGCGGTTTATTTGTCTGGTTTCCCCAGTTAGGAGTATTGAGCCGGGTTAGCTACCCTGCAAGATTATGCTGCCTTCTGACTACGCTCGCTCATCGTGAGATGCTAGGATAGCACTATCTGATGATTGTTGTTGATATGTGATATGTTTATGTTAATTATTATGTTATCCCATGCTCACTAGCGTTTAAAGCTAACCCCCTTCTAGTTTATATGCTTTTGTAGATATTATGCATGGCTGTGCCAGTGGTTGCCTTTGTGTTACCGGTGTTAGAGATATGCCCACTAATGTACGTACGCCATAGACCGCTGCTGATGATGTATGGGCCTATTGGGTCATACACCGGGGTCAAACCTGACAGCAACTTAAGTTTGGGGACCAATTATGACAAAAGACAAAAGTTGACATCGCAGGCCGCGTTAGCGCCGCTAACTATAAAGGGTTAGCGCCGCTAAGTCCTAAGAGTTAGCGCCGCTACGGCTGCATGTACTTTGTGTCACATCCCTGGCAGGCCGCGTTAGCGCCGCTAACTTTAAGGGGTTAGCGCCGCTAAACCCTAAGAGTTAGCGCCGCTACGGCTGCATGGGCTTTATGTCAAATTACCTCCCAAGCTGGCCAATGCGAGGGTCACACCTAGAATCGAGACTTGGCCGGTTTGTGGGGATAAGTCACGGATTCTGGAACATTTTAGAGTGAAGAGAACTCTTTTTCACTAGGTGAAAAAACACACACACCATATTCTCTCTAAAGTGCACTTAAGACTTTGAGAGAGATCTTGAGTTCTAGAGAGTGCTTCAGTGATTTTGGTCTTCTAGTTGCTGTTCCATTGTGGTTTTCATAGTGAAGTATCGCAATGGCTTGCTAGCACTCGTGGTTTGGCTTGTTCCCGGGGTATATCCCAATAGAAGATCCGGTTTTCGTTCTTGGAGGATCATCACCACGGTTGGAGATTACTGGAGCTAAGGAGAAAGGTATAACCTCCTTCCTTTTCAAGTTGCATTTCTTGAACATAGAGTTTGGTCCATTTGAGGGATTTCGGTTTTTATGCTTTGATTGCTTGTACATTGGGCTATTTTGTTTGTACCTTGCTTCCGCTGTGAGCCCACGAAATCCCAACAGTGGTATCAGAGCCACCTCTATGTTAGATCTGCACTTGGTGGCTTGAAAAATCCCGAAATCAAAATGGTTGTTTTCTGTTCGAACAGGGTTAGCGGCGCTAACCTCGGGTTAGCGGCGCTAACTCATAAATGTTAGCGGCGCTAACGCGCTGTAACAGTTTAAATTTTCAAAGTTAAAATCAGTTTTGGTCTCGGGAATTTTTAGCCTTTTGTGATTCTGGAAATTTGTTCCAGTTTAGTGTTTGGTAATTTTGTTACCACCTTGTTTGTTTGGTTGCATGTGATAGATTTGAAATTGGTAACCTTGTCTTTGACCTTGTGGTTGACTTTGTGTGTTTGGATGCATTTGGTGATTTTTAATCACATGGGCTGTAATATTTATTAAAATTGTTATATTTGTAATAATATTGTGGCTTGCATGCCATTTCATTCATCCGTGTATTTGTACTAGATAAATAGGAAATTAGTGTGGCTTGTACGCCATTTCAATTGCTATTGTATTTGTTGTACAATTTGGATGAAAACACACAAGATGGAGTCGGAAGGAGATGGAGCGTGTCCATAGAAGCCGGTGAAGTCCATTGGTGATAGCGGTTCTAGTGGGAGCTCGCATTGAAGACCTTCCGTCCCTTAGTTGACCACGTTCTACCCGTTTTGGCTCACGGGAAGAACGCATAGGATTTTGGCAAGGGTTACCAATTTATTTCGTATATATGCATGTGATGTGATTTTATTTTATTCTTGCATGGTTTGCTTAGGATTCGCATGCTAGAAAATTTTTTCGAAATTAATAAAATCACAAGAGATTTTGTAAAAATGGTTTACAACTCTCTCGCGCGCTCACATACAAGATTAACTCACCTAGTGAAAATAGGTTTTGTCACTAAACAAGTTAATCAGTAACCAAGCCGAAAACAAAAGCCCGTTTTCATAAAAACGTAAATCTTGCACCATCCAAAAGATGACACCACCCAAATCTAGTGAAGCATGGAGTGATTGTCGAGCTTAGCACGAGTTATTCCATGTGGATCTGTGTGGAAGGTGAGTGTGGGATCTTGAAATTATCGGTTGTCGAGCTTAGCACGAGCCGGTAGTTGTCGGGGTATCACCGTGTATCTTGTTGGACGATTTGCAATTACAAATTAGAATCCTTGAGTGATTGTCGAGCTTAGCACGAGTCAACCAAGAATTTTAATTTGGAATTGGTGCTAGTAGGGATCAAACATGCCAAACGACCGATGGTTGCCGTAGGATCCCGCAAGTGTCTAAGAGTTGCAATAGAGATTGCAATCGGTAAAGTGGTTATCGGCCTAAATAGCTCCATGAAGTGATCCGCGGCAACCCCGTCATGAATTGGAGTGAAATATGGTTCTTAGCCCTTGTTAAAATATTTTTCGAGACGATAAGGGTAATTATTTTAACGAGGATTCAAATCAAACTAACTAATTCGTGTACTCTACTTTAATATAGGATGTCGAATCAAAACCACAACACGTCGAATTTTTCACTTCGTATGATTCTACAAAGGGTGAAACTCACGGAAGTGAACTTTGTTGACTGGCTTAGGCAATTGAGAATTGTCCTACGTGCTGAGTCTAAGTTGCACATTCTTGAGGAACCCCTTCCTGAACCACCTGCTATCAATGCGAAATGGGCTATCCGATATGCGTATGAAAAGCGTGTTCGGGATACACACGATGTTGCTAGTCTCATGTTATCAAGTATGAGCTCGGAACTGCGAAAGCAATTTGAGCACATGACTGTGTATGACATGATAAACAAGCTGAAGGATGTTTTCCGACAGCAAGTTAGACAAGAACATTTTGAGTGTGTTAAAAGTCTAACCGGTTGTAAGATGCGGGAAGGCGGGAGTGTAAGTGCCCATGTTTTGAAGATGAAATCATACATGGACCAGATGGAGAGATTAGGTTTTCCTATAGGGAGGGAGCTTGGTATGAATTTCATACTTCAGACTCTGCCCGCCACATATGAAAAGTTTATAAAGGACTATCATATGCATGGAAAGGAAATGTCTATAGATGAATTGCATGGAATGTTGAAGGTTGTAGAATCTAACATGTCCAAGCATGCATCATCTTCATCCACTCTTGTTTTTGGTTCTAAGGAACAACATAACATGAAGAAGAAGAAATCGATCCCATTAAAAGAAGAAGTTGGAGTTTCCAAGCTTGCTTCAAATTTTGAGTCTATGGACATTGATGATGTGCCTAAAGAGACTCAACAAGGGGTGGTTTGCTACTTCTGCGGTAGATTTGGGGATTGGGGCCGTCATGCCTGCCCTTCGTGCCGAAAGGATATAAAACTTCTCAGACAAGAGAGAGTTAATTTTCCTACTTGAGGTACATTCATGATTATACTTCATTGCTATTCCTTATAAGCTGGGATGTTTACCCGAGCTATAAGACTCACGTTTGTCACAAATTTATTTTGTTGCAAAGTGTAGGTCTATTCGTTGTAAAAAGGAAAAAGCTTGAAGAACCGGATCTCTGAAGAAGAAATTTTGTTAATTGTATTCTACAAGAGAAATGGGAGTGTTGGTCTCGCCATTAAATCCGGATTTATTATTACTTTTGTTTGTATGCCCTGCGTGGCAAGAACTACTTTAGTGTATGCTCCTTTGGAGATGATGGATGTTTTTGAATCTTGTATTTTATAAAGATTTTTCATTTTAATAGTTTCATTTCAAATTCGATCCATGTCTATGCTTTTGTGTTATTTTGACTATTTTAGTGCTTAAATACACATTTGATGACGATGGATATGACTTAGAATTGAAACAATTTTGAAAAATTATTTTGAGATGATTTTATCAAAACTTATCCATATCATTGCATACATAAAGGCTCGTTATAAGTAATAAGACAATCATGAACAATCGATTCTTAAATCCAAAAGTGATTTGGATATATTAGCTCTATGGCATAATCAAATTTGACCAAGTAAACAACATTTGCATCGCTTAGATCCATGTGGTTAGGATCTTTGTAAAAGTTTAGCCTCGGGCTAAATGAAAGATACAAATCTTGTTTATTGGAATAGGATGATTAATGAAATCCTTCACCAGTATTGGTAAGGAAGGATTGTGACTTGTTGGATATGATCATATTTGTGTGGATAATCCGTTCAAGTATGCCACAAAGAGTGACACTAGTGAAATTCTTCATCACTATCTTTATGGTAGTAGTTGAGAGAATGTTTACTAGAGAAAAGGCTTATGTCTGAAACCTAGTGGTGTTCGGAACTAACATAAAGAGAATTAAGAATCAATAAGGGCATATAGATATAAATTCTTAGATCTAGAATAGATGCTAAGTTTTCTTATCTATATTGGTTTAAACATAAAATGAATCATGGGTTTAACCCATAATTCATTTTTCCGAAGAAACACATTTGCACATGGTGTTACTTTAAATAAAACCAGATATCTGTGTTGATGATCTGGTAAAAGGCAGACCTAAAACATGTATTCAATGTGGTTGGTATACATTAATTTTATGAACCAAGTCCTCGATCTAAAACACAACATTGTGGTCACTTAAGCATCGAATGAGATATTGACTAGAAAGAGTTCTTTGCTTGTCAATCTCATAACTTAAATTATCCAATCTACATTTAGTGGGAGATGGATGAATTATAAGTTGATGCCTACATATTTAAGTAGTTCATCTGAGTTTTGGATAATTGTTTCTTGAACTTTTGGGAACCATGTTTGGTTGCGCAAAAGGGAAAGTACAATTTACAAAAGCATTCCAGTGGAAGAACGTAAAACTTAAATAAAAGACCTAATGTTGACACTAGCATTTAATCAGCATAGAGATGCTGGTAAAACCTGACAATATCCATTGCTTCTTTATATCTGATGGAAATCAAGAAGGTTGTTTAGATATGAGGTTGTCATATTTTACTAACAGCAGCTTGATGGTAAATCATTGTGATGTTACCATTCATCGGAAACATAGTGGGACCCTGTGTTCACTAGTGAATAGAAGAAGATAATGGTGTAACCTATTTGCTGCATCCAAGTACTTGACTTGGGTTAATCCCACACCTAAGCTGTAATTCAAGAAGGGTGAAGGGACTAACATATATGCCAAAATGGACAACTTCAAATACCGACTAGAGACAAAGTGTTTCATATTGATTTTATGGAAACAAGTTCTAGTGGTTATGTTGAAGATAATTTGGATAAAGTGTAATTTTGTTGTCACCTTGTGGAAACAAGTTTGCTCACATGGACAAAAGAGATCTGAATCCTTCATAGGATCAAGTTGAGGAAATACTTAAGGCATTTTCCGAGGGTCTCATTCATCCATAAAAACCAGATTAAGTCTGGATTAAGCGAAACATTGTTGTCACTATGGGGAAACAAGTAATCTCGCATGGAAATAAAAGGCCAAGATCCTTTGCAGGATTAAATTGAGGAAATGTTTGAAACATGTTCCGAGGCCTTATATATCCATTATGTCCAAATTGTGTTCATGACTAAGGTCAGCAAAACTTGCATCTTGTGGCTGTAATCCTGCTTTATGAGAAAGTCAAAGGAATGAGTTTTCTAGAAAGCGTAGATTAAGCCAAATACCCTTGTCAGGGCTAGTGGGAGCATCATGTGTTCCTAGTCAAATATGCTCTATGAAAATAATGTCCTAATTTAGGGTTGTTCTATAACCTAATGGTGGAATTGTTGTTCTATGAGTATAAATAGAAAATATGGAATCAAGTGAATTTTCTAATTCAAGAAATACTGATGTATGTTCTTGATGTTCGACGAAAGTAGAATTGTCTTGAGTAAGTTATTACTGCAAGCAAATCTATGCTTATGAGACTGTCGATTTTATCGAAGTTTAGATTAATCAAGTATGTGGTATAGATACGACATTTAGACCTAAATGAGTGTCATCGACCCTATTGTGGACTTCGGTCACATTGACGGTATGTCGACTCTGATAAACATGAGTGTCAATGACTCTATTGTGAACTTCGGTTACATTGAGAGTATGTCGACTCTGATAATCATAAGTGTCATTAATCCTATTGTTGACTTCTGTAACATTGAGGATATGATGACTATGATAACTTTGTAAATGATCTCTTTAATAAACACTTCGCTAGTGGTTTAATAAGAGAATACAAAAGAGTACAAAGGGATATCGGGTAAATGATCCCATAATTAAGCCATTGTCAAATACTAGTGGTGACTTTCATACTAGGTATAAAAGCATTGTTCATGCTTATGACCAGGCTTAAATATCGTTTTAGTATATGTTTGATTTACTTATAAGCTTTGGGAACGATACAGACAGTATTGTAATTTATGCTTGTTTCGATATGCGAGTGATTCGGTTACATTCATAAGACTTTACTGTGTTCCATCTTAGCATGTTTAACCACTTCCCAGAATGTTTATACATTCTAAAATTCCACAGTCAGTCATTCTTCAAGGGAAGGAAGTTTGAAATAAGGCTGAGGTTAGGTGTTGGTTATGCATTAATCAAGGATTGAATGCATGAAACGCAACAGTAACCTGTGCTTGAAAGGGGTTTCAAGTGACTGGAAGACCCACACCTGAGTTCACTTCATGGATCATGGTCACAAGTAACTCGGGATGATAATATCATTACGTCCTTCGACCCGAGATGTATGAATTGCCATAGCATGAAACTTTCTTACTTTGGTTATTTCAAAACGTAGTTCGTAACTGGCTATTATAAAGGGAATAGCTGGGTAAGACAAGGTTCATGTTATGGGATTGTACAGTCAACGAAATTTGTTCCTCCTGTATGAGAGATATCCCTGGGCCCCTCGATGATTGGGCGCTGACACCAAAATAAGCATGGCCATGCGCAAAGGAATATTGATTGAGAATCAGATATGTCCTTAAATTTTGGTCACCACCAATCTTGATCGAGAAACATAATCGTGAACGATCTGGAGATTGACATATTAATCCATGTCTCGTGTTCACAAGGATATCGCGAACAAAAGGATGTTTGATCACTTCTCTATAGGACCTCTACGTTTTATGTAGGTTATGGTTTTCTGCAAGGAAGCGGAACCCATACTGACTTGGGGGCATCGATGCTTTGCTAGAGGCCGCTCTTTGTCTGTGGTTACATGGGTACGGTGCATTATGTGCAAGTGGGAGTCTGTTAGAGATATGCCCACTAATGTACGTACGCCATAGACCGCTGCTGATGATGTATGGGCCTATTGGGTCATACACCGGGGTCAAACCTGACAGCAACTTAAGTTTGGGGACCAATTAGGACAAAAGACAAAAGTTGACATCGCAGGCCGCGTTAGCGCCGCTAACTATAAAGGGTTAGCGCCGCTAAGTCCTAAGAGTTAGCGCCGCTACGGCTGCATGTACTTTGTGTCACATCCCTGGCAGGCCGCGTTAGCGCCGCTAACTTTAAGGGGTTAGCGCCGCTAAACCCTAAGAGTTAGCGCCGCTACGGCTGCATGGGCTTTATGTCAAATTACCTCCCAAGCTGGCCAATGCGAGGGTAACACCTAGAATCGAGACTTGGCCGGTTTGTGGGGATAAGTCACGGATTCTGGAACATTTTAGAGTGAAGAGAACTCTTTTTCACTAGGTGAAAAAACACACACACCATATTCTCTCTAAAGTGCACTTAAGACTTTGAGAGAGATCTTGAGTTCTAGAGAGTGCTTCAGTGATTTTGGTCTTCTAGTTGCTGTTCCATTGTGGTTTTCATAGTGAAGTATCGCAATGGCTTGCTAGCACTCGTGGTTTGGCTTGTTCCCGGGGTATATCCCAATAGAAGATCCGGTTTTCGTTCTTGGAGGATCATCACCACGGTTGGAGATTACTGGAGCTAAGGAGAAAGGTATAACCTCCTTCCTTTTCAAGTTGCATTTCTTGAACATAGAGTTTGGTCCATTTGAGGGATTTCGGTTTTTATGCTTTGATTGCTTGTACATTGGGCTATTTTGTTTGTACCTTGCTTCCGCTGTGAGCCCACGAAATCCCAACAACCGGAACATTTCTGATTCGTTGGTAGGTATGATGGTTGGTCGGTATTGATGTTGGTAACACCCGTTTGTAAACTGAAATCCTGTCAAGTTGTTTTAAATAAAGAAAATACTCTAATACGACTTCCGGTATCTGTTTATCAAACTGATATATGTTTGACTTTAATTTATAGAAAATAATAATTTGACCACGAAATTGCGGTGTTACAAGTTTAGCTCAATTGGTGATATCACTCTAGAAAGAGTGGTATAAAAGGTCATGGGTTCAAACTATGGCAACGACCTACTTTAGATAATGATCAGAGGGAAAGGTTGGGGTGTATAGGGCTGCAGACCTGACACGCTGAAATGGGTAGCGCCGGTAGAGTTCGGTAGGTGCCGGCCGGGTGTTACATAGGTGCTAGGTCCCATATACTGTATTTCTATGGAACAAGCATGTCTCTCATGCTTTTCTCTTGCTAGCGCCTTGGTCAACGGATCAGCAACGTTGTCCTTTGTTGGTATCTTGAATATCCTCACATCTCCCCTTCCGATAATCTCTCGGATGATGTGATACTTTCTAATTACGTGCTTGGTCCGCTGGTGATCTCTTGGTTATTTTTCTTGCGGCAAAGCTCCCATATTATCACATAATATATCAATCGGTCTAGAGATACTGGAAACCACTCTAAGATCTAAGATAAAATTCGATAACCAAACAGCTTCCTTTACCGCATCACTTGCCGCAATGTATTCAGCCTCTGTAGTTGAATCTGCTATAGTATCTTGCTTTTGGCTTTTCCAAGATACATTTCCACCGTTTAGGGTAAAAACAAACCCTGACTGTGACTTAAAGTCGTCTCTGTCTGTCTGGAAGCTCCCACTAATAATAGAAATAGTACCCTAAGGTTTTCTTAGGATAACGCACGAAGATACACTTATCTGAGTTGGGTTTGAGTTTATCCGAGAACGGTCGTTTAACGAACGCCTCACAACCCCAAATCTTAATGAAAGACAGTTTGGGTTTTTTTCCGTCCATAACTCGAACGGTGTCTTTCCTTTTTCCATAGACTTAGTTCGAACTCAGTTTAGCATATAAGTGAAGGCTTTTGATCTGACCAAACCACTATGAGACACAAACTGGTCTAACTCTGGGTTTGATTCTACTGTTTCAATCCTTAAGCGGAAACAAATTGAACACAACCCCCTAAACCCTGAAAGGGTTAGGATCTTTTACTAATGATCATATAAGTTTCTTATCAACAATCCATAACAGAGTTTTAGAGATTACCTCTTGTTCTTGGGATTGCTATAGTCAGTCCACCACTACTGCACCACCAACGAACTGCTGCTTGACCGCGACTGGAATAAATCGACCAACATGCAAAACGTGCATGTGTGTGTATTGCGTGAATCGCAAAAGTCGAAAGGCTTTTACCTGTTCTTGATGTCGATGCAAAGGGAGAGAGAGAGGGAGAGTGGCTAGGGTTCCTTCCTTGTTGCAAAAAAAACACTTACGGATAAATGAGCCTTTTTCTAGGTTTAAATACTTAAACCTTATCCAAGCCCAAGCCCGTTCAATTAAATCCCATGACTTTAATTGATGTTTCATTCCTTGCACTTTGACCCCCTGTACTTTACTAGTTAATTAATTAACTATTAATTAACTGGTCCGTTAAATATTAAACTTAATATTTAATTTCCCTTTAAATAATAAATAACTATCTATTATTTATTTCTCTCTCAAATAATTAATTCCACTGATTAATTATTTCCACACAAGTATTGGTAAATTCCAAACTGTTCTAATTGGGTGTGTAGCAGTGTGTCCCTTTAGTCTCTTATAACATTGGACACAATATACCCATTAATTATCTCTGCATATAATCCAACAGACTCCCACTTGTGCAAGATAAGTAATAGTTACTGTACACTGCTAGCCTAAGGAGGTCCCTAGCCAGACGCTTAGGATAACCAGGTTATAAGAACTCTTATACCCCAAAGTAACATGTGATAAAGAAAACTCTCAAAGTCAACTGTTTAAGAGCAATCTATCATAAATAACTGTTCATGAACTAACTATCATAAACTACCTGTTTATGAATGGGTATGGTTTTTATAGGTTTGTCCCTTACAACACGATATTTCAATTTTGAGCATGAGCATGGAGAGTGTCAACTCAAAATCTCAAGAATTATTTCATGACAGACTTGATTTCAAAAACTGCGTGATAAACGACAAAGAACAGATCAGTTCGTTTGGGCACAACCTTGCACTTACCAACTTTTAATCAGTCAAGGGGCCCAGAAATATCTCTCCTAAAAAGGAGGTGCAAATACCTTCTTGCATATTTGTGTTTGGCAATACGGCTCCCACTGAATATAGATACGCCCCTTATAGCCACCCTGTTACGGCGTGGCGTTAGGACGCACTAAGGAGACAACAGTTACTGCATCCCAAACCAAATACCTCAGGTTTAAGGATAACCTATGTGGTAAGATACTTTTGACACGAATCCACGAAGTATTTTTCACGGTGGGTCAATCCATTATTCGTAACCCTAACGAATATCGGTCAATTTTGGTCCGCAAAAACCTTTTGCAGCTATATTCGATATACCTTCGAATCTACCTCAAAATTATGATGACTTTACAACCCCATCAAGGTTCCCACCAAGATAAGTAGTCACGGATAATGTTTTGAATAAACCAAGTTTATTCTTGGATGAGCTAAAACATACAAAATGGTGAAGAACAATGAAACTAATTTCTGCACCCTCCATATTCCACCCTGGAATAAAGATGCATAATTTCTACCATTTCATTGACTCTGAATTACTTATTATTTTACATTGTAACTTATCATGAATTACAAGGAAAATAATATGATTATAAACCAAAAACACAAGATTAGTATCTCGAAGTACTCCTTCTTGGTTTTGCTAGAAGTTGTTTTGCAACCTAAAAACAATTCTAGTCTTACTTATTTTATAAATTCCTTAAACTTGGGGAACCGGAAATAACTCCAAAGTTTCAGAGTTTATAAAATAATCCCCTTGTAATAAAAACTTTAATTACACTTTTAGATGTATTAAATCTTACTAGATTCATACCCTTTTTGAAATGATAAATACATTTACACATACTTGTAAACTTAAGATTAGATCCCCAGTGTACACTAACACTTATCTAATTTCATTAATCAACTACCAACATTATGTTAGAGTATGCCCACTGACACACGTATGCCAATTGATCACTGCCGATGACGTATGAGCCTTTTGGGTCACACGTTGGGGGTTGATCTTGACAACTACCTAAAGTAGGAGGGTGAGAAAGAATAAATAATGATAGTTGGTAATCTGTACAGAGTTAGCGGCGCTATCTCTACCGTCGCTAACTCAGCCGCGCTCGCGGCGCTAACTATGGGCGGTTAGCGGCGCTATCCCTGGGCGGGTAGCGGCACAATACCATCTAACAGATTACAACTTTATTCTTTTCACCTCCACAATCCACCAATGCATGTGGGTGTAATCATACGACCTTGGCCGACCTTGGGGAGTCCTGGGGTCATGTTTGGGTCTATAAAATACATGCCACTCACTCTCTCTTACTCTCTTGACACATTTTGAGTTATTATACACTGAGAAACTTGGTAAGGTTGTCTAAGCTTGTGAGAAGAGCTTTGAGAGAGTTCCCTGGTGGTCTAAGGTGGTTGTTCCAGAAGCAAGTTCTAGTGTTGGACTTGACTCAAGGGGATGCTAATACACCAAGGTCACACATCTTCTCGGGGTGGACTTTGATAGTTCAAGGGGAAGTTCCAAGACATGGAGCCTTGCACTAAACAATCCAGAGACATTAAGGGTATATCACAGTTCCCTCTTTTCTGTTTAAGTTGCAAAATCTTAGTGTAGAGCTTGGTACTTCATTTGGGGTTCATCATGTGGTCTTGTTCATGCTTTTAAATTTCAATTTTGTTCTTGTTTGCTTCCGTTGTTCTCAACCACGAACCCCAACAGTGGTATCAGAGCCACCTCTACACTTGTTTTGCACTTGGTGGCTTGAAAAATCCGGACAAATGTGTTTTTCGTTCTGTCCAGTAGTTAGCAGCGCTAACTCTTTGAGGTTAGTGACGCTAATGACAGTCTGGATAGCGGCGCTAACTCTTTTATAGTTAGCGTCGTTATACTGTTATGGTAGCGGCGCTAACTCGTTATAGTTAGCGGCGTTAACCTTGTCTGGCAGAATGCATGTTTTGCTTAAAAATCAATTTTGTTTGGATTTTTGGCTCGTTTGTACTTTCTGGAATTTTTCCATAATTTGGGTTTTGATATGATTAAGTTGCCTTATGTCTTGGTTGGTGTATTTATATGTGGATTGTCATTTTGGCATGAAAATGGTTAATTACATATAATTACATTGTGTATATTTGAATATGTAATTTTGACTTGTTTAAGGTTCCTAATGCATATGTACATAGGATTATTAGTTCCTTAAGTGTTTAAATAATCCTAACCAAGACATATAAGATTTACATGGTTCTTGTATGGCACACCATGTGTAGTTTTGTGGTTGTTTATGTGGTTGTATGAAATCTGATAACAATATAAGCCATAAGACCTATGTGATGTGTTTGGTTGTTTAAATTAATTTGTTCATTCATTTGGTGGGTTGTACCACAATGGTCTGTAATAATTATTT
Organism: Pulicaria dysenterica; assembly: GCA_947179395.2. Classification (NCBI taxonomy): domain Eukaryota; kingdom Viridiplantae; phylum Streptophyta; class Magnoliopsida; order Asterales; family Asteraceae; genus Pulicaria; species Pulicaria dysenterica. The sequence continues at coordinate 34,844,287 of OX359294.1, forward strand.
TTATTTATTCGGTTTATATATTTAACGGCTTGCATGCTGATTTTCTATTCTTTGTATTTGTTAGTATTAACTTAGAATAGATATCGTGGCTTACACGCCATTTCCTTTTAAATTTGTAAATTATAAAAGGAGAACCGAAGCAACCAACAAGGACCATGGAGGGTGTCTTGGCGGACTTGGATCAGGAGGTCGGTAGGAGACGCAATGGATCAAGTGGGAGGAGCACACATCAAGTCATTCGGATTTGTCCTTAGATGACTTAGTCTTGCCCATTGGCTCATGGGCAAGGTGCATAGGATTGGCTCGTTACCGGATATTTATTACATGTGTGATTGGTTTTATTTTGTACATTTTCTTGCGTGGTTGTTTAGGATCTTCGCATGCTAGAAAATTTTTCAAAATAATAAAACCAAAGAGTTTTAAATTGGTTTACAAAATCCGCGTGCCACATGGACAAGATATTGTTAAAATCGTTTTAACCGGGAAAAACAAAATCCCGTTTAAAAGTAAATCTCACACCACCCTTAAGATGACACCACCCGAATCTAGTGAAACAAGATCGGTCGTCGAGCTCTAGCCGAGGTCGGTTTTGTGTAACTATGTGGAAGGTGCGTGTGGCAACTCACAAGGTCGGTTGTAGAGCTTTAGCCGAGCCGGCCATTAGGCTAGAGTACCACCGTGTATCTTGACGGATGATTTACAATTCCAAGACTTAAAACACCTTGATAGTTGTCGAGCTCTAGCCGAGCTATTAAAGTGGATTAATGAGGAATGGTTTAAAGGGATCAAACATGCTGAATAGGTGCTATGAGTACCTAGGATCCCGCGAGTGTCTAAGAGTTGTAATCACAGATTGCAATTGGTAAAGTGTTTACCGGCCTAAAATAGCTCTATGAAGTGATCCGCGGTAAACCCGTCATAGATTAGGGTATTTTGAGGTTCTTAGCCCTTGTTAATATAATTTGTTTTTATAATTAGTGGGTAATTACTTTAACAAGGATTTAATACGTCTTAACTAACCAAATTCGTACTTTTCTTGTAGATGGCATCTACTAGCAACACCAACACCACAAACATGTCACTCCGTCCGTTTTTGGAGAAGGAGAAACTCACCGGACGGAATTTCATGGATTGGCATAGGACCTTGAGAATCGTCCTACGTCACGAAATAAAATTTGAGGTCCTTGAGTCACCTCTTCCGGAGGCTCCGGCAATCAACATGCCAAGGGCCTTGAAATATGCGAATGAAAAGCGTGTCAAAGACACAAATGATGTTACTTGCCTAATGCTTATGACCATGAGTCCCGAATTGCAAAGGAAATTCCAGAAAGTGAGTGCATATGAGATGATTTCTCAGCTGAAGGACATGTTCCAACAGTAGTCAAGGCAAGAGCTTTATGAGTGTGTCAAGGCTTTTGTCGGTTGTAAGATGCCGGAGGGCGGCAATGTGAGCTCCCATGTCCTTAAGATTAAATGGTACGTGGACCAACTCGAGGAGTTAGGCTTTCCCATGGGGAAAGAGTTGGCGGTTGAAATAATTCTCCAATCTTTGCCTCCGTCATATGGACCGTTTGTGAACTTCCATATGCATGGCATGCTCAAGACTACCGAGTCCGAGCTTGCCAAAGCAAAGCCCTCCACCTCTACTCCGTCCTAGCCATCAACGAAGGTGGTAGGAAAAGGAAGCAGCCCGCTTCCGGCTCGAAGGGAAAGGGAAAGGGAAAGGCTAAGGCGAAGTCATCAAAGCCTAAACCAAACCATACCCTGGAGCCGAAGGGGAAGCAAGTGGCAACGCAGTTCTGCTTGGAGAAGGGACACTACTGGCGTAGTTGCCCCAAGTACTTGGAGGAGCTCAAGAAGCTACGAGCAAAAGGTGTCGCTGCCTTCGTTATGTACATGATTGAACTCCAAAACACTTATACTTGTAAAACTTGGGGTTTAGACAGCGGGTTGATTGGATTAAGCCAGAGTACGTACACCTGGGGTTTAGACAGCGGGTTGATTGGATTAGAGCTAGTGGGAGCGTAGTTGTATTCCTAGTTCTTTATGTAGATGATATTTTATTAATTGGGAAAGACGTCCCAACTTTGCAAGGTGTAAAAAGCTGGCTAGGGAGTTGTTTCTCAATGAAAGATCGTGGGGATGCGGCTTACATCCTTGGTATTAAGATCTATAGAGATAGATCCCGCAGGTTGATTGGATTAAGCCAGAGTACGTACATTGACAAGGTCCTAAAGAGATTTAGGATGGAGGACTCCAAGAAGGGGTTCATACCTATGTCACATGGTTTAGTGTTGAGCAAGGCTCAAAGCCCGAGTTCCCCTGAGGAACGGGAAGTAATGAGGCGAGTCCCTTATGCTTCGGCAATATGCTCGATCATGTACACCATGTTATGTACTAGGCTTGATATATCTTGTGTATTGAGTATGACAAGTAGATATCAAGCCAATCATGGTGAGGCAAATTGGACGACAGTGAAGAACATTCTCAAGTATCTTCGGAGGACAAAGGAGATGTTCTTAGTGTATGGAGGTACGGAAGAGCTTCGGGTAACTAGTTACTCCGACGCTAGCTTCCAAACCGATAGGGACGACTGCCGATCTCAATCGAGGTTCGTGTTCCTACTAAATGGTGGTGCTATATCCTGGAGAAGCTCCAAGCAAGACACTGTGGCCGATTCTACTGCCGAGTCGGAGTATATTTCGGCCAGTGAAACTGCGAAGGAGGATGTGTAGATTTGAAAGTTCATCCAAGATCTTGGACTGGTTCCTAGTATTGCCGACCCTGTTGAGGTATTTTGTGACAACGAGGGTGCGGTCGCTCTAGCGAAGGAACCAAGGTCTCACCGACGCATGAGGTATATTCCGCGGAAATATCATTATATCCGGGACGTGGTCGAGAGTGGAGACATTGTTATCAGCAGAGTACACACGGATAGCAATGTGGCGGATCCGTTTACCAAACCTTTATCGCAGGCAAAGCACGATGCTCACATACGTGCTATTAGGATTAGATTTTCTAGCGATTTGGTTTGATCATGTATTTGCACATTTGGTTAGTATATTTGATGTATTTACCTTTTGGGAACATTAAGCAGTATTGTATTTATTGTATTTATCTATTATTAAATGGAGATTTAGTAATACGCAAGTTGCGGGTATTTCTTTAAATCTTTACTGTGTTCCAACTTAGCATGTTTTATTCTTCCCTGAATGCGTTTGCATTCTAAATGTTCACAGTCGGTCATTCTTCTAGGGAAGGAAGTATGAACTAAGACTGAGGGAAGTGATTGGTCATGTGTCCAATGGGGATTGGGATACGGGGACGCAATACATTGCCTGTACTTGAAAGTGTTTCAAGTGACTGGACGACCCACACCTGAGTTCACTTTATGGTACTTGTCATGAGTGAATCAGGATGATATTATCAATTCATCCTTATACTGGAGATGCATGTGCATGCATCACTTTGGTCTGCTTTGTTCTAGTTGCTTTCAAACGCAGACCGTAACTGGCTGTTCTAAAGGGAGTAGCTGTGTAGAGTGTGATCACTGTGATGAGCAATATAGTCAAAGGAATTTGTTCCTCTGATTAAGAGAGATATCCTTAGGCCCCTCGATGATTGGTCGCTGACATCAAAATGCATTGCCGTGCTTAAGTGTGCAATGATTAAGTATCTGATTGCAACTTGTATATTTTGGTCACCACCAGTCTAGATCGAGAAACATAATCGTGAACGAACGGAGAATGACTTAGTACCATGTCTCGTGTTCACTTGGATATCGCAAACAAAAGGATGTTTGATCCCTTATCTATAGGACCATTTCACACGGGTTGCAGTTTGGCTTTTTTGCTGAAGACAAAACCCATACTGACTTGGGGGCAGAGATGTCTTACTAGAGGTCGCTCTTTGTCTGTGATGCATTGGGTACGGTGAGTCGTGTGCAAGTGGGAGTTTGTTGGAGTATGCCTACTGACACACATACACCAATTGATCACTGCTGATGACGTATAGGCCTATCGTGTCACACGCTGGGGGTTAATCTTGACAACTACCTAAAGTAGGAGGGTGAGAAAGAATAAATAATGATAGTTGGTAATCTAGAAAGAGTTAGCGGCACTATCTCTACCGTCGCTAACTCAGCCGCGATCGCGGCGCTATCTATGGGCGGTTAGCGGCGCTATCCCTGGGCGGGTAGCGGCGCGATCCCCTCTGACAGATTACAAATTTATTATTTTCACCTCTACAATCCACCAATGCATGTGGGTGTAATCATACGACCTTGGCCGACCTTGTGGAGTCCTGGGGTCATGTTTAGGTCTATAAAATACATGCCACTCACTCTCTCTTACTCTCTTGACACATTTTGAGTTTATATACACTGAGAAACTTGGTAAGGTTGTCTAAGCTTGTGAGAAGATATTTGAGAGAGTTCGCTGGTGGTCTAAGGTGGTTGTTCCAGAAACAAGTTCTAGTGTTGGACTAGAGTCAAGGGGGTGCTAGTACACCAAGGTCACACATCTTCTTGGGGTGGACTTTGATAGTTCAAGAGGAAGTTTCAAGACTTGGAGCATTGCACTCAACAATCCAGAGACATCAACGGTATATCTCACTTCCCTCTTTCTGTTTAACTTGCAAAATCTTAGTGTAGAGCTTGGTACTTCATTTGGGGTTCATCATGTGGTCTTGTTCATGCTTTTAAAATTCGATTTTGTTCTTGTTTGCTTCCGTTGTGCTCAACTACGAACCCCAACATATTAATTATTTTGACTTTTGAACCCTTTTTAATCATATATAATTTTATTTAAGTCATAACATGACTTAAAAAAACTCGCAATGACATCCTTATTAAGAACCTTTCAATAAGTCATGCGTTCCTTGGACTAGTTCCTTTTCAAGAACCTTTTATTTTAGACCATTTCTAAAATCATCCGACAATTATATAATTTAAAAGTTCATACTTGTATTTATCATACTAGTTAGATCAACCTTGATAACTTGATAAATACACTAGTTAGGTGCTCCCACTATCTTTTATGAAAAAGTGCATTACTTTAAAACACCCTTTTAGACTTAGTCAATCTTTGACTAATACGTCTAAAACTTGTGTTAGAAACACTTGCTCTTAAAACCAGTTTTTGTGAAAAATTTAATCGTTTTATGAAACCAGAACTTGGATCTCCCACCTTTCCAATTACGGAAAGTGGTTTCATTAAACCCAAAACACGATTACAAGTATGTAACACTTGTAAAGGTATTTTAAATTTTTTTGCTTAAAACATTTAGTACTTTCTTAAATGTTTTATCAAAAACTTTCATCTAGAAATAATAACTATTATTTCTTATCTTATCATGCTCAATGCTTTGAACATTCATTTTTCATAAAAGTTCTTAAATACTTGTAAATTAGAAAGGCTTTCTAATTTTATAAACACAACTTGTTTATCTAAGCTTTTATATAGTGAGATTAATGTAATTACAACAATTACTGCATAAGATCATTATGAATCACCTATTAACTCAAAATTTGACTTATTAGTAACCTTTAGTCGCAACTGGTCTAACTTGATTAATGAAAACATACGTGCACGGATATCAGCCAAATAATTCAAATTTTAAAAACTTAAACCATAATGTCAACCAATAGTTTGAAACAAACCAATCAAATCCAAAACTTTCAATAATAAGTTTAATAACTAGGAAAAAGAATTATTAAATATCGGGCCACTTCAATTTCCATCACCTCCTACAATAAACGATTGCAAGATATTAGAATACTCGTAAAAACTTTACAAGTGGAAAGTAACAAAGAAGCTAGTCACATGATACCTGAGGAGCCACAATTGCCTCTTGCTTCGTGAGCCTTCAGACAATCTCTCTTCCAGTGTCCGGTCTCGCCGCACCTGAAGCACCGATTCTCGGTTCTTACTTTGTTTGGCTTTGGTTTCTTGCCCTTGTTGTTATCACTAGCCCTGGGTGCATTCTGGCTGGGTTGGGTCTTACCCTTTCCCTTTCCGTTGCGCCCCTTCCTCTTCTTATTTCCACCATTGCCCATCATGAGAACGTCCTTAGACTTGGTCCCGATACTCTGCTCCGCAGTCTTAAGCATAGAATGCAGCTCCACCACGGATTTATCCATGTTGTTCATGATCTAGTTGACTATAAAAGGCTTATAATCGTCTGACAACGAGTTGAGTATCGTATCCGTTGCTAACTGCAACGGTACTGGGTGCCCAAGTCTCTCTAGGTGGTCCATATACCCTTTCATTTTCATGACATGGGTACTGACCGACGTCCCCTTTACCATCTTGCACAAGTTAAATGATCTAGTGGCATCATAACGCTCCGTGCGGGCTTGCTCCTGGAACATATAACTCAGCTGGCAGATCATGTCGTAAGCAGAAGTCTCCATCATGCTTGACTGCAACTCAGGTATCATATATTCAAGCATGAGGCAACTAACATGAAGGGCGTCATTGGAGCGCTTCTGATAAGCCTCCTGACGTCTGCCCTAGCATTGTTGGCAGGGGGATTTCCCAGAGGTTGTTTTAGGACGTACCACTTTCTCTCGTGCCTCAGCACGATCCGGAGACTTCTCTCCCATGTGAGGAAGTTTGGTCCAGTGAGCTTATCCTTCTCTAGGATAGAGCGAAGTGAGAGGTTGTTAGTATTGGTAATGTTGGTTGCCATCTACAAATTAAACACTTAAGGATAAATGAGCCTTTTTCTAGGTTTAAATACTTAAACCTTATCCAAGCCCAAGCACGTTCAATTAAAGCCCATGACTTTAATTGAAGTTTCATTCCTTGCACTTTGACCACCTGGACTTTACTAGTTAATTAATTAACTAGTCTGTTAAATATTAAACTTAATATTTAATTTCCCTTTAAATAATAAATAAATATTTATAATTTATTTCTCTCTCAAATAATTAATTCCACTTATAAATTATTTCCACACAGATATTGTTAAATTCCAAACTGTTCTAATTGGATGTATAGCAGTGTGACCCTTTAGTCTCTTATAACATTGGACACAATGTACCCATTAATTATCTCTGCACATAATCCAACAATAAGTAGCCGTTTCGAGTGCATAACCCCAGAACGACATTGGTAGACTAGTTTGACTCATCATATCTCGAACCATGTCAAACAAGGTTCTATTCCTCCTTTCCGATAAACCATTCCACTGTGGCGTATACGGAGGTGTGAGTTGTGAAACAAACCCACATTCCTTTAGATGACCGTCAAACTCTAGGCTCAGATATTCACCACCCCGGTCAGGCCGAAACAGTTTTATCTTCTTGTCAAGATGGTTCTGTACTTCATTATGAAAATTGTTTGAAGAAATCAAAACTTTCAGACTTGTGTCTCATCAGATACACATAACCATACCTACTGAAGTCGTCAGTAAAGGTAATGAAGTACCGTTATCCTCCCCTGGCTTCCTGAATGAAAGGACCACACACATCTGTGTGTATAATTCCTAGAAATTCCTTTGACCTTTCATTCAAACTGTCGAAAGGTTTCTTTGTCATCCTGCCGGACAAATAAGATTCGCAATTGTCAATTGATTCAAGATCAAATGATCCCAGAACTCCATCACTATGAAGTTACTCTATGCGTTTCTAATTTATGTGTCCGAGCCGACAATGCCAAAGGTAAGTCTGGTTCAAAGTGTCCCTTGACCTTTTACTTATATGATAGATTTCCTTGTCATCTTCTAGATTTATCATGTACAGAGCATTTTGTGAACTTGCTTTAAAATAGAATAAATCATCTTTAAAGCACAAAATTGTTTTACCTACCGACTGATAGTTAAAACCACTATCTATTAATATATCATACGAGATTACATTTTAATCAATCTAGGAACGTAAAAAAAATTCTCTAGTTCTATGATTAATCCTGAAGGTAGCCGAGAAAATAGGTTCCTACAGCTTCAGCACCAATGATGGAGCCTTCGCCTACCTGTAGGTCCATGTCCTCCTTCCTTAGTTTTCTACTTCTCTCGAATCGCTGTAAATGATTGCAAATGTGATGACCACATCAGGTATCGAGTACTGATATTGGCAGAATTATACATAAAATATATATCTGATATCTGCCAATATCTGTTTTAAATAAATAAAATATAGCCAAAATGAGCTTTAAATGCTTTCTTATTTTATTCAAGGCTATTTCAGGTACACAATACGGAAAAATGGATAAAACGCGTCGAAACGAGAAAACACCGCGCAAAAGGCGAAGATATTCTGAAAAAGCTATTTACGCGGCGCGTACCTTATCTTCTTCCGCGACGCGGACCCAACCTTCTAGAATGCAAGTTGTTAGTGCAAGTTGCAAAGGAATCTTGTCAGGGAATCTTGTCAGGCGTTTTTACGCGCCGCAGAAACCGATCATTACGCTGCGTGTAAATTCGTTTTCACGCCTATAAATAGCAAGCCAAGCTTCATTCCGAAAACACACCTTTAGACCTCTCTTACAACCCTTACACCTTCCAGAGAGCAAAACATACCAACACCTCCACACACCTTCCAGACACTTTTCCACACTTCTTCACCACTCCAGGCGAGTTCAGGTGACTCCAGGGGGCCTTCGGGCTGCTCTGGAGGTTTCCTCGCCTCTTATCCATGTAAATACGTAGTTTGTAGTGTAGGTTTGTAGTTTTCGTAGCTGTAGTTGTTTTTCTTTTATCGGAAACGAGTTCCAGCAAGTTTGTACGAGTCAGGATGCTGTCCAGATGTATTTCTACCTTGTATAATACAAACTGGTATTCTCTTTTCTTTATTTTCGCTTCGTTACAATGAATCCGAATTGATATAAATATGTAGTTGTTATGCATAGGATTATATTATGATTTTATTTAAGACTTGGTATTTCTGAAATAATGAAACATTATAATTAGTTATTTTGTATAAAACTATCAGTTCATGCGGGTATTCGTCATCGTAAGTGTTGAAAAACCATTTGCTTAGGATATCTGTATCCTTATACATATATATTCAAACAGACTCATATTTATATGCATTTGCTCATGGACCCAGTTGAGGTGTATGATACGTATAAGTCTGGTATGTGTATACATGGACATTTGCTCATGGACCCACTTGGTATGTGTATGATACATATATATCTTCTTTCCGGATGTTGACAAACAATGGTAATTATCCTGTCTATTATTTCATTAGGAGATAAATACTGACCTTTTAAGTAAAACGGGATAACACCCGGGAAGCGAGGTTTTATCTAACCGGTATTTTAATAATACAGGGATTAAATCAGAGTTACCTTAAGATCATTTTGTACTGATAAAAGATTGGTACCGAATCAACTTTAGAAATCATCTTAATAATTTCATTCATTTTATAACCGGATTAGCTAACGCTACTATTAATATTGATTTGGAGGATTCGTGACTTGGCACTTTCTTTTATTTCCTGTTTTATTTATTTTTCCTGCCTAGTATTTAGTTTAGTTTTATCCTCACCTATCTATCTAACTAGACAGCAGTTTGGAATAAGAGTAGCCATAGCTTTTACGCTTACCCGTGTTCGATATAAATCATCGGTCTTACCAGCACATCTTGCTACACGCGATGGGTTCTCTGCCCAGTCGTGCCGTGTGCATTTGTACCGTTGTGAAATCCGGTCCGCACCTAAACGAGCATACCAGATTTTTGGCGCCGCTGCCAGGGAAGGTAATAATATGGTAAATTATTCTAACTGTTGATTTAGTTTTGCAGTCTTGAAAATCTGACTATAAAAGATTACGCATTTCAAAGCGTTATTCTGTTCGTTTACATACCGTACGAATAGTATGTAACCCGAATAAATGGTTTGTTTTTCTTTTGTTTTATTTTTTCTTAATAAAATGATGTGTGAGATTTCTGGTCTCAGAATCGAAATTATGATTAATACGCATATGCTGACAGTCAGCTCAGCAACAATACCAAAATTTTGATCTGCAAAATAGGGGAGTTCTCTCTACTTCACTTTAATCTATTCATGCTTTTGAGTACAATGATGACATTGTACAATTTTAAGTGTGGGTAGAGATATCCATATTTCTTGTTAAATTTGTCTAAAATCCCCAAAATTTCAAAAATTTTGCAAAATTCTCAGTTTTAATTTGTAAATTAATTCAAAATTCAAATTTAAATTTTTTCGCATTTATGATTATTTGTATGAAATTTTTAATTAAATTTATATGAATTCAGATTACATAATAAATGAATATTATTCGAGATTTCACGACTTAGCATAAATACAACCTGTACTTAAATTGAGTGTTTGATCTTATCAGTTGTTATCATTAAACACTGAATTCTTTTGCTGTGAGAATGTCTAAATTGCATATATTTCAGAACTTGTTACTGAATTCTTTTCGAAACCACCAAAATGAGAACTAGACTATTGCACTGATAGAGGCCGTCTTTCTTTTTAAAAACCCGTTATTTTAAACCTTTTTCTTTCAAACTTAGATAATCTCAATTTTAGATTATTTAATTTATTTTATTTTTAACCCTTTTTCAGCACAATGCTCATTTTTAGCATTCGATACCCTAGTTAACCACTTTGAGCCTTAACCTTTCATTTCATCACCTATGTTTATTCCATTTTTAGTCTATTTTATTTTTGAGTTCCAGAATTAATTAAACCAATTATATGCTGCTAAGTTTCATTTTGTGTTCCTATATTCTTCAGTTGTTCATGCACCGATTAGCGGGACATGAAAAGTTAATATCTTTGGTCTATCCGTTGCATATAGCTGAATCCAAAAATCCATAAAAATTAGAAAATCAGAAAAATGAGAAATTTCAGTTTCTTGACATACCTTTCTTCAGCTATTTTTAAGGTTGTCATACATTGAGTAGTAGTTTTTTCTTCAGTATTGCCTGAGTGAATAACTGTCATTCAGAAGATTCTGATTCCATTACAGCTTGATGAATTGTATTCTTAACAAAAATATTGTGATATTCCTGTTCCATAGTTCAATAAAAGCAGTTTATTCGGTTTTTAATTTGATCTCTGGATTCTTATTTTAGCCACTTTTAAAAATCCCTTTTTCCTACCCTTAACCCATAGCCTTTTATATTTTAACCCCAAAAGTCCTCTTGACAGTTCTAAACTCTCTAGTGGTATAGATTTGATTTAGATACAAGCATATGGTAATATTGCATTTCATGACATTTTGTGTGATTCACTATATTGATATAAACCTTATACACTTGAGTGATAGAGCGAACCACCTGGTGAGAATGCAAAAGTCGTGTAAATATTTGAATATATTTTTCCTAACTTAATAAATGCTAATATCTGAATCATGTGAATTTTGTTAATATTTCTCCTTTAATTATATTTTTCAAAAATTTAAAGATTTGTTTTTTATTATATTTACAGTTATGCTTGAGGACAAACATATCCTAAGTGTGGGGTAATTGATATTGGCAGAATTATACATAATATATATATATCTGATATCTGCCAATATATGTTTTAAATAAATAAAATATAGCCAAAATGAGCTTTAAATGCTTTCTTATTTTATTCAAGGCTATTTCAGGTACATAATATGGAAAAATGGATAAAACGCGTCGAAACGAGAAAACACCGTGCAAAAGGCGAAGATAATCTCAAAAAGCTATTTACGCGGCGCGTACCTTATCTTCTTCCGCGACGCGGACCCAACCTTCTAGAATGCAAGCTGTTAGTGCAAGTTGCAAAGGAATCTTGTCAAGGAATCTTGTCAGGCGTTTTTACGCGCCGCGGAAACCGATCATTACGCGGCGCGTAAATTCGTTTTCACGCCTATAAATAGCAACCCAAGCTTCATTCCGAAAACACACCTTTAGACCTCTCTTACAACCCTTACACCTTCCAGAGAGCAAAACACACCAACACCTCCACACACCTTCCAGACACTTTTCCACACTTCTTCACCACTCCAGGCGAGTTCAGGTGACTCCAGGGGGCCTTCGGGCTGCTCTGGAGGTTTCCTCGCCTCCTATCCATGTAAATACGTAGTTTGTAGTGTAGGTTTGTAGTTTTCGTAGCTGTAGTTGTTTTTCTTTCTTCGGAAATGAGTTCCAGCAAGTTTGTACGAGTCAGGATGCTGTCCAGATGTATTTCTACCTTGTATAATACATACTGGTATTCTCCTTTCTTTATTTTCGCTTCGTTACAATGAATACGGATTGATATAAATATGTAGTTGTTATGCATAGGATTATATTATGATTTTATTTAAGACTTGGTATTTCTGAAATAATGAAACATTATAATTAGCTATTTTGTATAAAACTATCAGTTCATGCGGGTATTCGGCATCGTAAGTGTTGAAAAACCATTTGCTTAGGATATCTGTATCCATATACATATATATTCAAACAGACTCATATTTATATGCATTTGCTAATGGATCCACTTGAGGTGTATGATACGTATAAGTCTGGTATGTGTATACAGGGACATTTGCTCATAGACCCACTTGAGGTGTTGAACTGATATATTATCTTAATACTAAATATATATCTTCTTACCGGATGTTGACAAACAATGGTAATTATCCTGTCTATTATTTCATTAGGAGATAAATACTGACCTTTTAAGTAAAACGGGATAACACCCGGGAAGCGAGGTTTTATCTAACCGGTATTTTAATAATACAGGGATTAAATCAGAGTTACCTTAAGATCGTTTTGTACTGATAAAAGATTGGTACCGAATCAACTTTAGAAATCATCTTAATAATTTCATTCATTTTTAACCGGATTAGCTAACGCTACTATTAATATTGATTTGGAGGATTCGTGACTTGGCACTTTCTTTTGTTTCCTGTTTTATTTATTTTTCCTGCCTAGTATTTAGTTTAGTTTTATCCTCACCTATCTATTTAACTAGACAGCAGTTTGGAATAAGAGTAGCTATAGCTTTTACGCTTACCCGTGTTCGATATAAATCATCGGTCTTACCAGCACATCTTGCTACAGGCGATGGGTTCTCTGCCCAGCCGTGCCGTGTACATTTGTACCGTTGTGAAATCCGGTCCACACCTAAACGAGCACACCAAGTACCCATGATTCAAATGAAGTAACTAATCAATCTATCACAAAGATACCTGACTCGTCGGTAGAACCGGCGTCCAGCTGATCAATGTCGAGTGAGTGTTCGCAAATTTCCTTGCTACTGCAAACTGGGCAACAAACGTCTAGTAGCTCATCAATCCAGTTGTCTTCCTGCATTGACTCAACTACTATTGCATCAAAGGGGTACGGGTGACCTGGTCATCTATGCACATTAAGAACTCGTGCATACCAACAACTGTTGTATCTGGTTCACCAAACTTGTACACTACCTCTGCCTGATAGCGGTCAGTTAGGGTACCGACCAAGAGCATCACAAGTTCATGCTCAGTGACTTGTGATCCCAGAATCAATAAGCAATCAAACAACCTTCTCATGTTAATGAGATGATCGCTCAATGACTAGTCTTCTTTCATCCCCTGTGAAAGAATATCCTTCATGAGCAGAAAGCGTCCATAGCGCTCACTATCCTTGAAACGCTCCTCTAAGCCCGACACGACCTCAAAAACCGATTTATTCTTGAGTTCATCAGAATACTCAGACTCTGTGGAGAGTATCAGAATTGACATGACGTCAGATTCATCAGACATATACTTATAATATGTATCATATTATCCATCCTGAGTAGAATAGTTAGGTTGTGCTGGAGGAGGTTTGTCTAATGTGTACAGCCTTCCATGCACCCTTAGGATATTCCTAAAGTGCAACTTCCAAACCATAAAGTTTGGACCTGAAAGCTTCCACTTGCTCATGATGAGGCTAAGAGACTCCTCGGGTGTATAAAACGGTATAACAAATAATATTGACATCTACAGAAAAAGCAAGAAATAAACATTTTAGTAATTTAATTCCTCTAAAATAATTTATAACCCTTTAAATAAATATATTTTAGAATAGGATTCATATTTCACACGGGCCGGTGCACGGTTTGGGCACGACAACACCGACCCCGTGATATTTTTGGTGGGTATAAACCATACCGACCGTGTTTAAACCAAAACACGATTCCTACATCCTTGGGACATTGAATGAAACAATAATTCGTACATATTTAGTCCTCCTTAATGCACTTTGGGCCCGTCACATCAGTGAATCACCAAAATAGACCTCACCATCTAAGACGGGGTGAACTCTGACCCGTCACATCAGGGAATCGCAAAGTCTTTCACCCCCTTCCCACATCAGTTTGAACCACGGTGTGCACGGTTTAGGCACGACAACACACCGAAGTACTGGGAGCAGGAAATGTGTACCATTAGATGGGTAGCACTACTGGTCTAAGATTTTGAAAGGGTTAACTTGTTTGAAAAACATTTTTCCAGTTTTAACCATTTTACAAAACTTGAAAAACTTATAACCTTTTTTAAGTGAAAAAACTTTTCAACATAAAAATATCCTTTATATATGTATATGGTTTTTAATGATGTGCGTGCACTATATAATTAAATCACAACCACGCAATTAATAATAGTAATAATAAGCCAACACACACAACGCCTTTGACCATCACTGGTTCTTTAAAAAAGTACCCCTATGGTCAAACCCTAAAGTAGATCATAAACAACACACAAAGGCATGAATCTGATGCTGATGCTCCCACTGGCTCCAGCATCCATGGCGTCCTCTCTCCTTCGTCTTGATCCTTGTCTTGATTGGCTGCAAAAATTACATTTACAAATATCAAACTAACCTATTACAATTTTGATAAAAAAACTAATACCCCTATTACATAATAATTCAAAGGCACGCATGCCCGCTAAATCTAGTACTTATACATAATTGAATAGGGGTTGTAAGTGGCACACATGCCTCCCCACACCAGATAAAAATAAATGTAAACCAATCCACGAACAATAAAGTAAACAACCACAAACTTGATCCACTAGGTTTAAGTCGTTTGGCTTAAAAGTAATATTCAACCAATCACGTACTAATAATTAAATAATAATACACGCATTATAAACCACCATACATATATATAAATCCGGGCAGATTCAAACTTGAATCTATAACACCAAAACACCAACTGGTTTTGTGTTTATCCCAATATTTAACCTGTACCTGAAACTGGGCCTTTTGTTAAATATCACAAGTTGGATAATAAACAAAAAATACCACAAGGTTAAACATCAATTTTTTTGAAATAAATAATAATAAAGCTGGAAACTTGATTTAAAAATTCAAGAACTTTGAACTTTTAAATAACCACAAGTTTCACACACAATTTATACAAATATATATATAAAGCATGTAAACTGGAAACTTTATCCGGTTAAAAGTCAAAACTTTGACCTTTTACCATAAACCAAAGTTTCTCACATAATAAATGTATAAATAATTAAAACAAATAATCTGGAAACTGTAATTGGTTAAAAGTCATAAACCTTGACCTTTGACCAAAAACTAAGTTTCACGCAGTTAATATATATAAATAATATATAAACAGCAAACTGGAAACTTTAATGGTAAAAAGATCAGAACTTGACCCTTAAACCAAAAACAAAGTTTCACACAAATATATAAACAATATATTTAATCAGCAGAACTGAAAAATTAATCACGTAACAGATCAGAAACTTGATCCTAACCACAATACTAATTTTCGCAAATCATATATACATATATATCTATGTATATATTAGAAATTCTAAATAATTCAAGATTTCATCTACACAATTTTCAATATCTTCTCTTTCAAGAAGTGAAGGTCCCTAAATGGGTTTTGGTTCTAAACCTAACGTGGGTGCTGGTTTAACGAAAGTTGATGTTTCATCCTCTGTATGTTATTCTGGCTCCTCAAGCAGGTCAGTGTAACACTCCAGAATATCTCCATCAGACTGCACATCTTCTCTCGATTTCACCTCCGCATCGGTCTCAAAACACAAACTCTCGTCTGAATCAGAGTTGTCTAAATAGTACGGTTCAGGACTAACTTGTTGCTCCTCGGGCAAACCAATCGGGTGGTCATCCTCATCATCTTTAATAACGAAGTCGTAATCATCCGACTTAATGCCATCATCATAAAACTCGTTCAACAGATCTGTGAGGAAGGATTCCCAATGGATTGGTTCATCATTGTTGTAGATCATATTCGTAGAAAAGACATCGCAGGTCACGAAGAAAGACGAGCAAAACTACTAAAGTAACTTCCTTTGAGCCAAAACACGTAGGAAGGATCGTTTAATACAAAAATTAATATAAGTAAATCAAATGAAACTGTTCCCCGGCAACGGCGCCAAAAACTTGATGTGCTAAAAGCATACCAGTTTTAAATTATAAAATCCGTTATTATTTTACGTACGACTATGACACAAATAGGTAAGAGGACCTGATCGTATTATAGTATAGAAAATAAGTACGGGTGTTAAACTCAAGGGGAACGAGTATGATTTGATAAAATTATACTAACTTAAATATTAAACTAAACTAAGCTACTAAAATGCAATAAAATAAATAAAGCAAATAAAGGGGGGATTTGTATTGTTTTTGTAAGATATCAACCAACTAACACCCCCAACAACCCTAGAAAGCACCTAAAACAAACCAAAGAAACAAGAAAGCAAATAAGCAAAGAACTTGGAAATCATATAATATAATGCACACCTTTTCTCCTTAGATTCGATTACACTCTTCTCATAGAAATTAGATTCATGGTAATAAAATCTAAATGATACGTAAGCATTCATGCATCGATTTCTATAATAGTTAAAACCTTGGTCCGGTTATAACCGTCTAATTACACTAATTAATAACCTTTATGGTCAAAAGCGCGATTAAGAAGTATAATTAGCCAATTAATTCGATTAACAAGTAAAACTCTAACCTTTAATGATTGTATGATCAACAAATCATAGAACTAACATATAACGGCCTATTACATGTGAGAATACATATTACAGTTTCTATCTTTTAGATGTTTAACCCTAGGATTTGTTTAATCACTAGTCATGAACCCTAATGATAATAGATATTCATGATTCAAGTAAAATAAAGAGAATGGTCATCAACTTTATAAAAACTCAGCCTATAAACATCATAAAAACAGATCCTAAAACATGCATAAACTTAGATTAAACAATACTTTAATTAAACATGAATTAAGCATCAAAACCATAAATTAAATCAACCATAATTAAAGTTCATCTCCTCTAGGGAGAAAAAACAGAAGTCTAGCCAGAACAATCATGCCTAAGCTCTGGAATTCATTCAAAAACACAAACATGATGAAAAAGAATGATAAAAACCGTAAAATCCAAATGTTCCAAGTCTTGATCTTCACTTTTATCTTCAATCTAAGCTCCAATGCTCCAAGTTATGCTCCAAGCTTCTCTGGATGTTTTAAGGGTGTTTCCAGAGGTTTATGGTGGGGAATAGTCGGATGAAATGTTCAAAACCGGATAAGAATGATCAAATTTATAGATATGAGTTTCTGCGCAAACGTGTCACGTTTGTTAATAAAACGAGTCTCGTTCCACATAATTCTCGCGTTATCCTATTTTTAAGAAATTGAATTCCGGCCTATCTCAGAAAACGCGTCGGGTTTGGTGAATAATGACCATAAAAGTGATTTTTTTCCCTCTGATTCTAGTTTCCGTGGTCTTTTGAATCACCTCAATTCGATCTTGTATGAGTGAGATATGATCAAAACAATGGAGGTGTGTCGGATTAGACAACTTTTCTGAAACTTTAACTTTTCTCCACTATTTGCTCAAAACTTCTTGTTATCCGTCTTTTTAACCTGAAAATCATCAATTAAAGATATTAAGTATCTTTTTACTTATTTAAGAGCAATAATAGGTTAAAGTAACATAGATATCGCTTAAAATATATAACTAAATATGCCTATATCAGTTACCAAATATCGGCCAACCATTACAAAACACAAATAACATAACCAAAACATATACAAATGTGTTCCCTAAATTCAGTAATGTAAATTATATCCAAGCATAGCACCCGTCCTCACCAACACCAACTAATTACCTGTTGGTAGGAAGGGTACATGGAGGGGTTAGCTATAAATAGCTAGTGAGCAACAGTTAATCATAAGTGTCATAACAAGAATACCATATGATGAATATCTTATCATGTATTAGTAAACAAGTCTATCCTAACATATTGTGAAGCAGAAGTTAGTCAGCAGGAACCACGTCTTGCAAGGTAGCGAACCCGGCTCAATGGTCCTGACTGGGGAAACCGAATACTTCCACCGCGCCAGTAGAGAAGCGGGTAGCGGTCCACCATTGTGTTAACGGGAACATTTGCCAATTGGGATCCGTGGGAACTGAGAGACCATCATCAAGTTCAGGGACGAAGGTTTTGCAAGAACCAATATTTGCGATCTGCAAATCACCGTACATCATAGCTGACAGCACAAGGC
This sequence comes from Pulicaria dysenterica, assembly GCA_947179395.2. Lineage (NCBI taxonomy): Eukaryota > Viridiplantae > Streptophyta > Magnoliopsida > Asterales > Asteraceae > Pulicaria > Pulicaria dysenterica. Next base: position 34,862,753 of record OX359294.1, read on the forward strand.
CACAACTAGATCCAGACAAGCTGGCCCCAAACATCCAACAAAGTGCCGACACTAACACACATTGGCCTACAAAAGCCATAGCATAACAAAATTGGCCTATAAAATGTTGGGAAATTTTTTAAGTAATGGAAACTGTTGGACATGCAAAGGTAAAACTGTTAGAGGAAATTTGTGAAAACAGTTGAAAACTGTTAAGTGAAGTATGAAAACAGTTGTGACTAACAGTTGCTGTGAGCTTTACAACAGTTAGTACAAAGTTCAGAACTGTTAGTTCAAGTATTTACAACTGTTAGAAGACCTTGAAGAGAAGACTGTTAGAAGAAGACCAGAACTGTTTCATTCAACAAACAGTTTCAGTTGAGCTATTCATGGAAAATGCTATCTTTGTGGATTTGAAGTATATCTTTATCAAAGTCGATGATTATCAAGATTATCTCAGAAGATAGAAGATTACCTAACAGTCAACTTATCAAGGAGGATCAAGAGTCTATAAATACTCGATTAGAATATTGTTACTATACATATAGATCTCTTGTTCGTATTGATTTGCATTCATTCGTATTGTTATTTACTTTCAGAAAGTATTTTAGCCTCTAAGTTTCTTTTGAAACCTAAGAACAAATTGTGTTCTTTGTCTAACATAAGAAGTTAGATTGGAGGTGTAGATGAATATTGTAATCGTTATTGATTATTTATAAACATCTTTGTTTGGCAGTATTTTGTGATTATTGATTGAATTGTTTTTGTGTTGAAAACCTGTATAATCAATTGAGTGTGATTCCGCAACTTCTTAATTGATTGTGATCAAAACTATAGATTGTCTTTTTAACAACTAGGGATAACTTCTTATGTTAGACGAAGAACACAATTTGTTCTTAGGTTTCAAAAGAAACTTAGAGGCTAAAACACTTTCTGAAAGTAAATAACAATACGAATGAATGCAAATCAATACGAACAAGAGATCTATATGTATAGTAACAATATTCTAATCGAGTATTTATAGACTCTTGATCCTCCTTGATAAGTTGATAGTTAGGTAATCTTCTATCTTCTGAGATAATCTTGATAATCTTCGACTTTGATAAAGATATACTTCAAATCCACAAAGATAACATTTTCCATGAATAGCTCAACTGAAACTGTTTGTTGAATGAAACAGTTCTGGTCTTCTTCTAACAGTCTTCTCTTCAAGGTCTTCTAACAGTTGTAAATACTTGAACTAACAGTTCTGAACTTTGTACTAACAGTTGTAATGCTCGCAGCAACTGTTGGTCACAACTGTTTTCATACTTCACTTAACAGTTTTCAACTGTTTTCACAAATTTCCTCTAACAGTTTTACCTTTGCATGTCCAACAGTTTCCATTACTTAGCAAATTTCCCAACAATCTCCCCCTAACTTAAAGTATTGAACAATACATTTAAGTTGTTTGTTTTAAGGGTTCAACCATAGAACAATTAACATAAGCAAAGAAAATATTAACATTAATTATGCAAAGTCAAACTGTTACAATCAAAATATAAAAAGAAAAATTACTTTTTACTTGATTCGATGAGCTCCAACCTTTCCTTCACCCTCTTTATCAGATCTTCCTTCATGTTAGCAGGGCCATAGAACTTTGCTTTCAACATATACATAAGCTTTATTTTACCATGTTCAATAAACTCAAAATCAAACCACTGAGTTTTTCCCTTTCCTATTACCATATGATAAACTATTGATTTGTCATATACCTTCATAGAAACTATTGGGAAGGTTTCATCAATTATCAGCATGGGCATTATTCCTAGTGGATTGCATATACTCGTTAAATGCCTCATCAAAACTCTGATTTCAATCTCAGCAGCTTCCCCATAGTGACTAGTTCCATATTCATACATCTCTTGTATATCCCTTCTAGTCACATTCTCCATTAGATTATTGAAGCTAGCATAGCTTTCTATTGGCTCTACTTCTCTTACAATGGTCATCCCTTTCTTCCCAGTTTCAATCCTCAAAAATTCAAATCTCCACTCAGTAATGTGGGATTTTTGGCCTAGATGCTCTGTCACAAGTTTATTTATTCTTTCTTCCACATCCACCCTGAGTCTGTCTTGTAGGATTGTTTGAACCATACCAGCTTTAGTTTGAACTGTTTGGGATTGTTGAGACATTTGAGGTTGAGCTATTTGCTTTTTCTTTTCAGCTGCTGGCTTGGGAGATGGAACAGTTTTCTTCATCACAACTCGTTTTCTTTTGACTCCCTTACCAGCTTTCTTTGCCTTCTCTTCTTCATCTATTTTAGCAGTAAATTCGGCAGCAAGCTGTTGAGCCAATTCAAGATCTTTCTGTTCTTGTTGCTTAAGCTCAGCATCCAGCCTTTGTGCTACTTCACGATCATGCTCTTCTTGTTGTTCTTTGGTGAGCGTTAGCTTAGGAATATCAACTACAATCTCCTTTCCCTTACCTAGCACAGGGGGCCTCTTTTCCTCTTTCTTTCCTTTAATAATTGCAATGCCTTTAAACCCTTGCTTAGGTGCAAGTGGTTCCAGTTTTCAGACTTTGACATCTAACCACCCATCATCTATTTTTTGAGCCATCTTGAATGTGCTAATGTTAAGAGTTTGAGCACCTATTTCAATCAGATGATTTTGCTTAACCTTTGACCATGCTTTGAAAACCTCAGTTGTTGGATAGTCTCCTGTCATAATCATCTTGTTTATCAACACCCTATCCACTACTGACAACCTTTCTTCTTCTTCAACTGGTTGAGCACTTGCAGCTGTTTGTTGAACTGGAGCAACTGTTGGTTCTGAAGTTGCAACTGTTTGTGTATCTGGTGCAACTGTTAGTTTAGTCTGCACAACTGTTTCAACAACTGTTGGTCGAATTACTATTGGCTTTAAAGATTATCAGGCTAATGAACTGCCAATGGACTATGATAGAAAGTATCATAAGTGGGAAAAGGAGCAGCTTCAGGAAGAGATTGATAATCTTAAGAAAAAGCTGAGTGAGAAAGAAAGTAAGGTAGAAGAGTTAACCAAGAAGCTGGAAGGTGTAGACATAGATTTAAGTATGTTCAAAGCAACAAATCTTAAACTTGAAACCTTATTACAATCTCAAATCAGAGATAAGGTGAAAACAGGTTTAGGATACAAACAGACCCCACCTCCATACAATCACAATTACATAACTCCCATGTCTGATGTAGCTGATAGGTATGTCAATGAACCATTAGAAGCAGAGTTGAAGTCAGCTGATCGAAAACTTGAAAGTGAAGAAGAATGAGTTGTGTATGAAGTGAGTGATGACAAGAATGAGGGAATTGTGAAGAAGGAAGAGGTTATTTAATTTGAAAATCACATATGTTGTGAACCTACAGCACCAAAATCCTCTTTACAACCTGTGATGTTTGTTAAAGCCTCCTCTGAACCATTCACCAGTGAAACAAAGCCTTTCAAAGAAGTCTACTCTATAAACAGTTCCACTACTGTTGCAAACAGTCCCCAACTTTACACTAACTGTTCCAAACAGAACTCAAACAGTTTTAAACCAAACATCTCAACTGTTAGTGTTAAGTCCAAAGGAAAAGAGAAGGTTGATGAATTTCAAGTTGAGAAGCCAAAGAAGAAAACTTCAAAAGCACAATCTCAATCCAAATATGTGAAAAGGCATACTGAAGTGCCTGTATGCACATGCAAACAGCATGGTGTTCAGAAATTCCTCCTTCAGCACCAGTGAGAGGAAATCAAAGAAATAGGAACCAGTTTTGGTTACAAAGAACTGGTTTGCCTATTATGAAAACCAAAAGGTGCTATATATGTGGGAGAGAAAATCACTTGGCTCACAACTGTTATCATAACCCACAGATCTATAGCACCCAGAAACCAAGTCACAGAAAATAGGCTAACAGTTCAACAACTGTTAAGCCAAAACAGGCTAACAGTTCTACAGCTGTTAAATCAAAACCAGCTAACAGTTCTTCAACTGTTAAGCCAAAATAAAAAACTGTTGGTCTGGCTTGGGTGAAATTGCAGAAACAAACAATTTCTAAAGAGGTTAAAACTGTAAATCAATCTGAAAATCAAACTGTTTGTTCAAAAGTCTCAACTGTTAATCACAACAGTTGGGAACCACATGTTCTCACCAAATACTCTTCACACAAAGTAAAGAAGTCTAATTTGGATGAAATCAAGAAGAATCAAACTCTGTTTAAGTATTATGATTTGAATGGTGTACCCAAGACCTGTATGGCCTGGGTACTTCCTGCTGCTAACTGATTTTTATTTGTGCAGAGCATTCATAAGGCCGATCATGGATCAATTTGGCATGTGGATAGTGGATGCTCAAGGCACATGACTGGAAATCCAAACTGTTTGAAGGATTTCAGAAGAATCAATGGTGGATATGTAGCATTTGGAGGAAATGCTAAGGGAGGAAGAATCACAAGTAAAGGAGCTGTGGAGGCAGGTACACTTACCTTTAATGATGTTTTCTTTGTTGAACAACTTAAATACAATCTGTTAAGCGTTTCTCAAATCTGTGACAATGGAAACAAAGTCTTGTTTACAGACACTGAATGCATTATCCTGTCAAAAGATTTTAAACTGGATGAAAAAGATGTTCTTTTAAGTACACCTAGAAAGGATAATGTATACTGTCTGGATACACAAAAGATTGCTAAACAGAATGTATTAAGTTGTTTACTCTCAAAGACATCTAATGATGAGTCTGCTATTTGGCATAGAAGGATGTGTCACATGAACTTTAAAACCATGAATCTGTTAGCTAAAAACAATCTAGTAAGAGGTTTGCCCCAAAAAGAATTCTCATGTGATGATCATTGTGTAGCCTGTCTCAAAGGCAAGCAACACAAAACTTCTTATAAGCCCGAAGTAGTTTCTTCCATTACTACTCCTTTACAACTGTTGCATATGGATCTTTTTGGTCCTACATCTGTGGTCAGTATAGGGAAGAAAGCTTACTGTTTAGTCATAGTTGATGACTTCACCAGATTTACTTGGGTTCAATTTCTTAGAAATAAAGATGAAACTGCTGAGTTAGTTAAGTCTCTTATTCTTAGAATTGAGAATCAATCTGATTTGAAGGTGAAAGTCATTAGATCTGATAATGGTTCTGAGTTTAAGAACTATGAGTTAAACAACTTTTGTGAGGAAAAAGAAATTGAAAGACAGTTTAGTGCACCCAGGACTCCTCAACAGAATGGAGTGGCTGAGAGAAGGAATAGGACTTTGATAGAGGCTGCTAGATCAATGTTAGCTGATTCTAGGCTCCCAATGACTTTCTGGGCAGAAGCAGTGAACACTGCCTGCTATGTTCAGAATAGAGTACAAATAGTCAAGTCCAAAGGGAAAACTCCTTATGAGTTGTTCCTTAAACGAAAACCTTTGATCAACTTCTTCAAACCATTTGGTTGTCCATGCACTATCCTGAATACCAAATCACAATTAGGCAAATTTGAGAGTAAAGCAGAAGAAGGATTCTTTGTAGGATATTCCACTCAGAGTAAAGCATACAGAGTTTTTAACAATGTCACTAGGATCATAGAAGAGAGTATGAATGTCTCCTTTAATGAGAATAGGATCAATATTGCAGGTAATGGTCCTGATTGGTTATTTGATATTGATGCATTGTCTAAATCTCTTTCTTTTGAGTATTCTACAGAAACAGTTGCAGGTGTTTCTACAGCTGTTAGTGCAAATCCACAAACTGTCTTAAATAGTTCTGAAACTGTTAGCTCAAATCCAACAACTGTTGTTGAAAACAAAGCTACTGATGACTTTGTAGTGATTCCTTTGATTCAAAATGTTGTTAGTCCAATGAATGATGATGATGAACCTTCAAAGGACATGGAATCTCATGTTCCTCAACAACACACTGATTCTGAACAACAAACAGTTGCAGATCAGGGATGCAACTCTTCTGGGAATGATAGTGAATCTGAGATTGATTTGTCAAATTTAGGGAATGTACTGACTGAAGAAAACATCCCTACATCAAGAATTCACAAGAATCATCCAATAGAGAAGATCATTGGTGATCTAACCACTCCTGTTAGAACAAGAGCTATGCTGCAGAATGAAAATAGTGATGTGGATCTTGAACAATTTGATGTGAATGCCTGCTTTCTATCTCAGATAGAACCAAAGAAAGCAGTAGAGGCTTTAAAAGACCCTTCATGGGTGGAAGCAATGCAAGAAGAGCTCTTACAGTTTCAAATTCAGTAAGTTTAGAAGTTAGTTGAACTTCCAAGAGGCAAAAGAGCTATTGGCACCAAGTGGGTGTTTAGAAATAAGAAGGATGAGAGAGGGATTGTAATCAAGAACAAGGCTAGACTTGTTGCACAGGGTTATACACAAGAGGAAGGAATAGACTATGATGATGTCTTTGCACCTGTTGCAAGGATATAAGCAATCAGACTGTTCCTTGCCTTTGCAAGCTATAAAGGATTTAAGGTGTATCAAATGGATGTCAAGTCAGCTTTTCTCTATGGAACTATTGATGAGGAGGTATATGTGTGCCAACCACCTGGTTTTGAAGACTTAAAGTATCCTGAGGGGGTATATAGGTTGGATAAAGCATTGTATGGATTGCATCAGGCTCCTACAGCTTGGTATGAGACACTATCATCATATCTGCTTGAGAATAGTTTTAAGAGAGGCACCATTGACAAGACATTGTTTACAAAGATTGTTAAAATAGAGATTTTGCTTGTTCAAATCTATGTTGATGATATAATCTTTGGATCCACTGATAACAGCCTGTGCAAGGAGTTTGAAGTCATCATGCATAAGAGAGTTCAGATGAGTTCCATGGGAGAACTCACATTTTTCTTAGGATTACAAGTGAAGCAGAAGCCAACTGGTATATTTCTCAGTCAATCGAAGTATGTCAAAGACATTTTGGATAAGTTTGGCTATCAAGATGTGAAGCTGACAAGCACTCCAATGGAAACACACAAACAGTTGGGAGCAGATCCTGAGGGGGAGGAAGTAGACATACATTTGTACCGGTCAATGATAGGTTCCTTAATGTACTTAACTGCTTCTAGACCAGATATTATGTTTGCTGTATGTGTTTGTGCCAGGTTTCAATGCAGTCCAAAGATGTCTCACCTGTTTGCTGTAAAGAGAATCTTTAGATATCTCAAAGGCCAACCAAAACTGGGTCTTTGGTATCCTAAGGATTCACCTTTTGATTTGGTGGCACACTCTGATAGTGACTATGGTGCAGCTAATGTGGACAGAAAATCAACCTCTTGAGGATGTCAATTCTTTGGCTCAAGGTTGGTCTCATGGCAGTGCAAGAAACAAACAACAGTGTCAACTTCAATAGCTGAGGCTGAATATATTGCTGCATCAAGCTGCTGTTCACAAGTGTTGTGGATCCAAAATCAGCTTCTGGATTATGGTATGTCTTTCTTGAATACACCTATTTATGTTGACAACACAAGTGCTATTAGCATTGTCAACAATCCAGTGAAGCATTCTAAAACAAAGCACATTGAGATCAGGTTTCACTTCATTAGAGATTGCAATGAGAAAAGGTTAATCCATGTTATGAAAATCCATACTGATGATCAGTTAGCTGATCTGTTCACTAAAGCTTTTGATGTGAGCAGGTTCAACTTTTTGATCTCCAATATTGGAATGATTAACATGGAATAACAGTTGTCTGTTTATCTATGTTTTCTCACTAACAGTTTGCAACTGTTAGTTTATTGTCTAACAACTGTTTGAGTAAATGTTCAGGGAACAGCTGTATGTGATATTGTGATACAACTAACAGTTTTCAACTGTTAGTACATGGTGTTCACAACTGTTAGACAAACAGAATGTTTATTTAAGGGGGAGTACTTCATTTCAATAACAGTTGACGTTTATTACAAAAACAGTTCTCAACTGTTAGTTTTGTTCAAAGGGTATTTTAGTCTTTGCAGAAACTCTGAGGACATTTGAATTGCATTTACTATTCGAAACATATATAAGCCATTCCCTCCTCATAGTTTCATTTACGCTTACTGAACTTCGATCAAACGCTAAAACCCTAGAATTTTGCTCTCAAATCGCAATGGCTCCCCTTCCGTTTGTCAAAGAACACAACATGCTTGTCTTCCTTTCGAAACCCGCTGATCTCAATGCTTTTCATGACATGATTGACTATCTCTCGATGTCAACTCTCCATACTGCTCTCACCATAAATCCAACCATCTACACTTCTCATATCGACCATTTTTGGAAACATGCTACACTCCGGGAAGCTGATGGAGTGCAATGGATTGATTCAAAGATTGATGGTTTGGCTGTTTCAATCACTTAGGATACCATACGCCAATTTCTTCAACTCAATGATAGCAATGGTGAGTATTCTGATTCTGTCTCACTAGAATTTTTGCTTGCTGAGTTGGTCAAACTTGGGTATGAGGGCCCTAGGGGAAATGGTACCTTTTATAAGGGACAATTTTGCGCACACTGGAAGTATCTGATTCATACTCTCCAGCAGTGTATTAGTCCCAAAAGAACGGGGTGGAATGTTGGTGCATACTTGTAAATCCCTAGTTCGTATCAATGAAATATATACATGTTTACATAAAATATTAATTCAAATGTGTTTTGATTAATTGTTTGCATGTGTATATTTCTTAGTGATTCTTTGTGATGATCTTAAGCTTACAAGTACTTAATCATGTGTTGATATGTGTTTGGAAGTTTAAGTCTGTGTGAGAGTTCGTCACGTACGTGATGTGTTCACTGCATGCGTGATGAGTCCACTACGTGCGTAGTGGAGCTCAGTGCGCACGTAGTGATTTGGTCGGTTAAAAGTTAAATTAACTATCATTAAAACAACCGGTACGTGCGTACTGGATTCACTTCGTGCGTGGTGCGTATCATCACGTGCGTAGTGAAAGTTATTTAAGGTAAACGCATATTCCACACTATAAATACGTATGAACTGCGAATTAGTGCGGGAATCGACGAATTAACGGGAATGATCGGGGAATGACCTGTAATCGACCATAAGCCTTAGTGAGCGTTCGAAATCGCAAGTTTACCCTCGGTAAACGCAAACTTAGTGTTAATCTCGGATCCAAGGGCAGTCTTAAGCATTCTGTGTGAGTTCTTAGAGTTTGTTCTTGCTTCTACACTGTGTGTTACTCTGTGTGATACTGTGTGCCGGACACCTAAGCAGATCTTAGAATCCTTAGGAGGTTTGGGAAATAGAAATTCCGCACTATTTCTCATCCTAGATCAGTCCTAGCATTAGGGTGTTTAGTTTAGAACCCCCACGGTCCTACAAAGTGGTATCAGAGCCTTGTGCTTTGATTGATCACTTTTCCTTAGGTTTCGTGATCTAGGTGTCGATTAGGCCTGTGTGTTTTGTCCTTTTCGTCGGTTTTTATCGGTATTTTGGTCGAAAATAGGTCTTTTTGCGTTAAAAAGGTTTGTGTTTTTACGTTAATTGGTTGAGTTTTACTCGTGCGAAGTGTCCTGTAGTACGTACGTATTGACCTCCAGTACGTACGTAGTTAGTTGTGATCCTATAGAACTTTCGGTAGTCTGTGTGTCTGTCCGTGCGTAGTGGGTCCTCAACACGTGCGTAGTGATTTCATTTCGTACGTATTGATTCTGTGTGTGAATTTTGTCCTTTCCAATCTTCGTGCGTAGTCAATCCACTCCGTGCGTGGTGAGTATCTAGTTCGTACGAAGTAGAGTCTGTGTGTTTTCGTGTCAGTCCGTACGTAGGTCTTCTACCTCGTGCGTAGTGTTGTGTGCTCATGCGAAGTGATCTACATTCCGTGCGTAGTGTTAAGTTTGTTTTAAGTCTCTTTCTAAAATGTCTGACATGAGTGCTATGGCTGCCAAACAAACTATAACTTCTTTAAGTAACTTGATAATGGATAACGAACAAGGTGGAATTAATAAAGTACCTAGACTGCTAACCATGGAAGACTACCATTTCTGGAAACCACGTTTCGAAATATTTATTGATGGGGTTGATCCACGGTTGCACCGGGCCATTTCCGCCGATTACATCGTACCTAAGGGTGAAGGGAACATCGAAGTTCCCTATGATCAGATGAGTGATGATCAGAGGAAGGCTTATGATGCAGAAAAGAAAGCCTATTCTTACCTGATCCAAGCTATTCCGAACGAGATATTCCATCAGTTTCGACGGTACAGAACGTCACGTTCTTTGTGGAACGCATTACAAAAGAGGAACGAGGGGAATACATCGTTGAAAGAGCTCAAGGCCTCGCAGTTAAGAAAGGAGTTTGACCACTTCACTTCTTATGTCAATGAAAAGCTTCCAGATCTGATCAATAGATACAACCATCTTCTTAGTGAAATGGATAGTTTGGGGGTGCAGATCTCGGAATGACAACAAGTGGAGACTCTGTCCAAGGCTTTACCTAAAAGCTGGAGGCCATTCATAATGATTTTGAAGAATGGAGATGGTTTTGAAGGCATGGATCTGAATGACTTCATTACCAAGCTGAAAGAGCATGAACAGGAGGAGCTTAATCTAGACAGATTAAGTAGCTATGTGCAGAATCCTTCGTTATACTGCACGGGATCAGTTGCTTCTCCGGTTACTTCGTCAAATGCTCCGTTGCAGACAGCTTTTACTTCTAACGTTAGTTCATCAAGCAAGTCTGCTCCTGAAACTCCTAGTGGACCACCTTATTCTGCTCCTTCAAGCAAAACGTCTATGCCAGCACTAAATACAGAACATTTTAAACATGGCAGCACTGAAGAAGTAAAGGAGCATATGGGGATGCTTAGTGCATTGGTCACCTCATATGATGATCTGCTAAAGGGTAAAATTGGAAATGCCTACCTGACTCAGGAAGACTATGACCAGATAGACAACGATGAGATGGAAAGACAGGACATTCTATGGTCCTATGCTAATCTGGTAAGGAGAGCAAAGGCATTAGTCAAAAGAACGGGGATGCAGATTACAGCAACGAAAGATACAAAGCTGGGTTTCGACAAGTCAGCTGTAACCTGCTACAACTGTGGAGAAAAGGGTCATTTTGCAAGAGAATGTGAAAAGCCAAAGAACTCAGGACCCAAGTACCCTTTCTGAACATCTTCTGGAAAATCTTCAACTACCACTACTCCAAAGAAGGCTGAAACATCCCATGAGGGATCATCTAAAGTGATGGTGGTTGTTCAAAAGGATGAAGGAACTGACTGGTCAGTGCATTTTCAAGATACTGATGCTTTCGAGGTTGCTGAGACCAACCTGGCCAGTGTTCAAGACCTGAATGATGACTCACAATCTAAAGCGGATAGTGTCCACGATGTCTATGATAACGGGTCCGCACCATCTACTGATGAGCACAACGTTACTTCAGCCTCTGTGCGAGCTGCCGAACCAACGCCAGTGATTGTTCAAACTGAATCAGAAAATCCTAAGGCGTGCATGACTGGACAAGCTGACTCAAAGGGTGCTCGCCGGTATAACACGTGGATTGTTGATAGTGAAGCATCCAGGCACATGACAGGCGATCTGGGCCTTCTTTCAAACATCAGAAAAATAAAAGGAGGGTATGTTAGTTTCGCTGGTGATAAGGGAGGTCACATCACAGCTCAAGGTTTCTTGTCAAATGGGAGAGTGAGCTTTGACAAAGTCAATTATGTCGAGCAGCTAGCAAACAACTTGCTGTCAGTATCTCAGATATGTGATAAAGAGTTTAAGGTGATGTTTGATGACAAGCAATGCTATGTGCTGAAGGAAGAATTTCAGATTCCCGAAGATATGGTTTTAATGTCAACTCCGAGACATAATGATCTTTATGTCCTGGACATGTCAAATGCTTCGGTGAAAGAGGTGGAGCATCAATGCTTTCTTACAAAGGCAACTGAAAAAGACTCCATTTTATGGCACAAGAGGATGTGTCACTTGAGCTTGAGGAAGATGAATCATTTAGTTCACCATGAACTCGTAACGGGAGTCAATCTGAAAAGCTTCCATCTACCAGACAAATGCATTTCATGTAAAATGGGGAAGCAGACGAAGAAACCCCACAAGTTGAAAAAGTACCATTCCATTTCAATCCCGCTTGAACTACTTCACATGGATTTATTTGGTCCTGTGCGGTACAAGAGCATTCATGGAGATAGGTACTGTCTGGTAGTCACTGATGATTATTCAAGATTTTCCTGGGTTTTCTTCTTAAAAGAGAAGTCTGAAACGTTTGAGACGTTAGAAATCATGATCAACAAGTTAGAGACTATCTATAAGCTGAAGATCAGGAAACTCAGATCAGATAATGGAACAGAGTTCAAGAATCAGAAGCTGGAGAAGCTTTGTAATGAGAAGGGTATCCAACATCAGTTCAGTGCTGCATACACTCCTCAAATTAATGGAGTTGCTGAGAGGAAGAATCGGACCTTAATAGAGGCAGCACGCACCATGCTTGCTGACTCTGCTTTGCCCGTAAGGTTTTGGAACAAAGCTGTCGCAAATGCTTGTTACACACTTAACCGGGTCTTATTGTCAAACGATTGGGAAAGGCATGTTATGAACTTTTGAATAATCGGAAACCGAATATCAGCCATCTTGAACCGTTTGGTGCTCCGTGCGCAATGTTAAAACGTGAAGCCGAAGGTAAATTCAGTTCCAAGGTTGAAAAGGGTTATTTCTTGGGGTACAGTATTCCGAATAAGCGGGTTTACAACTTAACGTTCAACTGTGTGGAAGAATGGTTTGAAGTGGATGTACAACGGCATACTTCGCCTCCAACAAAAACTGGTGATGCTTGGTTATTTGACTATGATAACCTGTTTGACTCATTCAATCTGCCACCAGTAGCACTAGAAAAAGATATTGCAATTCAGATGTTGTATGATCTACATAACTCTTCTGACAGTGCCACACCAAACCTGTCCTCTAGTGCTCCCATACCCACACTAAGTGATGTTGAATCTGACTCTGAAGATGAGCCACATACTCCACCAGACAAGGGTTCACAGGGTGAAAGTTCATCCAATGACCACACGTTAACATTTGAAGAGACACCCGTGGTTACCAATCTGGAAACTAATGTAGAGGCTCAGTTGTAGAGATCAAGTAGAGTTGATAGAAACCATCCTCCTGAACAAATTATTGGCGATCCGAATTCTCATGTTCAAACCAGGAGGCAAGTGGCAACGCTATCAGGTTCTCAATCTTCAGAATCCCCGGGATTGAAACAGATGACAGACTTTTCCGTTCTAGGTGCCAATTTGGTTCAGTCTGTAGATTTTACACAATGTCTATGTTCGGGTTTTCTCTAACAGATTGAACCAAAAGATCATATTGAGGCACTCAAAGATGATTCTTGGATTAATGCAATGCAAGAAGAGCTGCTGCAATTTCAAAAGCTGAACGTATGGCGCTTAGTGAATAAACCAAAAGGTGCTAAGTCCTTTGGCTGCAGATGGGTTCTGAAGTGCAAACGGGATGATCAGGGGGTGATTGTCAGGAACAAGGCAAGGCTAGTAGTTCAGGGGTTCAGACAAATTCCTGATATAGACTACATTGATGTGTTTGCTCCAGTTGCTCGGCTGGAAGCTATCCGGTTATTTCTCGCATTTACCTCGCACAAACACTTTAAAGTGTATCAAATGAATGTTAAAAGTGCGTTCCTGTACGGAGAAATTCAGGAGACGGTGTATGTCAACCAACCTCCGGGGTTTGTAGATCCTATTCATCCTGACAAAGTATACTTACTGAATAAAGCCTTATATGGTCTACATCAAGCACCGCGAGCATGGTACGAGACTCTCTCTCAATATCTGACTGACAATGGGTACAGGAGAGGGACCATCGACAAAACGTTATTTCTCAAAGGTGAAGATAAAGACCTGATCTTAGTGCAAGTATATGTGGATGATATTATTTTCGGTTCTCCAAATTCAATTCTGTGTGAAGAATTTGCAAGGATAATGAAAGAGAAGTTTGAAATGAGTTCGATGGGAGAGATGAAATTTTTCTTGGGACTTCAAGTGGAGCAGACAGAGACAGGGATTTTCCTACACCAGTCTAAGTATGTTGCTGACATTCTAGCACGGTTTGAAATGTCTTCTGAAAAGACTGCTGCAACACCTCTTCCTGTCAATCACGGCATGTCTCCAGATACTGAGGGGGAGTTGGTGAATGAATCTCTTTACCGAGCAATGATTGGATCTCTGATGTATCTCACGGCATCCAGACCAGATATCATGTTTGCCACATGTCTAATGGCAAGATACCAATCCAATCCTAACGTCAAGCATCTGATGATTGTCAAGCGGATCTTTCGCTATCTGAAGGATGCTCCCAATCTTGGACTGTGGTATGCTTGTGATGATAACTTTGAGTTGACAGCCTACAGTGATTCAGACTATGGTGGATGCAAAAAGGATCATAAATCTACCTCTGGGGGTTGTCAGTTTCTCGGATCGAGGCTTGTCATGTGGCAGTGTAAGAAGCAGACTGCAGTTGCGCTTTCTACGTGTGAAGCTGAATATATTCCGGCAGCGAGCTGCTGTTCTCAGGTCATCTGGATTCAACAACAACTGCGGGATTACGGTTTGCAATTCTCTACTACTCCCATTTATGTTGATAACACTGCTGCTATAGCCATTACTAAAAATCCCGTACAACACTATAAGACCAAGCACATTGGTATCAAATACCATTTTATACGGGACTGCTGGGAAAAGAAATTAATTGATGTCTTGTCTATTCAAACTGATTTCCAAAAAGCAGACCTGTATACAAAGGCATTTGATAAACCCCAATTTTTGTTCTTAGTGAATGAAAACGGCATGAAAACCAAGTGTGAGGTTGTCCCTGATGATGCGACTTAGTGTCCTTGTTCGTGTGACTGTGTGTCTATTTTCTGTGTGGTTATTGTTGGGATTTCAAGAACACGCAACGGAAGCGAGAACAACATAAAACATGCATACAAGTGTTCAAAACTATGAAATCCCAAGTATGGATCTACTCTATGTAACAAATAGCAACTAAACAAGAAGGAAAGGGAGTTATACCAGCTCCTTAGCTCCAGCAAAGTTCTTGTTGGTGGCTGAACTTGGTGGTAGAAGCAAGAACCTCCTTTTTCTTGCCCTTCTTCGAAATCTCACCCCGGGAACAAGTCTAACAAGGAGTGCTAGCAACCTTGGTGATATCTTCTGCTCGAAATAACACCCAAGAACAGCAATAAGTCTTCTGGAACTCGAGATCTCTCCTTCACCAAGTCACCAAAAGCTAGGTATATAGTGAGAGAGAAGTATGAGTGTTTCTAAGAGGATTTGACCAAGAGTAAATAAAGTCCAGCTATTGAGTCTTTTATAGACTCAAAACCGACCCTCTATATCCCCTTTAACCGGCCAAGTCGGTTCTAGAACCTCCCACTCATTGGCTTCAAGTGGAGGTGACTTGTACATAAAGTCCATGCAAGTTTAGCGGCGCTAATCAAGAGTTAGCGGCGCTAAACCTTAACCCGTAGCAGCGCTAACGCGGCCTGACTTCAATTAGACGTAAAGCACATGCAGCCTTAGCGGAGCTAACCTCTAACAGTTAGCGGCGCTAACTCGTTATAGTTAGCGGCGCTAACGTGGCCTGCATTGCCAACTTCCACTTTTGCCATACATCAACTTTATTTGCTGTCATGTTAGACCCCGGTGTGTGACCCTTATAGGCTCATACATCATCAGCAGTGCTTTAAGGCGTACATATATTATCGGGCAGATTCTAACAAACTCCCACTTGCACATAATATACTGTACCCAGGCAAGCACAGACAAAGAGCGGCCTCTAGCAAAGCATCAATGCCCCCAAGTCTGTATGAGTTCTGAATACCTGCAGAAAACCATCATACTAAAGTAGTGGTCCTAGATAAGTGATCTTAGACATCCTTTTGTTCGCGATATCCTTGTGAACACGAGACATGGATTAGTAAATGTCAATCTCCAGATCGTTCACGATTATGTTTCTCGATCTTGATTGGTGGTGACCAAAAGGTAAGGACATATCTGATTCTCAAGCAATAGTCCTTGTGCATGGCCATGCAATATTTTGGCGTCAGCTCCCAATCATCGAGGGGCCCAGGGATATCTCTCATACAGGAGGAACAAATCCCTTTGACTGCATAATCCCATACCATACCTCTTGACTTACCTAGTCATTCCCTTTATCACAACCATTTACGAACTGCTTTTGAAAAAGGCTAAAGCAAGTAAGAACTATGATATAGCGATTCATACATCTCGGGTCTGAGGATGTAAGATTTTATCATCCCAAGTTACTCGTGACTATAATCCATGAAGTATACTTGGGTGTGGGTCTTCCAGTCACTTGAAACTCCTTTCAAGCACAGGTTACTGTTGCGTTTCATGCATTCAATCCTTGATTAATGCATAACCAACACCTAACCTCAGCCTTATTTCAAACTTCCTTCCCTTGAAGAATGACTGACTGTGGAAATTTAGAATGTATAAACATTCTGGGAAGTGGTTAAACATGCTAAGATGGAACACAGTAAAGTCTTATGAATGTAACCGAATCACTCGCATATCGAAACAAGCATAATTACAATACTGTCTGTATCGTTCCCAAAATAAATTAATACATATCAAATAAACTAATATATATACAACTCAAGCCAAATCGCTAGCAAATCTTACACCTATCCCTCTAGTGTGAGATTCATGAGCTGCTTGCGGTAACGGCTTAGTGAATGGATCTGCCAAGTTTCCATTCGATGCTACTCTGCTAATGATGACTTCACCACTTTCAATTACATCCCGAATAAAGTGGTATTTGCGCGAAATGTGTCTTGTCCTCTTGTGAGCTCTTGGTTCCTTTGCCAAAGCCACCGCACCCTCATTGTCACAAAAGATCTCAATAGGGTCAGCGATGCTTGGAACCACTTGTAGATATTGGATGAATTTCTTCATCCACACGGCTTCTTTTGCTGCTTCACTAGCCGCAATGTACTCCGATTCGGTAGTCGAATCAGCCACCGTGTCTTGTTTTGAGCTCCTCCAGCTGACAGCACCACCATTTAACAGGAACACAAACCCCGATTGAGATCGGCAGTCATCCCTGTCAGTTTGGAAGCTAGCGTCCGAGTAACCCTTTACTCTCAGCTCTTTTTCCCCACCATATACCAAGAACATCTCTTTCGTACGTCTCAAGTACTTAAGAATGTTCTTCACTGCCCTCCAGTGAGGTTCTCCTGGGTTCGCCTGATATCTACTAGTCATGCTTAAAGCACATGACACATCAGGACGAGTGCATAGCATGGCGTACATGATCGAGCCCACAGCCGAAGCATATGGTACTCGCTTCATTACTTCTATCTCCTCTTTGGAGGTAGGACATTGAGTTTTGCTCAAAGTCAAACCATGCAACATAGGGAGGTTTCCTTTTTTGGATTCCTCCATCTTAAAGCGTCTCACGACCTTTTCTATGTATGCACTTTGAGAAAGCCCTAACAGCCTTCTCGATCTATCTCTATAGATCTTTATACCCAGAATACAGCTCGCATCGCCTAGGTCCTTCATTGAAAAGCAATTCCCTAGCCAAGCTTTGACACTCCTTAAGCTTGGGATATGATTTCCAATAAGTAGAATATCATCTACATACAGAACCAAGAAGACTATGGTGCTCCCACTAGCCCTGACATATACGCAAGGTTCATCTTTACTCTTCAAAAAACCAAACTCTTTGATTTTCTCATCAAAGCAAAGATTCCAGCTTCGAGATGCTTGCTTAAGTCCATAAATGGACTTCATAAGCTTACAAACCTTGTTCGGATACTTTGGATGTTCAAAACCGTCAGGCTGTCTCATATACACCTCTTCATTAAGCTTCCCGTTAAGGAAGGCGGTCTTTACATCCATTTGCCAAATTTCATAATCATGAAACGCAGCAATGGCAAGTAGTATCCTGATTGACTTCAACATGGCCACTGGGGAGAAGGTTTCATCATAATCAATCCCTTGAGTCTGAGTGAAACCCTTTGCCACCAGTCGGGCTTTGAAGATATCCAAGGTTCCATCTATACCGGGTTTCTTCTTAAAAACCCATTTACACCCGACGGGTTTAATCCCTGGTGTAAGATCAACCAGTTCCCAAACCTGGTTATCCGACATAGATTGCATCTCGCTCTCCATTGCCTTCCTCCATTGAGCAGACTCAGGGCCTGCCATGGCTTCCTTGTAGCTGGTGGGATCATCATGATCCACCAATAACTCATCGCCCTCAGATATGAGAAACCCATATCTCTCTGGCTCAAAACGAGTTCTACTAGAACGCCTAGGAGTAGACATAGCAAGAGTGTCAGTTACCGCAACATTATCTTGCTCGGTATTTTGGCTAGTGCCAACCTTAAGTCCTTTATCGGCCGACCCTTGATCTTCCTCAAGGTCAACTTCCTTACTGCCGTGTTTGGATAGCAACTCTCTTTCAAGGAAGAATGCCCTTCGAGCAACAAATACCTTGTTCTCTGAAGGTTTATAAAATAAATATCCAACACCGTTAGGAGGATAACCGATAAAATAACACCTCTCCGAACGAGGTTCAAGTTTGTCTTCAGCCTCACGTCTCACGTAGGCTTGACAACCCCAAACTCGTAAATATGAAAGTGTCGGCTTCTTACCATGCCACATTTCATAAGGTGTTTTATCGACTTTCTTGGTTGGTGCGAGGTTAAGGATTCTTACCGCAGTTTCTAAGGCATATCCCCAGAAACCAATAGGTACCTCCGCTCGACACATCATAGACCTTACCATATCAAGCAAAGTCCGGTTCCTCCTCTCAGCGACCCCATTTAATTGTGGAGTCCTCAGAGGTGTTAATTGTGAAACAATTCCACAATTTTTAAGATGATCGACGAATTTGGTACTAAGATACTCTCCACCTCTATCAGACCGGAGTATCTTTATAGTCTTGCCCAACTGATTCTGAACTTCGTTTTGGAATGTCTTGAACACCTCAAAGGTTTCATTCTTGTGTGTAACAAGATAGACATACCCGTACCTGCTATAATCATCTATAAAGGTTACGAAGTATCTTGAATTATTCCTTGTGACATGCTTGAAAGGTCCACATACATCCGTATGGATTATGTCTAAAAGGTCCTTTTCCCTCTCACTTGTTCCCGTGAAGGGTGCTTTTGTCATTTTGCCCAATAAGCAAGATTCGCATACTTCATTTGATCCTTGATCAAATGATTCCAAGATCCCATCCACTTGGAGCTTGGTGATACGAGTCTTGTTTATATGGCCAAGACGACTATGCCACATGGAATATTTATCCAAACCATTTTTGGAGTCAGAATCAATATTCATGATAGATTTTCTTGATTCAATGTATGCATTTGCCTCATATATGCCATGACATGGTATAGCTTTAAAATAAACAATTTCATTTTTAAAGCAAATGATTGTACCACTTACAAATTTAAAATCAAAACCATCGTCATACAACTTGTGAAAAGAAATAATGTTTCTAGCCACATTGGGCGAATAGCATACATCCTTTAACAAAATAGAAAAACCGGTCTTGAATGAAAGCTCCAAGTCACCTTTAGCTTCCACAGAGACAACCTCCGAGTTTCCCATGACAAGATCCAGTTCTCCCCGCTCCAAGCTCCTACTTTCCTTTAGCACCTGCACCATATTACATATGTGAGTGCCACAGCCAGTATCCAATACCCAGCCTTTAGAAGTAGAAGTATGGTGGAGTTCTATCATGAACGTACCTGACGTATCCGGACCCGATATGCTCATTGCCTTGAGCTTGTTGAGTCCCTCCAGGTACTTTGGGCAGCTACGGCGGTAATGGCCCTTGCCCCCGCAGAAAAAGAACTCCGCATCCTCCGGAGCCTTGGCTTGGGGAAGCTTCCCTTTGCCCTTGCCCTCGGAGGCCGGGTTAGGCTTGGCCCCGCCAACCTTTCCCTTACCCTTCCTTTTAGAGGAAGAGGCGGCCTTCTTCTTCGTGATGCGGCCTTCCCGGATGGCGAGAACTTGAGAGGTGGAGGAGGATGGCTTGTTCTTGGTCATGCTAGACTCAGCAGTCTTCAACATACCATGAAGTTCCATCAAGGTCTTATCCATGCTGTGCATATGATAACTCATAACGAATTGATCGTATGCACCGGGCAGGGATTGGAGGATTAAATCAACCGCCATCTCCCTCCCTATGGTAAAACCTAATTTCTCCATGCGCTCGATGTTTGCTTTCATACGCAACACATGCGCCCTCACGTTCCCACCCTCTTGCATCTTGCAAGCAAGGGTTGTCTTGAGGTACTCGTACCTCTCTTGCCTCGCCTGCTGCTGGAACATGTCCTTTAGCTGCACGAGCAAGTCGTAAGCACTAAGATGATCCATTTGCTTTTGCAAATCTTGGTTCATCGTGCTCAACATGAGGCACGTGACTTCCTCAGTCTCCTTGAGGCGCTTTTCATACGCCTCACGGACGGCCCTTGTTGCACCAGCAGGAGGTGCCTCGGGGAGGGGTTCCTCTATGGTATGCAACTTTCCTTCATAGCGTAAGACCAACCTCAGTTGTCTATGCCAATCCATGAAATTGCTACCATCGAGTTTCTCCTTTTCAAGGAAAACCCTAAGAGAAACGTTGGTGGTGGTGTTTGTTGCGCTTGTTGATGCCATCTAAAATTTGCAAAGTAGATATTAGTTATTATGATATTTTATCTTGTTTAATAATTTACCCAATAAGAATTAGTTAAACAAGGCTAAGAACCGTATTTTATCCTACCATGTGACGGGGTTACCGCGGATCACATGATAAAACTATTTAGGTCGGCAACCATTTTGCCAATTGCAATCTCCATCGCAATCCTTAGCACATGCGGGATCCTACGACATCCAATGGTCGTTTTGCATGTTTGATCCCTTCTTGCACCATTTTAAGTCTTGAAATTTTGGTTAACTCGTGCTAAGCTCGACAATCAACCAAGATTTCAAACCTAAAATTGCAAATCATCCGTCAAGACATACGGTAACAAATCCACCAAAATTGGCTCGTGCTATGCTCGACAACCAAAGTTGTGAATTCGCCACACTCACCTTCCACACAGTTTCATGAGAAATGGCTCGTGCTAAGCTCGACAACCAAGTCCCATAAAACTAGATTTGGGTGGTATCGACTTACGGATGGTGCATGATTTACGTTTTGTGGAAAAACGGGCCTTTTGTTTCCGGTTTGGTTTTGATTAACTTATTAGTGACAAATCCTATTTTCACTAGGTGGGTTAATCAATGTATGTGATCGCGCGCGAGAGGAAACCAATTTTATCAAAACTCATGTGATTTTATTAATTTTATCAAAAATTTTCTAGCATGCGAAATCTACAATCCATGCATAGAATAATAAAATCACATCACACGCAAAATACAACATAGTCGGTAATTCTTGCCATAAAACCTATGCGTTCTTCCCGTGAGCCAAAACGGGAAGAACTCGGTCAAACTAAGGGACAAAACAAACTTGACGCGAGCTCCCACTAGAACCACCATCGCCATCGGTTTTCTTTAGCTTCTAAGGGCACCATGCTCCATCTTGTTTTGCCTCCTCTTGTGTCTTCATCTCTCCATCATACAATACATAATACAATAGAAAACAAATGGCATACAAGCCACATAATTTTCCTATTTATCTAATACTTGTACATGGATGAATGAAATGGCATGCAAGCCACAAATTATTACAATCAAACTGAATTTAATAAATTTACAGCCCCAAATGTGGATCAAAACCACCAAATTGCATGCACAACACAAATCAACCAAATGGGCCAAGGCAAGATTACCAACTCATGTTAACACATACAACCAAACTAATCATGTCACAACTGGAACTACATGAAAAACATCTTTGGAACAAATTTCCAGAAGGTACAAGTGCTAAAAATCCCGAGACCTAAGCTGTTTTATTCAAGATTTTCGAAAAAAAGTTTCCAGTGGCGTTAGCGCCGCTAACACTAGAGACTTAGCGCCGCTAAATCTAGGATAGCGCCGCTAACCCTAACGGCAGAATACAAACACTTTGATTTCGGGTTTTTCAAGCCACCAAGTGCTATTCTAACATAGAGGTGGCTCTGATACCACTGTTGGGATTTCAAGAACACGCAACGGAAGCGAGAACAACATAAAACATGCATACAAGTGTTCAAAACTATGAAATCCCAAGTATGGATCTACTCTATGTAACAAATAGCAACTAAACAAGAAGGAAAGGGAGTTATACCAGCTCCTTAGCTCCAGCAAAGTTCTTGTTGGTGGCTGAACTTGGTGGTAGAAGCAAGAACCTCCTTTTTCTTGCCCTTCTTCGAAATCTCACCCCGGGAACAAGTCTAACAACGAGTGCTAGCAACCTTGGTGATATCTTCTGCTCGAAATAACACCCAAGAACAGCAATAAGTCTTCTAGAACTCGAGATCTCTCCTTCACCAAGTCACCAAAAGCTAGGTATATAGTGAGAGAGAAGTATGAGTGTTTCTAAGAGGATTTGACCAAGAGTAAATAAAGTCCAGCTATTGAGTCTTTTATAGACTCAAAACCGACCCTCTATATCCCCTTTAACCGGCCAAGTCAGTTCTAGAACCTCCCACTCATTGGCTTCAAGTGGAGGTGACTTGTACATAAAGTCCATGCAGGTTTAGCGGCGCTAATCAAGAGTTAGCGGCGCTAAACCTTAACCCGTAGCGGCGCTAACGCGGCCTGACTTCGATTAGACGTAAAGCACATGCAGCCTTAGCGGCGCTAACCTCTAACAGTTAGCGGCGCTAACTCGTTATAGTTAGTGGCGCTAACGTGGCCTGCATTGCCAACTTCCACTTTTGCCATCTTTGATCCCTCAACTTTATTTGCTGTCATGTTAGACCCCGGTGTGTGACCCTTATAGGCTCATACATCATCAGCAGTGCTTTAAGGCGTACATATATTATCGGGCAGATTCTAACAGTTATATCTCGTTTGTCTTTGTGTTTATTTTCTGTGTGTCTTTGCGTTTCTATTTTCTTAGTTTTTAGTTTCTTTAGTATTTTAGGGGGAGATAGTTCAGAAAACATAGAAAATACAAAAAAATCAGAAAACATAGAAAATAAAAAAAAATCAGAAAAACATAGAAAATAAAAAAAAAAAAAATCATAAAACATAGAAAAAAAATCAGAAAACATAGAAAATACAAAAAAAATCAGAAAAACATAGAAAATACAAAAAAAAATCAGAAAAACATAAAAAAAATCAGAAAATATAAAAATGAGAAGTTGATCCAACTCAAATGGAAAATGATATACAAAGTATGTCTAGTAAAATTAGGACTGAAGGCATGCACACATTCTTGAGAAAACTGTCTGAAAATTTAGTTAAATCAGATAAGAAACAGATGGCGTGTAAGGCATATGATGAGAGTCTAGGCTGATAAGTGGTTATGCATGTGAAAATCCATCAAAGATTCAAACTATCGAGACATTCCAAGTCTACAAGTCAATAACAGTTGAGACTAACTTAATCTGGTGCACACACCTGTTACCATGCCAAATGTGCTTAGATGACAATGAGCAATATGTAAAAAGAGGGTGAAAAATTGACCCCAATCTGAGATGTCAAAAGAAATAGATACATAGATCTATTAGTGTTGAATTGTGAAAGAGCATAAAATGCAGTGACAAAAGCTCAATAGATAGATCTATTAGTTTTGAATTGTCAAAGAGCATAAAATGCAGTGACAAAAGCTCAACAGAAATTATCAGAAGAGGTGAAAAATTGACCTCCATGTCAAAGAGCATAAAATGCGTTGACAAAATCACAAAGCACATAAGCATGGTGGTTGGGTACTCAAGTTGTGCATCCTACTGAGTGAGTCAAAACACTGTGAGATTTTAAAAGAGATAGTCTTAACCATGTACTCAGTTCTAGATAATCAGAAAATGTTGAAATTAAATCTGTCATTATCTGAGGAAAGTTAGATTGACAGACAGAAATTGAGAGAGTATGTTTGTGCCTAAGGTTCTGAAATGAATGATAACTAAGTATAGATGTGCTGGTATTGATTCCATCTTGGAACCTTCTCCCAAAAGGATTTAATTTCAGTAATTAATTTTTGCAAATCTTTAGCATGTTCATTTATGTCTCTTAGGATTTAATTTGTTAACAGTCTGCATTTTCATTTCCTTTATTATCAGAAAAATACAAAAAGATTTTTAGTGTGTTATTTCTTGTGCGTTGATGTGCTCAAATGTTTATGATTTGCAAGTTACTGACCGCTGTGTGCTGAGTACATGATTGTCGAGAAAAAGGCTAATTCTATGTGAGGAAGCGAAGTCGCACGAAATGAATCAACTTGCACGAAGTGGATGATCATGACGTGCGAACTGGATTGGTGTACACGAAGTGTGATCCAACCCGCACGAGGTAAGATCCACCACGTGCGAAGTGGTCAGTCACTTTGTATGACTTTGTTGGATAACATCATGCGAAGTGCATCCACTTCGCACGCAGTGGAACAAGGTATATATACTATTCCCGCGTGTTCATCAGTACGCGCTCATATGTCAAACAGTATACTCGCATTCTCTCTCAATTTTTGATTTTCAATCTGTGGTGAAAGAGTGTTTTCGATCCCGTTTCTTAATCGATTTTTCCTTGCGATCACAGTGGTATGTTTATTATTTCAATCCAATGGTTAGATCTCGCGTTATAGACGATTTTGTGTTCGAAAGTTAAAAAAAAAAAAAAAAACTGAGATTTGAGATCTACACTTGTTAATTTGTTAGATTTAAGTGAAAAGGAACCTTTGTGGACTTAGTTAGATGTCATTTAATCACTTAATCGGAACAAAAACATCGTTAATCATTGGTTTTAAGGAAATAGCTTCGTGAACTGTTCTTCGATCATGAACATTGGCCGTGCGAAGTGAAGGCCATTTCGCACGAAGTGGGATTCACCTCGCACGTACTCAACAGTGAGAACAATGAAGTTGATGAATTTCAGCCACACGAAGTGAAGTTCACTCCGTGCGATCTGTGTCCATCACGTGCGAAGTGAATCATAATCTAATTAAAATTATAGTTTATTATGTCCAACCACTTCGCACGTGGTAGAATGTCAATTTTGATATGAACGTTTATTCTAATCTGCAGACTTTAACTGTGTGTTACAATAAGTGGATGTGTCTTTCCAATGTGCATAATGTTTATTCCGCAGAATTCAAAAATGGAATCCACTCGACTCGGAAGTTCGTCCGCACAAAACCCTGCTGAGACTGCATCTGGTAGTGGGAGTCAGACCAAGGCTGAGCTGAAAGCTGGTGACATGCATAACATTCGGGCCTGTCTGACAAAGAACAAGTTAACAAGGGACTGTGATGAGATGATCGACTATCTGATGAGATCAAGGATCCACACCGTAATCACAGCAACCTGCACTGCATATGCATCACATCAGCAAGAGTTCTGGAGAACAGCTGCATACGATGAGGCGATGGGTGGTATTCGTGGGTTGGTGCAAAAACAACCAGTGTTTGTGTCGGAAGAGGTGCTGAATGAGCTGCTTGAACTGGGTGATGCTATCTCAGATCCCATCTCTCTGAACATCTGTCGGGTTAAAGGGTGTCTACTGAGGTGTGGATACACCGGGGAGATTCGGAATGAATCGGTATTCAAAAACAAAGTTCTGCCCCCCGTATCGTTATCTGATGCACGTTATCTCTCACTGCTTGGGGCCGCGGAGAACCGGCCATGATCAGCTGAACCAAACATTCTCTCATTTGTTTGTGGCGCTGGTGCTGAATGTTAAATTCAACATTTCTAGGGTGATTTTCAACTGCTTGAAAGAAAATCTATCAATGAAAGAGGGGCGATTTATGATGTATCCCAGGTTTCTTCAAATTGTAATTGATACCCAGGTTGAGGGTTTGGTGAAGGAGGACGGGGACAGAATCAAGTTGAGACACATGAATGATCAAACTGTTAGGCAGATGAGCAGATACATAGGCACCTCAGTTCCTCCTAAGAGAAGATTAATCTGCCATCTGGGAGACAAGGATTATCAAGCTTCAGAACGAAAACATCTATGGAGAAATGAGGGTTCAAAGTCTCAGGTGGAGAATATTGAGATCGTTTCTGATGATGAGGACGAGGAGGCAGAAGTACAGAGCCAAGAGGCTCGTGATCCTACTGGAGGAGAGGCCATCCCCACCGAGCTGGATGAGATGAATGTTGATGAGTTCTTTGAGGAGGATGATGATGAGCAGACAAGAAAAAGGAAAGAAAAGGCTGCAATTGAAGAGCCAGAGAAGAAGAAGAAGAAAGTTTACAAATTCAAGCCGCTGGTTGCTTCTGCAGAGATTATTGTCAAACCCTCCAAAGCAACAGCCGCTCCAGTCACTACCGCTGCTCAAGGTGCTGCAGGACCGTCTCAAACTTGTTCTCAGCTACCAAATATAGCCGTCGAAGAAAGTCTGAGCAAGCTCCAAAGCTACGTTCTAGATATGATTAAAGACGAGAAAGAAAGGAAGCTGGAGCTAGAGGAAGTGAAACATAAAATGGTTGAGAAAGATGCACAGATTGAGGAGTTGTTGAAAAGAGATGTGGAGAAAGATGTGCAAATAGAGAGGTTGGTGAAAAGGGATGAAGAGAGAGATCTGAAAATAATTGAGTTGGAGAAAAAGAATGAGACTATGGAAAGGATCTTAATTGAATACACTCAAGAGTTCAAGAGGCTGAAGGCACATGTGGAAAAGCAAGGCGAGGAGGTGCTAAAGCTGAAGGAGTTTGCTGAGTCTGAACCTGCTGGGGCATATTCTGGAGATGAAGAAGGTTGACTCTTAGTCTGTGTGACTTTGTATTTATTGATCTATGATGTAAATGAATGAAACAGTCATGTATATTTAATCGTTTTTTTTTGTGAAATGAAATGTTTGATTTTAACTTACACATGTTTATGGTTTCTTATTGCTGTGTGAAGATCCATTAATTGTTCAGCCATTGAAAGCTGATATTCCTCAATCGTCTCGTCTGCTGAGTGTTCAAGGGCGAATTGTTCCACAAAATGAGTATGATGCAGAGGAAGGAGAAATACTTCCATTCCTGACAAAAGAACAAATTGCCGAACTTTTACAGATTCCTGTCGAAGATGTTATTCTAGAAGAGGTGGATGAAAGCTTTGTGCAACCACCTCAAGCTGAACAGGAACCTGTATTTGACACTGATGAGATTTAGATTGAGGATGAAACCGATCAACACTATCCTGGTCAACAAAAAGACGACAACCTGCCTGACCTTGCCGATTTTTTCAAAACTGCTAATGCTGAGGAAATCAACAAAAGAGCTGAAGTTAGAGAACAAGAAAATGTTGATTTTGACTTAGAAAAATATCTTGGTGATAGAAAATCTAAGCAAGATGAAAGAGAAGCTAGACGAAAGAAGTATCAACGGTTTCTGGAACGTCAGGCAGGGAAAGAAAAGAAGTCTGAAAGCTCACCGGAGTATACCAAGTTTTATTAGACTCTGGGCAAAAAGACGGATGGTGAAATTGTTGGTTGGTGCTATATGCCGGAATTTAATGTTTATGTAGTTAAAAGGGAAAGAGGAGTTGAGTATTTTCAAAGGGCAAATGATATCCAGACTCTGCCGTTCTATGATATTCGACAACTTGCTCGTCTGCCTCTTTTAGACTGTGACGATCACAGTATGGCAAAATGGTTTGAGACACTGGTGAAGCGTGAGGCTCGCTTTGGATGGAAAAACTTAAAGCCTTATGTGCCAGGTGTCAAGAGCCATCGAACCAAGATAGATCCACTGACAGGAAGGAAATTCAAAGTGCTTAATTGCAAAGCTCCTCGTTGTATGAAGAAGTTACCGTTGAGAACCATGCCTACTGGGTGGAGCGCAAGGTTTAAATGGTGGTACTTTAATGAGAAAACAACTGAGGTAGTGATTGTATTGGATGATGATCTGTCAGGTGGAGAAACGGTAAAAGTATTTGATCCTATGTGTATTAAAATTTTTGAGAAAGAGGACATTACTGTTTTGTACTACAATCCAATCCTCTACAAAAATCAGTATATGGAGTTGGCATTGCAGTTTCAAAAGGTCGTTCGAATTTGCTTTGCATTCGACATCTACGCTGGATCTGAAGAAGTCAAGTCTACAACTTTGTGATAGCTAGATTGTCGTTTTGTTTGCTTTGTGCATTTTACTTTGTGCAACTTTTATTGATAGAAGGTCTTAGGGGGAGTTTGTTGGTGCATACTTGTAAATCCCTAGTTCGTATCAATGAAATATATACATGTTTACATAAAATATTAATTCAAATGTGTTTTGATTAATTGTTTGCATGTGTATATATTCTTAGTGATTCTTTGTGATGATCTTAAGCTTACAAGTACTTAATCATGTGTTGATATGTGTTTGGAAGTTTAAGTCTGTGTGAGAGTTCATCACGTGCGTGATGTGTTCACTGCATGCGTGATGAGTCCACTACGTGCGTAGTGGAGCTCAGTGCGCACGTAGTGATTAGGTCGGTTAAAAGTTAAATTAACTATCATTAAAACAACCGGTACGTGCGTACTGGATTCACTTCGTGCGTGGTGCGTATCATCACGTGCGTAGTGAAAGTTATTTAAGGTAAACGCGTATTCCACACTATAAATACGTATGAACTGCGAATTAGTGCGGGAATCGACGAATTAACGGGAATGATCGGGGAATGACCTGTAATCGACCATAAACCTTAGTGAGCCTTCGAAATCGCAAGTTTAACCTCGGTAAACGCAATCTTAGTGTTAATCTCGGATCCAAGGGCAGTCTTAAGCATTCTGTGTGAGTTCTTAGAGTTTGTTCTTGCTTCTACTCTGTGTGTTACTCTGTGTGATACTGTGTGCCGGACACCTAAGCAGATCTTAGAATCCTTAGGAGGTTTGGGAAATAGAAATTCCGCACTATTTCTCATCCTAGATCAGTCCTAGCATTAGGGTGAATAGGTTAGAACCCCCACGGTCCTACATGGAATGAGTTTGGAAGCAACATTGCCTTGGCCTTGATCTGTCTGGCCAACCATCGTTGCTTCAATTTTTCAAAACTGATCTTTAATGGCATGGTAAAACATCTCGGGACCAAATATGGTCTGTTTTTGATGTACCCCAGATTTGTGCAAGTTTTGCTAAACTCTTTGTTGCTGAATCTTAAAAAACACAAGAGGGTTATAATTCCCTCTGCTCATGTGGCCTCCACATTGAGCAAGTTGCTAATAAATGGCAAAAACTTCTTTGGTGCTATAACTCCACCACTCTCTGAAATGGTGGAGTTTCTTTCAAGAAACTGAGCTGCTAGAGTTGAGCATGAAGCCCCACTTATTGCTACACCTCCAACGCTAGAACCCACAGCTCATGATACTCAAACATTCCCCTCTGCTACCCTGTCTCAAGCTACAACACAAGCCCCCCACTCATAACGTTTCAAAAGAAAAAGAGAACTGTTGGTGCTCCTTCCACCACTGTCTCCAATCCCCAAACTGTTAACCCTGCACAGGTGCATTCACCTGTGCAGAATATCCAAAGGGACACCCCAGTACTGTCTCCCAGGTACAATGAGGAGGTGATCACTCCACTATAGGGTGATCATGTGGTTCTTGAGGCTGATGCTACTGTTTCATCCGCAAGGGATGAGCAGGCCAGTGTTAACATTGCTAAGACCTCAACCACGGCAACAGAGGCTGGTCAAACAGCTTCTGGAAATCCCCAGTACAAAGAAACAAGGGGTACTGGTGAGGGAACTTCAAGGAGTGACACACTAGTTATTTCTGCCAGTGATATGTTTACAGGGTCAACACTCTCTGACATTGAGGCTAGTATGAAACTTAAAGCATTGACGAATCCAGAACTTGTACCATTCTTTGCTGCATTCCTCTATCTCAAGAAGAGGAACTTTCTACAAGACAAGCTTCTGGCCAAACATAATGACTTAATCATCAAGCAAGACAAACAGATCAAGTTTCTGTCAGATACTTTGAAGAAGGCTACTGATGTCCTTCAAGTCCATGATCAAATGCTCAAAAAGTCCACAACAAGTGCCAGAACCCCTTCTCAAACAGTGCCAATCAAAAAGGGGGAGAAATCTTCAAAGTCTGTAGTAATTCAACCAACAGTTGCTAAAACAGTTGTGAAGACTGAACTAACAGTTGCACCAGATACACAAACAGTTGCAACTTCAGAACCAACAGTTGCTCCAGTTCAACAAACATCTGCAAGTGTTCAACCAGTTGAAGAAGAAGAAAGGTTGTCAGCAGTGGATAGGGTGTTGATAAACAAGATGATTATGACAGGAGACTATCCAACAACTGAGGTTTTCAAAGCATGGTCAAAGGTTAAGCAAAATCATCTGATTGAAATAGGTGCTCAAACTCTTAACATTAGCACATTCAAGATGGCTCAAAAAATAGATGATGGGTAGTTAGATGGCAAAGTCTCAAAACTGGAACCACTTGCACCTAAGTCAGGGTTTAAAGGCATTGCAATTATTGAAGGAAAGAAAGAGGAAAAGAGGCCCCCTGTGCTAGGTAAGGGAAAGGAGATTGTAGTTGATATTCCTAAGCTAAAGCTCACCAAAGAACAACAAGAAGAGCATGATCGTGAAGTAGCACAAAGGCTGGATGCTGAGCTTAAGCATCAAGAATAGAAAGATCTTGAATTGGCTCAACAGCTTGCTGACAAATTTACTGCTAAAATAGATGAAGAAGAGAATGCAAAGAAAGCTGGTAAGGGAGTCAAAAGAAAACGAGTTGTGATGAAGAAAACAGTTCCATCTCCCAAGCAAGCAGCTGAAAAGAAAAAGCAAACAACTCAACCTCAACTGTCTCAACAATCCCAAACAGTTCAAACTAAAGCTGGTATTGTTCAAACAATCCTACAAGACAGACTTAGGGTGGATGTGGAAGAAAGAATAAATAAACTTGTGACAGAGGATCTAGGCCAAAAATCCCACATTACTGAGTGGAGATTTGAATTTTTGAGGATTGAAACTGGGAAGAAAGGGATGACCATTGTAAGAGAAGTAGAGCCAATAGAAAGCTATGCTAGCTTCAATAATCTAATGGAGAATGTGACTAGAAGGGATATACAAGAGATGTATGAATATGGAACTAGTCACTATGGGGAAGCTGCTGAGATTGAAATCAGAGTTTTGATGAGGCATTTAACGAGTATATGCAATCCACTGGGAATAATGCCCATGCTGATAATTGATGAAACCTTCCCAATTGTTTCTACGAAGGTATATGACAAATCAAGAGTTTATCATATGGTAATGGGAAAGGGAAAAACTCAGTGGTTTGATTTTGAGTTTATTGAACATGGTAAAATAAAGCTTATGTATATGTTAGAGGAAATTTGTGAAAACAGTTGAAAACTGTTAAGTGAAGTATGAAAACAATTGTGACCAACAGTTGCTGCGAGTATTACAACTGTTAGTACAAAGTTCAGAACTGTTAGTTCAAGTATTTACAACTGTTAGAAGACCTTGAAGAGAAGACTGTTAGAAGAAGACCAGAACTGTTTCATTCAACAAACAGTTTCAGTTGAGCTATTCATGGAAAATGCTATCTTTGTGGATTTGAAGTATATCTTTATCAAAGTCGAAGATTATCAAGATTATCTCAGAAGATAGAAGATTACCTAACTGTCTACTTATCAAGGAGGATCAAGAGTCTATAAATACTCGATTAGAATATTGTTACTATACATATAGATCTCTTGTTAGTATTGATTTGCATTCATTCGTATTGTTATTTACTTTCAGAAAGTGTTTTAGCCTCTAAGTTTCTTTTGAAACCTAAGAACAAATTGTGTTCTTCGTCTAACATAAGAAGTTAGATTGGAGGTGTAGATGAATATTGTAATCGTTATTGATTATTAATAAACATCTTTGTTTGGCAGTATTTTGTGATAATTGATTGAATTGTTTTTGTGTTGAAAACCTTTATAATCAATTGAGTGTGATTCCGCAACTTCTTAATTGATTGTGATCAAAACTATAGATTGTCTTTTAACAACTTTAATTTAAAAGATAATTCTTGTTATTTGATATTAAGCAATATCCGATCCTGACACAAAAGCCATATCATATCAAGTTGTCCTACACAAGCCATAGCATAGGTGCATATCATATCATATCATAACACAATTGGCCTACTCAAGCCTATAACATGCATATCAAATCATAGCACATCACAATCTAACAATACATGATGAATAGCTTACCTTTAGATTTAATATTCATTGACTTGCATAACATTTTTATGGTGATGATAATGTTAACCGGTACTCACCCATAGTATTAAAAAAGGAAAATATAATTTTCGGGTTCTTCTTGATCTCCGGGAGACCTAGCATACCGTTATTTACATTTTGCAACCAATTAACGAAGTACAACAACCAAGCTATTTCACAAATGGGTCAAAATGTACCCAACATGTCCAACTCATGTAAACCATCTAAAAACACATGTTCAACTAGCATATAACCTATTTACATAGTTTATAACGTGTAGAAACTAACTTGACATGCATATGGTTCATTGAAGTCAACTTCATGCTTTAAAGTGTGCAATTAACACAAATATCAACACATATAGCATTAAACATCATGACCACCTCTTCTATATCATATAATCATAACTCAATCTTTAATAATGCAAGCTTTCTCCCAAAAATTCTGCTCAAAACATAAAACTAGGTAGAAAGCTCATTTTTGACCAAACGGGTCAAATAACCACAACATTGACTCTAACGGATCGATACCAAAACTGGATTTTTTGAAAAAACTTTCTAAAGATAGCTTGTTCCCTTATGATATGGAGTTGACCTGCAAAATTTGAGGTCCTAACTCGGAAAGACGACCAAAGCCAACAAAAGTCAAACTTACCGAAATTTCGG
The DNA here is from genome assembly GCA_947179395.2 of Pulicaria dysenterica. Classification (NCBI taxonomy): domain Eukaryota; kingdom Viridiplantae; phylum Streptophyta; class Magnoliopsida; order Asterales; family Asteraceae; genus Pulicaria; species Pulicaria dysenterica. The sequence goes on from OX359294.1 coordinate 34,895,692, forward strand.
TATTTTTTAGCAATTCAATCCCAAATTGCTTCTACTCATTTTCCAGCATGTCCTAACATTATATAACACTTGTAAGAGCTATCTAACATCCATTTCACTCACTCTATTAATTCAAACAAAAATACAACTTAAATTAACAAAGAAATGTCCAATTTTGCCAATTCTTGAAATTCAACAAAACTAACACTTCTAATCCATAATTCTTACTTATTATAACTTTTAAATGTTATAGGAACTGATTGAAACATTAAAAATTAGTTCTTGATAGCAAATTCAAATTTGACCATTTTGACCCATTTGAACCATTTCTTGAATATGAGCAAAATCAACACTTACAATCCATAATTTGAGTTCCAATCAATCTACATGTGTTGTAGGAACTATTTGAAGTATAAAATTGCAGTTCTTTATGATCAATTCAGGTTTGACCCATTTTTGACCTAAAAACCTAAAAATGAAGAACATGAACACACTTATAATTCATGACTTGGATTCATCATTGCTTGTAAATGTTGTGGGAACATATTTATAACTTCAAACTTAGTTCTAGGATGTAATCTTGAATTTAACCCATTTAGAATCAGTAAAACATCAATCCTTGAAGATTCAATTTACCAAGTTCATCATCTTCCTCCATTAATGGAGGTTCATAGGTTAATCCATCAAATACCGAGAAATTAACCATAAAACTAATATCAAATCACCACAAACTTACAACTAAACAGTAGAATACATCAATATATCATGTTACCCAATTTCTACATAAACCCTAGAAATCAAGTTTGAGTTTTTTTTCTTGGCAAAAATGTTGGTCCCAAGTGGTTCATGTATCAAGATCTATGGAGGGAACAATGGCTAATAATCTATAAGAAGTAGAGAGAATAATTTTCACCATACAACACACACACATAAGTTTGTGATCATGCCAAAGTCCACCAAATGGCAACTAGTCATTTGGCTTATATACCCCTTAGGGTATTTACATTTTCGACCCTCTAGAAGATGTTAGTCTTTTTAGCTTCATACGATCTTTAATAATCTCGCTTACAAATATGCAGATTTCTTGTTGCATTGTTTAGAAGCTTTTGGGAGACAAGACTTGAACAATTTCTTTTAAAATCTTCAGTCTTTGATTGGATGTCTTCAGAGTGTCTTCTCATTTTGAACATTAAGACTTTTCAATTTTAAGAATAGTCTACATTTTGAGATCTTGATGAGAATTTGAATCTTTAAAGCACAGAGTAACATTCTCTTTCTTCAGTCTTTTTGACTTCACCAGTAAGCTAAGGATTTTCAACCTTTGGTTCTATCAACGGTTTAGCTTGAAGTGGTTTTCAGCTAACGCGATCTTGAGCACTTAAGCAAAACGATTTAGGAAGAATATTTGTTCTCTCCCCCTTTAGTGTAGCTCTAGATCTTGTTATGAAGTTGATATCTTTCTCCCTTGTTCGTTACTTTGCTCCCCCTTGACTTGACATATGCATTTTTGAAAATTTAGCTCTCTTTGTCTCCCCATCAACACATGAATCTTGTCTTCATCAATAAGCTCAAAATCAACTGAATTTGTATTAAAGTTCCTCCCCCTCATGATGATCAGTATTCTTCATGAACATCATGTACATGAATTATGTATTCGGCTTGATTTTGACCTGAATATATGAACACTTGAAGTTTTGAATCCCCATCATGAGATTCAGTTGAATGATATTTTGAAGGTGTCACCATTATGATATGTCAATGAAAGTATCAGAGACAGTCCTTAGGGCACCGTCTCAAAGTTCCCGTGGAATAACACCTAGATCACAAAGATTCTCGTTGACACAACAGTTTAAATAAATTGTGTGACCTACATTCAAAACTGGCATAACGTTGATTCTGGTAGGATTTCAATCTAATCATCGTGAATATCACTTAAGATACCACTCCAAGATGTTCCGGTAGTCACGAAAGACTAGATATGCATTAAAGATCCAACATGTGTCCTAAGAAATGAAATTTATATGCGAATAAGCTCTAGACTCTATTAGTGCATGAAAGAAGTCGGGGACCGGAGTAGCTATCTGCCTACTTTCAATATCAATAATCTCCAAGTGAGATGTCAATAGACATGTGTTAAATCTCTATGGGAAGTTGAAACAATCATCTTTTAAGAGATAATTGAGTAGCTGGGTGGGGTTAGTATATTTTATCACTAGGTCCATGATGTTTATTTCAATACCAAATCTCAACCAATGAGATCTAGTAGCAGATGTGGCTACCCAGATGTATACTGTTTTGGTAAGGATCTGTTTTTCTTTTGATCCTGTCTCACCCACAACTCTCTAAATATTTTTCAATTTCTCCCACAAACTCACTTACCAAATTGATGTATGTATCTCTGTTTGTTGGATAAATAAGGACACTTTTTAACATTTTCAAATGATAACAGAAATCATAGTGATCTACAACAAGAATGATTTTCAAGAAATTTTAGTGTTGAGAAGGATTGTCAAGGAAGATTTGAGCAATCAGAGAATATGAACAATCAGGGAATATTGATAAAGGATTTCACAAAATGATTTGACAGTATTAGTACAAGATAATTTGTTGATCATATACACCCAATCTCCTGTTCCACCCCTCTGTGTTTTATTTTAACAGTGCACACCAATCAGTATCCTGTGATAACATATTCTGCTCACCTAAATGACCTAGTAAGTAGCCCTTACGATCTCTTTCTATTTATGGTGAGCTCCTAAGGCAAGTCCTTCCGGTTCTCGATTGACCATAGGAGTATAAAATACATATACTCTCTCACTCATGGTACGTTTTCGATCACTTGAATAATATTTATCATGAATGAGAGGTTTCTAGTAAGGATTTGAAACATTTAGCACAGAAGGATTTGAAACATTCAGCACAGGAGTTGAGATAGAAACACAGAAATGAAGGATGATCATGCGAAGACCAACAACAAATTGAATTAATAAAGGTATCAGAATAAGTCAATGAATGAATACCTTCTTGAACAGATAACACCAAATGAAAACTAAAAATCTTTTTGAATTTTGAAATTTTATAATGTTTTTGGCTTTCAATTTTTGAATGTTTTTGGAGTTTTCAAACATATAAAGCATTAAAAAACAAAAACTCCCCCTAAATTGATGCATGAAAATTGTTTATCATCAATTAGGTTAAGAAACAAAAATTTTGTCCCCCCTGCAAATAACAATCCATTAGAAAGCAAGTTATAAAAATGCACAAAATAAGTATCTCAGGTCATTAGACTCGGGCTAATGCTGAACACAATGAAATTTGAATCGAAAAGCAGGGAAACTCAATCGTCTTTCAAAAATTATGAGTTTTAAACCACTTCAGCACACTGAGCACAATGATCTTCACAACAGTCTGAATGATCTTCATTATGTTCCAACAATGTCTCTTATTGTTTACCTGCAAAACGGATTAACAAAAATTGGTACTCATTCTCTTTTAGGTCCAGATTTGTTAGTAGCAGGTTTTGGCATCCATGTTTATGTATTTGTTACAATGACAGGTTTATGGACCTTTTTGTTTAACGGTCCTGAATGCCATTGAGGAATTCCATTACGAACAACAAACTCCTGTTTAATTCTTGACGTCTTACAAATCTTCTCTTTGGAAAGGAGGTTCAAGTGGTTGGCGGAGTAAACCACAAAAGGATAGTGTATGCCTGTCTTGAGCAAAAAATCCCCATTGGGTCTTGGGTTAGAGAAAGATTTGCGTCTGTTGTTGTTTTGAGGTACATGATTTAGCATAGCATCTCGAGCTAGAATCCTCGTTGTTGAGATTGCGGTTGACGATAAATCATCAGTTATAACAGTCTTCACTCTGTATTCAGGTGGTTTTGGAGATGCGTCAGAAGATTTCTGCTTTACAATCTAGGAAATTTGCTAAGTCGTTGAAACTGTTGGATATGCAAAGGTAAAACTGTTAGATTGATTTGTGAAAACAGTTGTAACTAACAGTTGTTGCAAGTTTTACAACTGTTAGTACAAAAGTTCAAAACTGTTAGTTCAGTTATACACAACTGTTAGAAGACCTTGAATTGAAGACTGTTAGAAAAAATTCAGAACTGTTTATTTCAACAAACAGTTGCAGTTGAGCTATTTATGGAAAATGCTATCTTCGTGGATCTGAAGTATATCCTTATCAAAATTGAAGATTATCAAGATTATCTCGGAAGATAGAAGATTACCTAACTGTCAACTATTCAAGGAGGATCAAGAGTCTATAAATACTTGAAATAGAATATCGTATTAGAAGTTCTTAATTTTTGTAATTCTATGCATTCATAGTTTATTGTTAACTTGTTTTCAGAAAGTGTGTTAGCCTCTAAGTTTCATAGAAACCTAATAATAAACTGTGTTCTTCGTCTAACAAAAGAGTTAGATTAGAGGTGTTGGTGAATATTGTAATCATCATTGGTTATTAATAAACATCTGGTGTTTGAAAGTATTTTGTCGTGTTGATTCTTGAATTGTTCTTGTGATAAAACCTTAAACATCAATTAAGTGTGATTCCGCAACTTCTTAGTTGATTGTGATCAAACTGAAAGATTATCTTTAAACAACTCTGATTTAATTCTAAAGGTAATTCTTGTTATTGATATTTGGTAATATCCGATCCTGAGATTTAGAACTACTTGAAGAGCAAGTATTCTATGGGTATATGAAATCAACTTATGTATATTTAAGCTTCTGTTTGTGAGAGTAAGTCGTTGCAGTTGTAGGTGATTTCATTGAATGAGAAGATCTAGCAAATATAGTGATCTAAAAATTCTTCACAGCACTTGAGGCGTTGGTGAAATCTTTATCTGTTTGTTTAGTACATGCAACAGAGAAATAAGAATCAGATTGGCTACTACAAGGTGAAACTGAATAAAAAATGATATTATCAGCGGAAGTCTTCGTTGATTCAACAAGTTTTGCAGCGGTAAGCTCATTTTCCAGAATTATAGCCATGAATTCTTTCTTCTCATTCTCAAAGTGCTCTCTCTCAGTCTCTAGTGTCTTCTGAATTTCAGATATTTTCTTTTCTAAAATTAAACGAGGAACATAGGATTGAATTGACTCATGCAGCTGATGTTCAAGTCTTTTGACTTTGTCCTTTAACTCAGCCGTTTCAATGCACATTTTGTCTATGATCTTTAGAACATTTTTCAACACACAAGACAACTTTTCTTTTAGCATAGTATTGGCTTGTGTCAATTCGTTAATCTTATTCATTGCAGTCTCAATATCTTTTCGTTTCTGCTCCAATTCAATTGCATAAGATTACATTTTAGTTCGGCAAGTTGAAATTGTTCAGACATTGTGGACACCTGATCTGTTAGCTTTGCATTGGCTGTGGATAGATCATCGGCTTTCTGCATTTCAGAATGTAATTGTGCATAATGCTGTTCAAGCTCTTGAATTTTTGCAGTCTCTCTGCTCCAGCCATCACATGCATGATCATGCAAGTAAAACATATGATCAAACAATTTAAGGATAAAGGTCTCCTCTTGTGTAAAATGATATCATGATCTCTGCCATTTCTTAATTTCTTCCTTAATATTCGATTTTGAAAAATACGTCATTGATTAATCGATTGTGATAACTGAAATATATTGATTGTTTAGGACTGATTTGATTTGATAAAAATTAATCAACTAAAATGGTTTTTAAATCAATTTAGTGCGAGTTGATTAACGGCAACAATAATGTTGGCAATTAAGAACGGGTTGACGAAAGGCAACGAAGTTGCAACAACAATGATATAGCAATAAGCACGGACTGATCAACAACAACAATTGGAATTAATATTCTCGAATATCAATGAACTAATAACAAAGTGGGTTTTCGAAAATCTCATATTAAAGTGAGTTGTAAATTCCGAAAAATGTTGTTATTAAAGTGAGATTTTCGAAAAATGCTTCAAAGCTTTATCAAACGGAGCTCGTACGATTTTTCTACTCCTGTCACTCCTCAACCAAGTGGGCTTGTCATTGTTCTTAACCAACCTACCCAACATGCTGTAGTCCCAGCCGAACGACATGCAGTAGTTGCTCCAGATCATGACATATCATTTGAAACTGCCTCTGTCACCCCTGATTCTCTATTGTCCCCTAATCAGTATGAAGGTAGTGGTGAAGAAGGAGATAATTATGTATTTAGAAGTGATAGTGAGAACGAGGAGGTAAGAAAAGAAAATGTAAGTGCTGTGGGACCCCTAGCCCCAGAAAGCCGGGAAGCCAAATATACTACTGGACCTGACATTGTTGGGTCTAGTACTGAACAAGTCACGGTGATCCCACCTGTGCAAGTTGTAACCCCTCCTAGCCACTTAGGTGCTTCTCAATAAGCATCTACTTTATTGTACAGGGCTATAGCACATACACTATCGGCCTCTCATTCGGAGAAGGCTGGTAGTGAAACAAGAGGACCGCGTCCCTCGTCCTCGACCGTTCCTTCAATGCACTTCAATATGCCGCAGATTTCGGCATATCTTTCATAACGGTCTGACACTATCACACAGTTGGCAGAGGTTTGTGGGCTGCCGCCTAGAACTTTCATAGGTGGTACCTCTTCTGGTACCATGCAAGGATTGGAAGGAAATCCTACTGGAGTCACCATCCCTAAAGCTCCAGTGGGTGGTTCTGCCTTCATGGCTGGAACCATAACCGGTAATCTAAACGTTACCATTTTTGTTACACGTGTAGAACTTCATGATACTATTCAACAAGCCGTGGCACATCTCCAACAACAACTAACTGCTACAAATAAAAAGTTGGATAGAACTGAAGAACTTCTTGCTGGCAGAACCCAAGCTCCTCAACCACAACTGCAACCTGATCCTTCAAGCATGTTTATAGATGCACTAAAAAGCCTTCTCTACGTAAAGCTTCTGGAACAAAGGCCCGTATCTGCTCATGATAAAGATCTTCTAAAAACACTACGCAACGACCAAAGGCCACAGAGAATCTCCTTGGCTGACTTTCAAGAGTTTCAAGAAGATATTATCAACAGGATTGACAGGGAAACAAGGGGTTTTTATACAACCATGGAAAAGGTTGTGGACAGACTCAAGGTCTTGGAGGAGTCGTGTCACGCTCAGGCTGAGAGTAGCAAGAGGAAGCGGGATGATCAAGATCCTGATGATCATCCCGAGGGGGAGAAACGAAGAAGATACTTGACATCTTCCTCTCTAACTGAACTGTGCCTGTTACTCGCTTCAGTTCCTTATTACCATCATCTGCAGGTACTAGTTCTGGCAGTCAACAGCAACAACAAAGTGCACAACTTATGGCCAATGAAGTTTATGAACAACAACAATGAGAAAATGCTGACAAACATATTGTAATCTATGTACCACAGCATGAATCTGAACCGAGGCATGTTGACCTTGAAGAAGGAGAAATACAACAAGAGCAGTCCCATGCTGAGACTGAATGAGGTGAAATAAGTGCAGAATCCGATGATGAAATGGATCTTTATGAAAATTTGCATAAATCACCTACAAGGCATGAGGAGGAAAGTGATACTGCTCAGGAAAGGGAGATTCAGTCTGATATTTTTGCTGAATAAAACATGAAAACAGACTGAGGAAGCTCAACCAGAGGAGGAGACAGATGACCCAGAACTCAGCAACATCTTTAAGAACATTGATGATTATGTGGAGATTGCAACACGTCCAGACTCCCCTATAGTTGTCCGCAACTTTGATCAAGCAGTGGATGAAAGAGCAATTGCTGCAAGAAAGTGAGAATGGGCTGCTATCTCTAGAAGGGAAGCTAGAAGGAAACCAGCTAAGAAGAAAACTACATTTGACGTGTCTCGGGTTCTCAAGGGAGTAAATATAGAAGTTCATGAACACTTCCCTCCTCCTCGTGGTCAATTTCAAATCTATGCAGCTGACATTATTCAAAGATATATACAAGAATAAGCTACAGAAAAGGCAAGAAAAGATTCTGAGTGGCCACTGCCACCGAACTATGTGATTCCTACAACACCTCCAGTGTACTTCGGTGACAAAGGCTTAGACAACAATAACATGTTTACCAGAATAGCCATGCGTCAGCCGGTATGGAAAAGGTACCTCGTCAATGCTGCTAATCTTGAAGACAAAATTCCTGATATTTACAACAGTGAAGTTAAAGAGCTCACACCTCCAGAGCTGAGGGGCTTGGATGAACAACAGAAAAGAAGATATGAAAACATTTTAAATGCAACCAAGTCCCCAAGACACGTCATCATGTCTGACTACCCGATTGTTGAGGTTCATAATGTTTATACAGGGGTTTCTTTTCACTACAAATATGCAGTCTTTAAAGTAAAGCGAACTTAAGGTGAAAAGATCCAGCTTAATGAAGCCGATCTGAGACATGTGTCAAGTGAGGGTGCAAATATGTAAATATTGTAAACTTAGGCAAAGCCTATTTAAGGCTTTGCCTGTTCAATAGAAGTCAAGCTTTGCACTCATAATATCATTTCACCCTTAAGTGTGTGTCTTCTCTCTAGCTCTCGGCTCTCTCTCTCTCTCTCTCTAACCTATTCAAACACACACTAAACACATAGCATTGATTCATCCGTAAGATATACGGGACCATCAATTGGTATTAAAGCCAAACTCGTGTGTTGGCTCTTCATTGTTCGAAGATTCAAAGCTCAAGGTTGAAGAACAAGCTGTCGGTTTCTAAAGCATCCTAGAATTCACAATTTTTTCAAGAAAAGGTTGTTTCCAAGTGGTCTTCAAGGTAACAATCATCGATACTCAAGTGTAGAAGACATTCAAGGTATAAACAACCTTCTATGCTACCATTTTATTCGGATATTTAAGGATTGGTTACTGTTTTATTGGCTTTTCTTGAAGAAGTATACAAACCGAGGTGTACTTTACCATCATAAAGTCCATCGGCTTAATTAATATTCATTTTTTGGTCTTTAAAGCTTTGGGTATATCACCATTAATGGAGTTCTAGCTCTTGAAAGTACAACATTAAAGACGATTACAACAGATTTTAATATTCAAAATTAAAAATTCTTCAAAGTTTAATTGTTGTGCAAGGAAACTCAAGTACACACCATACCACTTGTAGTAGAAGTTGGTAGACACTATTCAGAGCCATATAGATCTGATTGTGTCAGATTTGATACTATCGACCACACAATTTAAAGGTGTGCGATAGGATTAGTTGTTAAGTAATACGGTCGATAGAAACAACCAGTTCAAAGTTCTAAGTATTGTTTCAAAGGCTATTGACTGCATCTGTTCATAGTGCTATCGCATTGATTAAATTTTCAATTTGCCAAGTGGTAAATTGAGTGCTATCGACCGCATTAGGTTTGTTCTGTTTGATACAAAGGTTTAACTTGGTTTTCAACTCCAACAATGGCTATTGCATTGAATTCTTCTGTGCGATCCAAGTTATTCAGCTCTAAATTATTAAGTGTTTGGTGCAACAGGGTTTTATCGCATTCTTTTGGTTACTAATATTCTCAAAACCAAGTTGTTACTCTCCTCAATTTTCTACAGGTCAAGCACTCTATCGCATAAGGTCATCAAGAACCTCAAGTGTTGTGATCTCTCACAAGAAACCCTATCGCATAACTACTGACCTATCGCACACTTCGGACCTATTGAACAAGTGGAACTCTTTGGACTTGTGACTTATCGAACAAGAGGACCTTTGGACTTTAAACTTTAAAATCTATCTAATTCAAAGTTGAATTTAATCTAAAACAGATCTATTTCAAAGTTGAATTAAATTTATTTATTTCCTCTAAACATCAACCTTGATTAACAAGAAATTTCGATCAATGAATTTTCAAACGAGTAAACGATAATTCTTTACACAACATTCACTATGTCGAGCTCGAATGAAATGATGTCTATTGGTACTGATACAAAACCACCAGTTTTGTTCAGAGGAGAGTACCATATCTGGAAAGGAAGGTTCATGGACTTCCTGGAACATAACGAGTTATATGGGGAAGATATTATCGATTGCATCATGAAGGGGAACAAATCATACATCAAGGTTGTTGAAGCTGATCCTAACAACAATCCTCCCATTCCCCGTCAAGAGAGCGAAAAGACAACAGATGAACTCACAGCTGCTGAAAAGGAATAAAAGAAAAAAGAACGTCTTGCTGTTGGTCAAATGATTTTATTAGTTAAGATTTGATGAGACAAAGTTAAGTTTGTAAGATATGTTCTAGATATAGCTTAAACATAACTATGAAGCTTGGTCAGACTGAGTACTTATTGTGTTTGAGACTGAGCATAAGCTGAGTATAAGCTGAGCATTATAGTTGATCAGCTTAGACTATATCTTTGTCAGTTTATCTATATGTTTGATAAACTGTGTGTTACCTAAGGTATAGGTCGACTATTCAGCTTGATGGGTTTCATGCTGAGTGACTCAGCTTATAGACTGAGTCAGCTCAACAGAGTTGCTAAGTTAGTTCTAGCTAACTCTTATGACTTCTAAGGATGAGTTAGTCATTATACATGTTGTTACATGTTTGACATCCAGTTAGTTCTCGATAAACTCAGCTTGATGAGTTTCAAGCTGAGTAACTCAGCCTGACAAAAGAAGTCAGTTTAAGAGAATTTAAATATGTTTTAAATTCTGTAATTCTCTATATCTATGGTGCGGATAAGAATATTCCATAATCAAGATTGAAGATTAAAGGCTCAAGATAGAAGATTCAAGTTTCAGGGTTATCCGTTAGTTTGTTATTAGCAAATTAGGATTAACACTAGTTTGTTAGGATCCGTAGGAACAGGATTATAAATACTAACCTCTTGATCAGTTTAGAGGAGACCTCAACATCTCACCGTTCTTGATACATTGATTGTAAGTTGATCAATGTGATCAAGCATTCACAGATTTCCAACAATAGTTCGTGTGTACGTTCTTCACGTCTGTTGTGAAGTTGGTAAGTATTCAATCTGTGAATAAATCCTGTTTAGAGAATTATATTGTGTCTATAATCATTAGTTGATTATAGATAGCAAGTTTGATCAATTAATTTGAGAGACTGAGAGATTTGATTTGTATTAGCTGTTTACATATCAAGTATTGCTTACTTGATAGTTATTGTAATCATCTTCTTATTAATGAAAGCATTCGATGTTATTCGGTTTGATTTGGGTAACACTTTTTATTGATTTGTTCAATTTTTCGCAGAAAGTGTATTCAACCCCCCTTCTACACATTACTTCCTTGTTGTTTATCTCACCAAGGGACCAACAACTGGTATTAGAGCAGTCTGAAATCTTTCATAAGTTGAAGATATCAAGATCCTGAGATAGAGTAAGATGTCAACAAGCAACAATTCATCGAACTTTCCTCAGATGGCTGCTAAAGGATGTCCCATATTTGATGGATCTGATTATCCTATGTGGAAATTCAGAGCCATGATTTTCTTTAAGTCCATTGACACCATAATGTATGATGTCATAACTCGTGGACCAATTATCCCCAAGATTCCTGCTGTTGTCAGTGATAAGTGTCCGGACAAGACTAAAAAGGAAGTTAAGAAAGCTTTGACATCTTGGACTGAAGAGGATTGGAAGTTACATTCTCTTGATGACAAAGAAAAAGGGGTTCTGGCAAATGCCCTGACCAATGAGATTTTACATACTGTGACTGGGTGTCAATCTGCAAAAGAAATTTGGGATACTCTAGGTATCACATATGAGGGTACATATCTGGTCAAGCAGCATAAGAAGAATCATCTTAATAGATCTTATGAAAACTTCTTTTCTATGAAGAATGAAACCCTATCTGATGTGTTTACAAGGTTTCACTGCTTGGTTAATGACTTGCTAAGTGTAGGCATTAAAAAGGATGAAGCTGACCTAGTGCTGAAATTTCTAGATGTGTTACCAGAGAAATTCAATGAAGCGACCATAGCACTAAGGGATGGAGGTACATTACATATGTACAACCTACAGTCCATATGTGGGTTCTTGCTTAATCATGAACATATCACAGAACACAAGAAATCTTCTCAACAACAGATGAAGGACTCTCTTGAGAAAAATGAAATTGCATTAGTTGCAGAGAAGAAGAAAAAGAGTTCAAAAGTCTTCATAGTTGAATCTGAGACTGAGTCAGATTCTCATGCTGACCACTCAGACTCAAACTCAAGTGATTCTGATGATGTTCAGACTATCACTGAACAAATGGATATGCTTAAACTTGGGATACAGAATCATCTACCTCAGATGATGATGACAAGTGTATGATGGCTCAAGAAGATGAAGAGTCTGAAATAGATGAAGTTGATTAAGGAAGCTGAGGAAAACCACAAACTAAGTGATTGTGATCCTTCCTCCATGTACAAGGTTAGTAATTTCAACTCTTACACCGATGAAGAAAAAGGTCTTACGTTTGGTTATCTGTTAAATGACTTTAAGATCAGCCTTAAGACTCAAGCTGACCTCAAAGATGAAACAACTAAGCTTAAAAATGAGATTAAGGAAAATCAAACTCTCATTATTGCTGGAAAGAAAGCACAATGTGATCTTGAATGTCAAGACACATTAACAAACTTATAAGTGAAGAAATTCAGGAAGCTAAGGATAAGGCTGACTAACTTCAAAATGTCACTGAATCTTGGTGTAAGTCATCAAAGCTTGCTGAAAAGTGCATTAACCAGCAGATTCCTAAACAGGTAAAAGCTGTACTTGGAGGTGACTATCAATCCGCAGCTTATGCAGCTGATAATGATGAGATAGCAAGTACAGATTCTGAGGAAGATAGACAACTGATTAAGTCTCAGAAGTCAACCTAAAAAAAGTAACATGATCAAGGTCTAAAATACAATAAGTTTGTAAAAGCAAAGGATCATGGATATGAGTGTTCAACTTCAAGACATCATAGTAAGTCTGTGCATGATAGATTGGGCACTCATCCTATTCAAAATACAGCATTCTTTGTCAAGTTCACAGAGAAGTTTCAAGAATAGGAAGACAACTGTAAGTCAGAGGTCATATCACAACAATAATGGTAAGTCTAAAGTTGTTGAAACTGGTAAGTCCAGAGAAGATGACAAGGTAAGTCCAAAGTCAATAAAATAGATGAAAAGAAATTTGTTGATCAAAATTCTCATCAAAAAGATAATAAGCCTATACATGACAAAGGTAAGTCCAAAGTCAATGAGCATCAGGTGAATCAACTTGCAAAGAAAGTTGAAAAATTATCCACAACCAATAATCCTAAACTGAGAGCAGATTCTCAAAAGGATTATTGGATAACCTACCCCCTGTAGTTGCTAGTAGAAGAAAGTGCTACAAATGTGGAGGTAGAGGACATGAGGCCAAAGAATGTGAAAATGAAATTCTAATGCCTAAAAAGGAACAAGCTGATCAGCCTATGTAGGACTCAACACCTGCTCAAGCTGACCAATCAGTTCCACAAGATGAATTAGCTAAGTGCTCATCATTTGAACCTACTTTAGAGGGGTTTCCTATACAAAACTAATATGTTTAGTTTTTCATGTGCAGGGTTCAAGTAAATGGTAATTGGACAGTAGATGCTCAAGGCACATGACAGGGTGGAAAGGACTTCTAAGTGAATTCCAGGAAGTTGAAGGTCCTAAAGTAACATTTGGTGATAATTCCCATGAAAGAACTAAAGGATATGGGAAGATGCATGCTGGCAAGGTTACCTTCCAGAAGGTAGCATATGTTAAAGGTCATAAACACAATTTGATAAGTATCAGTCAATTTTGTGATGAAGACAATGTTGTTACTTTTAGAAAGAAAGCTGGAACAGTATATAATGTAAAGGGTAAGCCAGTGCTAATAGAAAAGAGATAAAGAGATGTGTATCTACTTGATCTCAACTCTGCAGACCCTTATACAGAAACCTGCTTATATTCCCAATCTGTTCCTAAGCTGAGTTGGCTGTGGCATAAAAGGTTGTCACATTTAAATTTCAAGAATATAAATATGCTATCCAACAAAGAGTTAGTCTCTGGGTTGCCAAAGATCACATTTATCAAAGAAAATTATGCTTAGCTTGTGAACAAGGGAAACATCACAAAGGGTCATTTAAATCAAAGCAAAACATTTCAATAACAGACCCATTGCATATGTTGCATATGGATTTGTTTGGACCCATAAGTACTCCAAGCCTAAGTGGCAAGAAGTACACCCTGGTGATAGTTGACGAGTTCTCTAGATTCACCTGGGTAATATTCCTTAAAGCCAAAAGTGAAGCTGCCCTGGAGATAATAAGTTTTATTAAACAGGAAGAGTTGCAAAAAGGTAAGTCTGTTAAGCAACTGAGAAGTGATCATGGGACTGAGTTTAGAAACTCAACCCTAGAAGGCTTTTGTGAACAAAAAGGAATAATACAAACTTTCTCTTCAGTTCGAACCCCTCAACAAAATGGAGTCGCTGAAATGAGAAATAGAACCTTAATTGAGGCTGCTAGAACAATGCTGTGTGAGGCAGGATTGAAAAAGTATTTTTGGGGTGAAGCTGTTGGTACAACATGTTACACCCACAATAGATCAATCATAGTCAAAAGACATGGCAAAACTGCATATGAAATGTATAAAGCAAGAAATCCCAATATAGGTTACTTACATGTCTTGTTCAAAATGCTATGTGCTGAATCAAATAGTTCAGCTCCATAAGTTGGAACCTAAAGATGATCCTGGAATTTTTGTTAGTTACTCCTCAATCTCCAAATCCTACAAAGTATATAACTCAAGGAGAAAGGAAATAGAAGAATCAATTCATGTCTCCTTTGATGAAGACATTACTGATCAAGCTGACAAAGTTCAACCTGATTCGGTCAGTCTGAGTGAGCTTGAAAACGCTGAGGAAACCAAGAGGTTAAATCCTATGTATGTCATAGATGATGACAGTGATGATGATGTATGTACATCTAAGAGATCATCACAACCTCCAAAAGACTCTCAAGCTGAGAAAGAAGATGAGTTCTTTAATCCTTTTGGAGAGGATACTTGTTAGAACTGTATTATTGTAATAGAATAGGAGTTATAACAATAGTTAAGGGTGCTTATTGTAAATATACCTTATAGGTATATAAGCCTTGTGCTAGCCAAGGAAATGTAAGGATTGCCACACTTACAAGAAATAAACTATGTGTGTTTTGAAGGTGAAACGAGATTCTCTCTCTATCTCTTCATAGTTATCTTAGCAATCCTTCATTCTACCGCTTGTTTATCACCAACAATACTACTCAGACTGAAGATCTTAGTGATCAACAGTTTGATGACGATGATGCAATTGAGACTGAGGATGTAGGTTCACCTCAGAGTCCTCAATATCACTCAAGCCCAGAACCACAATCTCCCACTACAACCAGATCAAAGGAAACATCAAACTAGGCTGCTTACTTTGGTTTCCTATCTCAAATGGAACCAAAGAAGACTGAAGAAGCCTTAGAGGATGAGGATTGGATTGAAGCAATGCAAGAGAAATTAACTGAGTTTGAGAGAAACAAGGTATGGAATCTTGTCCCAGCCCCCAAAGATCATACAATTATAGGCACTAAGTGGGTCTATAGAAACAAGATGGACAAGGATGGAGTGATTGTTAGGAACAAAGCTAGGCTGGTAGCACAAGGGTATAGACAAGAAGAATGAATAGATTATGATGAGACATTTTCCCCTGTTGCTAGAATTGAAGCCATTAGGCTGTTCTTAGCTTATGCAGCATATAAAGACTTCAAAGTCTATCAAATGGATGTGAAAAGTGCTTTCCTAAATGGAAACTTCAGGAGGAAGTCTATGTGAAACAACCTCCTGGCTTTGTACGTTCAAAGTATCCACATCATGTCTATAAGTTAGACAAGGCTTTGCATGGTCTAAAACAAGTTCCATGAGCTTGGTATGATACAATGTCCAAATATCTACTATCAATGGACTTCACCAGAGGTAGTTTTGATAAGACACTCTTCATTAAAAAGAGTAAAGGACAGGTGATTCTTGTACAGATCTATGTGGATGACATTATCTTTAGTTATACAAATGAATTTCTATGTGAATGGTTCTCCAAAGCAATGTCAAAAAGCTACAAGATGAGTATGATGGGTGAAATGACATATTTCCTAGGCTTACAAATTTAACGAAAGCCTGATGGAATATTCATAAATCAAAGCAAGTATGTTCTTGATTTGATAAAGAAATATGGTTTTGATTCTAGTTCAACCATGAAAACACCCATGTCACCAGCTGTCAAGCTGAGAAAGGACTCAGATGGAAAGTCTGTATGTCAGTCTACCTATAGAGAAAGGATATGTTCATTACTCTATTTGACAGCTAGTAGACATGATATAATGTTTGTTACATGTGTTTGTGCAAGATATCAGGCAGATCCTAAGGAGTCACATCTTCAAGCTGTTAAAAGAATCTTTAGATACCTTAAAGGTACACCAAATCTAGGTCTTTGGTATCCAAAGGATTCTGGATTTGAATTGGTTGGATTTTATGATGCTAATTATGCTGGGTGCAAATTAGACAGAAAATCTACAACAGGAGGATGTCAAATGCTTGGAGGGAAGTTAGTAAGCTGGACAAGTAAGAAACAGAATTCAGTGGCTACTTCAACTGCTGAAGCTGAGTATGTTGCTGCAGGAAGCTGTTGTGCTCAAATCCTGTGGATGCAACATCAGCTTCAAGACTTTGGTATGAGGTTTAAGAAAACTCATATCTTTTGTGATAACCCAAGTGCAACAACCATCATATATAATCTAGTATTCCACTCCAGAACAAAGCATATAGAAATTAGACATCACTTCATAAGAGACATCGTGGAAAAAGGTAAGGTTGAGATAAATTTTATCTCCACAGATGATCAATTAGCAGATATCTTTACAAAACCTCTTGATGAGAAAATGTTTTCTTATCTGCTAAGTAAATTGGGTATGCTCAACCCTTAGATAAGTTTCTAAAACTGAGTTTCAGATTGACAAAGACTACGAGTCTTAAGCTGAGCGTACAGTTTATAGATATGTCTTCATAAACTATTCACTTGGTCAAGCTGAGTGATAAGTTCACACGTTTGGTCTGTTTCAAATTTGTTTTATCTACTTAGTGTGGTTAAAATATAAGTTTGAGTTAGTCTCAACTAAAAATGACTAAGTGTCATTGATTATGAGCTGTGTGCTCAACTCAAGCTGAGTGTTAATCTCAAGTTGAGTGCTAAAGTCAAGCTGAGTGCTTGACTCACGCTGAGTGATAAGTTTCCTCATCTTGGTATGTCCAAACCATGTTTTAATTACTATGTGTTATTAATTCATGACCCATTATGTTTTAGTCAGTCTAAAATTATGTTTTATACGGATTATGTATTGGTGTGATACAACAGTGTAAATAATATTTTTGTAAGTCAAGAATGTTATTTTACCAACTTATCCGTTGGAATATGATATGTTTCATCTCGATTACTGTTATATCTATCCATAAGTTAGTTAGTGTAATGGATAAAAAGGAATTTCCACGGTAACTTTTCTCTCTCCTCAATAAGGTAAATATATCGATTGTAACTGAAATTAAGAATTTACGCCTACTTTATCTCATATTTCTACTTCTGAAACTCTTAATATACCTTCCAAACTCACCTCAATTGCTAAGTGCAATCAAACCTTCGTACGAACTTGAAACCCTCACTCAGTGCGAAATACGATTTTACTCATGTTGGTGTTCGTGGTTCATCACAGCGGAAGCATACAAGAACAAAATCGGAATTTTCAAAGCAAAAACAAACCACAAGAAGAACCCCATAAGTGTACCAATCTCTACAACTAATAAATGCAACTTCAAAACAGAAAGAGAGGAGAAATATACCCTTGAAGAATCCTCTGGAGTTGATGTAGATCAAGAACCCGTGTAGCACCTTCTTCTCTATCGAAGTCCACCCCGGGAAAACCGTGATCCACTCGTACTAGCAAGCCATCGGGTGTCCTACACCATATGGAGACACCTTCTGGAACAACAACACTAAAGAACTCCAGAACTCTCCTTTCTCGGCTCTCTCTCTTAAACTCACAAGAACAACACTTGAAGTTTTCTTTGAGTGTGTGTTTTTACACCATCTCAACTAGAGAGAATGAGAGTGTTGCATGTATCTTTATTAGTCTTAAAAAGCCCCCTGGAGTTACCCAAGGCCGGACCTAGAAGACCACAAAAAGAGACATTCATTGGTGGAGTGTGGAGGTGGAGAGAATAAAGTTGTAATCTGTCAGATGGGTTAGCGCCGCTAACCGCCCAAACGTAGCGCCGCTAACCACTTAAGGTTAACGCCGCTAACGCGGCTAAGTTAGCGACAGCAGGGTTTAGCGCCGCTAACCCTTCCTGATTACCAACTATCTTTAATTATTCATTTCTAACCCTCCCTTTTAGGTTGTTGTCAAGATCAACCCCCGGCGTGTGACCCGATAGGCCCATACATCATCGGTAGTGATCAATTGGCGTACGTGTGTCAGTGGGCAGACTCCAACAAACTCCCACTTGCACATGACACACCGTACCCAAAGTATCACAGACAAGGAGCGGCCTCTAGTAAGACATCCTGCCCCCAAGTCAGTATGGGTTTTGTCTTCAGCACAAAAAAAACAATCTGCAACCTATGTGAAAAGGTCCTATCGATAAGTGATCAATCATCCTTTTGTTCGCGATATCCGTGTGAACACGAGACATGGTACTAAGTCATTCTCCGTTCGTTCACGATTATGTTTCCCGATAGAGATTAGTGGTGACCAAAACATACAAGTTGCAATCAGATTCTTTAATCATTGCACACTTGAGCACGGCCGTGCATTTTGGTGTCAGCGACCAATCATCGAGGGGCCCAGGGATATCTCTCTAAACAGAGGAACAAATTCCTTTGACTCACACTGCCCACCACAGTGATCATACTTTGCCCAGCTGCTCCCTTTATAACAACCAGTTACGGACTGCGTTTGAAAACAACTAGAGCAAAGCAAACCAAAGTGATGCAGCCACGTGTATCTCCAGTCTGAGGATGAACTGATATTATCATCCTGATTTACTCATGACAAGTACCACAAAGTAAAATCAGATGTGGGTCGTCCAGTCACTTGAAACACTTTCAAGTACAGGCGAAGAATTGCGTCCCCGTGCCCCAATCCCCATTGGACACATGACCAATTACTTCCCTCAGTCTTAGTTCAGACTTCCTTCCCATGAAGAATGACCGACTGTGGACATTTAGAATGTTAAAACATTCAGGGAAGAGGTAAAACATGCAAAGTTGGAACACAATAAGGCTTACTGAGAGTACCCGCTACACGCGCATTACCAAACTCTTTTGATAATCGATACAAGCAGAAGCACAATATTGCTTAACGTTCCCCAAAAGAAAAGCATATCAAAATATTACTAAAACGAACTTAAGCCAAGTATATGCAGGCCCTAGTCTGATAAAAATCACTAACCCGCTACTATAGCTTAGTTAACGGATCCGCCACCATTGCTCTCCGTGTGTACTCTGATAATGATCGTATCCCTTCTCCAACCAACCACTTCCAAAGTGTGCGTTGATGGGATTATGATCATTTGTCCAAGCCGTTATACATGCATTGTCTTAAAGGAATCCAATAAGACAAACAACGCTTGGATCTAAAATTTAATGTGCATGAGCCATCATACTCTCATAGTTTTCATAAAGATCTCTATAGAGTTATTGATGCTCTAAAATCAAAATCTTATTTGCTTAAGCCATTGTACTCTCATAGTTTTCACAAGGATCTCTAAGGAGTCACCAATGCTTTAAGAATAAAATCTTATGTGTTAAAGTCATCACACTCTCATAGTTTTCACAAGGATCTCTATAGAGTCACCGATACTTTAAAATCAAATCTTATGTGATTAAGTCATCATACTCTCATAGTTTTCACAAGGATCTCTATAGAGTCACCGATACTTTAATAATCACATTTATTAACGACACAATATTTGTAGGATCACAAACCCAATCGAATTGGAGATTATCCCAAAACATAAACTATCACCCAGAGTAATAAATTACTCTCATATCTTATGATTAACAAGAACATATCTTAATATTTCTTGTACTTCATAAATTGCTTTGTTAATCCTCAATGGACGTATAATTCTTGACTCAAGCCAAAAATGATCAAGACATTATCTCCATTATTGCATATGTCCAAGACATATCACATAGGATAACAACAGCCCTCCCACTAGCTCTGACATCTATCCAAGTTTCATCGTTGGTCACTGAAAACTCAATCGCTTGATTTTCACAACACGAAACTTAGATGTTTGTTGAAGTTCAAGGCAATCCTTTTCTTGTTTTGTAGATATTACATGGATACTTTTAGATGTAAAGCACCTTCGGAAAGTGTTACCAACACTTCCTCATTGAATTCCTATTACGGAATACGGTCTTTGCATCAAGCAGCCATGAAACGGCGTAAGTGTCCATGTAAACTTCAACATATCCACTGGAAGAATGTCTTCATATGATACCTTCCACATGGTCAATCATCATGAAACCAATTCCAACCGGTCAGTATTTGAAGTTATCTACAAACTAATCCATGCAGATCTTATATCCAAAAGATCTATTTACACCTTACTGGACTCATCTAGGTGTTGGATTATCCAAACTCATTCTTGAAATCCAGCATGGATTATAGCTTATCTCATTATCTTAGTAGACCCAAGGTCCACTACAGATTCCGGTAATTGATACATACGCAATGTATTATCAATAAGTCATCGTCCTCATGTATGTAATACATTTCCGGCCTTATGATGACTATTACCAGACTTATGAAGAGGTAATATCATAATGCCAAGTACTTCAACATTACTGATTGAATGCTAGTGTCAACATCAGGTCATAATTTAAATTACACGTTCTTCCACAGGAATGCTTCAGTTGTTCATTTCCCTTTTCGAGCAACTCACCTCAGTTCTCAAAAGGTTATGAAAAGAACATCCAAAACTCAGAAGAACATATTTAAATGTATTAGCATCTTTTTAAGTTCATCCATCTCCCACTAAATGTAGACAAGATAACTTTAATCCATGAGGTAGATAAGCAAAGCTATCTTTCTAGTCTAACCTCCATGGTTGCTAATTTGCCCATCTTTGTTGTAATAAAACAAGAACATTGCCAGCCACTACTTAAGTACACCCATCTTTTAGGTTACTCAAGTCTAATCCATCAAAGGGAATCATATCTAGTATGTTCCTTTTCTCCACTTGGCGATCCATGTAGAACATGTATCCTAGGAGAGTTAAATTATGAGATATTCTCATAATTCTTTTGATGAATAAGGAATCTATTATATCTCAACATCTCATAAGACTTGAGTATTTTAGTTTCCTTTTTGCCCTCTTCACATGTTATGAATTTGTTACGGGTGAGCTTTGAATACTTCTCAAGTTTCAAACACTTTTCTAATACCCTTTTCTTCTACCTTCATAGGTAAAGGTAACAAATTTATACTTAGTTCATCCTTATGACTTTGTTTGATTGCACCTTATACGTGAAGTGCAAGTGTAGTCCAACAAACTTTTATTCCTCTCACTTCAACTAGTGAAGGAAGTCATAGGTATTTAACTTTATAAGCAAGATTCAATCATTAACTAATAGCTCAAAGCTAAAAGATTCCAAGTATCTATCCACATGGTGCTTGGTAACGATAATCTTGTTTATATGGTTAAATCACCAATGTTGTAAGGATAACTAATCAATGATCATATTATTACTTCTTAAGAAAAAGCTTATTATTTATGCCACGACATGAATAAACTTTGATATAAAACTCTAAACCCACAATAACATAATTCAAAGTAATATTCATCGTCATCAATAGCATAGAAGATACAATGCTTCTTGCCACGCAGGGCGTAAAACATCTATCTAATGAAGTAATAAATTAGCTGGTAGGAATGACAAGATCAACTCTTCTAATCCTTTTAGCAAGAGATAAGCACACAAGCTTCTCTTCACTTCTTCCAGCTCTCCATGCATCATCGGCCTACTTCGGATAAACACCTACACTTTGCAACAAACAAGTTTGTGACAAACGTGAGTGTTTTGACGAGCGTTCAAAAACCTAGTCTTTTGAAGTAGAAGATCAATGGAGTATAATCATGAATGTACCTGAAGTCGAGGAGCTAACGTTCTTCCACTTTAGGATACTTAGCTCATTCAGGTACTTAGGGCAGGCGTGACGGCGCCAATTTCCAATTTCCCCACAAAAGTAGCAAACTACCCCAAGTGGAACGTTATCTTGAGGCACAATCTCATTTGCCTCAACTTCCACGTTTATGGTAGGCTTAGTCAAACCAAGCTTTCCATGTGAGGTCAGTTTCTTCTTCTTATATTTTTGATTCCCAGTAGCCTTAGCAGGTGTGGACGAGATTTCCTTACCTTTGGCCATGTTCAACTCAGCAGCCTTTAACATGCCATGTAGCTCACTTAAGGACCATTCCATATTGTCTTTGAGATATTCCATGACGAACTTCTCATAAGACGTAGGCAGGGATTGGAGAATCAAATTCACCATCAGTTCCCTCCCTATGGGAAATCCAAGTCTCTCCATTTGGTACATGTATGCCTTCATCTTAAGGACATGAACACTTACATCCCCACCTTCCTGCATCCTACAACCGACTAAAGCCTTGACATACTCAAAAAGTTCTTGTCTAACTTGCTGCGGGAACATGTCCTTTAGCTTGTTAATCATGTCGTACGCACTCATATGCTTGAATTGCTTTCGCAGCTCACAACTCATAGTCGACAACATGAGACAAGAAACATCTTGTGTATCTCTGACACGCTTTTCCCATGCGTATCTAGTGGCCCAGTTCGCATTGGTAGCAGGTGGCTCCGGAAGAGGCTCCTCAAGGATGTGCAACTTTGACTCGTGTTGAAGGACAATCCTTAATACACGATACCAGTCAACGAAGTTCACTCCTATGAGTCTCTCCTTTTCCAGGAATAAACGAAATGATAGTTTTGATGTAGTGTCGTTAAGATTTGCCATCTAAAATAAGAGTACGAGTTTTAGTAAGTTTCGATACAATCCTCGTTAAAATAATTACCCACTTGATTTAAGAAAACCAAATTATCTTAACAAGGGTTAAGAACCTCAAAATACCCCAATCCATGACGGGTTTGCCGCGGATCACTTCATGGAGCTATTTTAGGCAGGTAAACGATTTACCAATTGCAATCCGAGATCACAACTCTTAGACACTTGCGGGATCCTAGGAGCTATTTTAGGCAGGTAAACGATTTGCCACACGCACCTTCCACACAGTTACACAAAACCGGCTCGGCTAGAGCTCGACAACCGATCTTGCTTCACTAGATTCGGGTGGTGTCACCATACGGATGGCGTGAGATTTACAATTTAGAAAAACGGGATTTTGTTTTACCGGTTGAAACAATTTTAACCAATTCTTGTCTATGTGGCGCGCGGAGTTTGTAAACAAGTTAAAACTCTTTGGTTTTATTATTTTGAAAAGTTTTCTAGCATGCGAAGATCCTAAATATCCATGCAAGAAACAAAACGAAATAATAACAACCACGCATGTAATATAAATCCGGTAACGAGCCAATCCTATGAGCCTTGCCCGTGAGCCAACGGGCAAGACTAAGTCATCTAAGGACTAGACCGAATGACTTGATGTGTGCTCCTCCCACTCGATCCATTGCGTCTCCTATCGACCTCCGGATCCAAGCTTGCCAAGACACCCTCCATGGTTCTTGATGGTTGCTTCGGTTCTCCTTTTACAATTTACAAAATTTAAAAGGAAATGGCATGCAAGCCACAATTTCTATTCTAAGCTAATACTACAAATTACAAAGAATACGAAATCGGGATGCAAGCCGTTAAAAATACAAACCGAATGAATAAATTAGTTATTACAAACCATTATGTGGTACAAACCACCAAATGAATGAACAAATTAATTTAAACAACCAAACACATCACATAGGTCTCAAAGGCTCAAAATGTTACCGGATACACATACTTCAACAACATACAACAAATCTAACACATGGTGTGCCACACAAAAACCATGTAAAACTTATATGTCTTGGTTAAGATTATGAAAACACTAAAGGCACAAATAATCCTATGTACATATGCATTACGAACCTCAAACTAGTCAAAATTCCATAGTCATATATACACAATGTAAGTATATGCAATTAACCATTTTCATGCCAAAATGTTAATCCACATATAAATACACCAACCAAGACATAAGGCAACTTAATCAAAGCCCACAACAAATCTGGAATAAATTCCAGAATCAACGAGTAGCTCAATCGATCCAACAAAATTGATTTTAGGCAAAAATGCATTCTGCCAGCCGGGTTAGCGCCGCTAACTATATAGAGTTAGCGCCGTTAACTTAGACTTAGCGCCGCTAACGCGAGAGAGGATAGCGACCGCTACGGACGGGATAGCGCCGCTAACATGGTAAGGTTAGCGCCGCTAAACCCTGGACAGAACCAAAAATTACATTTTTCGGATTTTCAAAGCCACAAAGTGCAAATCTAGTGTAGAGGTGGCTCTGATACCACTGTTGGTGTTCGTTGTTCATCACAGCGGAAGCATACAAGAACAAAATCGGAATTTTCAAAGCAAAAACAAACCACAAGAAGAACCCCATAAGTGTACCAATCTCTACAACTAAGAAATGCAACTTCAAAACAGAAAGAGAGGAGAAATATACCCTTGAAGAATCCTCTGGAGTTGATGTAGATCAAGAACCCGTGTAGCACCTTCTTCTCTATCGAAGTCCACCCCGGGAAAACCGTGATCCACTCGTACTAGCAAGCCATCGGGTGTCCTACACCATATGGAGACACCTTCTGGAACAACAACACTAAAGAACTCCAGAACTCTCCTTTCTCGGCTCTCTCTCTTACACTCACAAGAACAACACTTGAAGTTTTCTTTGAGTGTGTGTTTTTACACCATCTTCAACTAGAGAGAATGAGAGTGTTGCATGTATCTTTATTAGTCTCAAAAAGCCCCCTGGAGTTACCCAAGGCCGGACCTAGAAGACCACAAAAAGAGACATGCATTGGTGGAGTGTGGAGGTGGAGAGAATAAAGTTGTAATCTGTCAGATGGGTTAGCGCCGCTAACCGCCCAAACGTAGCGCCGCTAACCACTTAAGGTTAGCGCCGCTAACGCGGCTAAGTTAGCGACAGCAGGGTTTAGCGCCGCTAACCCTTCCTGATTACCAACTATCTTTAATTATTCATTTCTAACCCTCCCTTTTAGGTTGTTGTCAAGATCAACCCCCGGCGTGTGACCCGATAGCCCCATACATCATCGGTAGTGATCAACTGGCGTACGTGTGTCAGTGGGCAGACTCCAACAACTCAGTGTGAATCGAATTCAAACATAGTCATTTTACAATGGACGGAATCATTCTCAATCTCAGTGATAGAATGGTACGAGGTGCAACATTCAAGAACAACGGAGTGCCATTGATTAGAATCAACAATCAACGCGTCTGCCTTGCTATTCCTGAGCGAAAACGGGGCAGAGGTTATGAAGCCTGGGTGAATTACATTTGAGAATGCCCATTGACATTCGCTTTCATCGGAACACCAATCCACATTGTTCCTAAACACTTATTAGCATTCTGGTACAAATGTGTCTATGATCAGACTAGAGGAGAAATCAAAGGGACAATTATGAATGGGGAGAGACAAGTGATTATCACAGTTCAGAGGCTAAGGGAGATTCTTCACCTCCTTCAAAATGATGTGTTCGAGCCTCCTGTGACAAGACAAGTAGCTAGATCAGTTCTACCTAGAATGGGTCTCCCACGGACTGAGGGTGTTATCAAGAAACCTACTTTTCCAACCGGATGGGGATTTCATGGATTCTATAGTGATTCGTTAGCCAGGGACCAAGGTTGTAGGACTGGACTAGGTAAATGAGTTCGAGATACAGTTTATGTACAACATATATTTTGCAGAAAATTTAGATTTTGCATTACTGATCTTGAATGAGCTCAAGGTCCAAGTGATGAAGACACCAAGGGATCTACATGTGCCATTTATAAGGTACTTGTCCTTGGTGATTGAAGCTGAGCTGGGGAGTGAAGTTTATGAAGCTGGACATGATATGTTCCTCACACCAGCACTCAGCTCAAAGTTGTTCAACAATGACATCTTTCCAGAGCAAGAGGGACTAAGTGAGCCCAGCGCTGGATTGCTGAAGGAGCATCCTCAGAAAGGGAAGCTGAGGAGTCTGACCAAGGGGAAGCAGCTCAAGCTGAGATTGAAGTTCAAGCTGAGCATTCTGTTTGAGGGTTTTGTAGGGTATAAAAACAGATAATGATCATACGCAACGAGAAAAAACTAAACAAAACCCCCTCCAGTGATCTCATCTAACTCGTACAGAAAACTAAACAAGAAAAAGGATTAAAAGTTATACCTTTTAGCAACAATCTTGAAACTTTAATCCAGATAGCCAAAAATAGAACGTCGCTACTGCACCACCTCGAACAGGCTGCTAGACCACCACAGGATATCACCAAAAACGATCATGCAAAAACTATGTGTGTGTGTTGTTCGACGAGGCCGAGAACCCCCTTGGGGTGCCTTCGAGTTCGACTCAGAGGGAGGGAGGAAAAGAGGCTAGGGTTATCCTTTTGCAATTTGTAATTATCCATATGATTCCTTAAGCCTTAAAAGGATATTTATATTATAGACCTTATTAAGGCCCAAACCCGTTTAATTAAAGTCCAGCTTTAATTAAACTATTACCTAATTGCAGAAAATACCCTTTGACCTTTCTAATTAATTAATAACTATTAATTAATTGGTCCGATTAATATTTAAACTAAATAATAATTTCTCCTTTAAAATAAGAAAAAACTATTATTATTTTTCCTTCTCAATAATTAATTAACTAATTAATTATTCCACACATATAACTTGGTAAAAATCCAAATGGTTCTAATTGGGTGTGCAGCAGTGTGATCCTTTAGTGTCCCATAGCATTGGACATGATGACACGTGTTATCTATCTCTGCACATAATCTAATAGATTCCCACTTGTGCAAGATAAGTAACACTCCTTGTACACCGTTGGCCTAAGGAGGTCCCTAGCCAAACAATTAGGTTAACCAGGCTATAAGATCTCTTACATATAGAGATATAATCCACACCTTGGATTACACAGGCTTTTCCTTTTGCATCATGATATTCCGTAATGTGAGTATTAGACATGGAGCAGAGATCTTATTCTAAATACTCAGATTTAATCGACTCTGATCTCGACACTCTGCAATTACAGTTTACCGAATGAAACCTATCATTCTACCCGAGCGCGGCCACGCATTTTCAGTAGTCTCAATCGTCGAGGGGTCCTGAAACATCTCTCCTAAGAAGGAGGTGCAAATCCCATCTTGACTATTTACAATCTGAGCACAAAGCTGCCGTTGCACCTAGACATGCCCCTTATAATCACCCTGTTACGGCGTGACGTTAGAACGCGCTAAAGTATAGAAGTTACTATGCCCCAAACCAAATATCTCAGGTCTAAAGACAACATATCAAGTTTGGTGCTCCATGAAGTAAACTAGATGCGGATCACTCTCAATATTTATCCCTCCTGATAAATATATACAAATATTTGGTCATAACCTTGTGCTTTTATTCAACCCCGAATAAATCATCAAATATTCATAATAGCATTATCTCCCTAATGTAGCTCCTACTACATTAAAACCATAGTCTATACTAAAATCAAACGAGATAACATTCTTGATAAGTCTAGGAACATAATAACAAGGTTCTAGTTCTAAGACCATGCCCGAAGGAAAACTAAGACAATATGTCCCTACAGCTTCAGCACCAACCATGGAGCCTTCGCCTACCCGCAGGTCCATATCTCCTTGTCTTAGCTTCCTATTTCTCTTGAATCCATGCAAGTGATTGCAAATGTGATGACCACATCCGGTATCCATTACACATGTATCATAAGAAGTAATAAGACAATCTATCATAAAGATACCTGAGTCATTGGGTGAACCAATGTCTAGCTGATCTATGCCGAGTGAGTGCTCGCATGAATCCTTGCTGCCACAGTCTGGGCAACAAATCTCTCGAAGCTCTTCCAACCAGTCATCCTCTAGCATAGGGTCTACTACTGTCGACTCTAGCTTATTTGGATCTAGATCATCACTAATGCACACAAGGATCTCGTGCAGACTTGTGACAGTCATATCAAAGCCTCCTATGATACCCATTACCTTAGTGTGATAATGGTCAGATAAGGAACCAAACAAGAGCATAACTAGCTCATGTTGCTTTGATTCTGATCCGAGGGTCACATAACAATAAAAAAGTGTTCTCATATTGATTAGATGATCACTAATATGTTGGTTTTCTTTCATTTTCTGCGAAAGAATTTCTTTCATTAGCAAGAAACGACATGCCAGTTCACTATTCTTGAACCTTTCCTCTAATGCTTGAACAACCTGAAAATATGACTTCTCCCAGAGATCATCCGTAAACTCGGATGAAGCTGAGAGAACGAGAATCGACATAACATCAGATTCATCAGCCAGATATTGATAGTAAGCATGATACTCACTATCGTGAGCATCTACCCCAGGTCGTCCTAGAGGTAAAGTCTCTATGACGTATAGCTTTCCCTGTGCATCTAATACATTCTTAAGATGCATCTTCCAAACAGCAAAGTTTGGACCTTAAAGCTTCCAGTTGCCAATGATAAGGCTTAGAGATTCCTCGGGTGAGTAAAACGGAATAACCGAAAAAATAGACATCTACAAAAAAAGAAAAGATAAAACCGATTCAGTAATATGAATATATCTTCTAATAACTATTACCTTTTAAAAAATAATTTATTAAACTAGGATCCATATTTCATATTTCCCGATGCATGGTTTGGGCACTTCCCACCGGGACAATGCTATTTCTGGTAGGTAAACCTATACCAATCGAATCCTACCTGGATACGACTCCTAGATCCGCGGGACATCGGCTACAAGAGCCGTGCATGCTTTAGTCCCTCTTGTGCATTTTGGGCCGGGACTCCCAATTATCACCAAAATAGATCGCACCACCTAAGACAGTGTGAACTCCGTCCGGGACTCCTGATTATCGTAGAGTCTTTCACACCCTTCCCCACAATGGTTTGAACCCGAATGCCCAAGGCTTAGTCACTTCCGACACCCGAGTACCGTTTAACAGGAAAGATGTACCATTAGGTGGGTAACACACTGATCTAAGATTTTTTTAAAAAGGATTTTGCCAATTTTCTTTAAAAAACACTGTTTAATAATGACTATTATTAAAACCCTTTTTGATTTCATCGTGAGAATCACAACCACGCATATATAATATGTAGAGAAATAAAACAACCACAACAACTATGTGTTAGCCTTGCCCTTAACTAATGTCGGTTTCGTGAGCCACACGAAAAACCCGACGGTCCAAAATCTAAGTGGAAAACAACACACGGCATGAAAATCTGAAGCTCCCACTGGCTCCTGCATCCAATCCTGCTCCTTGCTCCTTGCTCCTTGTATTAGCTTCAAATATATTCTATATGTCTATTCTAAAATCTAAAATACTAGAAATAATAAAAAAATATACAAAATAATCAATGGCCCGCAGGCTCGCTAATCTAGTACTTTTACATAATAGAATAGAGGTTGTAAGTGGCACGCAGGCCTCCCCACACCGTAGAACAGAATAAACCAATCACAACCACAAGTGCAGTAATTAAAAGCAATCCACAAGGTCTAGGGCTCGGCTATGGCATCCTAAACATGTACTAAAAACTAATACATGAAATAAGAACAACAACTAATTTCTAATTATTCTTCTTGATGAAAAATACTGATTATAACAACCTGTCAAAAATAATAACTAATTTCCATTCTTGATAATTAATCAAAAACATAAAATAATATTTAAACTTGAAGTAAAAAATAAAAACTGTATATTTTTAACTTCATATCGACCACGGATATCCAAACGCGAACTGGGCCGAATATGTGAACCGGGGTCGGTAAAATGAACCTGGGCCGAAAACCTAAAACTGGTTGGGCCGTAGCCCTTTCGGACCAAAACGCAGCCGAGCCGGTTTGGGCCGTGGTTCGTAGGCCGAAACCACACCAGCCGCCGCCTCCTGCGACACCGTCATCCACCTCGCCACGACTCCGACCACCATGCTGGTGGCTCTGATCGACTTCCACCACCGCTGGGCCGCCGCCGCCGTCGCTTCCGGTGATGGTGGTGGTTCAGTTCCTTTTTTTTCGCAAATAACAATAAAAATAATGAAAAAATAAATTTAATTAAACTATTAAATCTAATAATCTTTTTATCAAAAACTAATTCATTATCCAAGAAAAAACAAAACTTTATTTTCATTCTCAATCTTAGTGATAGAATGGTACTAGGTGCAACATTCAAGAACAACGGAGTGCCGTTGATTAGAATCAACAATCAACGCGCCTTCCTTGCTATTCCTGAGCGAAAACGGAGCAGAGGTTATGAAGCCTGGGTGAATTACATTCGAAAATGCCTATTGGCATTCGCTTTCTTCAGAGCACCAGTCCACATTGTTCCTCAACACTTATTAGCATTCTGGTACACATGTGTCTGTGATCAGACTAGAGGAGAAATCAGAGGGACATTTCTGAATGTGGTAAGACAAGTAATTATCACAGTTCAGAGGCTAAGGGAGATTCTTCACCTCCGTTAAAATGATGTGTTCGAGCCTCCTGTGAGAAGACAAGTAGCTAGATCAGTTCTATCTAGAATGGGTCACCCACTGACTGTGTGTGTTATCAAGAAAGCTACTTTTCCAACCGGATGGGGATTTATGGTTTCTACAGTGATTCGTTCACTAGGGACCAAGGTTGGTGGACTGGACCAGGTAAATGAGTTCGAGATGCAGTTCCTATACAACATATATTTTGCCCAAAATTTAGATTTTGCACTGCTGATCTTCAATGAGCTCAATGTCCAAGTGATGAAAACACAAAGGGATCTACATGTTCCATTCATAAGGTACTTGTCCTTGGTGATTGAAGCTGAGCTGGGGAGTGTAGTTTATGAAGCTGGATAGGATATGTTCCTCACACCAGCACTCAACTCATAGATGTTCAACAAAGACATCTTTCTAGAGTAAGAGGGAATAAGTGAGCCCAGCACTAGATTGCTGAAGGAGCATCCTCAGAAAGTGAAGCTGAGGAGTCTGACCAAGGGGAAGTAGCTCAAGCTGAGCATTCAGCTTGAAGGGTTTAGTAGGGTATAAAAACAGATAATGATCATATGCAGCGGAAAAAAAACAAAACCCCCTCCAGTGATCTCATCTAAATCGTACAGGAAACTAAACTAGAAAAAGGATAAAAAGTTATCCCTTTTAGCAACAATCTTGAAACTTTAATCCAGATAGCTAAAGGTAGAACACCTCTATTGCACCACCTCGAACAGGCTGCTAAACCGCCACAGGATATCACCAAAAACGATCATGCAAAAACTATGCGTGTGTGTGTGTGTTGTTCGACGAGGCCGAGAACCCCCTTGGGGTGCCTTCGAGTTCGACGCAATGGGAGGGAGGAAAAGATGCTATGGTTATCCTTTTGCAATTTGTAATTATTCTTATGATTCCTTTAGCCTTAAAAGGTTATTTATATTATAAACCTTATTAAGGGCCAAGCCCGTTTAATTAAAGTCCTGCTTTAATTAAACTATTACTTAATTGCAGAAAATACTCTTTGACTTTTCTAGTTAATTAATAACTATTAAATAATTGGTCCGATTAATATTTAAACTAAATATTAATTTCTCCTTTAAAATAATAAATAACTATTATTATTTTTCCTTCTCAATTATTAATTAACTAATTAATTATTCCACACATATAACTTCGTAAAAATCTAAATGGTTCTAATTGGGTGTGTAGCAGTGTGATCCTTTAGTGTCTCATAACATTGGACATGATGACACGTGTTATCTATCTCATCACATAATCTAACACTACTCACGCTGAGCTTGAAGTTGAAGCTGAGGGTATGTCTTCTACATCTTCATCCAGCCCTTTTCCATCTTCAGAGTCTCCATTCGTTAGTAGACCCAAACCAGGTATGACTTCTCCACTTTCTTCTTCTTCTCACTATTCTCCATCTTCATTTGGAGATAAGACTGTGGTCAGCCCAACCCAGTCTAACCCAACTCCTCCACCTTCCATCCATGATAAACTACAATCTGTAGCCAACCTTGTTATGCCCACTGCTTCCAAGGAAAATCTCCAAAGTTATATTAGAAAGACTGCCAAAGGTGGTGCCACACCTAAAGGTACCACTGGAGCAGATATCACACTAATACCTCCACTGGCAGGAGTTGAGGGGGGAGATACCTACTCTTAAGGTGCCAACCTCAAGGCTCATTCAAACCCTACAGAGAATCCAGGGTGTGGTGTCTACTCTGCCCACACTTGCTAGAGCCATGGGAGAGCCTATAATTGTGCCTGAGCAGACATACTCAGGTAACATTGGAGATTTGACCAATCCGCAGGGTAAACTACCCCCACTCACCAAATAAGCCAACCACCAACCCATTCACATCACACTTTGAGCCAACCACATTCTCTTCACTTCTCACACCCTCCTGCATTTCTGCCAATGATTCACCTAGATACCAAGGTGAGTTACAGGGTCCAACCTCTAGTGCAAATGACTTTGAGGGTATACACAAACTCTTGGATGATGCACCCAAATCCCAACCTTCTCAAGCTGCATTCCATGTCATTTATTAAAGGTCAGTTTGAAACACTACACCTCAAGAGGAAAAATACCAAGCATCATTTAATATTGAAATTGGATTCTTTGGATGAAGAAGTATCCAAGTTAAAATCTGTGGTGACTGCTCTTAAACAAAGACAGACTTCAACCCTTATTGATGATGACAAAAAGGGGAGATGATTCGGGAAGAAGCTGAGTTAGTTGCAGCTGAAACTACAAAGGAGCCATCTCAGTCTGAGGTGGAGAAAGAGAAACAAATAGGATCTGAACCTGAGCGTACTGAAAAAGCTATAGGCAAGAGACCTCAAACAGTCAGCTCAGAAGATACAGATGCCACAAGAAAAGGTAAAAGGAGAAGAATGATTCTTGGTGAATCAGATTCAGATGAAGATGAAAATTCTATGACTTTGAAAGAAAGAGATTCTCTGATAGCTATTGAAAGATTGGAACAACAAGATGCTGATCAGCTTGGAATGTCTGTTGAAGAATAAAGGAGAAGACAGCAGAATGTACAAGTTGAGTTAGCCAACATTCAGAATGAGAAAATAATAAGGGAGCAGGCTGGGCTGAATAGATAAGATAGTAGAATGAGGAGTTAGTCAAACTCTGACTGCCTATAGAGCCAAAAGAAGAGGAGGTAGAAGAAGTAGAGCTGCCTATTGAAACTCAACCAGAGGAAATTACTTAGTGTTATGTCAAGACATACTTTTCTTCTCAGTTTAGATCACTCAAGTTGAGCATAGTCCAAGGGATTGTCATTCTAGAGTGTGTCCTAGAAAATGGTGAAATAGCTTCCCTGGATCTAAATCAGGTTCATAGATTGGGATATTTTGAGTGGAAACAAATAGCTATACTCATCAAGCAGATGGAGAAGTCCTCTGCTAGAAACCAAGTAAAAGATGAGATTTTAAGACTTCTAGCAAAAGCTTATGATGGAAGTCATACCCAGATCTGAAATAAGAACCCTACTCACTTCTTTTCAAAAAGTTGGAAAGAAGAAGCTGTCAAAACCAGCTGGACTAGCTAAAGTGAGAAAGTATGATTACGGTCTTCCTGAAGGCATGGAGTTTCAAGAGAAGACCTATGTTGAACAGCCTCAGAAAGGGTATATGTACTTAGACAGTGATGGTAATCAATGCTTCCAGTCTGCTGAGGGTTTATATATTTGTGAAGTAGCTCAAGTGTTAGCTCTGAAACTAATGGTGGACAAAACAGAACAAACTGGTAGGTTCAGATATAGAATAACCAGAGCAATCAGATCACAAAAGGATGAACTTCAACACTTGCCAAATCTGAGAGAACTTCTTGAAGACATTGACAAGGAAATTAAAGAGTTTGAAGAGTTACATAGTGAGCATAAATATTAGATTAGTGTTGGGGTTCGTGGTTGAGTACAACGGAAGAAAACAATAACAAAATCGAATTTTTAAAATCATGAACAAGACCACATTATGAACCCCAAATGAAGTACCAAGCTCTACACTAAGATTTTGTAACTTAATCAGAAAAGAGGGAAGTGAGATATACCCTTAATATCTCTGGATTGTTGAGAGCAAGGCTCCAAGTCTTGAAACTTCTTCTTGAACTATCAAAGTCCACCCCGAGAAGATGTGTGACCTTGGTGTACTAGCACCCCCTTGAGTCAAGTCCAACACGAGAACTTGCTTCTGGAACAACCACCTTAGACCACCAGGGAACTCTCTCAAAGCTCTTCTCACAAGCTTAGACAACCTTACAAAGTTTCTATGTGTATAAGAACTCAAATGTGTCAAGAGAGTAAGAGAGAGTGAGTGACATGTATTTTATAGACCCAAACATGACCCCAGGACTTCCGGAGGTCTTCCAAGGTCGTATGATTACACACACATGCATTGGTGGATTGTGGAGGTGAAAAGAATAAACTTGTAATCTGTCAGAGGGGATTGCGGCGCTACCCGCCCAGGGATAGGCCGCTAACCGCCAATAGTTAGCGCCGCGATCGCGGTTGAGTTAGCGACGGTAGAGATAGCGCCGCTAACTCTGTCCAGATTACCAACTATCTTTATTTATTCTTTCTCACCCTCCTACTTTAGGTGGTTGTCAAGATCAACCCCCAGCGTGTGACCCGATAGGCCATACGTCATCGGCAGTGATAAATTGGCGTACGTGTGTCAGTGGGCATACTCCAACAGACTCCCACTTGCATATGACTCACCATACCCAATGCATCACAGACAGAGAGCAGCCTCTAGTAAGACATCTCTGCCCCCAAGTCAGTATGGGTTTTTCCTTCAGCACAAAAACCAAACTGCAACCCGTGTGAAATGGTCCTATAGATAAGGGATCAAACATCCTTTTGTTCGCGATATCCAACTGAACACGAGACATGGTACTAAGTCATTCTCTGTTCGTTCACGATTATGTTTCTCGATCTAGACTGGTGGTGACCAAATATTCAAGTTGCAATCACATACTATAATCAGAGGAACAAATTCCTTTGACTACATTACCCATCACAGTGATCATACTCTACACAGCTACTCCCTTTATAAAAGCCAGTTATGGTCTGCGTTTGAAAGCAACTAGAACAAAGCAGACCAAAGTGATGCAGGCACATGCATCTCCAGTATAAGGATGAATTGATATTATCGTCTTGATTCACTCAGTCCAGTCACTTGAAACACTTTCAACTACAGGCGAAGTATTGCGTCCCCGTGTCCCAATCCCCATTGGTCACATGACCAATCACTTCCCTCAGTCTTTGTTCATACTTCCTTCCCGAGAAGAATGACGGACTGTGGACATTTAAAATTCAAACGCATTTAGGGAAGAATAAAACATGCTAAATTGGAACACAGTAAAGATTTAAAGAAATACCCACAACTTGCGTATTACTAAATCTCCATTTAATAATTGATAAACACAATAAATACAATACTGCATAATGTTCCCAAAAGGTAAATACATCAAATGTACTAACCAAATGTGCAAATACATGATCAAACAAAATCGCTAGCAAATCTAATCCCAATAGCACGTGTGTGAGCATCGTGCTTTGCCTGCGATAAAGGTTTGGTAAACGGATCCGCCACACTGCTATCCGTGTGTACTCTGCTGATAACAATGTCTCCACTCTCGACCACATCCCGGATATAATGATATTTCCGCGGAATATGCCTCGTACGTCGGTGATACCTTGGTTCCTTCGCTAGAGCGACCGCACCCTCGTTGTCACAAAATACCTCAACAGGGTCGGCAATAGTAGGAACCACTCCCAGATCTTGGATGAACTTTCTCATCCACACAACCTACTTCGCAGCTTCACTGGCCGCAATATACTTCGACTCGGTAGTAGACCACAGTGTATTCTTTGGAGCTTCTCCAGGATATAGTACCACCATTTAGTAGATCACGAACCCCGATTGAGATCAGCAGTCGTCCCTATCAGTTTGGAAGCTGGCGTCAGAGTAACCAGTTACCCGACGCTCTTTTGTACCTCCATACACTAAGAACATCTCCTTTGTCCTCCGAAGATACTTGAGAATGTTCTTCGAGCCTATTGCTGAAGCATAAGGGACTCGCCTCATCACTTCCCGTTCCTCAGGGGACCTCGGACTTTGAGCTATGCTCAACACTAAACCATGTGACATAGGTATGTACCCCTTCTTGGAGTCCTCCATCCTAAATATCTTTAGGACCTTGTCAATGTACGTACTCTGGCTTAATTCAATCAACCTGGGGGATCTATCTCTATAGATCTTAATCCCAAGGATGTAAGCCGCATCCTTAAGATCTTTCATTAATAAACAACTCCCTAGCCAGGTTTTACACCTTGCAAAGTTGGGACGTCGTTACCAATTAATAGAATATCATCTACATAAAGAACTAGGAATACAACTACGCTCCCACTAGCTCTAATGTAAACTCATGGCTCATCCTTGCTCT
The DNA here is from genome assembly GCA_947179395.2 of Pulicaria dysenterica. Taxonomy (NCBI): domain Eukaryota; kingdom Viridiplantae; phylum Streptophyta; class Magnoliopsida; order Asterales; family Asteraceae; genus Pulicaria; species Pulicaria dysenterica. The sequence goes on from OX359294.1 coordinate 34,932,428, forward strand.
TAGAGAAGCCACACTCTTTGACCTTCTCGTCAAAGCACAGGTTCCAGCTCCGAGAAGCTTGTTTAAGCCCATAAATGGACTTCTTAAGCTTGCAGACCTTATCCAGAAACTCTAGTTGTACAAAACCCTCAGCCTGTGTCATATACACCTCCTCTGAAAGTGTTCCATTATGGAACGCGGTTTTGACGTCCATCTGCCAGATTTCATAATCATAAAATGCAGCAATGGCCATGAGTATCCGGATAGACTTCAACATAGCCACCGGGGAAAAGGTTTCCTCATAGTCTACACCATGAGTTTGAGTGAAACCCTTAGCCACCAGTTGGGCCTTGAAGGTGTCTACCTCGCCATCCACGCCGATCTTATTCTTGAAGACCCATTTGCACCCGACGGGTTTGCACCGAGGCACGGGATCAACCAAGTCCCAGACTTGATTATCCGACATGGATTGTATCTCGGATTCCATTGCTTCTTTCCACTTGGTGAACTCAGGGCCCACCACAACGTCCTTGTATTTGGTAGGCTCATCAGAGACCACTACCATGTCGGTGCCCTCATACATGAGAAAACCATATCTCTCTGGCTCATGCCGACTTCATCTCCAGCATCATGCTGAGAATCAACCCTTGTAGGTTGTGAGCTAGTGCCAACACCAGGTTCTACATTGATAGGTTCTTGAATCTTTTCAAGATCAACCCTCCTCCCACTAGCGTCTTCGGATAGCAGTTCCGTCTCAAGGAACACTGCCCTTCGAGCAACAAATACCTTGTTCTCCGAAGGTTTGTAAAACAAATATCCCATCGACCCAGCAAGATAACCAATGAAAAAGCACCTTTCGGCCCTGGGCTCCAATTTGTCCTCAACCTCACGTCTTATGTAGGCAGGACAACCCTAGACCTTTAAATTCGAGATGGATAGAACCTTTCCATGCCACATCTCATACGGTGTTTTCTTAACCTTCTTTGTTGGTACAAGGTTAAGGATTCTACCGGCCGTTTCAATCGCGTATCCCCAAAACGTAACGAGAATGTTTGTGCGAACCATCATTGACCGAACCATATCTAACAATGTCTGGTTCTCCTCTCAGTGACACCATTTAATTGTGGAGTCCTAGGAGGGGTTATTTGCGAGACAATTCCACAATCCCTTATATGGTTACGAAACTTAGAACTAAGATACTCACCGCCTCTATCAGATCGTAGCATCTTAATTATTTTCCCTAGTTGATTTTCTACCTTGTTTTGATAAGTCTTGAATTCCTCAAAGGTATCCGACTTTTTTCTCACCAAGTAGACATACCCGTATCGACTATAATCAACAATAAAGGTAACAAAGTAGCGAGAATGATCTCTTGTGTCATGCTTGAACGGACCACACACATAAGTGTGAACGATATCCAACAAGTCTTGCGCCCTATCACATACACCGGTGAAGGGTGCTTTGGTCATCTTGCCCAATAATCAAGACTCGCATACTTCATTAGACCCGTGGTCAAATGATTCCAAGATCGCATCCGCTTGTAGCTTGGCGATGTGTTTCTTGTTTATGTGGCCTAACCGACCATGCCATAGAGATAATTTATCCAAAACATTTTTGGATCCCGAATCAACATTTATGATTGCTCTATTGTTTTGCAAGCTTACGCTTGTCTCATATATGCCATGACAAGGAAATGCTTTAAAATAAAAGACATGATCTTTGTAACATAATATGCTACCATTCTCAAATTTATAATCAAAACCATCACCATACAAGGCATATAGTGAAATAATGTTTCTTGCCATGCAGGGTGAATAAGATACATTAATTAGAACAGTAGATAAGCCGGTTGGAAATGTAAGCTCAACACTTCCTATCTTCTCAACCGGGACAATCTCTTTGTTTCCGATGATGAGATCCAGCTTTCCATCAACCAACTCCCTACTTCTTCTTCGTATATACACATTATTACAAACGTGAGTACCACATCCGCTGTCTAAAACCCAGGTGTTAGAAGTAGAAGTGTTATGGAGTTCAATCATGTACGTACCGGAGGCAGCGACACCTTTTGCTCGTAGCTTCTTGAGCTCCTCCATGTACTTGGGGCAACTACGCCGGTAGTGTCCCTTCTTCTCGCAGAAGAAGCAGGTTGCCTCTTTCTGTGTGGTGGTGGAAGCCACTTGCTTCCCGTTTGGCTCCGGGGTAAGGTTTGGTTTAGGCTTTGACGGCAGTGGAGGTAGAGGGCTTTGCTTTGGCAAGATCAGACTCGGTAGTCTTGAGCATGCATGCAATTCCATAATGCTTTTATCCATACTATGCATATTGAGGTTCACAATGAACGGTCCATATGACAGAGGCAAAGATTGGAGGATTATTTCAACCGCCAACTCATTCCCCATGGGAAAGCCCAAGTTCTCGAGCTGGTCCACGTACCCTTTCATCTTAAGGACATGGGAGTTCACATTGCCGCCCTCCGGCATCGTACAACCGACAAAAGCCTTGACACACTCATAAAGCTCTTGCCTTGCTTGCTGTTGGAACATGTCCTTCAGCTGAGAAATCATCTCGTACGCACTCAATTTGTCGAATTGCTTTTGCAATTCGGGACTCGTGTTCGTAAGCATTAGGCAAGTGACATCATTTGTGTCTTTGACACGCTTTTCATGCGCGTCATTCAAGGCCTTTGGCGCGTTGATTGCTGGAGCCTCCGGAAGAGGTGACTCAAGGACCTCTAATTTCATTTCGTGACGTAGGATGATTCTCAAGGTCCTATGCCAATCCATGAAATTCGGTCCAGTGAGTTTCTCCTTCTCCAAAAACGGACGGAGTGACATGTTTGTGGTGTTGGTGTTGCTAGTAGATGCCATCTACAAGCAAAGTACGAATTTGGTTAGTTAAGACGTATTAAATCCTTGTTAAAGTAATTACCCACTAAATATAAAACAAATTATATTAACAAGGGCTAAAAACTTCAAAATACCCTAATCCATGACGGGTTTACCGCGGATCACTTCATAGAGCTATTTTAGGCCCGTAAACACTTTACCAATTGCAATCCGTGATTACAACTCTTAGACACTTGCGGGATCCTAGGTACTCATGGCACCTATTCGGCATGTTTGATCCCTTTACACCATTCCTCATTAATCCACTTTGATAGCTTGGCTAGAGCTCAACAACTATCAAGGTGTTTTATGTCTTGGAATTGTAAATCGTCCGTCAAGATGCACGGTGGTACTCTAGCCCAATGGCCGGCTCGGCTAAAGCTCGACAACCGACCTTGCGAGTTTTCACATGCACTTTCCACAAAGTTACGCAAAACCAACCTCGGCTAGAGCTCGATGACCGATCTTGTTTCACTAGATTCGGGTGGTGTCATCTTACGGGTGGTGTGAGATTTACTTTTGAAAAACGGGATTATGTTTTTCCCGGTTAAAACGTTTTTAACCATTTCTTGTCTATGTGGCGCGCGGAGTTTGTAAACCAATTTAAAACTCTTTGGTTTTATTATTTCAAAAAATTTTATAGCATGCGAAGATCCTAAACAACCACGCAAGAAAATGTACAAAATAAAACCAACCACACATGTAATAAATATCCGGTAACGAGCCAATCCTATGCGCCTTGCCCATGAGCCAACGGGCAAGACTAAGTTATCTAAGGATAAATCCGAATGACTTGATGTGTGCTCCTCCCACTTGATCCATTGCGTCTCCTACCGACCTCCGGATCCAAGTCCGTCAAGACACCCTCCATGGTCCTTGTTGGTTGCTTCGGTTCTCCTTTTACAATTTACAATTCTAAAAGGAAATGGCATGCAAGTACGATATCTATTCTAAGTTAATACTAACAATTACAAAGAATAGAAAATCGGCATGCAAGCCGTTAAATATACAAACCGAATAAATAAAATTAATTATTACAAACCATTGAGGTACAAACCACTAAATGAATGAACAAACTAATTAAAACAACCAAACACATAACATAGGTCTTATGGCTCATATTGTTACCGGATTTCATATAACCACATAAACAACCACAAAACTACACATGGTGTGCCACACAAGAATCATATAAATCTCATATGTCTTGGTTAGGATTATCTAAACACTCAAGGCAGTAATAATCCTATGTACATATGCATTAAGAACCTTAAACAAGTCAAAATTCCATATTCATATATACACAATGTAATTATATGCAATTAACCATTTTCATGCCAAAATGTTAATCCACATATATATACACCAACCAAGACATAAGACAACTTAATCATATGAAAACCCAAATTCTGGAAAAATTCCAGAAAGTACAAACCAGCCAAAAATCCGAACAAAATTGATTTTAAAGCAAAATATGCATTCTGCCAGACGAGGTTAGCGTCGCTAACTATAACGAGTTAGCGCCGCTAACCATAACAGTGTAACGTGTTAGGTCTGAGACTAATGGTGGACAAAACTGAACAAACTGGTAGGTTCAGATATAGAATAAGCAGAGCAATCAGATCACAAAAGGATGAACTTCAACACTTGCCAAATATGAGAGAACTTCTTGAAGATATTGACAAGAAAATTAAAGAGTTTGAAGAGTTACATCCTAAGAATAAATATTAGATTAGTGTTATGGTTCGTGGTTGAGCACAACGGAAGCAAACAAGAACAAAATCGAATTTTAAAAGCATGAACAAGAACACATGATGAACCCCAAATGAAGTACAAAGCTCTACACTAAGATTTTGCAACTTAATCAAAAAAGAGGGAAGTGAGATAAACCCTTGATGTCTCTGGAATGTTGAGTGCAAGGCTCCAAGTCTTGAAACTTCCTCATGAACTGTGAAAGTCCACCCCGTGAAGACATGTGACCTAGGTGTACTAGCACACCCTTGAGTCAAGTCCAACACTAGAACTTGCTTCTGGAACAACCACCTTAGACCACCAGGAAACTCTCTCAAAGCTCTTCTCACAAGCTTAGACAGCCTTACCAAGTTTCTAAGTGTATATGAACTCAAATGTGTCAAGAGAGTAAGAGAGAGAGTGAGTGACATGAACTCAAATGTGTCAAGGTCGGCCAAGGTCGTATGATTACACCCACATGCATTGGTAGATTGTGGAGGTGAAAAGAATAAAGTTGTAATATGTCAGAGGGGATCATGCCGCTACCTGCCCAGGGATAGCGCCGCTAACCGCCCATAGTTAGAGTCGCGATCGCGGTTGAGTTAGAGACGGTAGAGATAGCGCCGCTAACTCTATCCAGATTACCAGCTATCATTATTTATTCTTTCTCACCCTCCCACTTTAGGTAGTTGTCAAGATCAACCCCCGGCGTGTGACCCTATAGTCCCATACGTCATCAGCAGTGATCAATTGGCGTACGTGTGTCAATGGGTATACTCCAACAATTAGTTCAAATATTAAAAATTTTGAAATAGATCATTTCTATTGTAATTATTAGATTAGTTCTAATTTTTGTAAGCACTAAGTGTGCATGATCTAAGTGATCACATTTTTGTATTCTGATATGTTCAAGTTAAATGAATAAAGTATTATTTTGATATGTTAAAATGTTCATGATATGTTCATATTTTTTTAGTCTGATATGTTCAGCTTGAATGAACAATATATTGAGTTCGTGTTCATTAATATGTTTGGTTTGTGTGTTCAACATATAATTGATTAGTTCAATTAATATATGATTAGTTCAAAAATAAAATCTTAGTAAGTATAAGATTTGAAACATAATTCTGTTCAACAAACTTAAAAACTGTTTGATGGTTTTGTCATCATCAAATATGGGGAGTTTGTTGGTCAAATGATCTTATTAGTTAAGATTTGATGAGACAAAGTTAAGTTTGTAAGATATGTTCTAGATATAACTTAAACAGAATTATGAAGCTTGGTGAGACTGAGCACTTATAGTGTTTCAGACTGAGCATAAGGTGGGTATAAGCTGAGCATTATAGTTGATCAGCTTAGACTATATCTTAGTCAGTTTATCTATATGTTTGATAAACTGTGTGTTACCTAACATATAGGTCGAGTATTCAGATTGATGTGTTTCAAGCTGAGTGACTCACCTTCTAGGCTGAGTCAGCTCAACATAGTTGCTAAGTTAGTTCTAGCTAACTATTATGACTTTTAAGGATGAGCTAGTCATGATACATGTTAGTACATGTTTAATATCGAGTTAGTTCTCGATAAACTCAGCTTGATGAGTTTCAAGCTGAGTAACTCAGCCTAACAAAAGAAGTCAGTTTAAGAGAATTTAAATATGTTTTAAATTCTACAATTCTCTATATCTGGGGTGCGGATAAGAAGATTCCAGAATCAATATTGAAGATTGAAGACTCAAGATAGAAGATTCAAGATTCAAGATTCCGGCTTATCCGTTAGTTTGTTATTAGAAGATTAGGATTAGCACTAGTTTGTTAGGATCCATAGGAACATGTTTATAAATACTAACCTCTTGATCAGTTTAGAGGATTCCTCAAAATCTTACAGTTCTTGATACATTGATTGTAAATTGATCGACGTGATCAAGCATTCACAGATTGCCAAGAATAGTTCGTGTGTTAAATCTTCACGTCTGTTGTGAAGTTGGTAAGTATTCAATATGTGAATAAATCCTATTTAGAGAATTATATTGTGTCTATAATCATTAGTTGATTATAGATAGCAAGTTTGATCAATTAGTTTGAGAGATTGAGTGATTTGATTTGTATTAGGTGTTTACATATCAAGTGTTGCTTACTTGATAGTTATTGTAATCATCTTTTTATTAATGAAAGCATTTGATGTTATTCGGTTTGATTTGTGTAACACTTTTTATTGATTTGTTCATTTTTCGTAGAAAGTGTATTCAACCCCCTTTCTACACATTATTTACTTGTTGTTTATCTCACCAAGGGACGAACACTTGCTAAGTATTATCTCAAACAAGGGCTTTCATTTGAGATATATACTAAAATAGACAGCTTGGCCACAGCCAAAGAAATCTAGGATGAAATTAAGAATCAACTCCAGAGCACGGAACAAGGAGAGTACATCAAACATACTCAACTGGTGAACAACTTTCATGACTTTGGTACTCGTGAAAATGAACTTCTCTTAGAAACTTACGGACGTACAAACACATCAACAAAGATTTCTAAGACTCTACCCAGACATCTTTCAAGACCTAAATCAGTATCAAGATGAAGTTTCTAAGACTCTACCCAGACAATCATCAGCTACTGACCCACTAGCTCTTGTGGCCACTGAACGACCTCCAAGAGAATCATCATCTAGACTGAAGTACAAGCTGGTGGTACTGAGTAACTCTGAACCTGATGAAGATGATGAAGATGCAGTTAAAGCAGCCATTCATGCCCTTTCCTTTGTTGGTAAAACCTTCAGAAACCGTTTTGCCATGAAAAACAATAAACAACGGTTTACTTCTGTATCAAGACGCCCGGAAAGACTTGCTCCTGTAGACAAGCCCAGATTCCCAAGAGGAGAAAGGAAGGAGGAAAAGAAGACTGACCCTTAATGCTACAACTGTAGTAGGTCCGGGCATATGATAAGGAACTGTCCTCAAAAGAAAACAAAAGATGCTGAATACTACCGGCAAAAGTTCCGTCTGTTGAAGCAAAATCAAGATGGGAACACGCTGATGGTTGAGGAAGATCAGTTCCTTGAAGATACTGATTCTGAAAGTGACTTGGAAGCAGAGGATCACACTCAATTCTTCTTGATGGCAAATGTTGAAGGTGGTGATAATGATGAAGGTGAGGCAGGTGATTACTCCGACACTGAGCAGGAGGATCTTGAAAGCAAGAAGGTACCCTCTAACTTTGACTCCTATGCAGGTTTTAATTTCAAACATATTCAAACAATCTTAAACCGCATGAAAAAGTTAGAGCATAAGGTAACCAAATTAACTAGTTAAAATCAGGTTTTAAAGGAGGTTCTTCAGGCACAGGAAAAAGAAGCACATAATACAATTGAACAGTTAGAAACTGGCATTATTTAATCTAAGGTTCAATTAGCCATCAAAGAATCAGAATTTTTTGAATTACCTGATAAAACCAATGTTATCATGCACGATCTCAAAGCAGAACGTGTAAGTGGTAAAATAGATTTTAAAATTCTTAGAAATAAACAACGTGCTCTTTATACTAAATTCAAAGAACTTGAAGACCTACTGATTAAACGTAGGCAAAACGAACAAACAATCTTTTTATATAAGGAAAAAGAACGTGAATTTTCAAGATGGATATTCGAAGGCCTTGGTTTTGAAAATCCGAATGTTGAGCAAAATTACTGCCACACAATTTTACAATGCAAACCAATTTGGGGAAGGCCTTACTCAACGAATGGTGTTCGTGAGTCAAGAGGAAGAAAAGCTTTAAGAGGACGTCAAAAGAACTCTACATTTGAAAACTAAAATCCCCTTCAACTACTCTGACCTAAACAGCACTTACTTTGTTCAGCTACCCACCAAACCACAACCAAAATAAAACTCTCCTGTCTACACAGACGAGGAACTATACGCTCTGGATGTACCAAAACCTAAATTCCCATACATTCCCCACAAAGAATTACAATGCAGATTCCATACACTGCAAGAGTTTTGCTACACCACCCAAGTGACAAGAGATTTGCTTCAAACCTTCTAGCCTGTCACTACCCCTGTTCCGACTTCAGTCACACAACCCTGTCTTGCATAACTACAAAATGACAATGCTGAGCTCACACAAAGAGTGAAGAACATATGGCGCAATGATGAAAAGATCATCGAATCGCTATGCATTGAAAATAATTAGTTGCAAGTCAAACTCAACACACTGTAAACACAGATGCAAGATCCTACTCCAAGCACTTCTCTTCAAATTGAAGAAAGAATTTCAAGCTCTCAGCATGTTTCAACTTTCTATCAATTACTTGAAAATTTTAAACAAGCTGTTAATATGTCCGATTTGGTAAATCTTGAATTTAAACAGATTCTGAAGCCGAAACATGCACCCACAATCAATCATAACTCTTGCCCTCACCCTGATATCCTTGAAACTTCCAAAGCTGGTATAATTCGTCCAAAATTGACTACTGACACTTTCTCTTCTACTGCAGATGTGAAGAAGATCGTGTCAGAAGAGAGTAAAATAAAAGCAACATGGAAGAGAGTCATTCCTAAGTCTACTAGGAAATGTTATAATTTGAAAATTTCATGTGAAAATATTTTGATGTTTAAACAAGTATGTAATCCCTCAAGTTCACATGATAAATTAGCCTCTAAAATGTTTTGCATTAGTGATGGTTGTCTCCATGGTAACTGTGAGTTTAATTGCACATACGATACATTAAAAAAATCAATCAGCATTAAACCATGTGAGCAATGGAAAGATTTCTATGATAACCAAATCGGTGTTCCATTCATAAACTCAAAAACACATTATTCATTACTTGATCACTACTCGTCAGTCAAAGAATTGGAGGTCTACAGACAGTACGGATATGATGCTTTCATGAAAGCATTGATCGCTCAGGAGAAGCAATTACATTCCAAAAATTGATCATACAAATCAACTCTCCAGCAAACCAAGCCAACATCTATACCCAAAGAAACGTCCAACCAAAGGGGTGTTAAACCTACAATACCTAAGACTCCAGTTCCATAAAAGTAGGTTGATGTACTGAGGTCTCAATTAGATCGTAATTCCTCTACCAAACCATGGATTCGCAAATACAACGCTTCCGCAACTCTACCGAATCCTAGACCTCACCCAAAATCAACCATTCCAACATCTGTGGCACCGAAATAACCGACAAAGCAAACTCCTTCACCGCATCTTTCATCTCGCAAACGAATAACCACAACATGGTTACCTAAGAATAAATCATTAGGAGTTTCACCTTTGCCACAATTAACAAACAAGACTCAACCAATGGGAACTAGCAAACAAGGACCCATTAATACATTGGGACCTGAACTTGCACTGTTTCTATTTTGCAGGCACCTAACCTCTGGTACCTGGACTCCGGTTGCACAAAATATATGACAGGCAGCAAAAGTCTTCTCAACAACTATGTTCCTAAGTACTCCGGGAATATACGTTTTGGGAACAACAATGTTGCACCAATACTGGGGTACGGAGATATAGTACAAAATAATATAAAGATAAAGAAAGTTTCCTATGTTGAAGGTTTGGGTCATAATCTCTTCAGTATCGGACATTTTTGTGATAATGACCTAAGTGTTTTATTTAAAAAGAACACTTGTTCAGTGTTAACTGAGAATGGAGATGAACTCCTATCTGGATCCATGAAATCCAATCTCTACTCCATTGAGCTGAATAAGTATTTCTCACCAACATCTGTCTGTCTACTGTCAGAAGCCTCATCAGATCTCACATGGCAATGGCATCGAAATCTCTCTCACCTGAATTTCCAAAATATCAATAAGTTGGTTACAGGTGACTACGTGAGAGGGATACCAAAGCTGAGATTCAACAAGGACCATCTTTGTACAGACTTCGAGAATGGTAAAATGAAGAAGGCTTCTAACAAATCAAAACAAGTGTTCAACACCACAAAGCCTTTGGAACTTCTGCACATGGATCTCTGAGGTCCGATGAGGATACAATCAAGTAGTAGGAAGAAGTATATCTTAGTCATGGTGGATGACTACTCTATATACTTGGGTCAAATTTTTGCGCACCAAGGATGAAGTTGCTTCACCAATCATTACATTCATTAAGCAGCAGCCGAATAAGCATAATCAAAGTGTTGTCTCAATCCGAACGGACAATGGTACTGAGTTCAAGAATAGCACTTTGAGAAACTTCTTTGACCTTGTGGGAATCAGCCATCAGTTCTCTGCTGCATATACATCACAAGAAAATGGTGTAGTGGAACGGCGCAACAGAACTCTGGTTGAAGCTGCCCGAACAATGTTGTGCTATTCTATGTTAGATTATGTGCAGAGATAGATAACATGTATCATCGTGTTCAATACTATGTGACACTAAAGTATTACACTGCTACACACCCAATTAGAACCTTTTAGATTTTACCTGTTTGTGTATCACAATAATTAATAGTTTAATTAATTATTGAGAAAGAGAAAAATAATAAAAGTTATTTATTATTTAAAGAGGAGAAGTTAATATTTAGTTTAAATATTAATGGGACCAATTAATTAATAGTTATTAATTAATTAGAAAGGTCGAGGGGTATTTTCTGTAATTGATTAATATTTTAATTAAAGCTGGGCTTTAATTAAACAGGCTTGGGCCTAATAAGATTTGATTATATATAAACCTTATTTAGCCTCATTAATCACATAAGTTAATTACAAGAAAATAGATTACCCTAATCCCTCCCTTCTCTCTCTCTTCTCGGCGGCCCGCCCTCTCTCTTCTCTTGGAGATCGACGGCGACGCAGAAAGGAAACCGAACCACCATCGGCGGTGGTTGGTGGTGACAATACACACACATGTATTGGTCACGGTTTTGATCCGAGGTTTAATCCTTAGGCGGTCTAGCAGCCAGTTCAAGGTGGTGCAGTAGCGGTGGATAACCTGCAGCTGTCTAGATGTTTAAAACAAAAGTTTTTGGTTTTCATCAAGGTATAACTTTTTAATCCTCTTCTTCTTTTAAGTTTCTGTACGAGTTAGATGAGATCACTGGAGGGGGTTTTATTCCGCTGTGCATTTGTTGATATGTTTTTATACCCTTCAAAACCCTTTAGTGGTATCAGAGCCACTTCTAACCTCGTAGGGGACTAGGTAGGTTTATTTTATTATGATGAAGAAAGGTTTATCTTTTATTAAGGAAAAAGTTTTTTATTATCCAGAATAATAAAAATCAAGTTTTGATTTTTGTTGTATAAACTTTTTGATAAAAGATTATTAGATTTAATCTTTAAATTAAATATGTTTTTTTATTATTATTGTTGTTATTTGCGTTAAACATGAACTCGACCACCACATCGCCGGCGGCGGCCTCAGGCTGGGGCGGTGGCTCGCGGCGGATGTCGGTGGTGGTGACCGGTGGTGTTAGCGGCGATCGGCGGTCCACGGCGTAAAGCGTCGCTGTTAGCGGCGCAGTTAGCGGCGCTAACTGTGTGGTGGGCTACGGCCCAGAAACCACGGCCCAGGAAGCCAACGGCCCAGTTATGGTTAGTGGCGCTAAGGGTCATATGGGCCTCGGCCCAGTTTTTTTTGTTTCTCTCGGTCCATTTACGATACTTGACCCAGTTAAATGTTTGGCCCAGGTCGCGGTTCAGATATTTGAGGTCAATATTAAATTAAAATACAGTTGTTGTTTTAATTTAAAGTTTAAATATTATTTTGAGTTTCTTGATTAATTATCAAAGTATAAAACTTGAAATATATATTTATTACAAATAACAGAAAAACAATATAGGGATTTTAACAGGTTGTTAAAATCAGTAATTTTTCATCAAGATGAATAATTAGAAATCAGTTGTTGTTTTACTTTCATGTATTAGTTTAGTACATGTTTGGGATGTCATAGCCGAGCCCTAGACCTTGGGGATTGTTTATTTCTTGCACTTGTGATTGTTTTGGATTTATTATTCTATGGTGTGGGGAGGCCTGCGTGCCACTTACAACCCCTATTCTATTTTGTAAAAATTTTAGATTAGCTGCCTGCGTGCCTTTGTATATCTTGTACTTTTATATTTCTAGTTTTTTAGATAATAGAATAGAATATAATTATTAGAATATCTAGACCAAGAAGCAAGGAGCAAGGAGCAAAGAAAAGTATTGGATGCTGGAGCCAGTGGAAGCTTCAGAATGCCATGCCATGTGTGTTGTGTTTTTTCACTTAGGTTTTGACCGTCGGGTTTTTAGTGTGGCTCACCAAACCGACATTAGTTAAGGGCAAGGCTAAGGCATAGTTGTTTGTGGTTGTTTTATTTCTTTACATATTATAAATGCATGGTTGTGAATCTCACGATGAAATAAAACAAGGGTTTTAATAATAGTTAATTATTAAACAGATGTTTTAAAAGAAAACTGGCATTAAAGTTTTTCTTGTCAAAAACTTAGAAATCCTTTTTTAGAAAAATCTTAGATCAGTGTGCTACCCACCTAATGGTACACCTTTCCTGTTAAACGGTATTCGGGTGTTGGAAGTGACCAAACCTTGGGCATTCGGGTTCAAACCATTGCGTGGGATGGTGTGAAAGACTCTGCGATAATCGGGAGTCCCGGCCAGAGTTCACATTGTCTTAGGTGGTGCGATCTATTTTGGTGATAATCGGGAGTCCCGCCCCAAAATGCACTAGAGGGACTAAACATGCACGGTTCTTGTAACCGATGTCCCGCAGATCTAGGAATCGTGTCCAGTTAGGATACGATTGGTATAGTTTTTACCTACCAGAAATAGCATTGTCCCGGTGGGAAGTGCCCAAACCTTGCATCGGGAAATTTGAAATATGGATCATAGTCTAATAATTTATTGTTTAAAAGGTAATAATTATTAGAAGATGTAATCAATACTGAATCGGTTATTTCTTTTTCTTTTTCTGTAGATGTCTTTTATATCTGTTATTCCATTTTATTCACCAAGAGAATCTCTAAGTCTCATCACTAGAAAGTGGAAGCTTTCAGGTCCAAACTTTGCTGTTTTGAAGATGCATCTGAAAAATGTTTTGGATGCACAGGGAAAGCTTCACATTATTGAGACATTGCCTCCAGAGCGACCAGGAGTAGATGCCCCGGATAGTGAGTATGACACTTACTATCAGTATCTGGATGACGAGTCTGATGTTATGTCGATTCTCATTCTCACAGCATCATCCGAGTTTACGGATGATCTCCGTGAGAAGTCGTCTTATGAGGTTGTTTAAAGACTGGAGCAGAAGTTCAAGTATAGTGAACGGATATGTCGCATGCTGTTGATGAAGGAAATCTTTTCAGCTAAAATGAAATAAATCCAGCCAATTAGAAATCTTCTCATTAATATGAGAAGGGTCTTGGATTTCTATGAGAGTTTTGGGTCAAAATCAAAACCACATGAGCTAGTCATGCTCTTGTTCGATTCCTTTTCGGACGATTACCAGAAAAGAGTAATGTATGTCCTCGGTGATTTTGAGATGCCTGTCGCAGGGTTGCACGAAATCCTTATGTGCATCAGCGATGAGTTAAATCCAAAGCAGCTAGATTCAACAGTTGTAGACCCTAGGTAGGAGGATGAGTGGCTGGAAGAACTTGGAGAGATTTATTGTCCAGACTGTGGCAGCAAGGATTCATGCGAGCACTCACTCGACATAGATCAGCTGGACATTGGTTCGCCCAATGACTCAAGTATCTTTATGATAGATTGTCTTATTACTTCTTATGAATCATGGGTATTGGATACCGTATGTGGTCATCACATATGCAATCATTTGCAGGTATTCAAGAGAAGTAAGAAACTGAGACAAGGAGATATGGACCTGCGGGTAGGCGAAGGCTCCATGATTGGCGCTGAAGCTGTAGGAACATATTGTCTTAGTTTGCTCTCGGGCATGGTCTTAGAACTAGAACCTTGTTATTATGTTCCTAGACTCATTAAAAATCTTATCTCGTTTGATTTGCTTATAGACTGTAGATTTGCTTATGTTTTGAATGAAAAAGTTATTTCATGTTTTAAAAATGATATTTTCTTCTTTAAAGCTACTCCAAAAAATGGTCTATATACGCTAAATCTAGATAACAATGACATCTATCATATAAGTAAGAGATCCAAGAGTAACTTGAATCAAACTTACATCTGGCATTGTCGTTTAGAACATATAAATGAGAAACGCATAGAGAAAATCCGAGATGACGGAATTCTAGAACCATTTGACTTAGAGACATATGATATTTGCGAATCTTGTTTGTCTGGTAAAATGACAAAGCAGCCTTTCAACAGTGAGAATGAAAGGGCTAGCAAGTTATTAGGGATTATACACACAGATGTGTGTGCACCCTTCACTCCAGAAGCTAGAGGAGGATACCGGTATTTCATAACCTTTACTGATGACTTCAGTAGGTTCGGTAATGTCTAACTCATGAGACTTAAATCTGAATATTTTGACAATTTCAAACAGTTTCAGAATGAGGTACAAAATCAGCTGGACAAGAAGATAAAGTCGCTTCGGTCGGATCGAGGTGGCGAATATCTGAGTCAGGAATTCGACGATCAATTGAAGGAATGTGGGATTGTTTCACAATTCACACCTCCGTATACACCTCAGATGAATGGTGTATCAGAAAGGAGAAATCGTACAGTGCATGACATGGTACGATCAATGATGAGTCGAAGTTCACTACCATTGTCGTTTTGGGGGCACGAACTCGAGACAGCAGCGTTCATGCTGAACCGGGTTCCAACCACATCAGTTGAAAAGACACCGTTCGAGGCATGGACGGGGAAAAAGCCCAAAATATCTTTTCTCAAGGTTTGGGGATGTGAGGTGTATGTCAAGCGAACATTCACGGATAAACTCAATCCCAAATCAGATAAGTGTATCTTTGTGGGTTATCCCATGGAAACCGTGGGATACTATTTCTACAACCCAGATGAGAACAAAGTTTTTGTTGCTCGTAAAGGGGTGCTCTTAGAGGAGAAATTTCTTAACTCAGAAACTCCAAGAAAAGAAATAGAACTTCAAGAAATTGAAGAGGAGGATATTACACCACCACCGATAATTGAACCTGTGGTTCAACAGAGAATTGTTGAATCCCAATCCGAGTCTGTAGTTGAGGAAGAGGTGCAAAGACGAAGGGGATTCCTAGTTGTTCAAGACGAAGGGGATCTTTTAGAACCCACTACCTACCAAGACGCTACCTCAGGTTTAGAATCTGAGAAAGAGCTAGAAGCCACGAAGGCAGAGATGCAATCCATGTATGACAACCTAGTTTGGGAGTTAGTGGATTTGCCTCAACACAGTAAAGCTGTTGGGTGCAAATGGGTCTTTAAGAAGAAGACAGACATGGATGGAAATGTGCATACTTTTAAAGCAAAGCTAGTGGCAAAAGGTTTCACGCAAACTCATGGTGTTGATTATGATGAAACTTTTTCCCCAGTGGCAATGCTCAAGACTATTAGCATCCTTATAGCCATATCAGCATATTTTGATTATGAGATATGGCAGATGGATGTCAAAACCGCTTTCCTTAATGGGAAACTGATAGAGGATGTATATATGATACAACCGGATGGTTTTGTGGATCCAAAGAACCCTAATAAAGTGTGCAAGTTGCTTAAATCCATCTATGGACTAAAGCAACCATCTAGAACCTGGAACTTACACTTTGATGAGCGTATCAAAGAGTTTGGTTTTACCAAAAGTGAGTTCGAGTCGTGTGTTTACACTAAATTCAGTGGGAGCGCGGTAACCTTCCTAGTCTTGTATGTAGATGACATACTGTTAGTAGGAAACAATATACCAGTATTACAAGGAGTAAAATCCTGGTTAGGTAAATGTTTCCAGATAAAAGACTTGGGAGAAGCTGATTATATACTGGGTATAAGGATCTATAGGAATAGATCTAAGCGGCTTATCGGACTTAGTCAAAGTACATATATTGACAAAGTCGTGAAAAGATTCAAGATGGATGAATCCAAGAAATGATTTATTCCTATGCAATTTAGCGCGATTTTGAGCAAGGCTCAGTGTCCTGTGTCTAGTCAAGACCAGGACAAGATGAAATTGATACCATATGCCTCGGCAGTTGGTATAATCATGTATGCCATGTTGTGTACTAGACCCGATGTTGCCTATTCTATCAGTGTCACGAGTAGATATCAGCAAAATCCTGGTGAAGCTCATTGGGTAGCTATCAAGAATATTCTCAAGTACATGAGAAGGACGAAAGACATATTCCTAGTTTATGGAGGTTCGATGGATGAGCTAAGTGTAACTGGTTACACTGATGCTAGTTTCTAGACCGACAGGGACGACTTCAAGTCGTAGTCAGAATTTGTCTTTACCCTAAACAGAGGAGCCATATCTATGAAAAGTCAGAAGGAAGATACAATAGCAGATTCTACTACAGAGGCAAAGTATATTGCGGCAAGTGATGCAGCAAAGGAAGCTGTCTGACTGAAGAATTTTATCTCGGATCTTAGAGTTGTTTCCAGTATCTCTAGACCGATCGATATATTCTGTGACAACTCAGGGGCTGTGGCGCAAGCTAAAGAGCCAAGAGATCATCAGCGGACTAGGCATATACTCAGGAAATATCATCTCATCCGAAAGATCATTGAAAGAGACGATATTAGGTTGCAAAAGATACCGACGGACGACAACGTTGCTGACCCGTTGACGAAGCCACTAGCTAGGGCTAAGCATGAGAGGCATGCGAGTTCTATAGGAATGCCATACTTAGAACATAGCAGCTAGTTCGTGTTTTTGATTATTACTATAGATGTAACTTGAGACTCTTTTATTATGTAATTACATTTCATGAGATTGAAATAGGAGGTTTTTACATAATTGTTTCTAGTTGTCTTTTTTTTAGCATGTTTAACCTATCCATCACAAGTCAAGTGATGAATTGTCTAAATGACCGTAGCTACTTAACGTAGTGGGAGCTACATTAGGGAGGTAACACTATTATGGATATTTGATGATTTATTCGGGTATGAATAAAAGCACAAGGTTGTGACCAAATATACATAGATATTTATCAGGGGATAAATATTAGGGTGATCCGCATCGAGTTTACTTCATGAAGCGTTAACAAAAGTAAACTTGATAGGTTGTCCTTAGACCTGAGATTTTTGGTTTGGGGCGTGGTAACTTCTGTACTTTAGCGTGTTCTAACGTCACGCCGTAACAGGGTGATTATAAGGGGCATGTCTAGGTGCAGCGGAAGCCATGTGCTTAAATTGCAAATAGTCAATATGTGAATTGCACCTCCTTTTTATGAGAGATATTTTCCGAGCTCCTCGACCATTAAGACTACTGAAAATGCGTTGCCGCGCTCGGTTAGAATGATAGTTTTTATTCGGTAGACCGTAACTGCAGAGTGTCGAAATCAGAGTCGAGAAAATCTGAGTATTTAATAAGATTCCTGCTCCATGTCAAATACTCACATTACGGAATATCGCGATGCAAAAGGAAAAGCCTAGATAATCCAATGCGTGGATTATGTCTCTAGATATAAGATATCTCATAGTCGGGTTAACCTAAGAGTCTGGCTAGGGACCTCCTTAGGCCAACGATGTACAAGGAGTGTTACTTATCTTGCACAAGTGGGAGTCTGTTATATTATGTGCAGAGATAGATAACATGTATCATCGTGTCCAATACTATGTGACACTAAAGGATCACCATGCTACACACCCAATTAGAATCTTTTGGATTTTACCTGTATGTGTATCACAATAATTAATAGTTTAATTAATTATTGAGAAAGAGAAAAATAATAAAAGTTATTTATTATTTAAAGAGGAGAAGTTAATATTTAGTTTAAATATTAATGGGACCAATTAATTAATAGTTATTAATTAATTAGAAAGGTCGAGGGGTATTTTCTATGATTGATTAATAGTTTAATTAAAGTTGGGCTTTAATTAAACGGGCTTGGGCCTAATAAGGGTTTATTATATATAAACCTTATTTAGCCTCATTAATCACATAAGTTAAGTACAAGAAAAGAGATTACCCTAATCCCTCCCTTCTCTCTCTCTTCTCGGCGGCCGGCCCTGTCTCTTCTCTTGGAGATTGACGGCGGCGCAGAAAGGAAACCGAACCACCATCGGCGGTGGTTGGCGGTGATGATACACACACATGCACGGGTCACGGTTTTGATCTGAGGTTTAATCCTTAGGCGGTCTAGCAGCCAGTTCAAGGTGGTGCTGTAGCGGTGGATAACCTGCAGCTGTCTAGAGGTTTAAAAGAAAAGTTTTTGGTTTTCATCAAGGTATAACTTTTTAATCCTCTTCTTCTTTTAAGTTTCTGTACAAGTTAGATGAGATCACTGGAAGGGGTTTTATTCCGCTGTGCATGTTTTGATATGTTTTTATACCCTTCAAAACACTTCACTCTACCCACCTTCCTACTAGGCTGAAGCCATAAGCACTACCCTATACGCTGAGTCATTCTTTTATTCATAAACGCTTTAATAAAACTCCTTATGAACTCGCTAATGGCATAGTACCTAATATCAAAGACTTCCCTGTCTTTGGTAATAGGTGCTTCGTGCTTAATAACAAAGATAACTTGGGAGAATTTGCCCCTAAAGCAGATGAGGCTATTTTCCTTGTTTACTCATAAGAGTCAAAGGCATATAGAGTTTTAAACAAAACTACAAAGTGCATAATAGAGAGTATAAATGTAACATTCGATGACTCATTGAATGTTGTACTTTTTCCACCACAACCATCAACGATCGGTTATGGACATACCAGTTCTGAACCGGCTCTTCAAATTAAAGAAACAAACAATGCCTCTAGTTCTAATATTAATCTTGATTTCTTATTTGATATCGTTCCATCTGGATCTCCTCCTGTTTTATCTGATAACATGATACAAACAGAGGTTCAAGCAAGTGTCACAATCACACCTCCTCCTGTGACAGAGATGAATCCTTTTGCTGATCTCTACAATGAGGATTCTACATTAGCTTCTGTCAATCAACCCCCTGAGGTATCTCACGTTATTAAACCTGAGAGTCCATCTGTGTTCGATTCAGATCCCAACTTTACATAGGAGGATGAAGAGGCAGCATGTTAACTAGACAATTTAATTTCTCAGACCTCTACCTCACATGAAACCAAGCTCCTCAACCACAACTACAACCTGATCCTTCCAGCATGTCTGTAGATGCACTAAAAATACTTTTCTACGTAAATCTTCTGGAACAAAGGCCTGAATCTGCTCATGATAAAGATCTTCTAACAACACTACGCAACGACTAAATGCCACAAGGAATCTCCTTGGCTGACTTTCAAGAGTTTCAAGAAGATCTTATCAACAGGATTGACAAGGCAACAAGGGGTTATTATACAACCATGGAAAAGGTTGTGGACAGACTCAAGGTCATGGAGGAGTCATGTCAAGCTCAGGCTGAGAGTAGCAAGAGGAAGTGGAATGATCAAGATCCTGAAGATCATCCTGAGGGGAGAAGTGAAGAAGATACTTGACATCATCCTCTCTAACTGCAACTGTACCTGTTACTCGCTTTAGTTCCTTATTACCATCATCTGCAGGCTTTAGTTCTGGCAGTCAACAGCAACAACAAAGTGCACAACTTATGGCCGATGAAGTTTATGAACAACATCAAGGAGAAAATGTTGACAAACAGATTGTACTCTACGTATCACAGCATGAATCTGAACCGAGGCCTGTTGATCATGAAGAAGGAGAAATACAAAAAGAGCAGCCCCATGCTTAGACTGAATGGGGTGATCTAAGTGCAGAATCCAATGATGAAATGGATCTTTATGAAAATTTGCATAAATCACCTACAAGGCATGAGGAGGAAAGTGATACTGCTCAGGAAAGGGAGTTTTAGTCTGATATTTTTGTTGAATACAACATGGAACAGACTAAGGAAGCTTAACCAGAGGAGGAGACAGATGACCCAGAACTCAGCAACATCTGCAAGAACATTGAAGATTATCTGGAGATTGCAACACGTCCTGACTCCCTGAGAGTTGTCCGCAACTTTGATCAAGTAGTGGATGAAAGGGCAATTGCTGTAAGAAAGCGAGAATGGGCTGCTATATCTAGAAGGAAAGCTAGAAGGAAACCAGCAAAGAAGAAAACTACATTTGACGTGTCTCGGGTTCTCAAGGAAGTAAATATAGAAGTTCATGAACACTTCCCTCCTCCTCGTGGTCAATTTCAAATCTCTACAGCTGACATTATTCAAAGAAATATACAAGAAGTAGCTGCAGAAAAGGCAAAACAAGATTCTGAGTGGCCACTGCCACCGAACTATGTGATTCCTACAATACTTCCAGTGTACTCCGGTGACAAAGGCTTACACAGCAATAACATGCTTACCAGAATAGCTATGCGTCAGCCGGTATGGAAAAGGTACTTTGTCAATGCTGCTCATCTTAAAGATATAATTCCTGATATTTATAGCAGTGAAGTTAAAGAGCTCACACCTCCAGAGTTGAGGGGCTTGGATGAACAACAGAAAAGATGATATGAAAACATTTTAAATGCTACGAACTCCCCAAGACACA
Source organism: Pulicaria dysenterica (assembly GCA_947179395.2). Lineage (NCBI taxonomy): Eukaryota > Viridiplantae > Streptophyta > Magnoliopsida > Asterales > Asteraceae > Pulicaria > Pulicaria dysenterica. Next base: position 34,953,586 of record OX359294.1, read on the forward strand.
TCATCATGTCTGACTACCCGATTGTTGAGGTTCTTACTGTTTATACAGGGGTTTCTTTTCACAACAAATATGCAGTCTTTAAAGTAAAGCGAGCTCAAGCTGAAAAGATCCAACTTAATGAAGCCGATCTGAGACATGTGAAGATTCACAACATCACTTTCATTTATGACACATTGTCTCGGAAGCAAGGCAAAACCCCAGACGAACAATTCGGGAGATCCCAACTAATGAAGTACATGAGAAATTTTATATGTTTTGTGAAGGATCATGACGTGCAGCTCGGTGCACAAAACAACTATCTCAAGGACGATCTTCTAAAGCCTAACCAGAGTCCTCCTGATTTTGATCAACTAGTAGAATTGACTGCAATCTATGAAGGGCATCTAAACTACAAAGGAGATAGAGGTGTCGTCTTCTACAACGAAAAGAAAAAGAAAATATTCGCTAGAATGGATGAGTGTATGGCATACTCACACGGCACCTTGAAACTTTTGTCCTACGTTCTACATGAAAAGTTGTGGCAAGCTCGCGAAGTACTAGCTGAGGCATATCAAAGACAAGCCTACAGGTCCATTGAACAAATGAAGAACACTTTGGAGAATCAGAAACACATACGCAAATGGCAAGTGGCTCTCGGGATTCGAAACAAGTCCATGCATGACGCTTAATTATTTATTTCTTGTTGTGAATCATTACACACGTCACTTAGGACAAGATTGTTAGATTTGTAAAGTGAGGGTGCGAATATGTCAATATTGTAAACTTAGGCAAAGCCTATTTAAGGCTTTGCCTCTTCAATAGAAGTCAAGCTTTGCACTCATAATATCATTTCACCCTTAAATGTGTGTTTTCTCTCCAGCTCTCGGCTCTCTCTCTCTCTCTCTCTCTCTAACCGATTAAAACACACACTAAACACATAGCATTTCTTCATCCGTAAGATTTATGTGACCATCAAAGAACTCATCAAAATCTGTCAAGAACAATTACAAATGAAAATATGATGGAGATGATGAAGCAATAATCATATTTGATACTTCAATTTACTACTGGAATATAAGCTTAATGAGTTTCTCTTGATTTCTCCTTCAAAGAACCAAGAACGAGAGGTGAAGATGAAGGTATGTGTGTATGCGTATGGTGTGTGTGTGTGTATACGTATATGATGAAACAAATGTAAATTCATAATATTGTATAGAAATATGAGTTTAATTGTAAAATACCCATGGGGTATATATAGGGATAAGACCTATTGTAATAGGTAAGGTTTTGCACAAAATGAAATAAAGAACTATGTGTTTTCATGGTGTTTTTACACATTCTCTCTACTTCTACATATGCAATCCTTCATCTATCCTACATATGACTTGAATCACTTGTTATAATGAACTAACAAGTGGTATCAGAGCCAAAGAAGTGAAGATTTGATTCTGAATTCAGCAACAAAAGTAGAATTTTTGAAGATTTTTGAAGATAAAGTGTACTTTCGGGTTTGAAATGAAAGTAAGGAGTTAATGGACTTTTTGAGTGTTAATTGCTTGGATTAGAGTCTCATTTATCATATTAACACTCGTTGATAAAAAAGGAGTCAATTCATTCACAAATCAGTGGCCAAATTTGAAGATTTTTGTGTTTTCGGGTTTGTGAAGTTCTTGAAGAAAATCGATCGAATCTGCTCATTTGATCATTTTTTATGATTATTATTGATTGAGAAGTGTAAATCGGGGGTAGGCAAAGTTATCTGGAGAAAAAATTATCATATTTGGGCAAAATTCGAGATTTTTTTAATCTGAGCGGGTAAGATCTTGAAGCCGTCAGAATTCCAGGTTTGAAGTTGTCGGAATTGCCCTTTGAATCAATCGGAATTGCTGAATTTCGAGAATAATTTGATCGGAATTGTTGAATTCCGAGAAGAAATATGTCGGAATTGCTGAATTCCGAGTAGAATTGGTTGGAACTGCTATAATCCGAGAAAATTGTATCGGATTTCAAACTTTCTCGGAATTCAACTTGACCGGAATTGGTTGTTGACCGGAATTGGTGATTTTACTCGGAATTCATATTTTCTCGGAATTCTCTATTTTCTCGGAATTCTCTATTTTCTCGGAATTCTCTATTTCATCGGAATTCTCTCGGTGCTCGGAATTGTCAATTTTATCAGAATTCAAGATCACCAGGATTTACACTCTATTTTCTCGGAATTCTCTCAGCTCGACCCGAGGCAGGGGCTCTGCCCCTTGGACCCTGCCAGGGGTTGCCACCCCTTAGACCCCGCTATCAGGGGCGCTGCCCCAAAACCCCCGTCGTCGTTGTTGTGACTGAATTATCTTGTCACCTTGATTCCTAAGTCAAGTGTTTGTATTTTTTTGGCTAAGTCAGATGTTCTCAAAGATTCAGTTATCATTCTGAAGTTTCTAGATTCGGGTTTGCTTTGGGTCATTGTTACCATATGTTGAATGTCTAGTACCCTTATGTCTAGTCATCCGGTGCTTTCCTAACTGATTTTTGGGTCTTTTTTCTTAGTGTCACCAATTTTTGGTCTCAAAACCAGATTTTAGCTATCCATCCCTTGTTTCTTATAAATCTTAATTTTCTTTTATCAGTCATTTCTGACGTCCCAGATCATAGTGTTGGTGAAACTATCTGAAGAATTGACCAACATCAAATTACTTCAGGTTTTTGAACGGATTTTAGATTACATGCGCGCTTGCTCACGTGCATATCAATCCGACTCACTAATTATTATATCAAAGTCAATCGTTTGGTGCTCTTGAATAAGGATAAATCCAACTCACTGATTATTATATCAAAGTCACCTACCCTCTTATGTGTTCTCAAGTTCATTTGCACCCGTATGTATTTCAAAATCTTTGTATCTTGCGGTGATTTGGTCAAGGTTGATTACGCGGTATTGGGAGACTTACTTGACAAAATTATTCTCCAATATCATACTACATCCAACAAAGATTTATTAATCTACAGGAATTCAGATCAAATCATTACCACTCCTCAACGATCAAGAGTGGTTCAAGTATTTATTCGAGTCAGGGAATGTTTGTAGATTATTTTTACTTGAAGTGTAGGATCCTCCTCACCCCTCTTCCATGTTTTTGCAACTGAATCTCATGGTGATGTCTTTTATACATGATGCTCATAAAGTATTATAATCATCATGAGGGGGAGAATAAAAAGTGAAGAAATTTTACATTGTTGATTCGGTTGTTGAGGGTGTGTAGAGGGGGAGAGAGAAAAAGAAACATCAGTCTGTATCATGTCTAGGGGGAGTCAAGATTATCAGACTTATGAAGAAATGAAAACAATCTGAGCTACATTGTAGGGGGAGACAAAAAGAAGATTCTTCCCAACACATCAAAAGTGTTTATGCTTCCGCTATCAAAGGCTCAAGATAAAACAATGTTTCAGACTGATGTATATGGTGGGACGCTACATCCAAAACTGCTTATATAATCTAAGGAAGACTTAGGTTACTGGCGTGGACACTCCTATTTCAATACAAAGGGGGAGAATGTAAATTCATAATATTGTATAGAAATAGGAGTTTAATTCTAAAATACCGATGGGGTATATATAGGGATATGACCTATTATAATAGGTAAGGTTTTGCAAACAATGAAATAAAGAAATATGTGTTTTCATGGTGTTTTTACACATTCTGTCTAGTTCTACATATGCAATCCTTCATCTATCCTACATATTACTTGAATCACTTGTTATAATGGACTAACAACAAAGAAAGGACCGACTTATGTTGGTTAATTAATAAAAAGTGGGTATTTCATTCCCCTATTCAACGTACAACTTAATACCCGTTTACCCGTTTCAACTAACGGGGATATTTTCAGAATCCTTACTTAAAACCGTTTATTATTTTATTAATTTTATCTATTTTCATTATTATTTTATAACTCCATTTCATAACTATTTTCATAACTTATATAATAACTTGAACATATATATTTTATTAGCTTATGTAAAATAATTAACACATGAGATTCGAACACATCTTGGCCCGTTTTAAGGATGTTACATATAGTACACTATTATATATTACGCTTACACTTTTTTTTACCATTTTTCAACGATCAACATTATTTTTTTTTATTGATATACAATCTTATATAGTAAATTTTATAAGATTCTTTCAGTAATTTACTATATATATGTATGTAATAGTAATTATTATATTTATTTAAACTATTATTATATTTATTTTAATTTAGTGTTTTTAATATGGATCGTTATACCCTGTTATTGTACATCAACTTTATTAATACACCTTCTCTTTTTTCTCCACCTTATCTTTCACATAAAAATATCCATGATATAATTTAGGATTTGGACAACAAACACCTAGAGTATTGTGTAGAAATGAATGCAAAGGCTTGTATTGATAACCGAACCATGACCTTTTATAGCCTTTGGTGAATTTACATAAAACACCCTCACTTTTAGGTGTTCTAATAATCTCCTCCTAAGTGAGGAGTGTTCCTATTACAAACATTTGAACCACTAAAGATAAAAACAATTAAGGTACATTATTACGTAGTCCAAAATAACTTTGCCATTTTCTGATAATCCTCCTGCTCTCTGGTGTTTTCTTGAATTTCTCAATGTAACACCCAATACGTTGTCTCTCCTGCTCTGTGATAGAGGTTCCAGAGTTTGCATTTTTCATTTCAAGACTATTGTATAAGATCCTCAGCGTCCCATCTGAATAAGCCAAAACATCGCACATTCGAACAAATGTTTTCTCTTAATTTGAATTTCTGAATACGACACCAGATTCACCATTGAAGAACTTGTGGTCAGCTTCAACTATTGTTAATAAATCCATTTGATCCAAGTTAGGATGATTATATTGAGGTTTCTGAATATTAACTTTCTCATGATTGTTCTCAGCTGCCAGTTGCATGTCATGCTCTTCAATAAACTCCATCAACTTTCTTATATATTTCATCAGTGTAGATCGGCGAAACATCTCATTCGGTTTCTTTCCTTGTTTTTCTGACAGGTATAAATAGATGAAGTTAATGTCGTGAAGTTGGATGTATCTGAGATCTGCTTCATTGAATGTGAACTTCTGACCATTTGACCTTTCTACTTCAAACCACACAACTGTATGACCAAATCCTGATTCACTGTAAATATTGAGAAGTTTGGTTATTGGATATTGATAGATGATTTCTTCTTTGGAAGTTCTGAACCTTTCCAACATGTGATGATATCTTCTTACTTGATTCTCATCCAAATGTCTCAACTCTGGAGGTGTTCTAGTTTCATGTTCATCCACATATATCTCTTGAATTCTATCTTCCAGATATGGACCATTTACAGAGTAGTCCCTCCAGATTGGATTCATGCTTGCTTGTCTTGTGAACATGTTACTTCTATCAAGAGATGGAGTACCCGTATACACTGGAGTAGCAGGTGGTACAATTACATCTGGTGGCACTGGCCATTTAGTATCTTATATAAACTATCTAGCTGCTTCCTTTTGTTGTTCTTTTCTTATTAAATCTGCAGCAGATGTCTGAAACTGACTTGTTGGAGGTGGAAAAGTATAATGAACTTCAAATTTTACCCTACTTAGAACTCTTGTAACATCAAAAGTTTTCTTTGTAGCATGGCTTTTAAATCTACCAACTTTTGCCTTTCCTTTTCTTCTCTTTTCTATTTCAGCCGGTTCCAAGTCATCTTCAAATCTTCTTACAACTTGAGTATAGATAGCTTCAAGATTTGTAACTGAAGTTACATACTCATCAATTTCATCATTAATCTCATCAAAACTTTCATCAAATTCCATATCAACTACAACATCTGTTAGAATACCAACTGATGCGAGTACACTGTTTGATCTACTGCTAATGATGTATGGGCCTATTGGCTTTGGCGAAAGAACCAAGAGCTCACAAGAGAACAAGACACATATTGCGCAAATACCACTTTATACGATACGTAGTTGAAAGTGGTGAAGTCATCATAAGCAGAGTAGCATCGGATGGAAATCTTGCGGATCCATTCACGAAGCCGTTATCGCAAGCAGCTCATGATTCTCACACTAGTGCTATAGGTGTAAGATTTGCTAGCGATTTGGCTTGAGTTATGTATTTAGTTTGTTTGATATGTAAATTATTTTATATTATGGGAACGATATAGACAGTATTGTAACTTATGCTTGTTTCGATATATAATAGAGATTATATATGCGTAGGATACGGTTACATTCATAAGACTCTACTGTGTTCCATCTTAGCATGTTTATATACTTCCAGAAATATTATTCTATGTTTCGAACTTTCCACAGTCAGTCGATCTTGTGGAAGAAAGATTAAATTAAGACTGAGATAAGCATTTGACCTTGAATTCAATATGGTCGAATTAAGGAGCAATGCCTATCAGTGCTTGAAAGGAGTTTCAAGTGACTGGAAGACCCACACCCAAGTATACTTCATGGATTATAGTCATGAGTAACTTGGGATGATAATATCTTACGCCCTTAGACCTGAGATGTATGAACCGCTATATCATACTCCTTTCATGCTTTAGCTATTTTCAAAAGCAGTTCGTCACTGGCTGTGATAGAGGAAATGGCTAGAAAAGTGAAGAAGGATGGTATAGGGTTATACAGTCAAAAGGGATTTGTTCCTCTGATATGAGAGATATCACTGGGCCCCTCGATGATTGGGAGCTGACACCGAAATTTTGCATGGCCATGCGCAAAGGAATATTGATTGAGAATATGATATATCCTTAACTTTTGGTCACCACCAATCAAGATCGAGAAACACAATCGTGAACGATCTGGAGATTGACATTTAATCCATGTCTCTTGTTCACATGGATATCGCGAACAAAAGGATGTTTAAGATCACTTATCCATGTCTCTTGTTCACACTGACTTTGGGGCAATGATGTTTTGCTAGAGGATGCTCATTGTCTGTGGTTTATAAGGAACGGTGCATCGTGTGCAAGTGGGAGTTTGTTAGAATATGCCCACTGATGCGATTAAACTGTTTGATCCACTACTGATGATGTATGGGCCTATTGGGTCATACACCGGGGTCAAATCTGATAGCAACTAAAGTAAAAGGATCAAAAATGACAAAAGACAAAAGTTGACTTCGCAGGCTGGGTTAGCGCCGCTTACCATAATGTGTTAGCGCCGCTAACACTTATGGGTTAGATTCGCTACGGCTGCATGTACTTTACGTCAAGTAATCTGACTGGCCGCGTTAGCGCCGCTAACTATTACAGGTTAACGCCGCTAACTCTGGGTTAGCGCCGCTACGGCCAGACGTCATTTTTTTGTCAAATCACCTCTCCACTTAACTAATGCATGCAAGATGCTTAGAACGATTGAGGCCGGCCTTGGGCATTCAAAAAGACATCTGGGTGTTTATAAAACACCAGAAGTTATCTTCATTTGCTCTCTCTTGGCTTTACACACATTGGTTATACTCTTGAGTGCTTCTAATAGACTTAGTGGGTTCAAGGAGAGTTTTGTTCTAGAAAATTGATCCTAGTTTGTGGGTTGCTGTTCTCCAAGTGGTTTTCTAAAGTGAAGAATCATAAGGAGCTTGCTAGCATAAGAGATTGGCGTGTTACCGGGGTACCACCCAATAGTCGATTCGTTTGAGGAGCAAGGAACAAGTTCATCTTCAACACCCACATCTTCTGGAGCTTAGGAGGCTGGTATAACCTCTTTAACCTCCTTCTTTTGTTGCATTTCTGTTCATAGAGTATGATCCATGTTTGGGATTTTATCTTGTTGACTTTGTATGTTTGATTATAAGGGCTTTTGTTGTTGTTTTGCTTCCGTTGCGTGCCCTAGAAATCCCAACAACATCACCATACATATCAGTTACTTCTGTATCTGATTCCATGTTTACTTCCTCAGTCTGTTCACTGTTCAGTTCTATCTCCCCCTCTTCACTTACACCAGGCCTAAGTTCAAATATAATTATCTGTTGTTGTTTAAGAACATCATCAGCCTGAGAATCACCACCTTGTTCTCTACTTGAGCCTTAACCAGGTAAATTTGACTCAGTGGAGTAACCGGTATTATAGCACTTGATCCCATATACAATCTGAAGTGTTTTGAACCTGACCAAACCACCATATGACTCAAACTGGTCAAACCTGGGCTTGATTCTACTGGTTCAATCCTAAAAGCGGAACTAGATTGAACACAACCCTGTAAACCCTAAAAGGGTTAGGATCTTTAAACTTACATGATCAACATAGTATCTTGCAAAACAATCCATAGAAAAGGTTATAAAATTATACCTGATCAGAAGACTTTAGGATTGCTAAAGATAGTCCACCACTACTGCACCTCCAATTTAACTGGCTGGTAGACCGCTCCTGGATTGCCAAACCTCAAAGTCGCAAACTTTGAGTGTGTGTCGATCACCAAAAAACGCGAACACCCCTTGATAACTTATGTTTAATCCTTAAGGCTTAAGGACATATATAAGGATTAGATAGACCTAAGCCCGTTTAATTAAAAGCCCACTGGTTTTTAATTAAACATTCAATCTCTTCACATTCTCCCCCTGGACTTTACTAGTTAACTAATTAACTATTAATTAACTGGTCCGTTAAATATTAAGACTTAATATTTAATTCTCTCTAAATAATAAATAACTATTTATTATTTATTCCTTTCTAATAATTAATACACACTGATTAATTATTTATTTCTCTCCCATGTGAGAAAGTTGGACCTGGTGAGCTTATCCTTCTCAGGGGTAGAGCGGAGAGAGATGTTATTAGTACCAGTAACATTGGTTGCCATCTACAAATTTAAACCTTGGTTTTATTAGTAATTGCAGATAAACATTCTAATTATATATCATCAAACCCATAAATAATATATATTAGACCTAGGACCCATATTTAACATACTTGACACAAGGTTTGGGCACTTCCCGCCAAGTCATGCTATTTCTGGTAGGTAACACCCTGTACCAATCGTACCTAACTGATACGACTCCTAGGATCTCGTAGAGCACTTAGACCCAGTCTAGTATGTTTAACTCTACTCTAGTGCTTTTTGGGCCGGGACTCCCGATTATCACCAAAATAGATCGCACCACCTAAGACAGCATGAATTCTGGCCGGGACTCCCGATTATCGCAGAATCTTTCATGCCCTTTCCCGCAATGGTTTGAACCCGGATGCCTAAGGTTTGGGCACTTTCGACACCCGAGTACCGTTTAACAGTCAAGGTGTACCATTAGGTGGGTAGCACACTGATCTAAGATTTTTCTTGGGTTTTAATTAAGTTCAAAGAAAAAACTTAATTTTCCAGTTTTTGAAAAACCATTTTAAAACTAACTGTTTAAAAAAATACACGATTTACATGTGTACCTTAAGTAGATGCACAAAACGGCTTTTATAAGTTTCAAACTTATAAACTTGACAAAACTTTTAAATTTATAAAAAATTTAATTAATACGACTACCAGACTGAAGTCATATTCTAGTTTGTCATAGAACGTGGTTTTTCACTGTTTAATAACAACCTGTTATTAAACCCCTTTTATTTACCATCACACGCATGTATATATATACCATACATATATATGAAAGGCAGTAAATAAATCACAACTACGCATATAATAATAAGCATATAAAGCCCTATAGTTTTGCCAACTAATGCTAAGGTCAATCCTAAGGATGAAAATGACTTGGATTCACCTTTCTTTATGTGATGCTCCCACTAGCCTTGACACCTTCCCGAATTATCCGTGCTACGCGTATAGAAAACCATTTACCTTGTCACCCTCTTGGAGTCCTTCTTGGTCAGGGGTTAAACTATTACTAGTCTATTTCAAATACAATATTGAATGGGGTTGTAAATGGCACGCAGGCCTCCCGGAACCAGTACAATATTACAAATAAGAAAGGAAATTGTAATTGGCACGCAGGCCTTCCCAAAAACCAAAATAAAAGAAGAATAAGAAAAAACGAGTCTTAAGTCGGCAAAACTATAGCTATACAACCACGCAATTATATATAAGCATTATATATATAAAAGTCAACCACGTAGTTATAATAAATAAACAAAAACTGTGCTGTTAAGCACACAACCTGATTTGTTTAAACTATTCTCATTTATCCTTTTGATTAATACCTATTAACCAAAAACGAGAATTATGATGTTCTAATTTATTTGACCAGACTAGGTTTTCAACAAGAATTAAAAAACTTGATCTTATTCAAAACTTGAATGAAATCCTTATGTCGGATTTTAGTACTAGTTATCCAATAACATAAAACAGACAACTTTTGGTCAATTAAATAATTATATAACTTAAAATTAATAATCCTTTCGTATTAATCTGGAAAAACTATCTTGGGCCAAACTCTCCCGTCAACCTGAGAAACCCACTGGGTCGAGAACCCATTTAACAGAAAACCATATTGAGCTGAGACCCACCTTGGGCCGAAAGCCTTTGGGCCGCGGAACACATTTGGCCTAAGCCACTTAGACCGTGGCGTCTTGGGTCGAAATCACTTGGGCCAAAGTCCACCCTGACCATTAGCGCCGTAAACGGCCGCCGTGAGGCCCAACTGGCTTTAGCGCCGCTAACAGCTATCACCCGAGAAGGTGATGATCTCGGTTCTTATTTTCCCGATTGATACATGAAATAAAATATTTTAAATCTTTTTTTTAACTTATTAAAACTAGCTGTTTTAATATACTGATTAAAAAACTGGATTTAATTCAAAAAACAAAAACCTATTAATTATTAATATTAACAAAACTTGTTTTATTAATAATTAATTATCCTAAAACTTGATTTCAACCTTTTTAAACAAAAGTTCATAAACTGGTTAAAGTCTAGTTTTAGATAAAAGTTTATCCTTTTTAACCGTTTAAACACAAACCTGGTTTAAACCTAACTGGTTAAAATCAATCTTTTTATGAACTGGATAAAAACATAAAACTTGTTTTTATCCCTTATGGTTTTCGAAAAACAGAGGAGAAGAAACAAGATGAAGTAGAAGATCATACAACTTAAACGAATCAAAAACTGGATTAACTAGGTTCAATTAATTAAAACAAACTGTTTAATTTATCTTAATCCAAAACTTGTTCTTATCCAAAAATCACAATCCTTTTTAACCGTTTAAACCAACTGTTTAAACTTTCTGATTAATAGGATTAAATTTCTTAAAACTGGATAACAGAAACAAACTGTTTTGTTGTCCTTGGTGATTTTCGAAAATGTCTAGAGCAAATAGGTGATCAATAATCAAACCTTAATCCTAGAAACAGATAAAAAACTAGAAACTATGGATCATAGAGTCAAAGCTCTGATACCACTGAAGGGTTTTGAACCTGACCAAACCACCATATGACTCAAACTGGTCAAACCTGGGCTTGATTCAACTGGTTCAATCCTAAAAGCGGAACTGGATTGAACACAATCCTCTAAACCCTAACAGTGTTAGGATATTTAAACTTACATGATCAACATAGTTTCTTGCAAAACAATCCATAGAAAAGGTTATTTAAACTGCACCTCCGATTGAACTGGCTGCTAGACCGCTCCTGGATTGCCAAACCTCAAAGTCGCAGACTTTGAGTGTGTGTATGTCTTTGAGTGTGTGTATGTCTTTACTTTGTTCGACAGCAAAGAGAGAGAGAGAGATTCGAGAGAGAGAGAGTCGACGTGAGGGAGAGAGAGGGTGGCTAGGGTTTTCTCCTTAATCCTTGTTAACTTATGTTTAATCCTTAAGGCTTAATGATATATAAGGATTAGATGGACCTAAGCCCGTTTAATTAAAAGCCCACTGGTTTTTAATTAAACATTCAATCTCTTCACTTTGTCCCCCTGGACTTTACTAGTTAATTAATTAACTGGTCTGTTAAATATTAAGACTTAATATTTAATTCTCTCTAATTAATAAATAACTATTTATTATTTATTTCTTTCTAATAATTAATACAAACTGATTAATTATTTATTCCTCTCTTTTTAATAATTAATACTACTGATTAATTATTTATCTTTTTCTTTTTAATAATTAATCTAACTGATTAATTTTTTCCATACGGATATATTGGTGAAATCCAACTGTTCTGAATTGGGTGTGTAGCAGTGTGACCCTTTAGTCTCTTATAACATTGGATACAATATGCCCGTTTATTATCTCTGCACATAATCCAACACAATCTTCTACGCTTCTCCCCCTCGGGCGATCATCATGATCATGATCGTCACGTATTCTTGTTAAAGTACCAACTTGAACCTTAAAGGAAACTTCCACAGCTTTCAACCTATCTGAGATCTCAGCAAACTTAGCAATAATATCAGCCTATAACTCTGTAGTGTTAGTAACATGAGAAGATTGTGCAAGAGTAGTAGATTCAGGCATAACAGTAGTTTGAACTCTTGATTCAAGTAAGGCCTCAATACGATCAAGTTTTTAATCAATGTGATTAAGCTTAGAATGCAAGGGATTCACAGCTTGTTGGATAGCATCATGAAGCTCGGCTTGTGTAACAAACCTGGTATCACGAAAAATACTAGTTGGGGTTCCTGCCACAGAGGCTGGACCACCTAAAGGAGCTGTTGTTGTGTTGACTCCAGTAGGATTTCCATCCAATCCTCGTGTAATACCATCAGTAGTATTACCTATGGATGTTACGGGTACACTTTTGATAAGTATGACCTATGCATTAATTGTGTCTTTGTGTTTATCAAGAAATGCGGAAATCCGCGGATAATCAATGTGCTCAGAAAGAACAGGCGAGGACGACAGAGGTAGTCCTCTAGTTTCAATACGTCCAGTTTCCGAAGGAGAAGGTCGTAGACTATGTGTAACAGCCGTGTGCAATAAAGTAGAAGATTCTTTCAGGACCTTCTAAGTAGCTTGGTGGGGTTTGAAAGTGCACAGGTGGGATAGCTGTGTCTATTTCAATATCAGACCCAACAATGTCACGTCCAATAGCAAATGTGGTTGCCCGGCTTTCTGGGTTTGGAGAAATCTCAGCACTCACATATTCTTTTCTCACTAAACTAGTACTCACATCATCTTCATCTTCTTTACCATACCCAGCATACTGATTTGGAGACAACATTGAAGTGTCATGTGATACAGAGGTAAGCTCAAAAGATGGTTCCCGAACATGATCAGGAGCTACTTGAATAATAGGAACAGACTGAGCAACTTCAGCTTGTTGCTGAGTTGGATCTAGAATGAGAGTATGACCTGCCTGGCTGACGGGAGTTTGAACAATAGGAGTCAAGTAAGCAGTTGACACTATAGGAGGACTAACCATGGGAGAAGTATCAAGAAGATAAGTTAGTTTCATATAAGATAGAGTGCTTTCAGGAGTATGAACAATTGGAGCATCTGGAGTACTCACAGGAGATACAACAACAAGCACAGGTTGAGTAGTCACAGTATTTGACACAGAAGCTGTACTATCAGAATCTTAATTTGAAAGATTTACTTGCTCAGTAGAAGCATCAGATTGTACATCAGTATTCACAGCCAACGATTCAACAATATCAAGAGCAGTTGCTGGATCAAACATATCTACTCCCTCTCTATGTGTATCATCCTCACCTTCTTCACCAACCCTCTCAGAATTTTCTCTCTACTCTTCCCTCTCAGCATCTCCCATAGATTGCTGAGTCCTATCCTCTACAGCCTCACTTGGTACTACTCCTCCCTGGGTAGGTAGGACCGGCTCTTGTCTAACCATGGGAAGTATCCCTACACTCATCCTATAACTAACAATTAAGTCAGTTTGATCACAAAGATTCAGCAAGGATACAATAAACGGTTGAGGAATAGGAAGTGGATCAAAAATAGCAGGTTTAATAACATTAAAAGCTTTAGGGGCAATAGAAGGTGAACCTGCTCTCCGAGGAATACCCTGATTTTGATCCATGACATGCTGAATGATCATAGGAATGAATCTTAGATAAGGTAAGAACTTTTCTCCTGTTTTTTTCTGACTATTTTCTGCCCCATGGTTGCTTTAAAGTCATTGAATAGTAGTTGAGCATAATCCACATGTAAGTGGTTCCCCGCAGCAACAAAAATCCGCATTTGATTTTCAGTAAGGAACTCATACCCAATATGTTTGGCAGTTAAGCACTTCTAGAGTATGGTCATGAACATGTTTTACATTGGGTGTAGATTGTTCCTCTTAAATTGATTCTTCCTTAACAATGGACTAGAGTAACCAAAGGATTGAATGGCAGCAACACAAACTTCCTCTTCGGGAATTTCATCCAAATCAACTGCCGGAGGACGACTATCAGCAGTAGGAAGATGAAAAATCTCCATAAGTCTGTCCACAGTAATAACAACAATAAACTCATCAACCTCTGCCCGGATAGGAAGATTTCTAGAACGACTGGTGTGTATATGGCAGGTTTTCCAAAACTGTTGAGCATACACCTCGAGAACATGAGTACCGGCAGTAGCAGGGTTGTAAGTAAGCAAATGATTTAGTGGATGAACACGAAGAATTGTAGTAAGTACAGGGTAGTTAGGATTTTTCAAAGTGGCTAAGTCAATGAACTGATTGTTTTCATGAGATGTAACAGACAAAAATTCTGCCCTAGGCATGTGATTTGGTGTCACCTTCCATGTTTGCCATTTTTCTACATAAAAGAACACATCAGGTTAAATCTGTAATACAAAGATAAGTATTAACCCCACACACTCATAAAATCAATCAAACTTAGATCAAACTCGACCTTTTGATACTAAGATGACTTTAATTGACCAAACATCTGTGTTGAAAATTTGAAATTTTGAATCAAATATCCTTAACTCTGAAATTCTCATTGAGTACATGACATTTAAACTTATCAAAAATGAATTTTGAGTGTCAATATACAACAAATCGATGTATACGAACAACTTTGTCACACTGAGGTATTAGCAAAATACGACCCTAACACCATGTTATTGACCAAAATTCAAATTTATAGTTCAAATGCATACACAAGAAGAACACGATGAACACATGTCAAACTTTTTGAAAACTTTTTATAGATCTGTGTTCCTTATGCAATTCTAAGACTAATCGTACCACATTCGTGGTCAAACAAAGTCAAAACGATGGTCAAAAATCAAATTTAAAGTTCAAAAAACCCTTGATGGCCGATTCTGTTTTTAGACTTAAAACCATATCAAAATTCAAAATTAAACAAAATTCCACCGTATGGATTATTCACCTTGTTCGTGCGAATTGATTGGTACAAAAATTTTAATTTATTGCAGAATTTTGTTTAAGAACAGCAAGAGAGAGTAACAAGGTGTGCAATGGTGTTTTTGAGAAAGTGAATCGAAGAAGATAAAATTCATTGGTAATATGCAAAAAGCAACTGAAGTGACACCAACACGTGGCACGCACTGATTGGACCGAGAACTCAAAAAACACGGTCGAATGAGTCAATCGCATGCGATTCAATTTCAAATTGAATCGAATTCTATTTGATTCCAATTTTTAGACACGGTCGAACTCATTCAGCCTTGTGTAATTCAAACCGAAGTCAATTGCATGCGATTGGAGACAATCGAATGCGATTAACATATGAATCTAAGTTCTAATTCCACTCGGTTCGATTAAACACTATTTTTCATGCGATTAATTAATCGAATGCAATTCAAGACCACTTTGATTTCAAGTTCAATCGAATGCAATTAAATGCATTTTCATTAACAGCTCAATTCAAGTAACACTTGAATGTGATCAAACTCCAAATGAATTCGATCTTTCAACTTCGATCAGTATCTTTTTACAACTTTTTCAACTTTCTTAATTTGCATATGTGTCGGGGGAGAAATATAGACGTTTTTTGGAATAATAAGGAAAAAGGAAAATCAAAAAGAAACTGTGTAATACCTATTCAAAACCAAACTGTGTAATACCTATTCAAAACCAAAAAGAATAATAAGGAAAAAGGAAAATCAGTATGTCATAGATGCATGTTAAGCATGCCAAGCTTAGAGACTAAATCATTAAAACGAGATTCGTCCAACGGTTTAGTAAATAAGTCAGCCAGTTGATTGTCAGTATGAACATACCTAAGTTTAATTAAACCTTTTTCCACATTATCTTTTATAAAATGATACCTGAGGTCGATATGTTTGGTTTTTGAATGGTGTACCGGATTGCAAGAGATGGCAATGGCAGATTGTGAGTTACAAAACAATGGGATCTTGTCATACTGTAGACCAAAGTCTAATAACTGTGTCCAGATCCACAAACTCTGTGAGTAACACATTGCAGCCACAACATATTCAGCTTCAGCAGTGGATGTAGATACACAGTTTTGTTTCTTAGAAGCCCAGTAGACTAATCTATTTCCCAAGAAATGCACACTGCCAGAGGTACTCTTTCTGTCTATCATGTAACCGGCATATTCTGTGTCAGATTATGCATACAAGTCAACATTTGAATCACAAGGATACCATAAACCTAAGTCCATAGTTTCTTTGAGATAACGAAAGATCTGCTTGACTGCTTGTAGATGCGACTCTTTGCGATTTGCCTGGAAGCGAGCACACAGATAGGTTGAAAACATTATATTTGGTCTGCTTGCTGTCAAGTACAGTAACGAACCAATCATACCCTTATAGGTCTTCAGATCAGCAGATGTACCACCCAAATCATCTGATAGCTTAGTTTTCGTAGCCATAGGAGTTAAGATTGCTGAACAAGTGAGCATGTCATACTTTTTAAGTAAATCCTTTATGTACTTGGACCGACTGATAAAGATGCCATTGTTTAGTTGCTTCACTTGTAGATCGAGAAAAAATGACATTTCCCCCACCATACTCATTTGAAAATGATTTACCATAGTCTTAGCAAATTCATCACTGTACTTGGGATTTGTGGAGCCAAAGATAATATCGTCAACATATATCTGCACCAAAATTTTATCCTTGCCTCTAGCCTTGACGAATAGTGTAGTATCAGATTTTCCGTTTGTGTAACCCTCATTAAGGAGATATTCAGATAAGACATCATACCATGCACGAGGTGCTTCTTTTAGACCATATAATGCCTTATCTAGAATATAAACATGATTTGGATGTAGAGGGTGAACAAATCCTTCAGGTTGTGAAACATAAACCTCTTCCTTGAGAATTCCATTGAGAAATGCCGTTTTCACATCCATCTGAAAGACCTTAAAACTTCGACTTGCAGCATATGCTAGAAAAAGTCGAATAGCTTCAATTCTGGCCACAGGAGCAAAAGTTTCATCATAATCAATGCCTTCCTGCTGATTATAGCGTTTTGCCACTAGCCGAGCTTTATTGAGAACAACTACACCTTCAGAATCCCGCTTATTTTTATAGATCCACTTGGTCACCACAACAGATTTTCCATGTGGAAGTGGCACTAATCTCAAAACGGCTAGTCGATCAAACTGATTAAGCTCGTCTTGCATGGCTACAACCCAATCTGGATCACTTAGTGCTTTAGAGACCTTCGTGGGTTCGATGATACTCAGAAATTTTGAATACAAGCATTCGTTTGCCGTTGCAGAACTGGTACGAACACCAACATTTGGATTGCCAATTATTTGATCTTCAGGATGGTGTCTCGTCCATTTAGTTTCATGGGGAGTTGAAGTTGAATGAAAGAAGATATCCCAAGATGGTAATTGTTCCTCAGCTTCAGTAGACGGATTTGGATCTGAATCAAAGATAGGAGGAATCCCAAGTACTGCTTCTGGAGTAGCCTCTTCAGGACGTGTAACCGAAACAGAGGTTGTTTCTTCAATAGGACAATCAAGAAACGGATTTGATGCTGTTACTGTTGGAGGAGTAATAGTAAAACTTTTTTGAAGAACAGGTTCAGTTCTGGAAACATGAAGAACAGGGTTAGATTCAGAGTGGAAGATATCAAACATAAAATCTAAGTCATTATCATTTGAACTGGATGCAATGTTGGTATTTCTAATTTGAAGACCCGGTTCTGAACGGACATGTTGACAAGCGTTTTGAGAATGTACTGGTGGAATGGAAGTAACATTTAATGAATCATAAAATGTAACATTTATGCTTTCTTGTACATTTTGTGTTCTTTTATTGAAAATATTTGATATTAGGTACAATTCCATTTGCCAGTTCATATGGAGTTTTATTTAAACGTTTATGTATGAAAGAACTGTTATGCGTGTACCAGGCAGTGCTGATTGCTTCAGCCCAGAAGGATGGTGGGAGGCCAGAATAGGATAGTATGGTACGAGCAGCCTCAACCAGAGTTCGGTTGCGTCGTTCTACTACATAATTTTGTTGAGGTGTGTATGCGATAGAAAATTGATCTGTGATTCTCACAAGGTCAAAGTAGCTTTTTCAGAGTATTGTTCTTGAATTCTGTTCCACTATCAGATCGAATGGCACCAACACTCTGATTGTGCTTGTTCTGCTGCTGCTTGATAAAAGTAATGATGATTGAAGCAGCTTCATCCTTTAAATGCAAGAACTTGACCCAAGTATATCGGGAATAGTCATCCACCATGACTAAGATATACTTCTTCCCATTTCTATACTAAATCCATGTGTAGCAGTTAAAGCAGCTTAGTTGTACTCATCTCTTGTTTGCTTAAATGAGATGACTTCCGCAATTTTCATTTAGCACAGTCTGCACACAGATTATACTTTTTGAACCTTAACCTTGGCAAGCCTCTAACCAAATCATTTGTGATCAATTTGTTTATGCTTCTGAAGTTTAGATGAGACAACTTTCTGTGCCATTGCCAAGTTAAGTTTGAAGATGTATCGGACAGTAAACAGATAGAAGTGGGTGTGTTATAGTTGTTTAGATCTATGGAGTATAAGTTTGATTTCTTGATCCTGAAAGAAGAGTATCACCAGATTCAGTAGATATTGAACAAGAATTCTTTTTGAACACCATTTCAATATCTCCGTACCCCAAAATTGGTGCGACATTGTCATTCCCAAATCTTACATTTCCGGAGTACATAGAAACATAACTTTTGAGAAGACTTTTGTTCCCCGTCATGTGCTTTGTTCAACCGGAGTCCAGGTACCATAAATCAAGTTCCTGCAAAAAGAAAACAAAGAAGATTTAGGTCCCCATGTATCAATGGGTCCTGATTTGTCCGTTGATGAAGGATGAGTCTCTATAACAGGGTGTGAATGTGAATTAATAGTATTAACTCCTGTTGATGAAATCTTTGGAATCCATTTAGAAGTTATCTTCTTGTTTGGAGTGAAATGTTTATTCTTTTGATGCAATTTCATAGTGGAGCTATGAAATGAGGATGATGGAGGTTTAGAAGTTGTACTAGATGTTCGATTTCTAGGTGTTGCTGAAGTGATTGACTTGGATATCCACTTAGAAGCAGAGTGCTTAGAAGAAGATTTGAACTTCTTAACCTCAAGAGGATGTTGTTTTTCGGAAACAACACGAATAGAATTCTTAACCACCCACTTTTGGGACTTTGAGGTAACAGATGGAGTGCGAGTTAATTTTGATGATGAAGAACTTTTAGGACGTGATTAAAGCTTGAGTTCATGTTCACGCGCAAGCCATGTATTGTAAAGTGCTTCGTAACCATGATTTTGATAAGCTTGCAATTCACATACTGTTAGCAACCTGTGAGACTTGTTTAACTGCTTAAACACATATGCCCAGGGTTCTAAAAAACGCGCCATGGCGGCGCCGTGGCGGCGCCAAGACGTGAGGCGGGACTCCGCCGTTAAGAAATAGCCCTTGGTGGCGAGGTTAGGCGTGGCGTAAGACAAGGCGGCATAAGGCGCGCCTTTACGCGCCATATGGCGAGTTTTTTAAGACGTGGTGCCCCAAAAACATTTTTTTTAAATTGTCTTTTTTTATATACATTTTGCGGTTGCGTGTTTTGAACTTGTATAAATTTGTATTTTGTAATTTATATATGTTACTTTGTCCCTAATTTGTGTAACTTTGTGTAATTTGTATATTAATAATGATAAATTGGATATAAATATTTATGAAATATATATAATATTGACGTATTTTGTAATCATATATGCCTGACGTTTGGTTATCCAGATGTGTATGACAAATCCTTTTGAATTGAGAAACGGAAACACAACTTGATTTTCATAAAAATCTGACCAATTTGCACATGGTTTAATTTCAAAAGATTTTCGAAGTTGATCATACTCACACTTAAATTCACAGTGACCATGCAAGCAACCATCACTCATGCAAAACATATTCATGGCAACATTTTCTCTTTCATTAAAACCTAAGCACGTTTTTTCAAACATAAGTATGTTTTGACAAACATAAGAAAATTTAGTACATATCCTATTAGATTTAGGTATGACTCTTTTCCATTCACTTGTGGAGTTGATGTCAGCTTCTTGATTTGAGTTTTGAGTTCAAATTTCTCAATGCACAATCTGTCAATGATTCTTTCATCATTTTTTTGAACATTGGATAACTTTGAATGAAGAACTTCATTTGCTAACTTCAACTCCTCAACTTGTCGTGTAAGAATGAAAAGCTCAACATGAAGAGATGAATCTGAAGTAGGTGATACATCAGATTTTGAACAATAAATATTTGAGCCTGATTCATTTGAAAGAATCAAAGAAGTAAGATCATTTATGATCTGAGATGTGAAGCAATATTTCTGAAGAATATAGAATCGCGTCAATAACTCAATAGAAGGAATATACTCCAACAGAGCTTTGGAAACAGAAGGAGCATACAACTCTTAATCTGTATAAACAGAAGAAGTGTGTTTTGAAACCGAAGTCTGTGGAAAGTCAGAATTATATGATTCATTCAGGGCAGTGTAATCAAAAGATATTTCTGCATGTTGCTGAAAAATTATCTTCATCTCCTCCTCAATTTGTTCTTCCTCTTGTCCAACAAATTTCATTTTTACTGTAAGACCCATATTGAACAGTTCCACATTGAACAGTTGATTGCAAGTAAGTTTATTTAACACATGAGGATTCTCAAATCCTAAGCCTTCGAATGTCTATCGACTGTAAGGTCTCTCCTTTTGTTTGTTCAAGAAAATTGTTTGTTCACTTTGATTTCTTTTGATTATAAAATCTTCAAGCTGTTTAATCATAGTGGACAATTCAAAATTTTTGGTTTGGAGAACCTCAGAATCTTTTTCAGCACTTATGCGTTCAGCCTTTAGATCATGAATGATGATTTATGTTTCAGTTGTCAAGTCTGAGAGTTTGGAACTTGTTGCTATTAATTGATCTTTTGACAATTGCAAATCTTTTTCAAGTTGATCAATTATTCCCTGTGCCTCTTGATCTTGTCTTTGAATTACTTGTTCTAATGATTTGTTTTTATTTTTCAGATTACTAACATTTGATTCTAGGTTTTTCATCTTTTTAAAAATTGTTTGGATATGTGCACTGTTAAAACCTGCAAGCAAATCAATGTTAGTATCTACCTGTGCAGTCTCTACTTTTTCGGATTCTGAGTCTGATTTGTCAAAGGTAGGGCTACTCTCCTTATCTGATTCTACATGCTTTCCCATTAGACAAAATTGAGCTTTCTCATCAGTTTCAAGATCATTGTCAGTATCTATATCGGATAAGAATTGATCCTCCTCAACCATCAAAACTTTCCCAGCCTTCTTTTGTTTGGACATGCGGTACTTTTGCTTATAGTATTCAGCATCCTTGGTTTTCTTTTGCGGACAATTTCTTATAAGATGACCCGATCCTCCACAATTGTAACATTTCATTTCAACTCTTTTATCCACCTTCTTCTTTTCTCGTTGAAACCTGGGTTTCTTAATACACCGGTAGTTCTCAGGACGTCTGGATCCCGAAGTGAACTTCTGCTTGTTGTTGGTCTTGTTAAATCGATTTTTGAAGTTTTGTGTTACAAAGGACAAAGCCTGGATATCTGCTTCCACAGAATCTACATCTGAATCTTCAGGATCTGAATCACTGAAAACAACCTGTTTGTATTTGGTAGATCTTGTGCAATCACTAGAATGTTTGTTAGCAGCTACTAGAGCTAGAGGATCAACAGTGGAAACTTTAGACAAGGACTTTGAGATTGATACCGGTTCAGATCTTCAAAGATATTGTGAAAGGTTACTTGTGTTGGAACACGGTATGGAGCAGAGCACAACGGAAGCACAAAACAAAGGTTCAAAAACCGAACAAATCGGGTCCGTATCGTGTTCCAAAGTGAGAATCTTTCTACAAACACAAATTGCAACTATAGAAACAAGAAGAGGGCTGAAAGTACCTCCTTACCTTTCCTCAAAATCGGTTGTAGCATAGCAAACAACGGGATAAACGAGAGATCCAAGTGTATCTCCTCTATTGTTAGTCCACACCAAGGTCCACTTGATCCCCGTATGCTAGTACCCCTTCCGATGAACGTCTCTAATGACTTCACCTTCTGGAACAGCCATCTAGATGGTCTCCTCTTGCACCAAAAACACTCAACACACTCAAGATCTTACTTACTTAGTGTATATCTTGTGTCTTTCTCATGTAGTACCAAGAGAGTTCAAAGAGAGTGAGAGAATATGTCTATATTGCATGTTACCTACTTAGACCAGACCACAAAACACATTTTTGGCCAGAGTATAAAGCTCCCTCACGGCCCGTGAAGACAAAAATGCGTCACGTCTGGCCGTAGTTCTTCACGGCCCGTGCCGCGTTCGAGTGACTCGTGAGGGCGTCTCCTTCACGACCCCTCCACGACCTCTCACGACCCGTGAAGACTCCACGAGCCGTATGAGAGTCGTTGAGTCAAACGGGCAGTGGGTTCACGAGCCGTGGAGCATCCCTCACGGCCGTGAAGCTCCAAAATCAAACAATTTGATTTTTGGACCTTCTCTCTTTATCAGTAAACTGTCGGGATCAATCCTTGCTGTGTGACCCAATAGGCTCGCACTTCATCAGCAGTAACACCAATGTACTTGTGTTAGTAGGCAGACTCCAACAGACTCCCACTTGCACATGACACAACGTACCCAGAGGTATCACAGATAGGGAGCGGCCTCTAGCAAGGCATCCCTGCCAACAAGTTAGTACGAGGTATGTCATCCCATAGACAAGTACCAATTCACAACCCAAAGGTTTGAAATGGCCCTATAGATAAGTGATCAACCATCCTTTTGTTCACTATATCAATGCGAAGGCGATACATGGTACTAAGTCATTCTCAGTCCTTCACGATTATGTTTCTCGATCGAGATTGGTGGTGACCAAAATAAACAAGTTGCAATCGATTACCCAAATCATTGCACACTTGAGCACGGCCATGCATTTTGTTGTCTGCGCCCAATCATCGAGGGGCCCAGGGATATCTCTCTAAACAGAGGAACACATTTCCTTTGACTACATTGCCCACCACAATGATCATACTCTGCCCAGCTACTCCCTTTATAATAGCCAGTTACGGACTGCGTTTGAAAACAACTAGAGCAAAGCAAACCAAAGTGATGCAGACACATGCATCTCCAGTATGAGGATGAACTGATATTATCATCCTGAATCACTCATGACAAGTACCACAAAGTGAATTCAGGTGTGGGTCGTCCAGTCACTTGAAACCCCTTTCAAGTACAGGCGAAGTATTGTGTCCCTGTGTCCCAATCACTATTGGACACTTGACCAATCACTTCCCTCAGCCTTCATTCAGACTTCCTTCCCATGAAGAATGACTGGCTGTGGACATTTAGAATGTATACACATTCAGGGAAGAGGTAAAACATGCAAAGTTGGAACACCATAAGGCTTACTGAGAGTACCCGCTACACGCGCATTACCAAACCCCTTTGATAATCGATACAAGCAGAAGCACAATATTGCATAATGTTCCTAAAGATAAAGCATATCAAAACTTTACTAAAACAAACTCAAGCCAAGTTTATGCAGCCTTAGTATGACATTCATCACTAGACTGCCACTATAGCTTAATAAACGGACCATCCACGATGTCATCTGTGTGTACTCTAAGATTGACCATATCCCACTTCAACCAATCACTCACCAGGTGTGCGTTGATGGGATTACGATCATTAATCCAAGCCATTATACCTTCATTGTTTCAATGAACCCAATAAGGCAAACAACGCTTGGTTTTATGATTTTATGTGCATAAGCCATCGTACTCTCATAGATTTCATAAAGATCTCTATAGAGTCAGCGATGCTTGATTCTCAATGATCATATCCCTACTGCAACCAACCACTTCTAAAGTGTGTGTTGACGGGATTTTGATCATTTTATCCAAGCAGTAATACCTTGATTGTTTCAAAAGAACCTAATAAGGCAAACAACGCTTGGTGTACAAAATTTAGTGTGTATAAGCCATCGTACTCTCATTGCCTCAAAAGAACCCAATAGAGTCAACGATGCTTTAAGACACACGCAAATTAACAACACCATATTTAGAAGATTACAAACCCCAATCAAGATCGGCGGTTGTCCTTTAAAGTAGAAGCCATCACAAGAGTAACAACTCACTTTAAGCTTTTTCTAATTACATCACCACAAGAACATATACTCATATTTCTTGTATTCCATAAACTTCTTTGAATATTCCATATTTATTATGGACGCATAATTCTCGATTTATGCTTGTTGCCAAGCTACATCAATACATTATCTCCAAAATATAGTATGTTCTAGACATACCAAATAGGATTACAACAGCGCTCCCACTAGCTCTGGCATCTATCCAAGTTTCATCATTGCTTACTGAAAATTCAAACACTTGATTTTCTTAGCAAAGATTCCAAAACTTAGATTTACCTTAAGCCCAAAAGGACTCCATATTTGTAGATTTCATAAGGATACTCAGGATGTAAAAGACCCTCGGACAGTGTTGTGAACACTTCCTCATGAAATTCCTATAACGGAATGCGGTCTTTGCATCATACTGCCATAAAACGGCATAAGCATCCGCTCAAAATTTAACATAACTACTGGGAGAATGTCTTCATATGATTTCTACCCCATGGTCAATCATCATGAAACCATTTGCTATCAGTCAGTATTTGATGTTATCTACAAACTTATCCATGCAGATCTCATTCCCGCAAGATCTATTTACACCATTGGGTCAAAACCTAGGTGTTGGATGAACCATCTTTGTTGATTTAATATAGGAACATTGCCCGTCATTACTCAAGTACACCCACTCAACAGGTTACTTAAGTTTAAGCCATCAAATAGAATCATAACTAGTATGTTCAGTTTCTCCGCACAACGATGCATGTAAAACATGTATCTTAGGAGAAGTGAATGATGAGACATTCCCATAATTCTCATGATGGTAGAGAAATCTAGAGTCCACATGATCAACATCATGCCAGATTTGAGTAACTCAGTTCCTCTTGCCCTCTTTATCTTAAGATTGTTACGGGTGAGTCTAGAACACCTCTCAGGTTTCAGACATTTATCTAATAAATTAGATATACCCTTCCCTTCTACCATCATCGGAAAAGGTAACAAATCATACAGAGTTACTCCTTATGTTTTGCTTGAACGGTCTTTACACAACGTGCAAAACGAAATCCAACAAGCCTTTATTCCTCTCACATTAACAAGTGAAGGATATGTTAGTTATTTAGTCTTATAAGTAAAAATTGCAATCAACAATTGACCAAAGTCAAAAGTTTCCAAATTCCTAACCACATGGAGCTTGGTGATGCAAGTCTTGTTTATATGATTAAATCAACCATTTCATAAGGATAACAATTCCATAAACATTCATAATCATTCCATTACTTCCTTAAGCAAAAGCTTATTATAAATGCCAAGACATGAATGAACTTTGAAATAAATATCGAAAACCCACAATAACATAATTCAAAGTAATATTCATCGTCATCAAAGGCATCAAAGATAAAATGCTTCTTGCCATGCAGGGCGTAAGACAAAGATCTAAAAGAAGTAATAGTATAGCTGGATGGAATGGCAAGACTCTTCTTCCAATTCTTTTAGTAAGGGACAACCACCATGTTTCCCTCTCTAAAGTCCAGCTCTCCATGCATCCATTACCTACTTCGGATAAACACCTGCACTTTGCAACAAACAAGTTTGTGACAAACGTGAGCGTTTTGACTAGGGTTCAAAAACCCAGTCTTTAGAAGTAGAAGATCAATGGAGTTTGATCATGAATGTACTTGAAGATGATGAGCTAACGTTCTTCCGCTTTAGGATACTTAGCTCTTTCAGGCATTTAGGGCAGGCGTGACGGCGCCAATTTCCAATTTCTCCGCAAAAGTAGCAAACTACCCCATGTGGAACATCATCTTGTGGCACAATCTCATTGTCCTCCAATTCCACAGTTACGGATGGCCCAGTCATACAAGGCTTTTCTTTTGAGGTCAGTTTCTCCTTCTTGCTTGTATGTTTCCTAGTAGCCAAAGTGGATGTGGACGAGGCACGATCCTTCTCAACCATGTAAGACTGAACAGCCTTCAGGGTATCTTGAAGTTCGATCAAGGATTTATCCAAATTGTCTTTGTGATAGTTCTTGACAAACTTCTCATAAGACGCGGGCAGGGACTGGAGGATCATATCCACTGCAATCTCCCTCCCTATTGGAAGTCCATGTCTCTCCAATTGGTCCATGTATCCCTTCATTATAAGGAAATGAACATTTACATCCTCACCTTCCTGCATCCAAAACCGACCAAAGCCTTTATACACTCAAACCGTTCTTGTCTAACCTACTATGGGAACATATCCTTTAGCCAGTTTATAATGTCATACACACTCAATTACTCAAGCTGCTGACGTAACTCAAAGCTCATAGTCGATAACATGAGACAAAAAATATCTTGTGTATCTCTGACACGCTTCTCAAAAGCGTATCGAGTGGCCCAGTTCGCGTTGGTAGCAGGTGGCTCCGGAAAGGTTTCCTCAAGGATGTGCAACTTTGACTCGTGACGGAGGACAATCCTTAATACACGATACCAGTCAGCGAAGTTCACTCCTATGAGTCTCTCCCTTTCTAGGAATAATCGAAGTTTAAAGTTTGGTGTGGTGTCGTTAATGTTTGCCATCTATAAAACAGTACACGTTTTAGTTAGTTTCGATATAATCCTCGTTAAAATAATCACCCAGCTGATTAAGAAATCAAATTATGTTAACAAGGGCTAAGAACCTTATTTCACCCAAATCCATGGCGGGTTTGCCGCGGATCACTTCCTGGAGCTAGTGTGGCGCGCGAGGTTTGTTAACCAATTCAAAACTCTTGGTTTTATTATTTTGAAAAGTTTTCAAGCAAGTGAAGAAACTAAAAAACCACGCAAGAAACTAAACAAAACAACAACCACGCACAAGAAACATCCGGTAACATGCCCCTAAACCCTATGCGCCTTCCCCGTGAGCCAAACGACGAAAGCAAGGCAAAACTAAGGACACAGCCAATTAGCTCAGCTGGAAGTGCTCCCACTGAATCCGTCATCTCCAAAGAACCTCCAGATCCACCATAGCCGAGAGGTCTCCTCCATGACTCTCGATGGTTGTCTTCGGTATTCTTTTACAAATACATACAAATATTTGAAAAGAAACGGCATGCGAGCCGCGAAATGATATTCTAAGCTAATCTAACAATTACAGAGAAAAGCAGTCGGCATGCAAGCCAAATTAAAGTACAAAATACAAGACCGAATAAATTTAATTATTACAAACCAATTATGGTACAAACCACCAAATGAATGAATAATTAAACACAACCAAACAACCAACACATAGGTCTAACGGGCAAGGTGTTACCGGATCAAACAACAACACGGTGTGCCACAACAAAACCGTGTGAAATGTATGTCGATTAAGATTGTTCAAACCTAGCTAAACACTCAAGGCACAAAGTGAACAATCCTTGTACATATGCTTTAGTACCCCAAACACTTTGAGCATACATATTCATTTATACACAATGCAAGTATATGCATGTGTGCATTTCCTGCCAAAAACCACCCAATACATATAAATGTACGAATTAAGACACATATGTGGCTTTTCAAAGTCCAAACAACAAGGACAGATTCTGGAAAAACAAAATCGAAAAGGAGCTAAAACTGAAAATTATTTTCTTTTTCAAAAGGACCAAAAACACTGTTCACGACATCCTTCACGGCCTCTCACGGCCCGTGAAGCCTATGAGCTCCACGACTCTGGCACAGTGAAAAACCATTACGACTAACACTCCACGAGACTGGTCGTGAGCCTTCACGACCGTGAAGAACAAGTCTTCACGACCCGTGAAGACATGCTGGACATAATGTCCATTTTCGGTTTTCAAGCCAAAAAAGTGCAATTTGTTTGTAGATTTGGCTCTGATACCACTGTTGGAACACGGTATGGAGCAGAGCACAGCGGAAGCAAAACAAAAGTTAAAAAACCAAACAAATCGGGTTTGTATCGTGTTCAAAAGTGACAATCTTTCAACAAACACAAATTGCAACTAAAGAAACAAGAAGAGGGCTGAAAGTACCTCCTTACCTGTCCTCAAAATCGGCTGTAGAATAGCCAACAACGGGATAAACGAGAGATCCAAGTGTATCTCCTCTATTGCTAGTCCACACCAAGGTCCACTTGATCCCCGTATGCTAGTACCCCTTCCGATGAACGTCTCTAATGACTTCACCTTCTGGAACAGCCGTCTAGATGGTCTCCTCTTGCACAAAAAACACTCAACACACTCAAGATCTTACTTACTGTGTATATCATGTGTCTTTCTCATGTAGTACCAAGAGAGATCAAATAGAGTGAGAGAATATGTATATATTTCATGTTACTTACTTAGTCCAGAGCACAAAACACGCTTTTGGCCGGAGTATAAAGCCCCCTCTCATTGGACCACGAAATGGCCCATTGAAATAAGAGAATTTCATGTAGACAGACCTTCACGGCCCCTCACGGCCTCTCACGGCCCGTGAAGACAAAAATGCGCCACGACTGGCCATAGTTCTTCACGGCCCGTGCCGCGTTCGAGTGACTCGTGAGGGCATCTCCTTCATGACCCCTCCACGACCTCTCACGACCCGTGAAGACTCCACGAGCTGTATGAGAGTCGTTGAGTCAAACGTGAGGGCAGTGGGCTTCATGACCCGTGGAGCATCCCTCACGCCGTGAAGCTCCAAAATCAAACAATTTGATTTTTGGACCTTCTCTCTTTATCAGTAAGCTGTCGGGATCAATCCTTGGTGTGTGACCCAATAGGCATTGGGTCACACTTCATCAGCAGTAACACCAATGAACTTGTGTCAGTGGGCAGACTCCAACAACTTGTGACAAGTCTTTGTTAACATGTTTGTATAACTTCACATGCTCACTCCATTCACATCCTAAAGACTTCAGAAATACACAATTCTGATCAAGATCTGATCGAGGTATCTTGTTTGATCTAAGCACGTTCAACAATCTGCAAAACCGGCTATAAGTTTCAGACAGTATTTCATTTTCTCTAGCAGAGAAGTCATGACAACTATTCACCAGTTGAGTCTTTTTGATATACTCTCCTTGTTCAGTACCTTGTAATTGCCTTTTGAGCTCATCCCAGATATCCTTTGTAGTCTCAAGACTAACCACCTTTGTATATATCTCTGATGATAAACCTTGTTTGAGATAATACTTAGCCATTCTTTCAGCCTTTTTCACTTCTTTCTCTTGAGCTGTGAGCTCATCAAAAGATTTTTCTCTTCTTTCAGCAGAAATTTGAGGATTATTATCTGGATTCGCAGTAATTACTTTAAGAAATTGTTTGTTACCATGTTCAATGCCATCTCGCATTGCTGGACCATATGTATCATTGTGTTCTAGGAAGTCCATAAACCTTCCTTTCAAACATGGTAATCATTCCTAAACAAAACCGGAGGTTTTGTATCAGTGCCAATTGCTAACATCTCATTAGAATTTGACATTTTGTTGATCGGTTTCTCTTTTGAAATTAAAATGTTTTGTTCAAACTCACTTAACCTTACTGCAATCTGAATTGAATTCCTCTCATCAACCGAATTCGATTTGTCCTAATCGAATGTAATTGTGTACTGTCTGATTTAAGTAATCGAATGCGATTCTTCAATCGAACTGGATTAAGAACTTGGAAGTATCAACTACGATCAATTAGAATCGAACTGGAAAACTAACATGGAATTTTCAACTACTATGAAACTGAATCGAACAGGATAACTTCAATCGAATACAATCCATTTAAACTTTTGTAACTCAAATCGAATTAATGGAAATCAATCGAATCGAATGCAACTAGTAATCTTAGAATCGAACTTAACTCTTTCAAATGAATCGAATACTCTTTGAACTTGGTTGAATCAGTGTCATCTTTAAATCAAACTGAATTGTTTTTCATTCAATTGAATAGGATAATCAGTTTGAATCGAATTCAATTCTCAGTGAACTTCCACTTGCACAAGAAACACTTGAATTTGATCAATCGAACAGATTAGAACCAAATTGAATCGAAATCAATTGAAATTGAACTAGGTTGTTATTAAAAGTAATCGAACTTGTCAGTTTCACCAATCTACTTCAATCAGTAACAAACTTTCACCTACAAACACCTTCAGACGTGTTTTTCACTTTAATGGATCAAAATCTCATATCTAAACTGTTCTTAGTGTTCTTGAGCTCAAATATCGAGATTTCCAGAAATCAATGAACATCAAATCAAACTTTTCCAGAAAACCTTCCAAACTTCAATTCAGTCAAATGCGAAAGCCATAGAATCAATTATAATTAAAAAAAAAAACACAATTTGATGAATCGAAAAAACTTGATTACAGTCAAAATGAAACTTCCAGTTTCGAAATGTCACTTTTCTCGTAATTTGAACCGTAGAAATCAGATCATTCAATAACTAATCATTATCAAATGACTTTTAACATCAATCCCAATGCAAAATAATGATTGCTAGTTGAATTATTAGTACCAACTTCAATTCTTACCAATGAACAGCAAAGAACACCAACAAACCATGAAGAAACAACATCAAATATGTGAAGAACTTCTCGAAAACAGCAAATCAAACAACACAGAATTCAACGATCTTATTTTCAGCTGAGAATTAAAGATGAAAAGCAACTTTAGAACAAAATTTATGAGGCTGGAATCTTCATCTTTGACTTCAAGTTGTGTTTCTATTTCTCAATTCAAAAGGATTTGTCTTGCACATCTGGATAACCAAACGTTAGGCATATGTGTTTAAGCAGTTAAACATGTCTCGCATGTTGCTGACAGTACGTGAATTGTAAGCTTATCAAAATCATGGTTACCAAGCACTTTACAATACATGGCTTGCGAGCGAACAGGAACTCAAGCTTAAATCACGTCCCAAACGTTCTTCATCATCAAAATTAACTCGCACTCCATCTGTTACCTCAATGTCCCAAAAGTGGGTGGTTAATAATTCTATTCCTGTTGTTTCCGAAAAACAACATCCTCTTATGGTCAAGAAGTTCAAAATCTGCTTCTAAGCACTCTGCTTCTAAGTGGATATCTAAGTCAATCGCTTCAGCAACACCTACAAATCGAGCATCTAGTACAACTTCTAAACCTCCGTCGTCCTCATTTCATAGTTCCACTATGAAATTGCATCAAAAGCACAAACAGTTCACTCCCGACAAGAAGATAACTTCTAAATGGATTCCAAAGATTTCATCCACAGGAGTTAATACTGTTAATTCATATTCACACCCTGTTATAGAAACTCATCCTTCATCAACTGACAAATCAGGACCCATTCATACATGGGGACCTAAATATTCGTTGTTTTCTTTTTGCAGGAACCTGATTTATGGTACCTAGACTCCGGTTGCACAAAGCACATGACGGGGGACAAAAGTCTTCTAAAAAATTATGTTTTTAAGTACTACGGAAATGTAAGATTTGGGAATGACAATGTCGCACCAATTTTGGGGTACGGAGATATTGAAAAGAAGAATATAAAAATAAAGAAGGTTTCATACGTGGAAGGGTTGGGTGATAATCTATTCAGCATCGGGCAATTTCTGTGACAAAGATTTGGAAGTGGTGTTCAAAAAGAATTCTAGTTCAGTATCTACTGAATCTGGTGATACTCTTTTTTCAGGATCAAGAAAGTCAAACTTATACTCCATAGATCTGAACAACTATAACACACCCACATCTTTCTGTTTACTGTCTGAAGCATCTTCAAACTTAACTTGGAAGGTTTTGTTGATCCCAAGAGACCACATGATGTTTACATATTGGACAACGCGTTATATGGTTTAAAACAAGCACCGAGAGCTTGGTATGACAAATTGTCTGATTATCTGCTGAGCAAGGGATACATCAAGGGGAAAACTGATACTACTCTATTCAAGAAACAAATGGGAAACGAATTCATCTTAGTACAAATTTATGTTGATGATATAATTTTTGGTTCAACTAGTCCTAAATATGGTGATGATTTCGCGAATACCATGAAGGAACGTTTTGAAATGAGCATGATAGGGGAAGTTAATATTTTCCTCGGATTGCAAATCAAACAAATTAGCCATGGAATTTTTATAAATCAGGCTAAATATATCAAAGATTTACTAAAACGATTTGATATGACTGATTGTTCTCCAATGTCAACTCCTATGGCTGTTAAAACAAAATTATTTGCTGATCCTGATGGAAAATCAGTTGATCTAAAAACTTTTCATGGTATGATTGGGTTTTGTAAATTCATAAATTGTATAGAAATAGGAGTTTCTATGTAATATACTCATGGAGTATATATAGGGATATGACTATTGTAATTGTCAAGGTTTTGCTCATAATATGAAATAAACTAGGTGTTTTCCAAGGTGTAAATGTTTGTATCCGCCCACTGACACAAGTACAATGGTGTTACTGCTGATGAAGTGCGAGCCTATTGGGTCACATGCCAAGGATTGATCCCGACAACTTGCTCATAAAGAGAGAAGGTCCAAAAATCAAATTGTTTGATTTTGGGGCTTCACGGCCGTGAGGGGTGCTCAACAGGTCGTGAAGTCCACTACCCTCCCGTTTGACTCAACGACTTTCACATGGCTCGTGGAGTCTTCATAGGTCGTGAGAGGTCGTGAAGGGGACGTAAAGAATGACACCCTCACAAGTCACTCGACGCGGCACGGGCCGTGAAGGACTATCTCCAGTCGTGGCGCATTTAGTCTTCACGGGCTCTTCACGGGCCGTGAGAGACCGTGAAGGTTTGTCTACATGAAAATCTCTTATTTGATTGGGCCATCTTTTGGTCCAATGGAAAGAGGGCTTTGTCTCCGGCCAAAACAAGGGTTTTGTGGTCTGGAACA
This sequence comes from Pulicaria dysenterica, assembly GCA_947179395.2. NCBI lineage: Eukaryota > Viridiplantae > Streptophyta > Magnoliopsida > Asterales > Asteraceae > Pulicaria > Pulicaria dysenterica. The sequence continues at coordinate 34,986,887 of OX359294.1, forward strand.
TTAGTTGTACATGCAAGACTCTTTACTCTCTCTCTCTAAAAGTTCTCTCTTGGTGCCTTCATGCCTAATACACATTCTACACTAAGTGTGAGTTCTTGTGTGTGTTGAGTGAGCAATATTGGTGCAAGAGGAGACCATCAAAGGTTGTTCCAGAAAAGAAGAATCAACGTAGATGTCTTCTTGATGGTGTACTAGCATACGGGGATTGAGCAAACTTGGTGTGGATCATGCAATAAAGGAGGACACATTTGGGTTCTCAGATTCATCCCGTTTGTTGCATGCTATAGCCGATTTCTTGAATGGTAAGAAGGTACTTTCTACCCTCTTTGTTTCATTTAGTTGCAATTTTTGCTTTGTAGAAGATCATCACTTTGGAACATGTTATGGACCCGATTTTGTTCGGTTTTCAACTTTTGTTTTTTGCTTCCACTGTGCCTTTGCTCCATACCGTGTTCCAACAGTGGTATCAGAGCCAAATCTACAAGCAAAATGCACTTTTTGCCTTGAAAACCGAAATTGCACATTCTGTCCAGAATATCTTCACGGGTCATGATGACTTGTTCTTCACGGTCGTGAAGGCTTACGACCAGTCTCGTGGGGTGTTGGTCGTGAAGGGTTTTTCACTGGTCAGAGTCGTGGAGCTCATGGGCTTCATGGGCCGTAAGAGGTCATGAAGTCTTCTGGGCCGTGAAGGATGTCGTGAACAGTGTTTTTGGTCCCTTTTTTTTAAAAAGAAAATAATTTTCGGTTTTAGCTCCTTTCGATTATGTTTTTCCAGAATCTGTCCTTTTTTGTTTGGACTTGAAAAAGCCCCATATGTGTCTTGATTCGTACATTTATATGTATTGGGTGGTTTTTGGCATGAAATGCACACATGCATATACTTGTATTGTGTATATATGAATATGTATGCTCAAAGTGTTTGGGGTACTAATGCATATGTACAAGGATTGTTCACTTTGTTCCTTGAGTGTTTAGCTAGGTTTGAACAATCTTAATCGAGATACATTTTGCATGGTTTTGTGTGGCACACCATGATTTTGTTTGTGGTTGTTGTTTGATCCGGTAACGCCTTGCCCGTTAGACCTATGTATTGGTTGTTTGGTTGTATTAGATTATTCATTCATTTGGTGGTTTGTACCACAATTGGTTTGTAATAATTAAATTTATTTGGTCTTGTATTTTGCACTTTTTTAAGGCTTGCATGCCGATTGCTTTTCTCTGTAAGTGTTAGATTAGCTTAGATTAGCATTTCGCGGGTTCCACGCCGTTTCTTTCAAATATTTGTATGTATTTGTAAAAGAAGACCGAAGACAACCATCAAGAGTCGTGGAGGAGACGTCTCGGATATGGTGGATCCGGAGGTTCATTGGAGATGACGGATTCAGTGGGAGCACATCCAGCTGGGTCAAGTGGTTATGTCCTTAGTTTGGCCTTGCTTTCCTCGTTTGGCTCATGGGGAAAGCGCATAGGGTTTAGGGGCATGTTACCGGATGTTGCTTGTGCGTGGTTGTTGTTTTGTTTTTTTTCTTGCATGGTTGTTTAGTTTCTTCGCTCGCTTGAAAATTTTTCAAAATAATAAAACCAAGAGTTTTGAATTGGTTTAAAAACCTCGCGCGCCATAAGACCACTTGAAAAACTAAAACCCGTTTTTATCAAATGTAAATCACTCGCCTCCCGTAAGATGACACCACCCGAATCTAGTGAAACAAAATCGGTCGTCGAGCTCTAGCCGAGTTCGGTTTTGCGTAACTGTGTGGAAGGTGCTTGTGGCAACTAGCAAGGGTCGGTTGTCGAGCTCTAGCCGAGCCGGCCATTGGGCTAGAGTACCACCGTGTATCTTGACGGTCGATTTACAATTACAAGATTTAATACGCCTTGGTAGTTGTCGAGCTCTAGCCGAACTATCAAAGCGTATTAATGAGGAATCAGTGAGGGAAGAGATCAAACATGCCAAACAGATGCTATGAGTATCGATGGATCCCGCAAGTGTTTAAGAGTTGTAATCTCGGATTGCAATTGGTAAAGCGTTTACCGGCCTAAATAGCTTCATGAAGTGATCCGCGGCAAACCCGTCATGGATTGGGGTATTTTGAGGTTCTTAGCCCTTGTTAAGATAATTTGGTTTTCTTAATCAGGTGGGTAATTATTTTAACGAGGATTATATCGAAACTAACTGAAACGTGTACTCTTTTATAGATGGCAAAAATTAACGACACCACACCAAACTTTAAACTTCAATTATTCCTAGAAAGGTAGAGACTCATAGGATTGAACTTCGCTGACTGGTATCTTGTATTGAGGATTGTCCTCCATCACGAGTCAAAGTTGCACGTCCTTGAGGAGCCCTTTCCGGAGCCACCGGCTACCAACGCGAAGTGGGCCACTCGATACGCTTTTGAGAAGCGTGTTAGAGATACACAAGATATTTCTTGTCTCATGTTATCGACTATGAGATTTAAGTTGCGTCAGAAGCTTGAGCAATTGAGAGCGTATGACATGATCAACCAACTAAATGATATGTTCCCACAGCAGGTTAGACAAGAACGGTTTGAGTGTATAAAGGCTTTGGTCGGTTGTAGGATGCAGGAAGGTGAGGATGTAAATGTCAATTTCCTTATGATGAAGGAATACATGGACCAATTGGAGAGACATGGATTTCCAATAGGGAGGGAGATTGCGGTGGATATGATCCTCAACTCCCTGCCTGCGTCTTATGAGAAGTTTGTCAAGAACTATCACAAAGACAATTTCGAAAAATCCTTGATCGAACTTCAAGACATGCTGAAGGCTGTACAGTCTTACATGGTTGAGAAGGATCGTACCTCGTCCACATCCACTTTGGCTACTAGGGAACATACTAGCAAGTAGGAGAAACTTACCTCAAATGGAAAGCCTTGTATGACTAGGCCATCTGTAACTGTGGAGTCAGAGGACAATGAGATTGTGCCTCATGATGATGTTCCACATGGGGTAGTTTGCTACTTTAGCGGAGGAATTGGAAATTGGTGCCGTCACGCCTGCCCTAAGTTCCTGCAAGAGCTAAGTATCCTAAAGCGGAAGAACGTTAGCTCATCATCTTCAGGTACATTCATGATCAAACTTCATTGATCTTCTACTTCTAAAGACTGGGTTTTTGAACGCTAGTCAAAACGCTCACGTTTGTTACAAACTTGTTTGTTGCAAAGTGCAGGTGTTTATCAGAAGTAGGTAATGGATGCATGGAGAGCTGTACCTTAGAGAGGGAAACATGGTGGTTGTCCCTTACTAAAAGGATTGGAAGAAGAGTCTTGCCATTCCTTCCAGCTATACTATTACTTCATTTAGATCTTTGTCTTACGCCCTGCGTGGCGAGAAGCATTGTAACTTTTATGCCTTTGATGACGATGAATATTACTTTGAATTATGAAATTGTTGGTTTTAGAGATTTATTTCAAAGTTTATTCATGTCTTGTCATTTATAATAAGCTTTTGCTTAAAGGAAGTAATGGAATGATTATGAATGATTATTGAATTGTTATCCTTATGAAATAGTTGATTTAACCATATAAACTAGACTTGCATCACCAAGCTCCATGTGGTTAGGAATTTGGGTTCTTTTGACCTTGGGTCAATTGTTGATTGCAAATATTGCTTATAAGGCTGAATAACTAACATATCCATCACTTTTTAATGTGAGAGGAATAAAGGCTTGTTGGATTTTGTTTGCACGTTTGTGTAAAGACCGATGAAGCAAAGTCAGAAGGAATAACTAAGTATGATTTGTTACCTTTACCGATGATGGTAGAAGGGAAGGGTATGTCTAATTTATTAGATAAATGTCTGAAACCTGAGAGGTGTTCTAGACTCACCCGTAACAAATTTAATATAAAGAGGGCAAGAGGAACTGAGTTACTCAAATCTGGCATGATGTTGAGCATGTAGACTCTAGATTCCTCTACCATCAGGAGAATTATGGGAATGTCTCATAATTCACTTCTCCTAGGATACATGTTTTACATGGATCACTGAGTGGAGGAATGGAACATATTGGTTATTGGTCCGTCTTGATGGCTTAAACTTAAGTAACCTGTTAAGTGGGTGTACGTGAGTGATGACGGGCAATGTTCCTATATTAAATCAACAAAGATGGTCAAATTAGCATCTAAGGAGATTCGACTAGAAAGTCTTCTTTGTTTGTCTATCTTATAGATTAGAGTTATCCAGTCCACATTTAGTGGGAGATGGATGAACTTGGAGGAAGCTAATGCATTTAAATAGTTCTTCTAGGTTTCAGATATTCATTTCATATTCTTTTGGGAACCGGGATTGGTTGCTCGAAAAGTGAAAGGAATATTTGAAGCATTCCAGTAGAAGAACGTGAGATTTAAATAAAAGACTTGATTTCGGCACTAGCATTTGATCAGAAATGATTGAAACTCGACATGGCTATGTTGGAGTATCTGGCATAAAGTTATTACTTCCTCATATGTCTGGTAAGAGTCGTCATAAGACCAGAAGAGTAAACTTTGTTATATCTGAGGACGATGACTTATTGATTATACGTGATGTATGCATCAACTACCGGAAGCTGTAGTGGGCCCTTGAGTCTTCTAAGAAGATGAGTGTAATAACATAAGATATATTCCATGCTGGATTTTCAAGTTTTGAACTTAGTTAATCCAACACCTAGGTTTTGACCTGATGATGTAAAATAGATCTTTTGGGAATGAGATCTGCATGGATATGTCCGTAGATACCTTCAAATACTGATTGAGAAGAAATGGTTTCATGATGATTGACCATTAGGTAAGAATCATGTTGGGTTTATGGGGCTCAACGTTCCCTCGAACCGGTCAAATCCGCGACTCTTAAACCCACCACTCCTGTAGCAATGCAGGAGCATCCCACATTGGTGAGGCAAGGGAAATTCATTCTCCTTATAGGAGGGTGGATCTTACTCTTACCAACTGATGCGTTTTAAAGCCGTGAGGGGAAACCCAAAGCGGACAATATCGTTGGTCGGTTCCCTGGTTTCGGTCCTAACAATTTGTATCAGAGCCAGGGGGCCGCACCAATGTGGGGGGGGGGAATGTTGGGTTTATGGGGCTCAACGTTCCCTCGAGCCTGTCAAATCCGCGACTCTTAAACCCACCGCTCCTGTAGCAATGCAGGAGCATCCCACATTGGTAAGGCAAGGGAAATTCATTCTCCTTATAAGGAGGGTGGATCTTACTCTTACCAACTGACGCGTTTTAAAGCCGTGAGGGGAAACCCAAAGCGGACAATATCGTTGGTCGGTTCCCTGGTTTCGGTCCTAACAAATCATATGAAGACATTCTCCCAGTAGTTATGTTGAAGTTTAAGCGGATACTTATGCCGTTTTATCGCAGTATGATGCAAAGACTGCATTCCGTTATAGGAATATTATGAGGAAGTGCTCACAACACTGTCCAAGGGTCTTTTACATCCTGAGTATCCTTATGAAGTCTACAAATGTGGAGTCCTTTTGGGCTTAGAATAAATCTAAGTTTAGGAATCTTTGCTAAGAAAATCAAGTGTTTGAATTTTCAGTAAGCAATGATGAAACTTGGATAGATGCTAGAGCTAGTGGGAGCGCTGTTATAATCCTATTTGGTATGTCTAGGACACACTATGTGTTGGAGATAATGTCTTGATATAGCTTGGCAACAAGCGTAAATCGAGAATTATGTGTCCATAATAAATATGGGATATTCAAAGAAGTTTGTGGAATACAATAAATATGAGTATATGTTCTTGTGGTGAAATAATTGAAAGAAGCTTAAAGTGAGTTGTTACTCTTGGGATGGCTTCTATTTAAAGGATAACCGCCGATCTTGATTGGGGTTTGTAATCTTTTAAATATGGTGTTGTTAATTTACGTGTTTCTTAAAGAATCGTTGACTCTATTGGGTTCTTTTGAGGCAATTAGAGTACGATGGCTTATACACACTAAATTTTGTGAACCAATCATTGCTTGCCTTATTGGGTTCTTTTGAAACAATGAAGGTATAACTGTTTGGACAAAATGATCAAAACAGGCACACTTTGGAAGTGGTTGGTTGTAGCAGGACCATGATCACTGAGAACCAAGCATCGCTGACTCTATAGAGATCTTTATGAAAACTATGAGAGTACGATGGCTTTTGCGCATAAAATAATAAAACCAAGCGTTGTTTGCCTTATTGGGTTCGTTGAAACAATGAAGGTATAATGGCTTGGATTAATTATCGTAATCCCATCAACGCACACCTGATGAGTGATTGGTTTAAGTGGGATATGGTCAATGTCAGAGAACACATATATGACATCATGGATGTTACGTTTACTGAGCTATAGTTGCAGTCTAGTGATGAATGTCATATTAAGGTTTGCACGAACTTGGCTTGAGTTTGCTTTAGTAAAGTTTTGATATGCTTTATCTTTGGGAACATTAAGCAATATTGCGCTTCTGCTTGTATCGATTATCAAAGGGGTTTGATAATGTGCGTGTAGCGGGTACTCTTAGTAAGCCTTATTGTGTTCCAACTTTGAATGTTTTATCTCTTCCCTGAATGTGTTTACATTCTAAACGTCCACAGCGAGTCATTCTTCAAAGGAAGGAAGTCTGAATGAAGACTGAGGGAAGTGATTGGTCAAGTGTCCAATGGTGATTGGGACACAGAGAAGCAATAATTCGTCTGTACTTGAAAGGGGTTTCAAGTGACTTGACGACCCACACTTGAATTCAATTTGTGGTACTTGTCATGAGTGATTCAGGATGATAATATCAATTCATCCTCATACTGGAGATGCATATGTCTGCATCACTTTGGTTTGCTTTGCTCTAGTTGCTTTCAAACGCAGTCCGTAACTAGCTGTTATAAAGGGAGTGGCTGGGCAGAGTATGATCACTGTGGTAGGCAATGTAGTCAAAGGAATTTGTTCCACTGTTTAGAGAGATATCCATGGGCCCCTCGATGATTGGGCGCTCACACCAAAATGCATGGCCGTGCTCAAGCTTGCAATGATGTGTGATTGATTGCAACTTGTATATTTTGGTCACCACCAATCTCGATCGAGAAACATAATCGTGAAGGATTTAGAATGACTTATTACCATGTCTGGTCTTCACACGGATATCACGAACAAAAGGATGGTTGATCACTTATCTATAGGGCCATTTCAAACCTTTGGGTTGTGAATTGGTATTTGTCTATGGGATGACTTACCTCGTACTGACTTGGGGGCAGGGATGCCTTGCTAGAGGCCGCTCCCTGTCTGTGATACCTCTGGGTACGTTGTGTCATGTGCAAGTGGGATTCTGTTGGTATGTGCCCACTGACACAAGTACAATGGTGTTACTGCTGATGAAATGCGAGCCTATTGGGTCACACGCCAAGGATTGATCCCGGCAGCTTGCTGATAAAGTGAGAAGATCCAAAAATCAAATTGTTTGATTGTGGGTCTTCACGGGCGTGAAGGGTGCTCCATGGGTCGTGAAGTCCACTGCCCTCACGTTTGACTCAACGACTCTTATACGGCTCGTGGAGTCTTCACGGGTCGTGAGAGGTCATGAAGGGGTCGTAAAGGATGACGCCCTCACGAATCACTCGACGCGGCATGGGCAGTGAAAGACTATGGCCAGTCGTGGCACATTTAGTCTTCACGGGCTCTTCACGGGCCGTGATAGACCGTGAAGGTCTGTTTGCATAAAAATCTCTTATTTGATTGGGCCATCTTTTGGTCCAATGGAAAGAGGGCTTTGAAGGAGTTCAAGTATATCAAAGAAACGCAACGGAAGCAAAGATTTACATCAAAAATTCTTGATCTCCATAGAATGGTATGAACTTGATACAACTTGCATGCAACCAAAACAAACAAGAACAAGGGTAGAAATAGTGTTATACCTTCCTCCTTAGCTCCTAGCTACTGTAGAGAAGGTTGTTTTCGGATGAGATGATCAAGATCTTGAAGAAAATGCCTCCAAGCTTCCTACCAATGTTTTACACCAAAAACTCTACCCTTGTGCTAGCAAGAAATGAGTCACCAACAATCTCCTAAAGATTTGATGCACTCAAATAGCCCTCAAGATTCTGGAACACACACTTGACCTCACAAGAACACTCTCTCTTTGAAGCTAAAAATGTGTGTGTTTGTTAAAGTGGCAAAAGGTCCTAAGGCCAAATAAGCTCAAGACTTAAATAAACCTCAAGAACCGATTCTGGAACATTCTAGCCGGCCAAGATTTGAATCCCCATTGGACCATTTTGAACAAGCCAATGAAATTCAAGTTCCACTTAGTTTTCCGAGCTCCAGGACCCCTCACGGGCTGTTACGGCCCGTGAAGCTTAAAAGCTTCACGGGCCGTGCCGTGTTTCATCCAAGTCGTAAGGGTATCCGTGGCGCATTTATCCTTCACAATCCCCTTCACGGCCCGTAATGAACCATGAAGCCACTCTGGTCACGAGCCGTATGGCCCATGTAGGAACTCATGGGGACACCATGCTTCACGACCCGTGGAGCATCCTTCACGGTCGTGAAGCTTAGGTCAACTGGAATTTGACCGTTTTGACTAGCTATTTCCACTTAGGGCTCTTTGGGTAGAAGGTAGGTGTATGACCCAATAGGCCCGCACATCATTGGCAGTGACCCGGCATACGTGTGTCAGTGGGCATTCTCCAACAGACTTCCACTTGCACATGACACACCGTATCCTAAAGCATCACAGACAGAGAGCGGACTCTAGCAAGACATCTCTGTCCCCAAGTCTGTACGAGGTATGTCATCCCTGACAAGTAACAAATCACAACCTAACAGGTTTGAGATGGTCCTATAGATAAGTGATCAATCATCCCTTTGTTCACGATATCCATGTGAAGGTGAGACATGGTACTAAGTCATTCTCAGTCCTTCACGATTATGTTTCTCGATCGAGATTGGTGGTGACCAAAATATACAAGTTGCAATCGATTACTCAAATCATTGCACACTCGAGCTCGGCCATGCATTTTGGTGTCAGCGCCTAATCATCGAGGGGCCCAGGGATATCTCTCTAAACAGAGGAACAAATTCCTTTGACTACATTGCCCACCACAGTGATCCTACTTTGCCCAACTGCTCCCTTTATAACAGCCAGTTACGGACTGCGTTTGAAAATAAATAGAACAAAGCAAAACAAAGTGATGCAGACACATGCATCTCCAATCTGAGGATGAAATGATATTATCATCCTGATCCACTCATGACTATACCACAAAGTGGAGTCAGGTGTGGGTCATCCAGTCACTTGAAACCCCTTTCAAGTACAGGCGAAGTATTGCGTCCACGTGTCCCAATCACCATTGGACACATGACCAATCACTTGCCTCAGTCTTTTTTCAGACTTCCTTCCCATGAAGAATGACTGACTTTGGACATTTAGAATGTAAAACATTCAGGGAAGAATAAAACATGCTAAGTTGGAACACAGTAAAGATTTAAAGTAATATCCGCAACTTGCGCATTATCAAATCTCCATTTAATAATCGATAAGTACAATAAATACAATACTGCTCAATGTTCCCAAAAAGGTAAATACATCAAATACAATAACCAAAAAATATAAGATACAAACTCAAACCAAATCGCTAGCAAATCTAATACCAATAGCACGGGTGTGGACATCGTGCTTCACTTGCAATAACGGTTTAGTGAACGGATCCGCCACGTTGCTATCCGTGTGTACTCTGCTGTGAATTTCCTCATCCATACAGCCTCCTTTGCAGCTTCACTTGCCGCAATGTACTCAGACTCGGTCGTGGAATCAGCCATCGTGTCTTGTTTGGAGCTTCTCTAGGAGATAGCACCACCGTTTACCAGGAACACGAACCCCGATTGAGATCGGCAGTCATCCTTGTCGGTTTGGAAGCTGGCGTCAGAGTAACCAGTTACCCTCAGCTCTTCTTCCCCACCATATACTAAGGACATATCCTTAGTTCTCCGAAGATACTTAAGAATGTTCTTCACCGCTGTCCAGTGTGCCTCACCAGGGTTAGCTTGATAACTACTTGTCATACTCAATGCACAAGAGACATCATGCCTAGTACACAGCATGGCGTACATGATCGAGCCTATTGCTGAAGCATAAGGTACTCGCCTCATTACTTCCCGTTCCTCTGGGGAACTCGGGCATTGAGTCTTACTCAATACCAAACCATGTGACATAGGTATGAACCCCTTCTTGGAATCCTCCATCCTAAACCTCTTTAGGACCTTGTCAATATATGTACTTTGGCTCAAGCCTATCAACCTGCGGGATCTATCTCTATAGATTTTAATCACAAGAATATAAGCTGCATCTCCCAGATCCTTCATTGAGAAACAACTCCCTAGCCAGGCTTTTACACCTTCCAAAGTTGGGACGTCGTTCCCAATTAGCAGAATATCATCTACATATAGGACCAGGAATACAACTATGCTCGCACTAGCCCTGATGTATATGCATGGCTCATCCTTGCTTTTAGAGAAGCCAAACTCTTTGACCTTCTCATCGAAGCACAGGTTCCAGCTCCGAGAGGCTTGCTTAAGCCCATAAATGGACTTCTTTAGCTTGCAGACTTTATCCGGGAACTCATGATGTACAAAACCTTCAGGCTGTGTCATATACACCTCCTCTGACAGTGTTCTATCAGGCAATGGCCATGAGTATCTGCATAGACTTCAACATAGCCACCGGAGAAAAGGTTTCCTCATAGTCTACACCATGAGTTTGCGTGAAACCCTTAGCTACCAGTCGGGCTTTGAAGATATCTACCTCGCCATCTACGCCGATCTTTTTCTTGAAGACCCACTTGCACCCGACGGGTTTACACACCGGTACAGGATCTACCAAGTCCCAAACCTGGTTATCGGCCATAGATTTAATCTCGGATTTCATTGCCTCTTTCCACTTGGCAGACTCAGGGCACACCACAGCGTCCTGGTATTTGGTAGGTTCATCAGAAACGACTACCATGTCGGTGGCCTCAGATATGTTAAAACCATATCTCTCTGGCTCATGCCGACTTCTACCAGATCTCCTTAGAGGTAACGGATCTACATCATTATCTCCAGCATAATCATGCTGAGACTCAACCGTTGCCGGTTGTGAGCTAGTTTCAACATCTGGTTCTACATCGGTTGGCTCTCGAATTTCTTCGAGATCAACCTTGCTCCCACTAGCCCTCTTGGATACCAGCTCCCTTTCTAGGAAGACCGCCCTTCGAGCAACAAATACCTTGTTCTCCGAAGGTTTGTAAAACAAATATCCAATATAAGTAGCAGGATAACCAATGAAGAAACACCTTTCGGCCCTAGGCTCCAACTTGTCCTTTACCTCACGTCTCACGTAGGCAGGACATCCCCAGACCTTCAAATATGAAATGGATGGAACCTTTCCATGCCACATTTCATACGGTGTTCTCTTAAACTTCTTTGTTGGTACGAGGTTAAGGATCCTACCAGCCGTTTCGATAGCGTAACCCCAAAATGTAATGGGAACTTCCGTGTGACACATCATAGACCGAACCATATCTAACAATGTTCGGTTCCTCCTCTCAGCAACACCATTTAATTGAAGCGTTCTAGGAGGTGTTAATTGCGAGACAATCCCACAATTTCTAAGATGGTCTCGGAATTCGGAACTAAGATACTCTCCACCTCTATCGGATCTAAGCATTTAATCCTTTTCCCAAGTTGATTTTCTCCTTCATTTTGGTAAGTCTTAAACACCTCAAAGGTCTCAAACTTTTGCCTCACCAAGTAGACATACCCATATCGACTATAATCATCAATAAAGGTAACGAAGTAGGAATGATCTCTAGTGGCATGCTTCAACGGACCACACACATCAGTGTGAATGATATCCAACAAGTCTTTCGCCCTCTCACATTCACCGGTGAAGGGTGCTTTGGTCATGTTGCCCAATAAACAAGATTCACATACTTCATTAAACCTGTGGTCAAATGATTCCAAGATCCCATCCACTTGGAGCTTGGTGATGGGTTTCTTGTTTATGTGGCCTAACCGACCATGCCAAAGAGACATTTTATCCAAAACACTTTTGGATCCCGAATCAACATTCATGATTGATCTATTGTTTCTCAAGCTTACACTTGTTTCATATATGCCATGACATGGAGATGCTTTGAAATAAAAGGAATCATTCTTATAACACAATATAGAACCATTTTTAAATTTAAAATCAAATCCATCGTCGTACAATGCATATAGAGAAATAATGTTTCTTGCCACGTAGGGCGAATAACAAACATTAGATAAAACAATAGATAAGCCGGATTGAAAGGCAAGCTCCACACTTCCTATCTTCTCAACCGGGACAACCGCCTTGTTTCCCATGATGAGATCTAGCTATCCATCAACCATGTCCCTACTTCTTGTTAGTACATGCACATTATTACAAATGTGAGTACCACACCCGCTGTAAAAAACCCAGGCGTTAGAAGTAGAAGTGTTATGGAGTTCAATCATATACATACCGGATGGAGCGGCACCATTAGATCTCAATCTCTTGAGCTCCTCCATGTACTTGGGGCAACTACGCTGGTAGTGACCCTTTTCCCCGCGGAAGAAGCAGGTTGCCTCTTCCGGTGAGGTGGCAGCGGCAGCCACTTGTTTCCCCTTCGCTTCCGGGGTTAAGTTAGGCTTTGGTGTTGCCACCTTGGCCTTCCCCTTCCTCTTACCCTTGGAGGACGAAGCGGGTTGCTTCCGCTTCTTGCCACCCTCATTGATCGTAAGGACGGCGGTGAAGGAAGATGGCTTCGTCTTGGCCATGTTAGACTCGGCGGTCTTCAACATGCCATGAAGCTCCATTATGGTCTTATCCATATTATGGATATGTAAATTCACAATGAATGGCCCATAGGATGGAGGCATGGATTGGAGGATTATTTCAACCGCCAACTCCTTCCTCATTGGGAACCCCAACTTCTCCAATTGATCCACATAGACCTTCATACGAAGGACATGTCTTGCTTGCATCTGGAACATGTCCTTTAGCTGAGTAATGATCTCATACGCACTCACCGTCTTGAATTGCCATTGCAACTCGGGACTCATGGTCGTAAGCATGAGGCAGGTTACGTCATTAGTGTCCTTGACGCGCTTTTCATATGCGTCTCGGACAGCCCTCGTTGCATTGGTGGCAGGGGGATCCGGAAGAGGAGACTCCAAGACCTCCATCTTCATTTCGTGGCATAGGACAATTCTCAATGTCCTAAACCAGTCCATAATGTTCGGTCCTTGAAGTTTCTCCTTCTCAAGGAAAGGTCGTAGCGACATGTTTGCGGTGTTGGTGTTGGTGCTAGTAGATGCCTTACGATTCTTGAATCATTGTTTGTCAGTTCAACTTGATCAAGATATTCACAGATTTCCAAGCTATTCATGTGTTCGAATACTCACATCAGTTGTGATATTGGTAAGTTATCAATCTGTGTAAATACTGTTTAGAAAGTCGTCAGTATCTATAATCATAAGTTGATTATAGATTGCTAAGTTTGAAAGATTGAGAGATTTATATTAGGTGTTTACATATCAAGATTTGCTTACTTGATAGAGTCTGTAATCATCTTCTTATTAATGAAAAGCAAAGCATACGATTGTGGTTTGATTTACTTTGTGTAACACTTTTATTTGATTTGTTCAATTTCCGCAGAAAGTGTATTCAACCCCCCTTCTACACACCTGTTGCTTGTTGTTACTCTCACCAGGGACCAACAAATGGTATTAGAGCAAGCTGAATGATTTCATAAGTTGAAAGTTCAAGATTCTGAGAAAGTTTAAAATGTCTACAAGCAACAATACTTCAAACTTTCCACAGATGTCTGCAAAAGACTGTCCCATATTTGATGGATCTGACTATCCTATGTGGAAGTTCAGAGCCATGCAATTCCTCAAGTTTATTGACAATCGTATGTTCGATGTTATTACAAAAGGACCTATCATCCCCAAGATTCCTGCTACTATCAGTGATACATCTCCTGGTAAAATTGAAAAGGGAATAAGAAAGCCCGGAACATCCTGGACTGATGAAATTGGAAACTCTAGAATCTGGATGACAAGGCAAAAAGTATTCTGGAAAATGCCCTGACCAACAAAATCTTATGTACTGTGTCTGGGTGTCAATCCGCAAAAGATATCTGGGATACGCTGAGTGTTACATACGAGGACACAGATCTGGTCAAGCAGCAAAAGAAGAATCACTTGAATAGATCTTATGAAAACTTCTTTTCAAAGAAGAATAAAACCTTGCCAGATTTGTTCACAAGGTTTCACTGCTTGATAAATGACCTACTAAGTGTGGGTGTAAAAAAAATGAGGCTGAACTCGTGCTGAAATTTCTGGATGTATTAACAGAAAAGTTTAATGAAGTAACCACGACACTGAGGGCTCGAGGAACACTGCATGTGTACAACCTACAGTCCATTTATGGGTTCTTGCTAAATCATGAACAGATCACTAAACACAAAAGAACTTCTCAACAACAGCTCAAGGAGTCTCTGGATAAAACTGAAGTTGCATTGGTTGCACAGAAAAAGAAGAAAGTTCCAAGGCACTGGTTGTTGAATCTGAGACTGAGTCAGAATCTCAAGCTGACCACTCAGACTCAGACTCGGGTGATACTGATGATGTTTAAAATATCACTGAGCAAATGGCAATGTTAGCCAGACATTTGAGAAGTGCTCAAAGGGGAAGAGGAAGATCTGACAGGGGCAAAGGGAAAAGTTCTTTTGATCCTAAGAATGTTGTGTGCTTTAACTGTCAGAAGAAGGGACACATTGCTGCTAAGTGCAGATCAAAGAAGGTGGAACCAACATCAGTTGTTGATAAGAATGCATAAAGAGATGACAAATACAAGAAGAAATATATGCAGCTCAAGAAAGGAAAGCCTGAAGACAAACCCAGTGCAAAAGGACTATATGCTGAAACCTGGGATACATAATCATCTACCTCAGATGATGATGTATGTCTGATGGCTCAAGAAGAAGAAGAGTTGGAAATAGATGAGGTTGATTATAGTTTTTCCGAATCAATCTTTGAAGCTGAGATTGGGATCCTGCTTCCATGTATAAGGTCAGTAATTTCTACTCTTACACCAATGAAGAAAAGGGTCTTGCTTTTGATTATCTGCTGAATGATTTCAAGAGCAGCCTTAAGTCTTAAAATGACATCAAAGCTGAGATAGCTAAACTAAAAGATAAGATTAAGGAAAATCAATCTCTCATTGATGTTGGTAAGAAAGCACAATGTGATCTTGAATGCCAAAGACACATTAACAAACTTCTAAGTGAAGAACTTCAGGAAGCTAAATACAAAGCTGACCAACTTCAAAAGGTCACTGAGTCTTGGTGTAAGTCATCAAAGCTTGCTAAAAAGTGCATAAACCAACAAATTCCTAAACAGGTACAAGCTGTACTTGGAGTTGACTATCAAACAGCAGCTTATGTAGCTGATGATGAGATAGCAAGTACAGATTCTGAGGAGGATAGACAACTGATTGAGTCTCAGAAGTCAGCGTCAGAGAAAAGACATGATCCAAACTTGAAATACAATATGTTTGTGAAAGCTAAAGATCATGGAAATGAGTGCTCAACATCCAAGCAGCATGGTTAGTCTGTGCTGGAAAGATTAAGCATTCAACCTATTCAAAGAACTTCAGTAATAGAAAGGCTTAATCCAAATCCTTTCAAAAGACAGAATTCTTTATCTGGCTCGGAGAGAAGTTACAAGAATTGGAAGACCACTGTAAGTCAGAAGTCAAATTACAACAATGGTAAGTCCAAAGTTATAGATCTTGGTAAGTCCAAGAAGATCAACAGTGGTAAGTCCAAACCTGTTGAAACTGGTGAGTCCAGTAGTAATGACAAAGGTAAGTCCAAGGTCATGGAAAAGAAGTCTGTTAGTCAAACTTCTAACCAAAGGGATAACAAACATAGACCTGACAAAGGTATGTCCAAAGTCAGTGATCACCAAGTGAATCAACTTGCAAAGAAAGTTGAAAAGTTATCCACTACGTATAATCCCAAGACTGAGAGCAAGTTCTCACAAGGATTATTAGACACTCTACCTTCTGTAATCATTGGAAGAAGGAGATGCTACAAGTGGAGAAGTAGAGGTCATGAGGCTAAAGACTGTGATGCTGAAATCTCAAGGCCTGAACAAGAACAGACTAATCAGCCCACACAGGACTCAGCTCCTGCTCAATCTGAACAGATAGTTCAACAAGATGAAGATGCTAAGTGCTCCTCATCTGAACCCACCAAGAAGTAGGTTCCTAAACAAAACTAATGTGTTTAGTTTTTATATCATGTGCATAATTCAAGTAAATGGTACTTGGATAGTGGATGCTCAAGGCACATGACCGGGTGGAAAGGACTTCTTAGTGATTTCCAAGAAGATGAAGGTCCTAAAGTAAGTTTTCGTGACAACTCCCATGGAAGAACTAAAGGCTATGGGAAGATGCAAGCTGGCAAGGTCACTTTCCAGAAAGTTGCATATGTCAAAGGTCTCAAACACAACCTGATTAGTATCAGTCAATTGTGTGATTAAGACAATATAGTTACTTTTAGGAAGAGAGCAGGAACAATTTATAATGCTAAGCGAAAGCCTATATTAATAGCTAAAAGAGAAAGAGATGTGTATCTACTTGATCTTAATTCTGTTGATCCCTATAATGAAACCTGCTTGTATTCCCAATCTGTTCCTAAGCTGAGTTGGTTATGGCATAAACGTTTATCTCATCTGAACTTTAAATATATAAATATGTTGTCCAATAAAGAGTTAGTCTCTAGATTACCAAAGATCACATTTGTCAAAGACAAATTGTGTTCAGCTTGTGAACAAGGGAAACACCATAAAGGGTCCTTTAAATCGAAGAAAAAAATTTCAATAACAGACCCACTGCATATGTTGCATATGGATCTGTTTGGACCCATAAGTACTCCAAGCCTAAGTGGGAAGAAGTACATACTGGTGATAGTAGATGAGTTCTCAAGATTCGCCTGGGTAATATTCCTTAAAGCCAAAAGTGAGGATGCCATGGAGATAATCAATTTTATCAAACAGGAAGACTTGCAGAAAGGTTTGTCTGTAAAGCAACTCAGAAGTGATCATAGGACTGAGTTCAGAAACTCAACCCTTGAAAGCTTCTATGAACAAAAAGGGATATTACAAAAGTTCTCATCTGTCCGAACTCCACAACAAAATGAAGTTGCTGAAAGGAGAAATATAACCCTAATTGAGGATGCTAAAACAATGCTATGTGAGGCAGGATTGAAACTCTATTTTTGGGATGAAGCTGTTAGTACATCCTACTATACTCAGAATAGATCAATCATTGTCAAAAGACATGGAAAGACTTCATATAAGATGTATAATTCTAGAAAGCCCAATATAGGTTATTTCCATATCTTTGGTTCAAAATGCTATGTCCTGAATCAAAGAGATCAACTTCATAAGTTGGAACCTAAAGCTGATCTTGGAATATTCGTTGGTTATTCCTCAATCTCCAAGTCTTATAGAATATATAATACAAGGAGAAAGGCCATAGAATAATCAATTCATGTTTCTTTTGATGAAGACTGTTTTGATCAAGCTGATAAATGTCAAGCTGACTTGGTCAGTCTGAGTGAGCTTGAAAGGCCTAAGGAAACAAACTTATCAAATCATATGTATGTCATAGGAGATGATGGTGATGATGACGTGTGTCCATCCAAGAAATCATCACAAGCTCAAATGGATTCTCAAGCTGAGAAAGATGATGAGTTCGTCAATCCGTTTGGAGCTGACATTCCTCAGACTGAAGATCATGGTGGTCAACAGTTTGTTGACAATGCTGCTGTCGAGACTGAGGAGACAAGTTCACCTCAGGGCTCTCAACATCACTTAGATTCTAAACCAGACTTTCCAACTACAACATTTAAATTCCTCAAAGACCATCCTCAAGATCAGATAATTGAAAATGTCTAAGAAAGGGTTATGACACGATCCAAGGCAACAGCTAACTATGTTGCACACTTTGGTTTCCTTACTCGGATGGAGCCAAAGAGGACTGGAGAAGCCTTAGAGGATGAGGATTGGATTGATGCTATGCAAGAAAAATTAAATGAGTTTGAGAGAAACAAAGTCTAGAACCTTGTCCCTGCCTCCGAAGATCATACAGTTATAGGCAATAAATGGGTCTATAGAAATAAAATGGACAAGGATGGATTGATAGTTAGGAACAAATCCTGGCTGGTAGCACAAGGGTATAAGCAAGAAGAAGGAATCGATTATGATGAGACCTTTGCCCCTGTTGCTAGAATTGAAGCCATAAGGCTGTTCTTAGCTTATGTAGCATATAAAGACTTCAAAGTCTGTCAAATGGATGTGAAGAGTGCTTTCCTGAATAGAAAACTTCAGGAGGAAGTCTATGTGAACCTCCTGGCTTTGTAAGTTCAAAGTTTCCACATCATGTCTATAAGTTAGACAAGGCTTTGTATGGTCTTAAACAAGCTCCAAGAGCTTGGTATGATACTTTGTCCACTTATTTACTATCAATGGACTTCATCAGAGGTAGTTTAGATAAGACACTCTTTATTAAAAAGAGTAAAGGGCAGGTGATTCTTGTACAAATATATGTGGATGACATTATCTTTGGTTCTACCAATGAACCTCTGTGTAAGTGGTTCTCCAAAATAATGTCACAAAAGTACAAGATGAGTATGATGGGTGAGATGACTTATTTCCTGGGCCTACAAATTCAACAAAAGCAAGTATGTTCTTGATTTGATAAAGAAATATGGTTTTGATTCAAGTTCAACCATGAAAACACCCATGTCACCAGCCATCAAGCTGAGTAAAGACTTGGATGGTAAATCTGTGTGTCAGTCTACCTATAGAGGAATGATAGGTTCATTGCTCTATTTGACAGCTAGTAGACCTGATATCATGTTTGCTACATGTGTTTGTGCAAGATATCAGGCAGATTCTAAAGAATCACATCATCAATCTGTGAATTGGATCTTTAGGTACCTTAAAGGTACACCAAATCTAGGACTTTGGTATCGAAAGGACTCTGGGTTTGAGTTAGTTTGTTTCTCTGATGCTGACTATGGTGGGTGCAAGTTAGATAGAAACTCAACAACTGGAGGATGTCAATTGCTTGGAGGGAAGCTAGTAAGTTGGACCAGTAAGAAACAGAACTCGGTGGCTACTTCAACTGCTGAAGCTGAGTATGTTGCAGCAGGAAGCTGTTGTGCTCAAATCCTGTGGATGCAGCATCAACTTCAAGACTTTGGCATGAGTTTCAAGAAAACTCCTATCTTATGTGATAACCAAAGTGCAATAGCTATCACTTAAAATCCAGTCTTCCACTCAAGAACCAAGCACATTGAAATTAGACATTACTTCATCAGGGACATTGTGGAAAAAGGTAAAGTTGACATTAAATTTATTTCCAATAATGACCAATTAGCAGATATCTTTACTAAACCACTTGATGAAAAGAGGTTTATGTATCTGCTAAGTGAATTAGGTATGCTCAACCCCTAGCTTAGTGTCTAAAATCTGAGTTTTCAGTTTGACAAAGACTAAGTATCTTAAGCTGAGTGCATATTTTATAAATAAGTTTTCATAAACTGAATAACTTGTCAAGCTAAATGATGAGTTCACATGTTTGGTGCGTTCCAAACATAATTTAACTACTCAGTGTAGTTAAAATATAAGTTTGAGTAAGTCTCAAACATAAATGACTAAGTGTCATTGAGTCTGAGCTATGTGCTTAACTCAAGCTGTGTGATTGGTTCACACATTTGGTGAGTTCCAAACATACTTTAACTACTTAGTGTAATTAAACATGTAAGTTTCAGGTAGTCTCAAACGATAATGACTAAGTTTCATTAAGCCTGAGCTGTGTACTCTACTAAAGCTGAGTTTCATTCTCAAGCTGAGTGCTCAATTGAAGCTGCGTGCTTGATTTAGGCTGAGTGATTAGTTTACTAAGCTTGGTGTGTCCAGACTATGATTTAATTACAAAGTACAATTAATTCATCTATACATGTATATTTGAGTACGTTTCAAATCGCATCGTATATCAATTGTGTATTGGTATACTTTACCAGTGTTTATAATATTATTATGAGTTAATCATATTATGTTACACTTGTGTCCGTTGGAAGATGATGTATTTCTACCCACTCACTGTTACATCAAGCCGTAGTTTTTTACGGTGTAACTGATAAAAAGGGACTTTAACGGTAACTTTTCTCTCTCCTAAAAAAGGTATATATATCGATCATAACCGGTTTAGAGAAGTTTATGCTTACAAAACAGAATTCTCACTTTCTAAAATACCTTTCGCGAACATTGCTCAGTGCATATGTCCGTTCAAACCCTAAATTGCTAAGTGCTATTTTCAACTCGCTCAGTGCGAATTTTCATTTGCTACGTGCTTCTTCACAAAATTACTCTATGGAATTAAACGATAATGGACGGATCCATTCTCATTCATAGTGATAGGATGGCTAGAGGTGTTGCGCTCAAGAACAATGGGATGCCGGTACTCAAAATCAATAATCAGCGTGCCTGTTTGGTAATCCCATAACGCAAAAGGAACAGGGACCATGAATCCTCGGTGAACTACATCAGGAAAGGCCCATTTTCATTCGTTTTTACTGGCACACCACTCCATATAGTTCCACAACATCTGCTGAAGTTCTGATACACCTGTACATACAACCAGAACAGGGGAGAGATCAGTGGCACTTTTCTAAATGGAAATAGAAAGTTGTTATTACTGTCCAGAGGCTAAGGAATGTTCTTCGACTCCTTGCTAATGATGCGTTTGAGCCTGCTGTGAGAAAACATGTGGCAAGGTCTGTCCTACCCCGTATGGGACACCCACAAACAGAGGGTGTGATTAAAAAGTCCACCTTCCCAACGAGTTGGGGTTTTATGGTTTCTACGGTGATTTGTTCACTAGGAACAAAGATGGGAGGCTTGGACCAAGTAAATAAGTTCGAGATACAGCTGCTGTAAAACATGTTCTTTGCAAGAAATCTCGACTATGCACTACTCTTCTTCAATGAGCTCAAGGTCTAAGTGTTAAAGAAACCAAGGGATCTTCATGTGCCTTTTATAAGGTTCTTATCCTTGGTGATTGAAGCTGAGTTGGGAGACCAACTATATGAAGCTGGACAAGATTTGTTCCATGCTCCAGCACTCAGCTCTAAGATGTTTAACAATGACATCTTTCCAGAGCAAGAAGGTCTGAGTGAACCAATGTGATGGATAGCTGAGCAAGATTCATCAGAAAGTGAAGCAGAGGGATCCACTGAAGGGGGAGCTTCTCACACTGATACTGAGGTTCAAGCTGAGCATTCTATTCAAGCTGAACTAGTACATATTGAAGCTGCTTCCTGTAAAACCTCTCCACTTTCTCTTTCTTCTCATTATTCTCCATCTATATTTGGAGATAAGGCTGTGGTAAACCCATCCCAGTGTAACCCTTCTCCTCCACCATCTATTCAAATCCAATCTGAAGCCACCCCTAGTTTTCCCACTGCTGCTAGGGAGAATATCCGAACCTATACATGGAAAACTGCCATAGATGGTGCCACTCCTACAGGCATCACTGGAGCTAAGATCACCTTGATCGCACCAAAGGCAGGAGTTGATGGGGAGACACCTACTCTTAAGGTGTCAACCTCGAGGCTCATTTCAACTCCAAAGCCTTATCCGGGTGTGGTGTCTACTCAGCCCACAATCTCCAGTGCCATGGCAGTGGTGTCTACTCAGCCCACAATCTCCAGTGCCATGGCAGAGACCATTACTGTGCCAGAGCAGACACACTCAGATAACATTGAACATATGACCAATCCCCAGGGTCAATCACCCCCTCCAAACATTAAGCCAACCACCTACCCACACACTACACGTTTCAAGCCCCAATACTTCTCTTCACTTCTCACACCCACTAGCACGACCTGTCAATGTTTCATCTTCAAACCAAGGTGATTCACAGGGTCCAAACTCTGGTGCAGAAGAATTTGAAGGTAAACACCAACCTTTGGATGATGCACCCAAAGACTCTCCTCACATTGACACTGCCTCCTCAGGCTTCCAGCAGCTGAAAGACTATGTTGGCGCTCAGTTTGGTTTATTCCATCTCAAGAAGAACAAGTACAAACGTAAAATCTATCAAAGGCTTGAGAAACTGACCATGGATGTTAAGGAGATTGCCTCTGCAGTTGCTGCACTCCAACAACAAAAGACTTCAACCCCTAGTGATGATGACAAAAAGGGGAGAAGGTTCAAGCTGATACTGAAGCTGAGCTAGTTCGAGCTGAAGCTGAAGCTGTACTAGTACTAGCTAAAGGAGCAGAGAGGAAGACTCATGCTGAGGGGGAGTTGGAAATGAACAAAGAGGAACCTGTAGCTAAGAGACAAAAGGTTGAAGCATCTGAACCTGAAACTGACAGTGCTTCTGAAAATGAGGATGAAACAGAAGAGGATAAAGCCACAAGGCTTATGATTGAAATGCTCGAACAAGAGGAAGCCAATGACTTAGGTATTTCACTTGAAGAGCTGAGAAAGAGAAAAGAGAAGGAAGTAAAAGGCCAAGAAAAGGAAAAGGAAAGAAAAGCTTTGGCCCAAGCTGAAGCTACATACACTGGTCCAAGACCTGATCTAATCCCACACTCAGATGCAGAACTGCAGGAGTGTTACTTCAAAAGAAGCTTCAACGAAGAGATCATAAGAATGACTATGAGCAGAGTAAATGGAGCTGTCATTCTCACTTTTGAACTTAGTGACAAATCAACAGTGCGAATGGACCTGAGTTACGTTCACAGGATGGGCTACATTGAATAGCAAAGAATAATGATGATGCTAAGGAAGTTCAAAAAGAGTCAAATTAAACAAGAAATTCTATCTGAGGTCTCCAAGTTGATTGCTTGAGCTGAAGAACTGAGGTATGTTCCAGGTCCTGGTCTGTAGTTGGAAAATCTGTTCAGAATGCCTGGGGGTGTAGAATTCAAGGAATATCAAAGTGTCAACACACTTATTCAAGGCTTTATGTTTAAGGATCAGGCAGGCAATCCTAGCTTTATCAAACTGAATGAAGTATGTTATCTGAAAGCTAAGGATGCCTTGAGAGTTAGAAAGTGTTGTGGTGATGATGCTTCGAATCGACTAATGAAATATAGACTAAACAAGATCATCAGGGTACAACAGAAGGAACTCAGTGGGAATGAAGAAGCTGAAAGACTGTTAGATGAGATCAACAAGGAGATCAGCATCTGGGAGCTTCTATATCCTGAGTTCATAAGATAAACGGTATAATATATTAGTTCTATTGCATAAATTAGATTAGTTCTAATATTTTTGTAAGCACTTAGTGTGCATGATATATGTGATCAAAATTTTTGTATTATGATATGTTCAATTAATACAAAATATTTGTTTGATATGTTCAACTGTGTTGTGATGTGTTCATGCTTAATTAGTCTGTCAAGTTCAGCTTAATGAATGAAAGATTAGTTTTTATTCATTAATATGTTTAGTTGGTTTATTCAACTAAAAATTGCTAAGTTCAATTAAAATTGATAAGTTCAATTGATATTTGATTAGTTCAAATTTAAAAAATCTTGATAAGTTTAAGATTTAAATAATAATTCTGTTAAACAAACTTAGTAACGGTTTGATGGTTTTGTCATCATCAAATAGGGAGAGTTTGTTAGGAAGATGATCTCATCAGTTTGGATTTGATGAGACAAAGTTAAGTTTGTAAGATGTGTTCTACATACAACTTAAACAGAATTATGAAGCTTAGTTTGACTGAACACTTATAGTGATTCAGACTGAGTATAAGCTAATTTTAAGTTGTAAATATGTTTGATCAGCTTAGACTATATCTTAGTAAGATTATCAATATGGTTGATAAATTGTGTGTGTCACCTAAGATATATATATTGAGTTTCAGCTTGATGAATTTCAAGGTGAGCGACTCAGCGTGTATACTGAGTCAGCTCAATAGAGTTGCTAAATATGTTTTGTTTAACTCTTTAGACTTCTAAGGATGAGTTAGTAATTAGACGTGTTTATCCATTTTTGAATTCGGGTTTGTACTCGAAGAACTCAGCTTGATGAGTTTCAAGCTGAGTAACTCAGCCTGACTAAATAAGTCAGTTTAAAAGAATTTAAATATGTTTTAAATTTTGTTTTAACTTTCTATATATACGGGAAGGATAAGAAGACTTCAGAATCAAGATTTAAGATTGAAGACTCAAGATAAGAAGATTCAAGATTCAAGATTCTGAGTCATCCGGTAGTTAGTTAGCAAATTAGGATAAGTCCAATTTGTTAGGAACCGTAGGAACAGGATTATAAATACTTATCTCCTGATATGTTTAAAGGTACGACTTACATATGAAAACAACTTAGTGTTGCAGAGCCAAAAAAACCTCACCTTACCGTATGTGTTACGATTCTTGAATCATTGTTTGTTAGTTCAACGTGATCAAGATATTCATAGATTGCCAAGTTATTCATGTGTTCGAATACTCACATCAGTTGTGATATTGGTAAGTTATCAATCTGTGTAAATCCTGTTTAGAGAGTCGTTAGTATCTATAATCATAAGTTGATTATAGATAGCTAAGTTTGAAAGATTGATATATTTATATTAGCTGTTTACATATCAAGATATGCTTACTTGATAGAGTCTGTAATCATCTTCTTATTAATGAAAAGCAAAGGATTCAATTGTGGTTTGATTTACTTTGTGTAACACTTTTATTTGATTTGTTCAATTTCCGCAGAAAGTGTATTCAACCCCCCTTCTACACACATGTTGCTTGTTGTTACTCTCACCAGGGGACGAACATATGTCTTGGTTGGTGTATTTATATGTGGATTAACATTTTGGCATGAAAATGGTTAATTGCATAGAATTACATTATGTATATATGAATATGTAATTTTAACTTGTTTAAGGTTCCTAATGCATATGTACATAGGATTATTAGTGCATTGAGTGTTTAGATAATCCTAACCAAGACATATAAGATTTACATGGTTCTTGTGTGGCACACCATGTGTAGTTTTGTGGTTGTTTATGTGGTTGTATGAAATCCGGTAACAATATGAGCCATAAGACCAATGTGATGTGTTTGGTTGTTTAAATTAATTTGTTCATTCATTTGGTGGTTTGTACCACAATGGTTCGTAATAATTATTTTTATTTATTCGGTTTGTAAATTTAACGGCTTGCATGCCGATTTTCTATTCTTTGTAATTGTTAGTAGTAACTTAGAATAGATATCGTGGCTTACATGCCATTTCCTTTTAAATTTGTAAATTATAAAAGGAGAACCGAAGCAACCAACAAGGACCATGGAGGGTGTCTTGGCGGACTTGGATCAGGAGGTCGGTAGGAGACGCAATGGATCAAGTGGGAGGAGCACATATCAAGTCATTCGGATTTGTCCTTAGATGACTTAGTCCTGCCCGTTGGCTCACGAGCAAGGCGCATAGGATTGGCTCATTTCCATATATTTATTAGATGCGTGGATGGTTTTATTTTGTACATTTCCTTGCGTGTTTGTTTAGGATATTCGCATAGGATCCTTGTTAAAAATGTTTTAACCAGGAAAAACAAAATCCCGTTTTTCAAAAGTAAATCTCACACCACCCGTAAGATGACACCACCCGAATCTAGTGAAACAAGATCGGTCGTCAAGCTCTAGCCGAGGTCGGTTTTGCGTAATTGTGTGGAAGGTGCGTGTGGCAACTCGCAAGGTCGGTTGTCGAGCTTTAGCGGAGCCGGCCATTGGGCTAGAGTACCACAGTGTATATTGACGGACGATTTACAATTCCAAGACTTAAAAAACCTTGATAGTTGTCGAGCTCTAGCCGAGCTATCAAAGTGGATTAATGAGGAATGGTGTAAAGGGATCAAACATGCTGAATAGGTGCTATGAGTACCTAGGATCCTGCGAGTCTCTACGAGTTGTAATCACGGATTGCAATTGGTAAAGTGTTTACCAGCCTAAAATAGCTCTATGAAGTGATCCACGGTAAACCAGTCATGGATTAGGGTATTTTGAGGTTCTTAGCCCTTGTTAATATAATTTTTTTTATAATTAGTAGGTAATTACTTTAACAAGGATTTAATACGTCTTAACTAACCAAACTCGTACTTTGCATGTAGAAGGCATCTACTAGCAACACCAACACCACAAACATGTCACTCGGTCCGTTTTTGGAGAAGGAGAAACTCACTGGACCGAATTTCATGAATTGGCATAGGACCTTGAGAATCGTCCTACGTTATGAAATGAAATTAGAGGTCCTTGAGTCACATCTTCCGGAGGCTCCAGCAATCAACGCGCCAATGGCCTTGAAAGACGCGCATGAAAAGCGTGTCAAAGACACAAATGATGTCACTTGCCTAATGCTGACGACCATGAGTCCCGAATTGCAAAGGCAATCGAGAAAGTGAGTGCGTACGAGATAATTTCTCAGCTGAAGGACATGTTCCAACA
Source organism: Pulicaria dysenterica (assembly GCA_947179395.2). Classification (NCBI taxonomy): domain Eukaryota; kingdom Viridiplantae; phylum Streptophyta; class Magnoliopsida; order Asterales; family Asteraceae; genus Pulicaria; species Pulicaria dysenterica. The sequence goes on from OX359294.1 coordinate 35,013,427, forward strand.
GCAAGAAAGGCAAGAGCTTTATGAGTGTGTCAAGGCTTTTGTCGGTTGTAAGATGCCGTAGGGCGGAAATGTAAGCTCCCATGTCCTTAAGATAAAAGGGTATGTGGACCAGCTCGAGGAGTTAGGCTTTCCCATCGGGAAAGAGTTGGCGGTTGAAATAATCCTCCAATCTTTGCCTCCGTCATATGCACCGTTCATTGTGAACTTCCATATGCATAGTAATGATAAAACCATTATGGAATTGCATGGCATTCTCAAGACTACCGAGTCCGAGCTTGCCAAAGCAAAGCCCTCCACCTCTACTGCCGTCCTAGCCATCAACGAAGGTGATAGGAAAAGGAAGCAGCCCGCTTCCGGCTCGAAGGGAAAGGGCAAGGGAAAGGGTAAGGCGAAGTCGTCGAAGCCTAAACCAAACCCTACCCCGGAGCCGAAGGGGAAGCAAGTGGCTTCCACCACCACACCGAAAGAGGCAACCTGCTTCTTCTGCGAGGAGAAGGGACACTACTGGCATAGTTTCCCCAAGTACTTGGAGGAGCTCAAGAAGCTACGAGAAAAAGGTGCCGCTGCCTCCGGTACGTACATGATTGAACTCCAAAACACCTATACTTGTAACACCTGGGGTTTAGACAGCGGGTGTGGTACTTACGTTTGTAATAATGTGTAGGTACTAAGAAGAAGTAGGGACTTGGTTGATGGAGAGCTGGATCTCATTATGGGAAACAAAGAGATTATCCCGGTTGAGAAGATAGGAAGTGTTGAGCTTGCCTTCCCATCCGGCTTATCTATTATTTTAATTAATGTATCTTATTCACCCTGCGTGGCAAGAAACATTATTTCACTATATGCCTTGTATGATGATGGTTTTGATTTTAAATTTGAGAATGGTAGCATATTATATTACAAAGATCATGTCTTTTATTTTAAAGAATTTCCATGTCATGGCATATATGAGACAAGCGTAAGCTTGCAAAACAATAGAGCAATCATGAATGTTGATTCGGGATCCAAAAAGGTATTGGATAAATTATCTCTATGGCATGGTCGGTTAGGCCACATAAACAAGAAATGCATCGCCAAACTCTAAGCGGATGGGATCTTGGAATCATTTGACCACGGGTCTAATGAAGTATGCTAGTCTTGTTTATTGGGCAAAATGACCAAAGCACTCTTCACCAGTGTATGTGAGAAGGCTCAAGACTTGTTGAATATCGTTCACACTGATTTGTGTGGTCCATTCAAGCATGCCACAAGAGATCATTCCCACTACTTGGTTACCTTTCTTGATGATTATAGTCGATATGGGTATGTCTACTTGGTGACACAAAAGTCGGATACCTTTGAGATATTCAAGACTTATCAAAACGAGGCAGAAAATCAACTAGGGAAAAGAATTAAGATGCTATGATCTGATAGAGGCAGTGAGTATCTTAGTTCTGAGTTCCGTAACCATCCAAGGGATTGTGGAATTGTCTCGCAATTAACCCCTCCTAGGACGCCACAATTAAATGGTGTCGCCGAGAGGAGGAACCGGACATTGTTAGATATGGTTCGGTTAATGATGGTTCGCATGGACGTTCCTGTTAAGTTTTGGGGATACGCAATTGAAACGGCCGGTAGAATCCTTAACCTTGTACCAACAAAGAAGGTTAAGAAAACACCGTATGAGATGTGGCATTGAAAGGTTCAATCCATCTCGTAATTAAAGGTCTGGGGTTGTCCAGCCTACGTAAGACGTGAGGTTAAGGACAAATTGGAGCCTAGGGCCGAAAGGTTCTTTTACATTGGTTATCGTGCTGGGTCTATGAGATATTTGTTTAACAAACCTTCGGAGAACAAGGTATTTGTTGCTTGAAGGGCAGTGTATCTTGAGAGGGAACTGCTATCCAAAGACGCTAGTGGGAGGAGGATTGATCTTGAAGAGATTCAAGAACCTGCCAATGTAAAACCCGATGTTGGCACTAGCTCACAACCTACAAGGGTTGACTCTCAGCATGATGCTGGAGATGATATAAACCTATTGCCTCTTAGAAGATCTGGTAGAAGTCGGCATGAGCCAGAGAGATATGGTTTTTTCATGTCTGAGGGCACCGACATGGTAGTGGTCACTGATGAGCCTACCAAATACCAGGACCTTGTGGTGAGCCCTGAGTCCGCCAAGTTGAAAGAAGCAATGTAATCCGAGATACAATCCATGTCGGATAATCAAGTCTGAGACTTGGTTGATCCCTTGCCTGGGTGCAAACCCGTCGGGTACAAATGGGTCTTCAAGAAGAAGATCGGCGTTGGTGGCGAGGTAGACACCTTCAAGGCCAGAGTGGTGGCTAAGGGTTTCACTCAAACTCATGGTGTAGACTGTGAGGAAACCTTTTCCCCGGAGGCTATGTTGAAGTCTATCCGGATACTCATTGCCATTGCCGCATTTCATGATTATGAAATCTGGCAGATGAACGTCAAAACTCGTTTCTTGATGGAACACTTTCAGAGAAGGTGTATATGACACAGCCTGAGGGTTTTGTACATCCAGAGTTTCCGGATAAGGTCTGCAAGCTTAAGAAGTCCATTTATGGGCTTAAACAAGCTTCCTGGAGCTGGAACTTGTGCTTTGACGAGAAGGTCAAAGTGTTTGGCTTCTCTAAAAGCAAGGATGAGCCATGCGTTTACATTAGAGCTAGTGGGAGCGTAGTTGTATTCCTAGTTCTTTATGTAGATGATATTTTATTAATTGGCAACGACGTCCCAACTTTGCAAGGTGTAAAAACCTGGCTAGGGAGTTGTTTCTCAATGAAAGATCTTGGGGATGTGGTTTACATCATTGGGATTAAGATCTATAGAGATAGATCCCACAGGTTGATTTGATTAAGCCAGAGTACGTACATTGACAAGGTCCTAAAGAGATTTAGGATGGAGGACTCCAAGAAGGGATTCATACCTATGTCACATGGTTTAGTGTTGAGCAAGGCTCAAAGCCCGAGTTCCTCTGAGGAACGGGAAGTAATGAGGTGAGTCCCTTATACTTCGGTAATAGGCTCGATCATGTACGCCAAGTTATGTACTAGTCCTGATATATCTTGGCCTTGAGTATGACAAGTAGATATCAAGCCAATCTTGGTGAGGCACATTGGACGGCAGTGAAGAAAATTCTCAAGTATCTTCGGAGGACAAATGAGATATTCTTAGTGTATGGAGGTATGGAAGAGCTTCGGGTAAATGGTTACTCCGACGCTAGCTTCCAAACCGATAGGGACGACTGCCGATCTCAATCGGGGTTCATTTTCCTACTAAATGGTGGTGCTATATCTTGGAGAAGCTCCAAGAAAGACACTCTGGCCGATTCTACTACCGAGTAGGAGTATATTACGGCCAGTGAAGCTGCGAAGGAGGCTGTGTGGATGAGAAAGTTCATCCAATCCAAGATCTGGGAGTGGTTCCTAGTATTGCCGACCCTGTTGAGGTATTTTGTGACAACGAGGGTGCGGTCGTTCTAGCGAAGGAACCAAGGTCTCACTGACGCATGAGGCATATTCCGCGGAAATATCATTATATCCGGGACGTGGTCGAGAGTGGAGACATTATTATCAGCTGAGGACACACAGATAGCAATGTGGCAGATCCGTTTAACAAACCTTTATCGCAGGCAAAGCACGATGCTCACACATGTACTATTAGGATTAGATTTGCTAGCTATTTGGTTTGATCATGTATTTGCACATTTGGTTAGTATATTTGACGTATTTACCTTTTGGGAACATTAATCAGTATTGTATTTATTGTATTTATCTATTATTAAATGGAGATTTAGTAATACGTAAGTTGCGGGTATTTCATTAAATCTTTACTGTGTTCCAACTTAGTATGTTTTATTCTTCCCTGAATGCGTTTGCATTCTAAATGTCCACAGTCGGTCATTCTTCTCGGGAAGGAAGTATGAACTAAGACTGAGGAAAGTGTTTGGTCATGTGTCCAATGGGGATTGGGACATGGTGACGCAATACTTCGCCTGTACTTGAAAGTGTTTCAAGTGACTGGACGACCAACACCTGAGTTCACTTTATGGTACTTGTCATAAGTGAATCAGGATGATAATATCAATCCATCCTTATACTGGAGATGCATGTGCTTGCATCACTTTCGTCTGCTTTGTTCTAGTTGCTTTCAAACGCAGACCGTAACTGGATGTTATAAAGGGAGTAGCTATGTAGAGTATGATCACTGTGATGGGAAATGATTAAGTATCTGATTGCAACTTGTTTATTTTGGTCACCACCAGTCTAGATCGAGAAACATAATCGTGAACGAACGGAGAATCACTTAGTACCATGTCTCGTGTTCACTTGGATATCGCGAACAAAACGATGTTTGATCCCTTATCTATACGACCATTTCACACGGGTTGCAGTTTGGTTTTTTTGCTGAAGACAAAACCCATACTGACTTAGGGGAACAGATGTCTTACTAGAGGCCGCTCTCTGTCTATGATGCATTAGGTACGGTGAGTCGTGTGCAAGTGGGAGTCTGTTGGAGTTTGCCCACTGACACACATATGCCAATTGATCACTGCCGATGACGTATGGGCCTATCGGGTCACACGCCGAGGGTTGATCTTTGCAACTACCTAAAGTAGGAGGGTGAGAAATAATAAATAATGATAGTTGGTAATCTGGACAGAGTTAACGGCGCTATCTCTACCGTCGCTAACTCAACCGCGATCGCGGTACTATCTTTGGGCGGTTAGCGGCGCTATCTCTGGGCGGGTAGCGGCGCGATTCCCTCTGACAGATTACAACTTTATTCTTTTCACCTCTACAATCCACCAATGCATGTGGGTGTAATCATACGACCTTGGCCGACCTTGTGGAGTCCTGGGGTCATGTTTGGGTCTATAAAATACATTCCACTCACTCTCTATTACTCTCTTGACATATTTTGAATTCATATACACTTAGAAACTTGGTAAGGTTGTCTAAGCTTGTGAGACGAGCTTTGAGAGAGTTCGCTGGTGGTCTAAGGTGGTTGTTCCAGAAGCAAGTTCTAGTGTTGGACTAGACTCAAGGCGGTGCTACTACACCAAGGTCACACATCTTCTTGGGGTGGACTTTGATATTTCAAGAGGAAGTTTCAAGACTTGGATCCTTGCACTCAACAATCCAGAGACATCAAGGGTATATCTCACTTCCCTCTTTTCTTTTTAATTTGCAAAATCTTAGTGTAGAGCTTGGTACTTCATTTGGGGTTCATCATGTGGTCTTGTTCATGCTTTTAAAATTCGATTTTGTTCTTGTTTGCTTCCGTTGTGCTCAACTACGAACCCCAACACATTAATCATATATAATTTTATTTAAGTCATAACTGGACTTAAAAAAAACTGGACTTAAAAAAAACTCGCAGTGACATCCTTATTGAGAACCTTTCAATAAGTCATGCGTTCCTCGGACTAGTTCCTTTTCAAGAACATTTTATTTTAGACCATTTCTAAAATCATCCGACAATTATATACTTTAAAAGTTCATACTTGTATTTATCATAGTAGTTAGATCAACCTTGATAACTTGATAAATACACTAGTCAGGTGCTCCCACTATCTTTTATGAAAATGTGAATTACTTTAAAACACCCTTTTAGACTTAGTCAATCTTTGACTAATACGACTAAAACTTGTGTTTTAAACACTTGCTCTTAAAACCAGTTTTTGTGAGAAATTTAATCGTTTTATGAAACCAGAACTTGGATCTCCCACCTTTCCAATTACGGAAAGTGGTTTCATTAAACCCAAAACACGATTACAAGTATGAAACACTTGTAAAGGTATTTTAAATTTCTTTGCTTAAAACATTTAGTATAAGAAAACCTTGATCATAATAACAATTATAATCACCTTATACTTTCTTAAATGTTTTATCCAAAACTTTCATCTAGAAATAATAACTATTATTTCTTATCTTATCATGCTCAATGCTTTGAACATTCATTTTTCATAAAAATCCTTAAATACTTGTAAATTAGAAAGGCTTTCTAATTTTATAAACACAACTTGTTTATCTAAGTATTTATATAGTGAGATTAATGAAATTACAACAATTACTGCATAAGATCACTATGAATCATCTATTAAGTCAAAATTTGACTTATTAGTAACCTTTAGTCGCAACTGGACTAACTTGATTCATTAAAACATACATGCACGGATATCAGCCAAATAATTCAAATTTTAAAAACTTAAACCATAATGTCAACCAATAGTTTGAAACACACCAATCAAATCCAAAACTTTGAATAATAAGTTTAATAACTAGGAAAAAGAATTATTAAATATCCGAAAAAGAACGTAGGATCTTGAATGCTGGGCCGCATCACTTTCTGTCACCTCCTACAATAAACGATTGCAAGATATTAGAATACTCGTAAAAACTTTACAAGTGGAAAGTGACAAAGAAGCTAGTCACACGATACCTGAGGAGCCAGAATTGCCTCCTACTTCGTTAGCATTTGGCTTTGGCTTCTTGCCCTTGTTGTTATCACTAGCCCTGGGTGCATTCTGGCTGGGCTGGGTCTTACACTTTCCCTTTCCGTTGTGCCCCTTCCTTTTCTTATTTCCACCATTGCACATCATGAGAACGTCCTTAGACTTGGTCCCGATACTCTGCTCCGCAGACTTAAGCATAGAATGCAGCTCCGCCACGGATTTCTCCATGTTGTTCATGTTCTAGTTGACTATAAGAGGCTTATAATCGTCTGACAACAAGTTGAGTATCGTATCCATTGCTAGCTGCAATGGTACTGGGTGCCCAAGTCTCTCTAGGTGGTCCATATACCCTTTCATTTTCATGACATGTGTACTGACCGACGTCTCCTTTACCATCTTGCACGAGCTAAATGCTCTAGTGGCATCATAACGCTCCGTGCGGGCTTGCTGCTGGAACATATCCCTCAGCTAGTGGATCATGTTGATAGCAACAGTGTCCATCATGCTTGACTGTAACTCAAGACTCGTATTTGCAAGCATGAGACAACTAACATCAAGGGCGTCATTTGAGCGCTTCTGATAAGCCTCCCTGACGTCTGCCCTAGCATTGTTGGCAGGGGGATTTCCCAGAGGTTATTTTAGGACGTTCCACTTTCTCTCGTGCCTCAGCACGATGCGGAGATTTCTCTGCCATGTGAGGAAGTTTGGTCCAGTGACCTTATCCTTCTCTAGGATAGAGTGAAGTGAGATGTTGTTAGTGTTGGTAATGTTGGTTGCCATCTACAAATTAAACACTTAAGGATAAATGAGCCTTTTTCTAGGTTTAAATACTTAAACCTTATCCAAGCCCAGGCCCATTCAATTAAAGCCCATGACTTTAATTGAAGTTTCATTCCTTGCACTTTGACCCCCTGGACTTTACTAGTTAATTAAATAACTATTAATTAATTGGTCCGTTAAATATTAAACTTAGTATTTAATTTCCCTTTAAATAATAAATAACTATTTATTATTTATTTCTCTCTCAAATAATTAATTCCACTTATAAATTATTTCCACACAGATATTGGTAAACTCCAAACTGTTCTAATTGGGTGTGTAGTAGTGTGACCCTTTAGTCTCTTATAACATTGGACACAATGTACTCATTAATTATCTCTGCATATAATCCAACAATAAGTAGCCGTTTCGAGTTCATGACCCCAGAACGACATTGGTAGCCTAGTTTGACTCATAATAGATCGAACCATGTCAAGCAAGGTTCTATTCCTCCTTTCCGATACACCATTCCACTGTGGCTTATACGGAGGTCTGAGTTGTGAAACAAACCCACATTCCTTTAGAAGATCCTCAAACTCTTGACTCAGATATTCACCACCCCGGTCAGGCCGAAGCAGTTTCATCTTCTTGTCAAGATGGTTCTTTACTTCATTATGAAAATTGTTTGAAGAAATCAAAACTTTCAGACTTGTGTCTCATCAGATACACATAACCATACCTACTGAAGTCGTCAGTAAAGGTAATGAAGTACCGGTATCCTCCCCTGGCTTCCTGACTGAAAGGACCAACACATCTATGTGTATAAATCCTAGCAATTCCTTTAACCTTTCATTCAAACTGTCGAAAGGTTTCTTTGTCATCCTGTCGGACAAACAAGATTCGCAATTGTCAATTGATTCAAGATCAAATGATCCCAGAACTCCATCACTATGAATTTCTCTATGCGTTTCTTATTTATGTGTCCGAGCCGACATTGCCAAAGGTAAGTCTGGTTCAAAGTGTCCTTTGACCTTTTACTTATATGATAGATTTCCTTGTCATCTTCTAGATTTATCATGTACAGACCATTTTGTGAACTTGCTTTAAAATAGAATAAATCAACTTTAAAGCACAAAATTGTTTTACCTACCGACTGATAGTTAAAACCACTATCTATTAATAATACATACGAGATTACATTTAAATCAATCTAGGAACGTAAAAAAAATTCTCTAGTTCTACGATTAATCCTGAAGGTAGCCGGAGACAATAGGTTCCTACAGCTTCAGCACCAATGATAGAGCCTTAGCCTACCCATAGGTCCATGTCCCCCTTCCTTAGTTTTCTACTTCTCTTGAATCCCTGCAAATGATTGCAAATATGATGACCACATCCTGTATCGAGTACCCATGATTCAAATGAAGTAACTAAGCAATCTATCACAAAGATACCTGACTCGTCGGTAGAACCGATGTCCAGCTGATCAATGTCGAGTGAGTGTTCGAAAATTTCCTTGCTACTACAAACTGCGCAACAAACGTCTAGTAGGTCATCAATCCAGTTATCTTCCTCCATGGACTCAACTACTATTGCATCAAAGGGGTCCGGGTGCACCTGATCATCTATGCACATTAAGAACTCGTGCATACCAACAACTGTTGTATCTGGTTCACCAAACTTGTCCACTACCTCTGCCTGATAGTGGTCAGTTAGGGTACCGACCAAGAGCATCACAAGTTCATGCTTAGTGACTTGTGATCCCAGAATCTGAAAGGTATGAATGAGTAGAATATAGTATGTATAGAGAATTTAGGCAAAACACCTTTAAGTGTGTGTTTGGTATATTCAATACATGCCAAAGTTACTTAGAATGTAAGGAGTACAAGGTATTTATACTTAACACCTAAAACATACATTTTAGACAAAATAAAGACTAGATCTAATAACAAATATAGATCTAACAATCTCCCCCTTGATTCGATGTAGTCAATGTTGCATTCATCTAGAATCCTTTGCCACCTACGAAGAATAGATCTTTCTTGCATTTTTGCTTCCATCTTTTTCATCACATCAGACATCCTCACTCTTTCAGATTGATCAAAGTCATCTTTGAGGCTGAAGTTGTGCTCTCTGATCTTGATAAGCCAGACTCTAAGTGAACCATCAGAATAAGCATTGAGTTACTTGGTCCTTAGAAAGAATTTCTCCTTCTTGCTGTTGAAGAGAACTATTCCATCATCTTCTCCAGTCTCATCATCCCTCCAAATAGTTTGAAACATTTCTAGCTCTTCAATTCTCAGATGTGTAGTGTTTGGCTTCAGAACATTGATCTTAGCTTTGTTGGCCTCTATACCAAGCTGGATGTCATTTCTCTCAGCAAGCCGAATTCTTTGCTTCATAAAGTCTAGCAAGATCTTGTAGCCTTCATTGTTTGCTTTAGAACTGTGTTTCTTTGCTTCAAGTTCTTCCATCATGTATTCAACATCCTCCAGGCTTAAGTGTTTCAAATCTACTTGACTAAACCAGTAAGTTTTCTGATCTATTCTTTGCACAGAGAAGTAAACCCAAATCACATTAAGAACTTTTCCAAATGAGCACTTCACTTTAGAAACTGGATGTTTAGAAGCCACTTGATCTCTTGATTTACCATGCCAATTCATTATTAGTCTTCTACCTGCATCACAGACATCTGTCACCCCCAGTAGATTGATAGGTGATTCCCTCCTGAATTTGTTCAGAATAAATCTCAGGAATTTTCTCTTCAAGAAAAGCCACTGTAACATCAAAAGCACTCAAATTTTTGTTTGTCTTATTTAGAGCCTTTGTAGTTAATACCACTCTTTTCTTGATGTCTCTCACGCTCAAAGTCAGAATGGGATCTGGATTGTAATTTTTAGGAACCCTCCACTCTGCTCCCCTCTTAAGCTTTTTCAATCTTTCTTGTTCCCTCAACAGATCTCTAGCTGTTTTTCTAAATTTGCCCGGAGATGGAGGAAACAAGTCAGTCACCTCTCTATTTATCCTCAGCACATTTGCAATGTTGAATGGCTCAGGAGTAGGACCTTCATCAACCTCAGGCTTTTCAACCTTTAGGGTTGTCACAGTCCTTGTTTCTTTGATTTTGCTTATCTGTTGTTGAAGAGTTAACTCTTTTCCATGTTCACCAGCTTTTGCTACAAATGACCCATAAACATCAAAGTCTGAACTTGCACCAGTAAGAAAGTCATATGTATCATTCACCAGTCTATCTGTATCCTCTTCTTCTTCATAAACTAAGGACATTTTCCTTTTTCCTTTACCTCTACCTCTGCCTCTCTTTGGTGTTGGTGTTTGCTTGCTTTGAGATGACGAGGCGGATAACTATGAGATTAAAGATGTCACAGGCATAGTTGCAACACTTTCTCCCCCTCAGAATGATCTGGATCAGGATCTTGATCATTATGTTTCCTCTTCTTTCCTTGTGCCTGACAAGATTCTAGAGAAGCTTTGATTGCAGCAGCAATTGCAGCTTCCTCCTCAGTATTAACTCTGACTGAAGGCTCCCCCTCAATACCAACTGGGGCCTTCCCCTCAACATCCTGAACCGGATCTATAGCATCCATTCTTTTATGAAAAGCTACACCAAAAGCAGCTAGACTATCAAGAATTTGTTTCTTGAAGATTTCAAAGTCTGAATTCTTGAACTCATTACGAACCAAGTCAACTAGAGTGACGTCTTATTCATTGTTATCAGGCCTAGCCATCAACTTCATATACAGTTGAGACTTTAGTTCATCAATAGAAACATCTGGCCCTCACATAGCTAACAACCGATCAAGCTTATCATGAATAGAAGAATTCTCTTTCTACAGCTCATCAAATCTAGAATTAACAGCTAATAATTTCTCAGTCACAACATCCACCTTGTTGTTCAAATCCTCATGCATTTGATCCATCTTAGAGTTAAACTCAACCAAAGCAGTCAGAAGGTCAGCCTTAGAAATGAATTTTGAGGCAACCGGAGTAACTATTGGTGGTGTAACAAAACCGGTATCACTTAGATTACCCGTTGAGACTGGAACAATGGAGGAACGAATCATTCAGAAGTTGAGCCACCCACATGCACAGCTGGACCGATATTGACTGTGGTGGGATTTCTATCTAATCCTCGAATGATACTGTCGGTAGTGCCTTCTATAGATGTTCTGGTAGGTTTTTTTTGTGAGAACACTACTTGGTGGTATGAACGTGTCATCTGATTGAGAAGTGAATGCTTCATCAATGTGCATTTTCAAATGAACGTCGGAAGCCTGGGCCGAACTGGCTCCTTTTTCAATACCTACTGTTTCAGAAGGAAACTTCGGTAAATCATGTGATATGTCCCCATGAGAAAATGAAACAATTTCCTGTTGAGAGGAAATTGAGTGGCTATGTGGGGTAAGTGCATGCTCTACTTAGATGACAGAGTATTTTTCAATACCAGGACTGACTCTGTCAGACCTGATAGTAGACATGGTTTCCTGGATTTTTGTGGCTGGAGAACTCTCAGCACTCAACTGTTCTTTTCTCACACTCTCACCCTCATGTTATTTTGATCTTTCCACTTCATTTTCTCCACCAAAGGTAAGATTGTCAAAATCAAACATATCATCATGTTAAAATACTTGTGCTTCTTTATCGGTACCCTCAGGTGTAATAATCATAGTTTCAACATTAAGCTGTACACCCTGATTTGGTGTTTCCTGAGACTGAGATTTTTCAATGAATTTTCCTATAGGCATATCATCATCCTCATCTCCCTCACCTACGCTCACATCACCAACTACCTCTTCTCCACCCCTCTCAGAATTTTTGCTTGACTCTTCCCTGTCAGTGTCACCCGAAGACGACTGACCACTAGATACTAATTCCTCAAGGTCTACTATTCTCTGGGTAGGATCAACAGGTTCTTGTCGATCCGGAAGAACTAGATTATTCTCATGCAGATATGCCTCTACCACAGGATCATAATGATCCATTAACACGAGCAACTCCACAGGCATCACATAAGTCTGGATTTTAGAAGTGTTGTCAATTTTATATAGATTTTGCAAGATGTAAATGGTAGGCTTAGAATCATTATCCCTCCTATTAATTTCAGTTGGAAATTCCAGAATGATACTCTGCACAATCATCGATAAAAACATTGGATAAGGTAGAAACTTCTTTGCTAGAAGTGGAATCTGTTTCTGATGAACCAACTTGTGCAGATCTTGAAAGATAATAAACGCGTAGTCTATGTGCCAATGTTTAACTATCGCAACGAGAATTTGAAAAGCACTTGTACTTCCACCATCAACTCCCTTGGAGATACTTGTGAGGCATCTGTTGATTATTGCATACAGTGTTTGCCAGATCGGAACCAAGTTAGATCTCTTGAAGTGTGCATTCTTGATTAATACACCATTAATTCCCAGATCCTTCACATGTGCATAAATCTCCTTGCTAGATGGCATAGGATCAAACTTTTTATTTTGGGCATAGGTGCCAGCCTCAGATGGCAGTTGCAGCATTCTCCTTAACTGATCCACATCAAAAGAGAATTCAAAGTGTTCCATTTGCCCAGCAATTTGTTCATGGCCCTCATCATTTACTATGTTATGCAGTGAACTCCAGAGTTATTGTACATAGACCTCTGGGATGTGAGGTTCTTCTTCTTCAGAAGTGGGATTATAAGAAAATATGTGGTTTAGTGGATGAGATTCAATAAACTCTGAAAGAATAGGAAATTGGGTAGTGGTAGTGATGGAGTCAAAACAGTGGTAGTTTAAGAGAGAAGGAAGGGAGTTAGCAGAAGGGAACAATTGTTCAGAAGGAACAAATGCAGGTAGGTTACCAGAGTTACCCATCTGCAATAAGACATAATAAAACCCATGATTAATCATCAAATGTTCAACAGATAAGATCAGATGCAATTGTTTCTTCTCTTTTTGAAAAATTTAAAATTTTGAAAATTTTGAAAAAAAAATTTCAAAAATTCACTAAGTGTTTAGTCGGAATTGAGGATTCCGACTAAAACTTAGTCTTAATTCCGAGAATATCTTTGATTCCGAGAGAAATAATTGTTGAATTCCAACGAAAAACTTGGAATCTGATCAAAGACTATCTTGAATTCCGAGGAAATGGAATTCCTATTGATTTGGACATTCCGAGTGACTTGAATTCCTTATAATTTGACATTCCGAGTGAATTTGAATTCCTTGTAAATGGACATTCCGAGCGATTTTGGAATTCTTTGTGTGATATTTCCGAGTAAAATGATCATTCCGAGTATTGTGAACATTCCGACTGAATACAGATTCCGAGTAAAACAGTTATCATTTTCAAATAATGAAAACAGACGGAATTCGCAATTCCGACTCAGTCATCATTTGTTCATCTTAGATTCAACAAAAGGTTCTCAAAGTAAAAATTTTACATTACAAATCAAAACCGAGTGATCTTATCACCATTCCAAACACATTTAACAAAGAAACTACCCCCTTTCAATTTCATTTATCATGCTTATTTTAAGATGTTGGTGCATATTTGTGAATCCCTAGTTCGTATCAAAAAAATATATTCATGTTTATTAATTCAAATGTGTTTTGATTAATTGTTTGCATGTTTATATATTCTTAGTGATTCTTTGTGATGATCTTAAGCTTACACGTACTTAATCATGTGTTGATGTGTGTTTGGAAGTTTAAGTCTGTGTGAGAAATCACCTCGTGCGAAGTCAGGATCACTACGTGCGTAGTGGAGCTCACTACGCACGTAGTGATTAGGTCGGTTAAAATGAAATTAATTATTATTAAACTAACCAGTACGTGCGTACTGGACTCACTTCGTACGAAGTGTGATACATTACGTGCGTAGTGAATTAATTACTCTATAAATAGAGCTTAACCCCGCATTAGCGTGGGAATCGACGAATCAAGCGGGTAACCTACGAATCAATCGAGTAATCAACCGGGAGCCTTCGTAATTGACCTTATCCGACCTTAAGCCTACAAAATGGCAACTTTGACCTCATAAATTCGTAATCTTAGTGATAAATACGAAAACCAAAGGGCAGCCTTAAGCATCTCTGTGTGAGTTCTTAGAGTTTGTTCTTGTTTCTACTCTGTGTGTTTCTTAGTGTTACTGTGTGCCGGACACCTAAGCAGATCTTAGAATTCTTAGGAGGTTTGGGAAATAGAAATTCCGCACTATTTCTCATCCTAGATCAGTCCTAGCATTAGGGTGTTTTAGTTTAGTTTAGAACCCCGTCCCCCAGCCGGTCCTACAAAGTGGTATCAGAGCCTTGTGCTTTGATTGATCACTTTTCCTTTAGGATTTCGTGATCTAGGTGTCGATTAGGCCTGTGTGTTTTGTCCTCTTCGTCGTTTTAAACTGGTTAGTAGGTCGAAAATAGGTCGTTTTGCGTTAAAAAGGTCGTGTTTTTACGTTAATCTGTTTGCATTTTACACGTGCGAAGTGAGTCCTTAGTGCGTGCGTAGTAAGCTTTGTGCGTGCGAAGTGTGTCGTAGATCATCTAGAATCTTCATCAAGCTGTGTGTTCATTCCGTGCGTAGTAGGTACTCAACGCGTGCGTGGTGTGTCCAGTTCGTGCGTGTTGAGTCTGTGTGGTTGATCTTGTCTTTAAAAATTTACTTTGTTACTTCGTGCGTATCAGCTTCACTCCGTTCGTCCTAGATCTCAATCCGTGCGTACTAGGTTCCAGTTCGTGCGTAGTAAAGTCTGTGTGGTTTCGTGTCAGTCCGTACATAGATACCTCACTCCGTGCGTAGTGTTTTGAATTCGTGCGAACATACTTTCAACTCGTGCGTAGTGTGTGTGTTTGTTTTAAGTCTCTTTCTAAAATGTTTGACATGAGTGCAATGGCTGCCAAACAAACAATCACCGCATTAAGTAACTTAATAATGGACAATGAACAAGGAGGCATTAATAAAGTACCCCGACTACTAACCATGGAAGACTACCCATTCTGGAAACCAAGGTTTGAGATCTTTATTGATGGAGTAGATCCAAGGTTACATCGTGCCATCTCTGCCGATTACGTTGTGCCAAAGGGAGAAGGGAACATCGAAGTTCCCTATGATCAAATGAGTGATGATCAACGTAAGGCGTATGATGCGGAGAAGAAAGCTTATTCCTACCTCATTCAAGCTATTCCAAATGAGATCTTTCATCAATTCCGACGATACAGAACGTCATGTTCCCTGTGGAACGCTTTACAAAAGAGGAATGAGGGGAATGCATCTTTGAAGGAGCTCAAGGCATCTCAGTTAAGGAAGGAGTTTGATCACTTCACGTCATACGTAAATGAGAAACTTCCAGATCTCATCAACAGATATAACCACCTTCTAAGTGAAATGGATAGTCTGAGGGTGCAGATTTCCGAACGCCAACAAGTGGAGACTTTGTCTAAGGCACTACCAAAGAGCTGGAGGCCTTTTATCATGATCTTGAATAATGGTGAGGGATTTGAAGGAATGGATCTAAATGACTTCATCACCAAACTTAAAGAGCATGAACAAGAAGAGCAAAATCTAGACAGACTAAGCAATTATGTGCAGAATCCATCGCTATACTGTTCTGGACCCATTACTTCTCCAACCACCTCATCTAATGCTCCGTTGCAGACAGCTTTTACTTCTAACGTTAGTTCATCAAGCAAGTCTGCTCCTGAAACTTCTAGTGTACCACCGTATTCTGCTCCTTCAAGCAAAACGTCAATGCCTGCCTTAAACACTGAGCATTTCAAACATGGCAGCACTGAAGAAGTTAAGGAGCATATGGGGATGCTTAGTGCATTGGTCACCTCATACGATGATCTGCTCAAGGGAAAGATTGGGAACGCCTATCTGACCCAGGAAGACTATGACCAAATTGACAACGATGAGATGGAACGTCAAGATATCTTATGGTCATATGCCAACCTGGTAAGAAGAGCCAAAGCCTTAGTGAAAAGAACGGGGATGCAGATTACAGCAACCAAAGATACGAAGCTGGGTTTTTACAAGTCAGCTGTAACCTGCTACAACTGTGGTGAAAAGGGTCATTTTGCACGTGAATGTGAAAAGCCAAAGAACTCAGGACCCAAGTATCCCTTCAGAACCTCTCCGGGCAAAACGTCAAATACCACCATACCTAAAAAGGCTGAGTCACCTCATGAGGGATCATCCAAGGCAATGGTGGTAGTACAAAAGGATGAGGGGATTGACTGGTCAGTACACTTCCAAGATTCGGATGCGTTTGAAGTTGCTGAAACCAACCTGGCCAGTGTTCTAGATTTGCACGACGACTCTCAGTCTGAGGCAGACAGTGTCCACGACGTCAATGATGAAGAGTCTGTCCTCCCCACTGGCGAGCAAAATGTGGCATCAACTTCTGAGCCAGCTGCCGAACCAACGCTAGTGCCTGTTCAACCTGAACCAGTAAATCAAAAGGCGTGCATGACTGGACAAGCTGATGTCAAAGTAAATCCTACACTGGTCTTCCCTGTATGTCGTATAATGATTATGTGAAGACCATAGTATCCTTGAAATCTCAAGTCACTGAGCTAATCTCTAAACTGCATGAAAACTCTATCATTAAGGGTAGAGAAAAGACTTTAAAAGATAAGATTGAGAGTCAAAACAAACAAATCAGAGAATTAGAGGTTGCTTTATTAAACAAGCAGGATGCTATTGTTTTCTACATTAATCAGATTGATACTCTAAAACGGGAACTTGCTAGCTCCAAGGTTGATTATGATACTTTAAATCAGAAAATAAAAAGTTACTCAACTTCATCATATTTGTTTGAACACATAATCGACCGAAGACCACAAGGTTCTGTTCAGGAGAAAGACACGAAGACCTATTCGAAATGTCCACCACCAGTCTTAAACCAACTGGTGCAATCTGATGTCTTCGCTGAAGCTGACCAACTTGCTCCCAAAGTTGATACACCTTCTGCTTCAACTTCAAAACAAAATTTAAAAATGAAGGAGAAAGTTGGTGAGCCTCAGAGAAAAGAGCCTAAACCAGAAGAAAAACCAGAATCAGGTATACGAAAGCTTCTGGGCAGTTATTCTGGTCAAGGTTCCTTAAAGCAAAATGTTCAAGCTGCACTTCGAACCATTGAGAATGAGGGTGTAAAGTCTCCTGCAACCCTTCCTTATGAAGAAATTAAAATCTTACCTAAGCAAAGTGGTTTAGGAGTGCAGCCCAAAGGTAAAGTTGAACCGAAGGAGCCACATACACCTGCCAAATCTTACTCTAACCGGGTTTGCTATGTGTGCAGGAGACCTGGTCACCTCAGTTACGAGTGTGATCAGCAGCCACATCAGCGCTGTAACAGGAAAGTTGAGATTTTTCAAAAGAATAAAACGTTTACTAAAAACAATCAAAACTCAAATCTTCCAGTTCAGCATCAAAGGACAAACGGGGATACCATAAGAAAATCTAAAAATCCGGAAGTTGTTAGCAAAAGAAAATCTTCGCTCAATCAGACTTCTAAGTGGACTAACAAACTGTGTGTTCAAAACAAACAGGATGCTATTGTTTTCTACATTAATCAGATTGATACTCTAAAACGGGAACTTGCTAGCTCCAAGGTCGATTATGATACTTTAAATCAGAAATTAAAAAGTTACTCAACGTCATCATATTTATTTGAACACATAATTGACCGAAGACCACAAGGTTCTGTTCAGGAGAAAGACACCAAGCCCTATTCAAAATGTCCACCACCAGTCTTAAACCAACTGGTGCAATCAGATGTCTTCGCTGAAGCTGACCAACTTCCTTCCAAGGTTGATGCACCTTCTGCTTCAACCTCAAAACCTGATTAAAAAATGAAAGGGAAAGTTGGTGAGCCTCGGAGGAAAGAGCCTAAACCAGAAGAAAAACCAGAACCTGGTATGCGAAAACTTCTGGGCAGTTCTTCTAGACATGGTTCTCTAATGCAAAATGTTCAAGCTACACTTCGAACCATTGAGAAGGAGGGTGCAAAGTCTCCTGCAACCCGTCCTTATGAAGAAATTAAAATCTTACCTAAGCAAAGTGGTTTAGGAGTGCAGCCCAAAGGTAAAGTTGAACCGAAGGAGCCACATACACCTGCCAAATCTTACTCTAACCGGGTTTGCTATGTGTGCAGGAGACCTGGTCACCTCATACGATGATATGCTCAAGGGAAAGATTGGGAACGCCTATCTGACCCAGGAAGACTATGACCAAATTGACAACGATGAGATGGAACATCAAGATATCTTATGGTCATATTCCAACCTGGTAATAAGAGCCAAAGCCTTAGTGAAGAGAACGGGGATGCAGATTACAGCAACCAAAGATACGAAGATGGGTTTTAACAAGTCAGCTGTAACCTGCTACAACTGTGGTGAAAAGGGTCATTTTGCACGTGAATGTGAAAAGCCAAAGAATTCAGGACCCAAGTATCCCTTCAGAACCTCTCCGGGCAAAACGTCAAATACCACCACACCTAAGAAGGCTGAGTCACCTCATGAGGGATCATCCAAGGCAATGGTGGTTGTTCAGAAAGATGAGGGGATAGACTTGTCAGTGCATTTTCAAGATACTGATGCTTTCGAAGTTGCTGAGACCAACCTGGCCAGTGTTCAAGACCTGAATGATGACCCACAGTCTGAAGCGGATAGTGTCCACGATGTCAGTGATAACGAGTCTGATCTGCCTACTGATGAGCAAAACGACGCATCAACTTCTGTGCCAGCTGCCGAACCAACGCCAGTGCCTGTTCAACCTGAACCAGTAAATCAAAAGGTGTGCATGACTGGACAAGCTGATGTCAAAGTAAATCCTACACCTGGTCTTCCCTATGTGTCATGTAATGATTATGTGAAGACCATAGTATCCTTGAAATCTCAAGTCACTGAGCTAACCTCTAAACTGCATGAAATCTCTATCATTAAGGGTAGAGAAAAGACTTTAAAAGATAAGATTGAGAGTCAAAACAAACAAATCAAAGAATTAGAGGTTGCTTTATTAAACAAGCAGGATGCTATTGTTTTCTACATTAATCAGATTGATACTCTAAAACGGGAACTTGCTAGCTCCAAGGTTGATTATGATACTTTAAATCAGAAATTAAAAAGTTACTCAACTTCATCATATTTGTTTGAAAACATAATCGACCGAAGACCACAAGGTTCTGTTCAGGAGAAAGACACGAAGACCTATTCGAAATGTCCACCACCAGTCTTAAACCAACTGGTGCAATCTGATGTCTTCGCTGAAGCTGACCAAATTGCTCCCAAAGTTGATATACCTTCTGCTTCAACTTCAAAACCAAATTTAAAAATGAAGGAGAAAGTTGGTGAGCCTCAGAGAAAAGAGCCTAAACCAGAAGAAAAACCTGAATCTGGTATACGAAAGCTTCTGGGCCGTTCTTCTGGTCAAGGTTCCTTAATGCAAAATGTTCAAGCTGCACTTCGAACCATTGAGAAGGAGGGTGCAAAGTCTCCTGCAACCCGTCCTTATGAAGAAATTAAAATCTTACCTAAGCAAAGTGGTTTAGGAGTGCAGCCCAAAGGTAAAGTTGAACCGAAGGAGCCACATACACCTGCCAAATCTTACTCTAACCGGGTTTGCTATGTGTGCAGGAGACCTGGTCACCTCAGTTACGAGTGTGATCAGCAACCACATCAGCGCTGTAACAGGAAAGTTGAGATTTTTCAAAAGAATAAAACGTTTACTAAAAACAATCAAAACTCAACTCTTCCAGTTCAGCATCAAAGGACAAACGGGGATACCATAAGAAAATCTAAAAATCCCGAAGTTGTTAGCAAAAGAAAATCTTCGCTCAATCAGACTTCTAAGTGGACTAACAAACTGTGTGTTCAAATGCTTAAGGATTCGAGTGACAGGTTCAGCAATGCTGCTGAGAAGACTGGAACTTGGATGAAACTTCCAGTGATTGGAGAAGATGGGAAACCCATGACTATTCAGGCTTGGGTTCCTAATGCTTTCTAACTCTTTCTTCTATGTGAAGGGTGTCAACCGCTATAATAAAGTGTGAGGTATTTGTGACTGTGTGTCTATTTTCTGTGTGACTAAATTGTTCTTTTGTCTTTGTGTTTTTGCATTTCTATTTTCTTAGTTTTTAGTTTCTTTGGTATTTTAGGGGGAGATAGTTCAGAAAACATAGAAAATATAAAAAAAAAATCAGAAAACTTAGAAAATACAAAAAAATCAGAAAAACAAAAATGAGAAGTTGATCCAACTCAAATGGAAAATGATGGTACACTGGCTTTCAATACAAAGTATGTCTAGTAAAATTAGGACTGAAGGCATGTACATATTCTTGAAACAACTGTCTGAAATTTTGAGTCAAATCAGATGAGAAACAGATGGCGTGTAAGGCATATGATGAGAGTCTAGGCTGATAAGTGGTTATGCATGTGGAAATCCATCAAAGATTCAAACTATCGAGACATTCCAAGTCTACAAGTCAATATCAGTTGAGACTAACTTAGTCTGGTGCACACACCTGTTACCATGCCAAATGTGCTTAGATGACAATGAGCAAAATGTAAAAGAGAGTGAAAAATTGACCCCAATCTGAGATGTCAAAAGAAATAGATACATTGATCTATCAATGTTGAATTGTCAAAGAGCATAAAATGCAGTGACAAAAGCTATATTGATCTATTAGTGTTGAATTGTCAAAGAGCATAAAATGCATTGACAAAAGCTCAGCAAGAAAAATGTCTAGAGAGGTGAAAAATTGACCTCCATGTCAAAGAGCATAAAATGCGTTGACAAAATCACAAAGCACATAAGCATGGTGGTTGGGTACTCAAGTTGTGCATCCTACTGAGTAAGTCAAAATACTGTGAGATTTTAAAAGAGATAGTCTTAACCATGTACTCAGTTCTAGATAATCAGAAAATGTTGAAATCAAATCTGTCATTATCTGAGGAAAGTTAGATTGACAGACAGAAATTGAGGGAGTATGTTTGTGCCTAAGGTTCTGAAATGAATGATAACTAAGTATAGATGTGCTGGTACTGATTCCATCTTGGAACCTTCTTACAAAAAGATTAATTTTCAGTAATTTAATTTCTGCAATTCCTTTTGTTTTGGTTATTCTGCTCTTTAGATTTTAATTAGTTCATAGTTTACATTCGCATTTATTTTCCTTTATTATCAGAAAAATACAAAAAGAGTTCTAGTATGTTCTATTTTCTCTTAGTGTGATTTGTTCTGTTTCCATTTCCTTCATCTTACTTTGATGTGTTTTGCTTACATGTTTATAAGTGATCTTGAAGTTACTGACAGTTTATTGCTGAGTGCAGTACTAACAGTAATTAAGGTTCACAGATGAGAAACTCATTACATGTGAGATGGAACCCCACTAAGCACGAGTTACAGCTCACATCGTGCGTAGTGCAGGTAAGGGCATGACGAAAGGTATTCGTTATGAATTTTGCTGTGTGCATTCTGCTGTGTGCATTTTGCTTTGTGCATTTTACTTTGTGGAATTTTTGCTTAGTGCAATGGTTATTGATAGAACTAGGTCTTAGGGGGAGTTTGTTGGTGCATATTTGTGAATCCCTAGTTCGTATCAATAAAATATATTCATGTTTATTAATTCAAATGTGTTTTGATTAATTGTTTGCATGTTTATATATTCTTAGTGATTCTTTGTGATGATCTTAAGCTTACACGTACTTAATCATGTGTTGATATGTGTTTGGAAATTTAAGTCTGTGTGAGAAATCACCTCGTGCGAAGTCAGGATCACTACATGCGTAGTGGAGCTCACTACGCACGTAGTGATTAGGTCGGTTAAAATGAAATTAATTATTATTAAACTAACTAGTACGTGCGTACTGGACTCACTTCGTACGAAGTGTGATACATTACGTGCGTAGTGAATTAATTACTCTATAAATAGAGCTTAACCCCACATTAGCGTGGGAATCGACGAATCAAGCGGGTAACCTACGAATCAATCGAGTAATCAACCGGGAGCCTTCGTAATTGACCTTATCCGACCTTAAGCCTACAAAATCGCAACTTTGACCTCATAAATTCGTAATCTTAGTGATAAATACGAAAACCAAAGGGCAGCCTTAAGCATTTCTGTGTGAGTTCTTAGAGTTTGTTCTTGTTTCTACTCTGTGTGTTTCTTAGTGTTACTGTGTGCCGGACACCTAAGCAGATCTTAGAATCCTTAGGAGGTTTGGGAAATAGAAATTCCGCACTATTTCTCATCCTAGATCAGTCCTAGCATTAGGGTGTTTTAGTTTAGTTTAGAACCCCGTCCCCCAGCCGGTCCTACATAAGATCTAATAGCCATAAACCCAATATTCAATGAACTCGAAGAACAAAGTATCAAATCATACTCAAAACGGAACCTAAACACTGAAGAACTTATACTAAATATAATAATCACTAAGACAAAGCATGCAATGATCAGTAATACAAGATTCAACATCATTTGAGCATCAATTCGAACAAAAACATAGTCGGCAATTAGGGTTTTCACAATGACAAATAAAAAATAAAGAAAAATATACAATGAAGTAGAAAATTTGAATTGTACTACTAGATTCAAGAAGAAGAGAAGACCTAAAACTAAATAAATCAAAGCAATCCGAAACTTTTTGCAAATCACCAGTACAGAGAGAAAAAGTCGTTGAGAGAAGAGGATATTTTGAAAAACCGATCGAAAATGTCAAAATTCCGAGTCCGGTTGCTTTCAAACAAATAAAATTTCACGGATTCCGACTAAAAGACTCGGAATGATGAATTCCTACTGAAATGAGTCGGATTCTGACTAAAAGACTCGGAATGATGAATTCCTTGCAATTTGCTCGGAATTTACAATTCCTAGTGAATTTAACTTGTGAAAATTTGGACATTTTCTCTCATGACCATATTTGAACTAAACAAAGACAAAGAAAATAAAAAAAACTCCCCCTCAAATCAAGCATTAATTTGAGAAAGAAGAAGAGAAAAAAAAATCTTTTTGCCTTTTTTTATTTTTAACATTTTGCACATGGTTTTGGATTTTAATGATTTTGAGATGTTGTTGAGGTTTTCAGATTTAAACGAAATAGATAAAACAAAATTATGACAAATCTCCCCCTACAAGTATGACCCGTCAGTAGTTCATATCTTGTCAACTCAGATGTATCTCCCCCTGAACTCAAGTACCTATCTGTGCAGATCTTGATTGTTAAACTTAAAGGACAGTCAAATACTCAAATTCAACATTCCCAATTTTGAAACAAGAGTGTTAAAACAATTTTCATCCAACGGTTTGGTGAAAATGTCAGCAAGTTGATTTTCAGTATTGACATACTCTAATTCTATCAAGCCTTTTCAACATAATCCTTTAAAAAATGGTACCGAATGTCGATATGTTTCATTTTGGAGTGATGCACGGGATTGCATGATATAGCAATAGCACTTTGGGAATCACACATTAGCGGAATGTGAGAATAGTCCAGCCCTAAATCTGACAGTTGTGTGCGGATCCACAGAGTTTGAGAACAGCAGCTGGCAGCATCAACATATTCAGCTTCCGCTGTGGAAGTTGATACACAATTTTGTTTCTTCGATGCCCAGCATACCAGTCTGTCTCCGAGGATGTGTGCACTGCCTGATGTACTCTTCCGATCAATCATGCATCCTGCATAATCAGAATCCGAGTATGCAACTTGTTCAAAATCAGAATCTTTAGGATACCACAAACCAAGATTTGGAGTACCCTTAAGATATCTAAGAATTATTTTAACTGCTAACAAGTGCGACTCTTTAGGATTGGCTTGAAATATAGCACAGAGACAAGTAGCGAACATTATGTCAGGTCTACTAGTAGTCAAGTACAATAAGGATCCAATCATACCACGAAAAGTTTTTAAATCTACTGATTTGCCATCAGGGTCAGCAAACAGTTTTGTTTTGATACCCATGGGAGTTGACATTGGTGAACAATCTGTCATTTCAAATCGTTTTAATCAATCTTTTATATATTTTGATTGATTGACAAAAATCCCATGGTTGAATTGAAAAATTTGCAATCCGAGGAAAAAGTTAACTTCCCCCATCATGCTCATTTCAAATCTCTGTTTCATGGTATTTGCGACAACATCACCATACTTTGAATTAGTTGAGCCAAAGATAAAATCGTTTACATAAATTTGTTCTAGAATATAATCTGAACCAATCTGCTTTTTGAAGAGAGTAGTGTCTGTGGTTCCTTTGGCATAACCCTAGCTTAGCAAATAGTCTGACAACTCATCGTACCAAGCTCTCGGGGCTTGCTTTAATCCATACAAAGCTTTGTCAAGAATATATACGTGATGCGGACGTTTGGGATCCATGAAACCTTCCAGTTGACCGACGTAAACTTCCTACTTGAGTTTACCATTGAGAAAAGCAGTTTTAACGTCCATCTGGAAAACCTTGATGTTCTTGTATGCAGCATAGGCCAGAAATAATCTGGTAGCTTCCAACCGAGCTACAGGGGCAAAGGTTTCATCATAGTCAATTCTTTCTTGTTGGTTATACCCCTTAGCCACTAGCCTTGCCTTGTTTCGCATAACAACTCCATCAGAGTTTTTCTTATTTTTGAAAATCCATTTAGTCCCCACAATGGATTTACCTTCAGGTTTGGGTACTAATCGCCAGACTTTCAACTGTTCGAACTGATTCAGCTCGTCTTGCATAGCAAGAATCCAGTCTGGATCTTCTAAAGCTTCAGATACGCGTGTTGGCTCTATCATACTCAGAAAATTAAGATTCAGACATTCGTTGGCGGTTGCGGAGCGAGTTCGAACACCGGCGTTCAATCTTCCTATTACTTGAGTTTTGGGGTGACTTTGTAACCAGATAGGTTCGAGGGAACGGACCTGAATGAAGTCATCAAGTTGTGGGACATTCGTTGCAAATGGATTTACCATTTCAGACTTGTGAGTTACGAACCGAACCCACGTGTAGCGCGAATAGTCGTCCACCATCACCAGAATATAACGCTTTGAATTTCGAGACTGAACCTTCATAGGTCCACAGAGGTCCATGTGTATCAGCTGCAAGGGAGCTGATGTTGTTGAAATCTGAACAACTTTATGCAGTACCCTCTTTAGCTTCCCTAGCTCACAATCCTTGCAAATATGCTCTTTTTCAAACTTCAGCTTAGGGATACCTCGGACCAGATTCCCATTTACAAGCTTGTTGATATTTTTAAAGTTCAAAAGGGACAGTGTTCTATTCCATGACCAATTCAAATCTGATGCATCTTTGAAAGCAAACAAACAGATGAACTTGATGCTTTTCCAGACAAGTCGATAGTATAGATATTCTACTTTCTGTTTCCTCCCAGAACTTCTTCCCCTTCCTCAGATCTCAAAGAGCAGGATTTCTTCTTGAATTGGACCTCCATGCCCTTATCACAGAACTGAACGATTGAGAATAGATTGTGTCCAAGCCCCTCTACATATGATACTTTTTCAATTCTAACATTCCCTGCCTCTAAAACCCCATGAACAAGAATGGGTGCAACTTGGTCATTCCCAAACTTTACATTTCTAGAATATTTCCCCACAAAATGTTTGAGAAGACCCTTGTTGCCGGTCATATGTTTTGTGCACCCAGAGTCCATGTACCAAAGATTATTCTTCTACACACGTAAACAAAAGGTGATGACCTTACCCATTGTGAAATGGGATTAGGCATGTTAGAGATAGAAAAAGGGGTAATCACAGGTTCATTAATCACAAATTCAATTTTCTTTACCTGTTTGATTTGACATTTTCGATTAAATTTGAGCGCAGGGAACTATGGAAGATTTGTTATGTGGTTGAACAACAAAATTGTTTGATTCGTTCGATTTGTGTTTACCACTGTTGACAATGTAAGAAGTGTAGAGAACAGGTTTAGCTGTTTGATGTTTGTTTATTTTAGCTTTGAGTGATGATTGAGAGTGGTGTGATTTAAAAAACTGAGATTGAGTAGAAACTGATTTTGTTGTTGATTGTACAACCGGTTGCTTAGATTTACTTAGAAAAATTTGTCTCAGCTTCCGATTGAGTCTTGACACTTCAATCTTTTGGAATTTCTCTTGTCTTTCGTATTCAGCCACCATGTGCATTTCAGAAAGATGTTTTTCCCATTCACCAGGTAGCATTGGCATCCTCCAATGTACGTATTTGCGTAGGAAAGAGCTCAGTTCACTTTTCTTGATCCACTGATGAATAATATAGCCACTACGGTTGACAAACCAAGTGAAAACCATATTTTCTTCAGGGTTCCACCAATTTGGAACTGATTTAAACCCTCTCAACATCCGCTCTTGATGATATGAGCATGCATTGATACAATGTCCCTCAATACAACCAATACTTGCACAAAAAGTTTCAAGTTTTACAATTTGTGGTTTTGAAATGTCAGATTGACAATTTGAGACATTATCAGTTTTTACTATCCAATTCAAAACAGATTTACAATTAGACAAAGAAACTTTCTTATGAATTGAACAATAAGATGGAAAGAAATGCTTTCTTGAGCGTGTTGGTTTTGTTTGTCTCTTCTTCTCAACTTTCGGCTTCACAAATGTTTTGGTGCTTTCGTATCTTCTCTGATGGTTGTGCTTCAATCTTCACAATTCTTCTCACTTCCTGTTTTGCATGATTAGTAGATGTGTTAGTTTTGTTAAGAATGTTTGAAGGCAGAAAAGAAGATGATGCACATGTTGAAGTCTTGGTGCCTGATGTAGACCCTTTTTCACGAACACTGTTTGGATGGCAAAACTGATTGCATTTGTGAGCCACAAATTCTTTACAAGCTTTTGGGCAAGTAGGAATTTTAACACTCCAGCCTAAATCTACATCTGCCAAAAGCCACTTGATTTTCTCATCTCGAAGTTGAGTTTCTATTTCGTATGTAATGAGTTGAGGAACAAGATGTGCACAGTCTAAATGTTCTAAATTAGAAACATTTGATTTTTTAGATTCAATCATTTTTCTTTTCAAATCCTCACATAACTGAGTTATGATTATTTCATGATTCTTAACCTTCTTGTGTGCTTGTTCCAGTTCTTTAGAAATTTCTTGAGCTTGATTAATTAAAACATCATTTTCAAATTTCAGTTGATTCACAAATTCAGAGTTAAAATTATCAAAGTGATCAGCGGATGACTGTGAGTGAGACAACTGTTCTTGCAAAATTTGATTTTCTATTTTTAGCATGATGTTGTTAATTATGCAGTTTGTTTCAAGAATTTCCTGATGGTGCTGCAATTCCATATGTGGAATATACAAGAAGGGTGAATTTCCTGTGGAATATACGCGTGGTGCGTAAGATGTGACTGTTTGTTTAGGATTTTGAAAAATGAAACTTTCTGCATGGAAAACATATTTGTTTTTTAAAATCAATCCGTCTGTTGCTTCATATGATGCATTCAATGAATCATAATTAAATGGATGTTGACATCTTGTTGTGGTTTTTCTTTTGAATGCTTCCTCTTGTTTGACTTCCGTTTTAGCAACAAACACCATCTTTTCGGTTAAGCCTTGATTCATTCTTTTAGCCTGATATAGCTGAGTGCAGTTGATTTTCTTAAAGAAGTCACTGTCATCATACCCTAAACCCTTATACTTATTTCTAATATCTGGTGTCAAACTCTTGAAAATAGTATGACGAGTTGTTGTTTTCTTTCTAAAAGCTTCTTCAAGATTATTCACTTTTGTTTGGAAAGTCTGTTTTTCTTCCAAAATCATATTTAAATTGATTTCTGCACTCAACGTAGCAGCATTCAAGTCATGGACTTTTCTTTCAATTTGCTCTTGAATTTGACTTAATTCATCCTCCTTTTGTTTGATTATTTCCTCAAGTTGATTAAGTTTGATCGTGTGTTCAGATGAGACGGCTTGGTTCATTTTAAGATTGCGGTTTTGTGATTGAAGTTTCTGGGTTTTAGCAGTTAAGGTTTGTACTTGATTAACTAAAGTTATAATATGATCAGCAGATATATGAGAGTCATTGAGATGTACCTTTTCAACAGAAGAATCATACTCAGTTGAGAAAGAACTGGTGCTAGAAGGAGCTTCTTCAGCTTCATTGTCACTCTCATATTCACTTTCTGGATCTGACTCATCAAACTTTGCCATGAACCCCGTATCAGCTTTACCCATCACGGCATCCTCGATAACAGCTTCACCCACAGCAAACTCTGAACCCTCATCCTCATATTTACTTTCCCCATCACTCTCCAGAAACTTAAACTCTTCGACTTGAGCCATCAGTACAAATTGTGCCTGAACTTCAGTATCCTCCTCGAATCATCTGTGTCGGACAAAAACTGATCCTCTTCTGCAAGAAGAACTGTTGCACTATTCCGTTTCTTGATTAGATTAAGCTTTGCTTTGTAATACTCAGAGTCTTTCACCTTCGGCTTTTTACAATCCTTGATCACATGCCCCGTGCTACCACAATTGTAGCATTTCCTGGGTTGAGCAGATTAGATCTTTCTCTCATATCTTTTCTCTGGATTTACCACGTCATTTCTTTGAAACTTGTCTTCTCTTCTCCGAGATCCAGAAGTGAATCTCTGACGGTTGTTGGTTTTTGATTTGGTAAACTGATTTTGTAGCATATTAGTGAGATAAGCCACAGCCTGCATTACTTTCTCATTGTCAGCCGGTTCATCTGTGTCAGACTCAGAAGTTTCTGATTCTTGTATCTGTTTCAGTTTCAAGGATCTGCTTGAAGATCTGCCTTTTCTTTCATTTACTACCAATGCCAGTGGATCAACATTCTCTTTCTGAGTACCCATACCAACATCATCTTGGTATTGATTGGCTCCTCAAATATCATGTGAATTGTGACTTTATTTAGAACCTTTTGGTTCATTTGCCTGTAAATGGTCACTTGGTGTTAGTCTTGATTTGTTTACATTCCATCAGCGCTGAAGTATTCAAAGAAGATTTCAGCAGAATACTTTAACTGAAGATTTGTCTCGTCTTAAATAACGATCATCTGAAGGGCTGAAAGTTTCATCTCTGAAACTTTTAGTTTACTGAAGTTAGTCTTCAGCAAATGGTCCCCTCAGTGACGTCATCAACTGTCACTTTCAAGACAGTTTTGCATGAGGAAATCTGTTGCTAATCAATTCACTAGATTGTGACGTTTGTCACCTATTCAACGGCTAGGATTGATTAGGGAAATGTATATATACTCTTCTCTTAGTCGAGAAGAGTGGACTAACGATTACTGTATGTTCAGTAATCAATAGCTAAAGTCTGTCTACTTTCTCTCAAGTCTGTACTTGTTTTTCATTGAATTTAAGAAGTTTGTTCTTCTTAAATTCTCGTCTGTAAAGTTTGTTATATCAATATTAACAATCTTTGACATCTCTTTCTGTTCTTATAATTACTATTTCCGCACTTAATTGTTATTTAAGTTAGTAATATTCACTATTTGGGAACAACAATTGGTATCAGAGCAGGTTCAAATTCTTCTATAATTTGTGATCTGCCGAGATGTCTAAAGTTGATTATAATGATAATGGGTCTTCTGGTAAACCACCAAAGTTTTCCTCTGAAAATTTCTCTAGCTGGAAGGGAAGAATGCTTCTCTATGTTGAAAACTTGGATACTATGTCTCTGTCTGTCCTAGAAAATGGTCTTATCATTCCAAAGACCATTTCGCTTATTAGTGAAGAAGGTGATCCACTTGGATGCTAAGATTCGAAATAATATTGCTATCTCACTTCCAAATGATATCTATCATACTATTTCTAATCTGAAAACTGCAAAAGATATGTGGGAAGCCTTGTGTATAGCTTACGAAGGAACTGAAGAGGTGAAGGAGAACAAGAGAACGAATGTCATCAGGAAGTATGAAAGTTTTTGTGCTAAAGAATCTGAAACTCTTACTGAAGTTTATACTAGGTTTACTTGTTTGCTGAATGATATGCTGGAAGCTGATGTTCAGAGAGAGAAGATTCAGATTCTCAACAGGTTCCTAGATGCTCTTCCCAGTGAATGGGACACTAAGTGTCTTGTTCTCAGGACCAACAACAAGCTGAAGAAGTTGGATATGAGAAAGCTGTATGGTATTCTTCTGAATGATGAGCAAACTAGAGCTCAGAAACTGGAGCTGAAGAGATCAGCTAAGAAGAGCTTAGCTCTTGTAGCAGAAACTGAGGTACCAGCTCATCAATTCTCTGATGATTCTGACACTGAGACTGAAACTGACTGGGTAGCTGGAGATGAAGAAGGTCATCCAGAGTTCAATGTTGAACGCGCTTTTATAATGAAGAACTTCAACAAGTTCCTAAAGTTCAAGGCTAAAACCAATGATCAAGGTTCAGGTAGCTTCAAATCCACCACTGATAAATCCAAGCAGGAATGCTACAAATGTGGCAAGCTTGGTCACTTCGCTACAAACTGCTTTGTCAAATCCTCCTCCAAGAGTTATCCTTCAAAGGCTGACAAGTACAAATCAAAGTACAAGGCACTGAAGCTGAAAAGTCAAGAATCGTCTGAAAAGAAGAAAGATAAGGCAATGATCGCTGGAGAACTGAATTGGACTGACTCGGAAACATCCGATGATGATCAAGAGTCTGAACAAGCTCTGTTTGCTGAAGAATTCTCAGGGTGTGCTCAGCCCTACATGTGTTTGATGGCAGCTGAAAGCCAGTTCAAGAAAGATCTAGCTACTGCTGAAAGGTTGAGTTCAGCTGAGGGTTGGAATTCCTCTATGATGTACAAGGTATCAAACTTTCAGAATTATGAGTCTAATGAGAAAAATGATATGTTTGCTTATTTAGTATCCGATTTAATTTCTGCGCATAATGAACAAATCATAATCAAGAAAATCCTTTCAGATCAACAAAATCTGATTCAGAAAACTGAAACTGAAAATGACTCTCTTGTTCAAGAGTCCCTTGCATTGAAATGCCATCTAAAGTTGTTAACAAATGAAATAAAAATGGCTAAAGCAGAGCTATCTTTAACAAACGATAAACTCAAAGATTGTCAGTCCATAATTGATCTCTGGCTCAGTCCCAATAAACTTGCTTTTGAGAGTATCAATCATCAAATGATCATTCAGAGAGAAAGAGTTGGGTTAGGAAAAATCAAAGAAGCTGCCTCATTTAGCAAAAAATGTAAAAATGTTGATGAAATGTTTTTCAGTGAGTTCACTCGTGAAAACATAGGAAACTCAAATATGCTATATAAAAGATTTACTAAGGCAGCCAGTGATGTCCCTGAGTTCAATGAGGAAACTAATTCTGAAATCAGAAACATACAGTTGCCTTCCGATAGCTTGGTTGAAAATCAGAATTATTCTCATCCCACTGAATCCTTATTCAACATGATCACTGAATCTGAATTGATTACTTCAGCTGAATCTGAACCCATAACTTCCATCAAAAATGAATCCACTTCAGTTCACAACATCACTGAACCTCTGACAGCTGAAGCTTCATCTGGATCTAATCATTCAAAACATAGTCAGAAGCTCAAAATATCAAAAACACAAAGTGTTCAGTATGAAAAGCCAAAATCAAAAGGGTTGAGCAAATTTCAAAAATTTGAATCAACTCTGAAGATTATGATGAATCAGTTAAAAGAGTTAACTAGATCTAATTCTCAAAAGGATAATACCAAACAGCAAAAGGATTCCAAATCCACACGTAAATGCTATAAATGTGGTATTAGAGGTCATGAAGCTAAAACATGTGATTCTCCTGTCGCTACCTGTAGCATTTCTTCTGAGCCCATCAGCAGGTGGGTTCACAAATTGGTTTAACCTTTTGTTAAATTATACAGGGAGGTCAAGGAAACAATACCTGGTACCTTGACAGTGGATGTTCTCGACATATGACTGGATGTAA
Organism: Pulicaria dysenterica; assembly: GCA_947179395.2. NCBI lineage: Eukaryota > Viridiplantae > Streptophyta > Magnoliopsida > Asterales > Asteraceae > Pulicaria > Pulicaria dysenterica. Next base: position 35,045,522 of record OX359294.1, read on the forward strand.
ATCGTTACTGACAAAAGTTACGCCAGCTGATGGTCCACAAGTTTTATTTGGTGGAGGTAAATGTGGAAAAACAGATGCCTATGGTCAATTGAAGAAAGGTGTTATTCACATTAAGAATATTGCTCATGTTACCGGACTTGAGCACAATCTGATTAGTATAAGTCAGATGTGTGATGCTGACTATTCTGTTCTTTTCAAGAAATACAAGTGTTCTATCAGAAATAAAGAAGGCACTGAAGTCCTTCAAGCCAAGAGAATAGATAACATGTATGTTCTCGATTTCAATTCAGTCTCATCTCCTTCAGATGTATGCTTTTTATCACAGTCAGTCAAAGAACTACATTGGTTGTGGCACAAAAGGTTGTCACATCTGAATTTCAAAAACCTGAGTAAATTGGCACAAGATCAACTTGCCAAAGGATTGCCTAAGATTAGCTATGTGAAAGACAAGGTGTGTCATGCTTGCGAAAAGGGGAAGCAAAAGAAGTCAGTTTACAAATCAAAGCACTGTGATCAGATCAATCAAGCATTTCAGTTGCTTCACATGGATCTCTTTGGACCCGTTAGCACTCCAAGCCTCAGTGGAAAGAAATATACTCTAGTAATTGTGGATGAATATACACGTTTCACTTGGGTATTTTTCCTGTCTAAAAAGAGTGAAACAGCTGAGATCATTATTAGCTTCATCACAAGAATTAATCGTCAGTACGATGTTCATATCAAACAGCTGAGAAGTGATCATGGTACTGAATTTCGAAATAGAACCCTTGAGGATTTCTGCGAAGAAAATGGGATCGTTCAGAATTTCTCAGCCGCCTACACCCCTCAACAAAATGGAGTTGCTGAAAGGAAGAATCGCACTCTAATCGAAGCTGCACGAACCATGCTTGCTGAAGCAAAGATTTCATTACGTTTCTGGGCTAAAGCTATCAATACAGCATGTTACACACATAACAGATCATTGGTAGTTAAAAGGCACTTGAAAACACCTTATGAACTACTGCACAACAAGATTCCAAATATTGGTCATTTGAGAATCTTTGGTTGTACATGCTTTACTCTGAACAGTAAGGATCGCCCAAGTAAGTTTGCTCCCAAGGCTGATGAAGGAATATTTCTTGGGTATTCCAACATTTCCAAGGCATACAGAGTGTTTAATTTCAAAAGTAATACTATCTTTGAAACAATGGATGTCACATTTGATGAATTAGATCTTCAGTCAAGACACTCAGATCAAAACACTGAAATTTCAGATAACTGGAATGAGTTGCTTTCCTCTCCCTTTGAAGACACTTCAGCTGATCTGCCACCAGAAACAGCTTGCGATGATTGTGATGAAAATGGCATACCTCCTACTACTCACATTCCCATTTCAGTTGATACATCCTGTAAAACACCAATTCCTGCACCCTTTAATCCTGACATACCACTGATTGATTTTGACTCCCAGTCTCCATCCTCAACTGAAGTTCTCTCTGATCCCTTTATCGAAATAAATTCCTCCTTTGCTGACTCTCCAACTGAACCATTTCAAGTTGCAAAACCCATACCTCCTAACACCAAATGGACTAAAGCTCATCCTATTGATCAAGTGATTGGAGATCTAAATGATGGGGTTCGCACTAGAGGTTCAGCAACACCCGGGTTTTGTATGTTTGCTGACTTCATTTCTTAAATTGAACCAAAGAAAGTGAATGATGCTTTAAAAGATTCACATTGGGTATCAGCAATGCAAGAGGAACTGAATGAGTTTAAAAGGAATAAAGTATGGAATCTCGTACCACCCCCATCGAATCAGTCAGTGATAGGAACCAAATGGGTCTTCAGAAACAAGAAAGATGAACCAGGGGTTGTCATTCAGAACAAAGCAAGATTAGTTGCCAAGGGATATTGTCAAGAAGAAGGAATTGATTATGATGAGACATTTGCTCCCGTTGCACGAATGGAAGCAATTCGCATATTTCTTGCTTTTGCTGCTCATAAAGGTTTCAAAGTTTTTCAAATGGATGTCAAATGTGCTTTTCTCAATGGAGAACTGAAAGAAGAGGTATACGTTCAGAAACCACCTGGTTTCGAGAATCCAAAATATCCAAATCATGTCTACAAGCTAGACAAAGCATTGTATGGATTGAAACAAGCACCTCGAGCCTGGTATGATACTCTTTCAGCATATCTTCTTAAAAAGGGATTCAAACGAGGTACAATCGATAAAACTCTCTTTCTTGGTCGAGAAAAAGGTGATTTGCTTCTTGTTCAAATATATGTTGATGACATAATTTTTGGGTCTACTAATGAAAATTTGTGTAAAGAATTTGAAAGAATCATGACCAAAAAGTTTCAAATGAGTATGATGGGAAAGCTAACTTACTTTTTGGGACTTCAGATTAAGCAAACTGAAACCGGTATTTTTATTAATCAAGGAAAGTATATTTCTGACTTACTGAAGAAGTACAATTTCACTGAATGTTCAGTTATGAAAACTCCCATAGCTCCCAAAACCAAGTTAACTGCTGATCTTGATGGAAAATCAGTTGACTTGCCTACTTTTCGTGGGATTATTGGTTCTTTGCTTTATTGAACTACTAGTAGACCTGACATTATGTTTTCTACATGTTTATGTGCACGATTTCAAGCAAATCCAAAAGAGTCCCATATGTCTGCTGTATCCAGGATATTCAGGTATCTGAAAGGTACTCCTCATCTGGGTCTTTGGTATCCCAGATACTCAGGTTTTGATCTAATGGGATTTTCAGATTCAGATTATGCAGGTTGTCATTTGGACCGAAAAAGTACCACTGGTGGATGTCAGTTGCTTGGACACAAACTCGTCAGTTGGCAAAGCAAGAAACAGAACTCTATTTCTCTATCTACTGCTGAAGCTGAATATATTTCAGCAGGAAGTTGCTGTGCACAAATTCTGTGGATTCAGCATCAGCTTGCTGATTATGGTGTTTTACTTGCAAAAACTCCCATCTACTGTGACAACACCAGTGCCATAGCCATTTCAAACAATCATGTGCTTCATATGCGAACAAAAAACTTCGATGTTCGTCATCACTTCATCAGAGATCACATTGCTAACAATGATATTGAACTATATTTTGTTCCAACTGAACATCAGTTAGCTGATATATTCACCAAGGCTCTCGATGAAGCACGCTTCAATTATCTTGTTTCTGAACTTGGCATGCTGAATCTTTGAGCAACTGAAATTTTCAACTGAAACGTGGTCCACTGAAACATGCTTGACTGAACTGTGCAAACTGAAACCTGTTCTACTGACATCTCAACTAAAACTCTTTGGCTGAAAGGTAAGTTTTCTTTTACTTTATGTTAATAAAATATTGCTTGGATTTATGACTTTTTGTTAACTCAATTTATCTTTATTTGGGGTAGCATTTATTACAGCCGTCATTTCATGTTCAGTTTTTATCTCAAATAATGATTACTTCTTCTCTTTATTTACCTTTACTTATCACCTAGATAATCTCATTCTTCTCATTCTCACCATCTTTCATCCTCTTCCCTCCATTTCTTCCTCTCATTACTGTTGCTACTTTCTTCATGGAACTCACCTTTGTAATCATCAACCATCCATTCATGTACACCATCACCATCAGGATTAATAATATAGGGCTTGGAGCATCAGTCCAAATCGCCGTAAATCTTCTTGATTAATCAACTGGGGAGATCATCTTTTGGCATGGACACAAGATTCTTTTGGCTATTTGCTTTTGATCATTTTTAATATGCTCCATTGTAACTATGTTGTCTGCATTTCTCATTAATGGAAAATAGTCTTATGATATGTTCTGTGCTTTTCTTTACTATCTTATCTTTATGCCTAGTTCATAATTTTTACTTTACTAAGTCAATGTAATTCTTAGTTATTTTCACTTAATATTGTTCTCTGAAATACCCTGATTAACAGCCTTTCAGTTTGCAAATATTAAATGATAATAAATAAAAATTATAAACATCTGCAATTTCCTTCGGTTTTTTTTTTAACTATGGTTAGTTTACGGTTTCATCTAACGGTTGGATATCAATCACATAAGGTTTTTATTTTTGAAATCACCGTCTCATTCTCTATTATCCGTTCATCACTTCTTTCTCTAACAACCTATATAACGCTACATCATCTTCTTCAATCTTTTCTTTACTGTTTTCCTTCTCCTTCGACACGCTTTTACTTTCTCTAATCATGTCTCGCCCAGCAACCATGTGTGTTCATCTTCCAGAATCAGTTGTACCAATCATCTCAAATGCTGATATTGTTTTCAAATCGAACAATATTTCTGTATCGCTCACTCCTGTTACTTCCAAATCAAAATTCTTCCATCTTCTCAACTTTCTTCGTCATTGCCCCATCAACTATGCGTTAACCACCCAACTCGACATGTTTGAGGAACATCTGTGTGAATTTTGGATGACCGCTAATGTTCTCGATGAGACCGCTACAAACCCAAAAATATCTTTCACCCTCCTGAACGGCAAGCAAAAATGTCGTGTTGACAAGTATTTTCTTGCTGAAGCTCTTCATCTTCCAACTGATGATAAGTCTCCCTGTGAACCTTTCTCCAAATCAGCAAAGGAAATTATCAAAGAATATCTGAAGATTCCTGCTACTTCATATATCAAAGGCAAAACCCTAGTTCGAAATAAACTCCCATCCGTGTGGTGTAGTTTCTTCAGTATTCTTTCCTTTTGTATGACTGCAAAAACCGGAGGAATGGATCAAGTGGCTGACAACGTACTGAGTTTAGGTCATGCTCTGATGTATGACACAAAAGTTGATTATGCTGCTTTTGTCTTCAACCTTCTTCTTTCTTAAGTCAGAATGAAGAAGAGACATTCTCATATTCCTTTTCCTCGATTTCTTTCGCTGATATTTCGACAACTGATCCGACGATCTCATTATTATTCAGCTAAGCATTCAGTTGAGTTGTCTTCTCTTCCTCACTCTGTATGGTCCAGCACTGACTTGACTGATCCCATACCACTTACTGCCATCATGATGGACTATGCAAGAATGACAGACACTCCTGCTGGTTCAGTTCGTCGGTCTCCTTCTGCTGATCAACCTGAACAACCTGACCAACCTTCAGATTCAGAGGCCACTGCACAGCCCGCTCCTAAGAAAAAGAGGCATCTAATCAAACTGTCTTCTTCAACAAAAAAACATTCTGATGACAATCCTGCTGCTGCATCCAAGAAACTGAAGCGTAAAACTCCTCCTTCTCCTGACTCAACCACTAAGAAACAACAAACAACAAAAGCTAAGACTGTCCTTCCTGATCCACTACCCACTGTAAGTCTTCTCACCTCTACTAAATCTCTTACTACCAATGACGAGTGTAAATCACCCTCACACTCCGAGGCTCTCAAAACCAGTGATGTTGATACCACTACTGTCACAGTTTCAGTATTACCAACTGAAACTACAATTCAGCCAAAATCTCTTGATGGTTCAGTAGTCCGAACTGATCCTATGGATTTAACCCATACAGATGATCTCTCAACACCTAAACCATCTGAGTCTGATGTATTCACCCTCCATGATGATTCAGCTAAACCATCTGACTCTGAGAGACCTTTGACTCATGATGTTTCAGATAACCCAGAAATTGAAGTTATTCCTTCCTCTACCATCTTGGCCTCTGATGGTTCAGCTAATCCACCTGAACCTATGGCTATTTCTGTTGCTCATGAAGATGTAGTTACACACAAAGCTACTACTGAAGCAAAGCCCAATGTAGCCCCTGATGATTCATTAAACCCGAATGTTTCTATGGCTATACCTACCCCACCTCCACAAATTTCTTTTAAAAATTTAAACAACGAACAGGGTTTCATTTGTGATCCTGCTTCTGGTTTTGAGTATTCTATCAATCTTCTTCCTCCCACTTCCAATCAATCTCATCTAGATAAACTGATGGCTTATGGGCAGGATATTTCCACTGACCTTAATGCTCAGTTTCCTTCTCTTCAACAAACACTTTTTGCCAAATCAGTAACTGATCCTCTCGACAGTTCAGAAAAATCTGAAACCTCTTATTCCTCCACTGAACAAGACTTTCTAGCTGATTCAACCACTCCGTTGTCTCCTCCCATCATTCGTTCACCCACTGAGATTGATGATGACTCAATGTCTGTTCTTGATGCCTACTCAAAACTTGATGATTCCATTCATCTTCTTCACAGTCAAGTTACAAAAGAGTTTCATCGGTTTCACATTCAGCACATGTCAAATGTCAACTTTGCTGACGAAATTAAAATTCTTACTGCACTTTTAATCGATTACATCTGTACATTAAACAAAGAATTTCAGTTTCACAATCAACTCCGGGTCACTCTCTTTAAACAACTCCGTGATTATATTGCTAATGGCAATAAACGTTACGAGGAAGTGTTATCTAAGCTTTCAGCCTCTCAGTCATCTTTATCTGAGTCTCTTTCAAAGTTTCAACTCACTTTTCTCAAAACATTCACTGACAATATCTCGCAACTCCGCGATTCTCTAAAAGCTTATCCTTCTAAACGCTATCTTCAGTCCTATCACAAAAAGGTAGTTCTGAAAGATATGCAGCGTATGATGGTCGCCACACTGAACAAACACATTGTTCCACGATTGGAAAGAATAGAAGCTGCTACAGTCTCTTCCTCCGCTTCTAAGGGGGAGAAATTTTTTAAATCTTCAGTTGTGGCTAGAACCATAAAAGCTCAGATCAAGAAAAGGAAAGCAGAGTCACTACGAGATAAAGAAGAAATTCGTCAGCTGAAACAAACAATTAAAGAGTATTCTGTGTTTAGAGATGAAACTGAAAAAGAACAGAGAGAATTGAACAGATGGTTTGAAGAATCTCTTAGTGAACCTGGGGATGAAGGTAATGCTAAAATCTCTGAAAGATCTTCTCCTGAACGTGACTTTAATATGTTAATTCAATCTCATCCTCAAAAAGTCACTCAACCTGAGACAGCCTTGATTATACATCCTAATGCTCCTCATAATACTGAAAGTTCAGTGTCTGCATCTGAAACAATGATGAATGTTGATATTCCTAGTCCTAGGGATGTAACATCAAACACTCTGAATCCAACAATCCTAGATCAGATTCCGCTGATAATCTCCAAAACTGATTTTCCTTCAGTTATCAGTGAGAAAGCTAGTTCACCTATCAGGAATCCTGATAAAGGTAAAGGTATTGCAGATGAAACTGAAGTAGTAAAGTCTAAAGTAATCAACACTGAAAAACTGTTGTTTGATAGCATGAAGGCAATTAAAAATCAGGTGTCCAACAAAGGGGGAGATCAGGTCACTGAAGAAGATGAAGCTGCTGCTCTTGGGTTGACCTTGGAAGATTACAAAATGTCAAAGGAGATAGCTAAAGAGACTGACAGATTACAACGTCTTTCTGAAGCTGAAGCAAAGAAGACAGCTGAACTTGAAGCTGGTCAACAAAAGACTAAGAAGAAAATGTCTCCTCAATCTCTTCAGCTTGCTGTTGAAAAAGAAATTGAAGAGGAAAGAATAAAAAAAGAGAAAGCCAAGCTAATGAGAGAACGAAAAGAAAAGGAATGGTTTGAAACCAGAATGAACAGAGCTGACCCTGATCCAATCACAAAAGTTAGGGTTACCAAAGAAAAAGGTGAAAACATAGTTGAGATCTCGAGAAATAAAAATTTCCTCAAGGTTCAGTATGTCTCCGAGGTCAATCTTACAAAATTCAGTCTGTCTGAATGGGTTGAAATTGGGAAGTGTCTGAACCTACTGAAACTAACGGAACTGGTTAGGTCAGTTAAGAAGAGGCTTTCTTATCTACAAGAATCCTATGATCTTCTGAAGAAACGTTATCAACCTTCTGAAGATATCATTGAAAATCAAGATAAGGTTCAACCTTTAAAGAAGAGAGGAAGAAGGTATTCTAAGAGATCTGAAGAAGAGATTGTTAAGCTTATGGCCGCAGGTGTTCTTCCAAATTGCAGAAATATGGATTGTTCTCTCCCTTCAGGTTTCGTATTCAATGACAAACAAGTTCTTGACAATCCTAGAGGATTTTTCTTCAAGGATGCTTATGACAGACCAAGTTTTCAGAGGGTGTCTGAACTTGACAATGCTGATTGGATGCATCTGAAGGCAATATCATCCTACTTTAATTCAAGGGATCCTGAAACTGCTGATATTCGCCTGAAGATTGTACAACTATTTGAAGCCAAAAAGCCTAGAGATCCTGAAACTGAAATATGGGAAGAAAAAGCCAAAGTCATGGAAGGCACTCAAGCACACAAGCCATCAAGAAGCTCTTGATTTCTCTATGAACTTTATTTTCTTGTATTTCTTTTCTCTTGTAAAACTAAAAAATTCAAAAACATTGGAAAATGAAAAGAATCCAAAAATATTCAGTCTGGATCATGTACATATGAGTTCTTTTAAGTATATAGCTCTATTTGTTTATTCTAAGTAAATAATGATGGTCTATAAACAAATAGGGGGAGATTGTTAGTCTTGATTTGTTTACATTCCATCAGCGCTGAAGTATTCAAAGAAGATTTCAGCAGAAGACTTTAACTGAAGATTTGTCTCGTCTTAAATAACGATCATCTGAAGGGCTGAAAGTTTCATCTCTGAAACTTTCAGTTTACTGAAGTTAGTCTTCAGCAAATGGTCCCCTCAGTGACGTCAACAACTGTCACTTTCAAGACAGTTTTGCATGAGGAAATCTGTTGCTAATCAATTCACTAGATTGTGACGTTTGTCACCTATTCAACGGCTAGGATTGATTAGGGAAATGTATATATACTCTTCTCTTAGTCGAGAAGAGTGGACTAACGATTACTGTATGTTCAGTAAGCAATAGCTAAAGTCTGTCTACTTTCTCTCAAGTCTGTACTTGTTTTTCATTGAATTTAAGAAGTTTGTTCTTCTTAAATTCTCGTCTGTAAAGTTTGTTATATCAATATTAACAATCTTTGACATCTCTTTCTGTTCTTATAATTACTATTTCCACACTTAATTGTTATTTAAGTTAGTAATATTCACTATTTGGGAACAACACTTGGGGTTTCCACTCAGTTCCTAGTGAATTAAGGAACCTAGTGTTCTTTGTTAAGTCAGAAAAGCTATCCAGCTTTTGATTCCTCAAATCATTAAGCAGTGGGGGATTGTTGGTTGGATCAGCCGCATGATGAAACATAAAGATGCCATTCCCCTCTTGGATACTTAGTTTCATTAACTCTCCATATTTTTCATTGTTCTTGATAAAGTCCATAAATCGCCCTTTCCACATATTATACTCTCCCCGATAAAGCACGGGAGATTTAGTGTCAGAACCAAAAGAAAGAATTTCAATATAAGTACTCATTCTGGGATCTTGCTCTGAGAGGTTTCTTTAAAGTTTCAAAAATTTCTAAGTGTGAATTCCGATCAGTACACTTAAATTCCAATTGAAGTTAGAAATCCGATCAACTTGATTCTTCTTGAATAATTCCGAGTGAATTAGACAATCCGATTGTTTCAATTCCGGTTAAAACTTGAATTTCGAGTTGAAGTTCAATTCCGAGAGAAGTGAATTCCTTGTAGATCTTAGATTCCTTGTAAATTCAATTCTGAGGAAAAATTCAAATCCTGGTAAACTTCAATTCCTGGTAAAATTCAAATCCGAGGACACTTGAATTCCTTGTGTAATTTCAAGTTGAACAATCCGATCAAAAGTTCAGTCGGAATTGATGTATTCCGAGAAAAATAACCCGGAATGTAGGTAATTCTTTCAAAATTGCAAGGAATAGGATAATTCCTATCACAAATTTACACGAAATTGGATGAATTCCTATCAAAATCCACGGAATTGATGAATTTCTACTTATTCAAAAGACAAATCCGACTGATTCAAGTCAAGAATTCCGAGTGATTCATATTCACTATCTGAAATTTGAATTTTCAAGTAAATCTTTTCCAATTGTTTTAAAAACTTCCAGATCAGTTCGCAACAATCAAATATGCAATTCTAATCCATAATATCCCAAGCTTTAACACAATAAATCGGATATTCAGAGAATTTTCTTCAAAGAACTCGAAAACTTCAAATCTTCATTATTCCAAATCTGTTGTTTGTATCAATGCAAAACCAGTTGTCGAGTGTTTAGTTGATAATAACCTTCCCGAAGCACCACAAAACAACAATTCTAATCCATCAGATCTGTGATTTCATATTCAAACCAGAAAATGACTATTTTCTTCAAAAATCCTTGAAAACTTGATCAATTCTTTTACAGTTTGGAGTTGTTCTTGCTTGATTCACTTCAGAAACCAATCAGAGTTGGCTCTGATACCAATTGAAAGGTATGAATGAGTATAATATAGTATGATGTAGAGAGAATTTAGGCAAAACACCTTTAAGTGTGTGTTTGATATATTCAATATATGCCAAAGTTACTTAGAATATAAGGAGTACAAGGTATTTATACTTAACACCTAAAACATGAATTTTAGACAAAATAAAGACTAGATCTAATCACAAATATAGATCTAATATAATCAATAAGCAATCAAACAACCTTCTCATGTTAATGAGATGATTACTCAATAACTGGTCTTCTTTCATCCCCTGTAAAAGATTATCCTTCATGAGCAGAAAGCGTCCATAGCGCTCACTATCCTTGAAACGCTCATCTAAGCCCTGCACGACCTCAAAAACCGACTTATTCTTGAGTTCATGCTAATTCTCAGACTCTGTGGAGAGTATCAGAATTGACATGACATCAGATTCATCAGACAGATACATATAATATGTATCATACTCTCCATCCTGAGCAGAATAGTTAGGTTGTGCTGGAGGAGGTTTGTCTACTGTGTATAACCTTCCATGCGCCCTTAGGATATTCGTAAAGTGCAACTTCCAATCCATAAAGTTTGGACCTGAAAGCTTCCACTTGCTCATGATGAGGCTAAGAGACTCCTCGGGTGTATAAAACGGTATAACAAATAATATTGACATTTACAGAAAAAGCAAGAAATAAACATTTTAGTAATTTAATTCCCCTAAAATAATTTATAACCCTTTAAATAAATATATTTTAGAATAGGATCCATATTTCACACGTGCTGGTGCACGGTTTTGGCATGACAACACCGACCCCTTGTTATTTCTAGTGGGTATAAACCATACCGACCGTGTTTAAACCAAAACACGATTCCTATATCCTTGGGACATCGAATGAAACAATAATTCTTATATATTTAGTCCTCCTTAGTGCACTTTAAGCCTTCACATCAGGGAATCACCAAAACAGACCTCACCATCTAAGACGGGGAGAACTCTGGCCCGTCACATCAAGGAATCGTAAAGTCTTTCACCCCCTCCCCACATCAGTTTGAACCCCGGTGTGCACGGTTTGGGAACGACAACACACCGAAGTACTGGGAGCAGGAAATGTGTACCATTAGATGGGTAACACTACTGGTCTAAGATTTTGAAAGGGTTAACTTGTTTCAAAAACATTTTACCAGCTTTAACCATTTTACAAAACTTGTAAAACTTATAACCTTTTTTAACTGAAAAAACTTTTCAACATAAAAATATCCTTTATATATGTATATTGTTTTTAATGACGTGCATGTACTATATAATTAAATCACAACCACGCAATTAATATTAGCAATAAAAAGGCAACACACACAACGCCTTTGACCATCACTGGTTCTTTAAAAAAGTACCCCTATGGTCAATCCCTAAAGTAGATCATAAACAACACACAAGTCATGAATCTGATGTTGATGCTCCCACCGGCTCCAGCATCCATGGCGTCCTCTCTCCTTCGTCTTGATCCTCGTCTTGATTGGCTCCAAAAATTACATTTACAAATAACAAACTAACCTATTACAATTTTGATAAAAAAACTAATTCCCCTATTACATAATAATTCAAAGGCACGCAGGCCCGCTAAATCTAGTACTTATTCATAATTGAATAGGGGTTGCAAGTGGCACGCAGGCCTCCCCACACCAGATAAAAATAAATGTAACCAATCCTCAAACAATAAAGTAAATAGCCACAAACTGGATCCACTAGGTTTTAGGCGTTTGGCTTAAAAGTAATATTCAACCAATCACGTACTAATAATTTAATAATAATACACGCATTATAAACCACCATACATATATATAAATCCGGGCAGATTCAAACTTGAATCTATTACACCAAAATACCAACTGGTTTTGTGTTTATCCCAATATTTAACCTGGACCTGAAATTGGGCCTTTTGTTAAATATCACAAGCTGGATAATAAACTAAAAATACCACAAGGTTAAACATCAAATTTTATGAAATAAATAATAATAAAGCTGGAAACTTGATTTAAAAATTCAAGAACTTTGAACTTTTAAATAACCACAAGTTTCACACACAATTTATACAAATATATATATATATATATATATATATATATATACATATATATATATATATATATATATATATATATATATATTTATATATATATAAAGCATGTAAACTGGAAACTTTACCCGGTTAAAAGTCAAAACATTGACCTTTTACCATAAACCAAAGTCTCTCACATAATAAATGTATATATATGAAAAACAGATAATCTGGAAACTGTAATTGGTTAAAACTCATAAACCTTGACCTTTGACCAAAAACTAAGTTTCACGCAGTTAATATATATAAATAATATATAAACAGCAAACTGGAAACTTTAATGGTAAAAAGATCAGAACTTGACCCTTAAACCAAAAACAAAGTTTCACGCAAATATATAAACAATATATTTAATCAGCAGAACTGGAAAATTAATCACGTAACAGATCAAAAACTTGATCCTAACCACAATACTAATTTTCGCAAAGCATATATACATATATATATCTATGTATATTTTAGAAATTCTAAATAGTTCAAGATTTCATCTACACAATTTTCAATATCTTCTCTTTCAAGAAGTGAAGGTCCCCAAACGGGTTTTGGTTCTAAACCTAACATTGGTGCTGGTTTAACGAAAGTCGATGTTTCATCCTCTATATGCTCTTCTGGCTCCTCAAGCAGGTCAGCGAGACACTCTAGAATATCTCCATCAGACTGCACATCTTCTCTAGATTTAACCTCCGCATCAGGCTCAAAACACAAACTCTCGTCAGAATCAGAGTTGTCTAAATAGTACGGTTCAGGACTAACTTCTTGCTCCTCGGGCAAACCAATCGGGCGGTCATCCTCATCATCTTTAATAACGAAGTCGTAATCATCCTGCTCAATGCCATCATCATAAAAGTCGTTCAACAGATCTGTGAGTAAGGATTCAAAATGGATTGGTTCATCCTCGTTGTAGATCATATTCGTAGAAAAGACATCGTAGGTCACGAAGAAAGACGAGCAAAACTAATAAAGTAACTTCCTTTGAGCCGAAACTCGCACGAAGGATCGTTTAATACAAAAACTAATATAAGTAAATCAAATGAAACCGTTCCCCGGAAACGTCGCCAAAAACTTGATGTGCTAAAAGCGTACCAGTTTTAAATTTATAAAATCCGTTATTATTTTACGTACGACTATGACACAAATAGGCAAGAGGACCTAATCGTATTATAGTATAGAAAATAAGTACAGGTGTCAAACTCAAGGGGAACGAGTAAGATTTGATAAAATTATACTAATTTAAATATTAAACTAAACTAAGCTACTAAAATGCAATAAAATAAATAAAGCAAGTAAAGGGGGGATTTGTATTGTTTTTTTGAGATATCAACCAACTAACACCACCAACAACCCTAGAAAGCACCTAAAACAAACCAAAGAAACAAGAAAGCGAATAAGCAAAGAACTTGGAAATCATATAATATAGTGCGAACCTTCTCTTTTAGATTCGATTACACTCTTCTCATGGCAATTAGATTCATGGTAATAAAAGCTAAATGATACGTAAGCATTCATGCATCGATTTCTATAATAGTTAAAACCTTAGCCAATTAATTCGATTAACAAGTAAAACTCTAACCTTTAATGATTGTATGATCAACAAATCATAGAACTAACACATAACGGCCTATTACATGTGAGAATACATATTACAGTTTCTATCTTTTAGATGTTTAACCCTAGGATTTGATTAATCACTAGTCATGAACAAACCACAGAAAAGCTGCTAAAGTAGTCTGTGATCTTGGGATTGCTAAAGTAGTCCACCACTACTGCACCTCCAACGAACTAGCTGCTAGACCGCTACTGGATTCACCTTAGCTTTAACAATCAAAATCGAGTGTGTGAATGTGTGCCTTGCGTCGACCACCAAATCGAAAAACACCCTTGGTGTTTTTCTTCCAAGTCGATGAGAGAGAGAGAGAGAGAGCGATATCGACAAGGGGGGGAGAGAGAGTGGAGGCTTGGGTTATCTACTTCTTAAAAATTACATAACCCTTAAGGCTTGAAGGTTATATACAGATCATTAAAAGGACCCAAGCTCGTTTAATTAAAAGCCCAGTTTTAATTAAACTTTCATTACTCTCACTTTAACCCCCTGGACTTTTAATTGTTAATTAACTATTAACTGGTCTGTTAAATATTAAACTTAATATTTAATTTCTCCTTAAATAATAAATAACTATTTATTATTTATTTCCTTTTAATAATTAATACAAACTGATTAATTATTTGTTTCTCTCTTTAATAATTAATCCTGTTGGATTATGCCCACTGACACACGTACGCCAAATGATCGCTACCGATGATGTATGGGCCTATCGGGTCACACGCCAAGGGTTGATCCTGACAAGATGAGGGGTTAGCGGCGCTAACCCTGGCGTTAGCGGCGCTAACCTTAAGCGGCTAGCGGCGCTAACCCTGCCTGACAGAAACAACTTTATTCTTTTCACCTCCTCTCTCCACCAATGCATGTCAAGCCTCATTATTACCTCATGGCTTGGGGAGTTCAGGGGGCAACTTGGGGCTTATATACATGCTTCTCTTGTCTCTAAAATACTCTTTGTCGTTTTATAAAGAAAAACCCACTTAGAACTTTGAGGTGTTGCTAAGTGAAAGAGAGAGTACTAGAGCTAGAGTTCCTGGAGAGAAGTTTGGTTGCTGTTCCAGAAGTCTTCTTCAAACAAGGATTGGGCTTTTGGAGTGCTAGTACACTTGGGTCACATTTTCTCTTGGGCTGGACTTGTATAGCTCAAGAGGATCAAAGATCAAGCTTGGAAGCTAGCATTCAACAACTTTCCACAGACATCAAGAGTATAATCTCTCCTTCCTTTTCTGTTTTGTTGCATTACCTTGTTGTAGAGCTAGATCCATTGATGGGGTTCATTTTATGGTTGATTTTTGCTTTGAAAATTGTTATTTGTACTTGCATGCTTCCGTTGTGTTCAACCACGAACCCCAACAGTGGTATCAGAGCCATCTCTACAATGGTTTTGCACTAGATGGCCTGGAAAATCCGAAAAATATGGTTTTTGGTTCTGTCCAGGGTTTAGCGGCGCTAACTTTTCCATGATAGCGGCGCTAAACCTTGCGTAGCGGCTGCTAAGCCGTCTCGCGATAACGGCGCTAACGTGGAGTTAACGGCGCTAACTTTTATAGTTAGCGGCGCTAACCCTTCTGGCAGAATGCAAGTTTTTTTTAAAATCAATTTTTATGGATTTTTAGGCCTGATGTACTTTCTGGAATTATTCCAGAATTTTGGGATTTGATTAGTTCTACGTTGCCTTATGTCTTGGTTGATGTATTTATATGTTGATTAACATTTAGGCATGAAAATGGTTAATTACATATACTTACATTGTATACATATGACTATGGAATTTTGACTTGTTTAATGTTCCTAATGCATATGTACATAGGTTTATTTGTGCCTTGAGTGATTAGATAATCTTAACCGAGACATATAAGATTAAATGGTTTTGTGTGGCACACCATGTGTAGTTTTAAATTTCTTGTATGTGGTTGTGATATTAGAATCCGGTAACAATATGAGCCATAAGACCTATGTGATGTGTTTGGTTGTTTAAATTAATGTATTCATTCATTTGGTGGTTTTTACCACAATGGTTTGTAATAATTAATTTATTTATTCGGTTTGTATTTTTAACGGCTTGCATTCCGAATTTCTATTCTTTGTAATTTGTAGTATTAGCTTAGAATAGTAAATTGTGGCTTGCATGCCATTTCCTTTTAAATTTGTAAATTGTAAAAGGAGGACCGAAGCAACCAACAAGGACCTTGGCAGGTGTCTTGGCTTACTTGGATCCGGAGGTCGGCGTGGAGATGCAATGGATCAAGTGGGAGGAGCACACATCAAGTCATTCGGTCTAGTCCTTGGATGACTTGGTCTTGACCGTTGGCTCACGGGCAAGACGCATAGGATTGGCTCGTTACCGGATATGTATTACATGCGTGGTTGATTTTATTTTGTACGTTTTCTTGCATGGATGTTTAGGATCTTCGCATGCTAGAAAATTTTTCAAAATAATAAAATCAAAGAGTTTTAAATCGGTTTACAAACTCCGCGTGCCACATATACAAGAATTGGTTAAAAGTGTTTTAACCGGAGAAACAAAAACCTGTTTTTCAAAAGTAAATCTCACACCACCCATAAGATGACACCGCCCAAATCTAGTGAAACAAGATTGGTCGTCGAGCTCTAGCCGAGATCGGTTTTGCGTAACTGTGTGGAAGGCGCGTGTGGCAACTCGCAAGGTCAGTTGTGGAGCTTTAGCCGAGACGACCATTGGGCTAGAGTATCACCGTGTATCTTGACGGACGATTTACAAATTCCAAGACTTAAACGCAATGGTAGTTGGCGAGCTTTAGCCGAGCTATCAAAGTGTATTAATGATGAATTGGTGTGGAGGGATCAAACATGCCAAATGGGTGCTATGAGTACCTAGGATCCCGCAAGTGTCTAAGAGTTGTGATCACGGATTACAATTGGTAAAGTGTTTAATGGCCTAAAATAGCTCTATGAAGTGATCTGCGGAAAACCCGTCATGGATTAGGGTATTTTGAGGTTCTTAGCCCTTGCTATTATAATTTATTTTTATAACAAGTGGGTAATTATTTTAACAAGGATTTAATACGTCATAACTTACCAATTTCGTACTTTACTTGTAGATGGCATCTACTTGCAACACCAACACCACCAACATGTCACTCTGTCCATTTCTGGAAAAGGAGAAACTCACGGGGCCAAACTTCATTGATTGGCATAGGACTTTGAGAATTGTCCTACGTCAAGAGATGAAGCTAGAGGTCCTTGAGTCACCTCTTCTGGAGGCGCTGGCAATCAATGCGCCAAGAGCCGTGAAGGACGCGCATGAAAAGCGTGTCCGTGACACTAATGATGTCACTTGCCTAATGCTAACAACCATGAGTCCCGAATTGCAAAGGCAATTCGAGAAAGTGAGTGTGTTTGAGATGATTTCTCAGCTTAAGGACATGTTCCAATTGCAAGCAAGGCAAGAGCTTTATGAGTGTGTCAAGGCTATTGTCGGTTGTAAGATGCCGGAGGGCGGCAATGTCAGCTCCTACGTCCTTAAGATTAAAGGGTACATGGATCAGCTTCAGGAGTTGGGCTTTCCCATGGGGAAAGAGTTGGCGGTTGAAATAATCCTCCAATCTTTGCCTCCGTCATATGGACCGTTCATTGTGAACTTCCATATGCATAGTATGGATAAAACCATTATGGAATTGCATGACATGCTCAAGACTACTGAGTCCGAACTTGCCAAGGCAAAGCCCTCCACCTCCACTGCCATCCTAGCCATCAACGAGGGTGGCAAGAAGCGGAAGCAACCCGCTTCGGGTACGAAGGGGAAGGGAAAGGGGAAGGCCAAGGCCCAAGGTACAAAGCCCAAACCTAACCCAACCCTGGAGCTTAAGGGGAAGCAAGTGGCTCCCGCTGCCACCTCTCCGGAAGAGGCAACCTGCTACTTTTGCTGGGAGAAGGGTCATTACCGTCGTAGTTGCCCCAAGTATACGGAGGAGCTCAAGAAGCTTCGAGCTAAAGGTGCCGCTGCCTCCGGTACGTACATGATTGAACTCCATAACACTTCTACTTCTAACACCTAGGTTTTAGATAGCGGGTGTGGTACTCACGTTTGTAATAATGTGCAGGTACTAAGAAGTAGAGACCTGGTTGATGGAGAGCTGGATCTCATCATGGGAAACAAGGTGGTTGTCCCGGTTGAGAAGATTGGGAGTGTGGAGCTCGCCTTTCCTTCCGGCTTATCTATTGTTTTATTAAATGTATCTTATGTGCCCTGTGTGGCAAGAAACATTATTTCTTTGTATGCCTTATATGACTATGGATTTAACTTTAAATTAGAGAATGGTAGCATTGAATGTTACAAAGATCATGTCTTTTATTTTAAAGCATTTCCATATCATGGCATATATGAGACAAGCATAAGCTTGCAAAACAATAGATCAATCATGAATGTTGATTCGGGATCCAAAAGTGTTTTGGATAAATTTTCTCTATGGCATGGTCGGCTAGGCCACATAAACAAGAAACACATCGCCAAGCTCCAAGTGGATGGGATCTTGGAATCATTTGACCACGGGTCTAATGAAGTATACGAATCTTGTGTTTTGGGCAAGATGACCAAAGCACCCTTCGCCGGTGTTTGTGAGAGGGCCCAAGACTTGTTCGATATCGTTCACATGGATATGTGTGGTCCATTCAAGCATGCCACAAGAGATCATTCCCGCTACTTCGTTACCTTTATTGATGATTATAGTGGATACGGGTATGTCTACTTGGTGAGACAAAAGTCGGATACTTTTGAGTTGTTCAAGACTTATCAAAACGAGGTGAAAAATCAACTAGGGAAAAGGATTAAGATGCTACGATCTGATAGAGGTGGTGAGTATCTTAGTTCCGAGTTCCGTTAACATCTAAGGGATTGTGGGATTATCTCGCAATTAACCCCTCCTAGGACGCCACAATTAAACGGTGTCGCGAGAGGAGGAACCGAACATTATTAGATATGGTTCGGTCGATGATGGTTCGTATAGACGTTCCCGTTACGTTTTGGGGATATGCGATTGAAACGGCTTGTAGAATCCCTAACTTCATACCAACAAAGAAGGTTAAGAAAACACCGTATGAGATGTGGCATGGAAAAGTTCCATCCATTTCATATTTAAGGGTATGGGGTTGTCCTGCCTACGTGAGACGTGAGGCTGAGGACAAATAAGAGCCCAGGGCCGAAAGGTGCTTTTTCATTTGTTATCCCGCCGGGTCTATGGGATATTTTTTTTACAAACCTTCGAAGAACAAGGTATTTGTTGCTCGAAGGGCAGTGTTCCTTGAGAGGGAACTGCTATCCAAAGACGCTAGTGGGAGAAAGGTTGATCTTGAAGAAATTCAAGAGCCTGCCAATGTAGAACCTGATGTTGGGACTAGCTCACAATCCGTAAGGGTTGATTCTCAGCATGATGATGCTGGAGATAATGTAATCCCATTTCCTATCAGAAGATCTGGTAGAAGTCGGCATGAGCCAGAGAGATATGGTTTTAACATATCTGAGGGCACCGACATGGTAGTGGTCTCTGCTGAGCCTACCAAATACCGGGACGCTGTGGTAGGCCCTGAGTCCGCCAAGTGCCTAGAAGCAATAGAATCCGAGATTCAATCCATGTCAGATAATCAAGTCTGGGACTTGGTTGATCCCGTTCCGGGGTGTAAACCCGTAGGGTGCAAGTGGGTCTTCAAGAAGAAGATCGGCATGGATGGCGAGGTAGACACATTCAAGGCCCGACTGGTGGCTAAAGGTTTCACTCAAACTCATGGTGTAGACTATGAGGAAACCTTTTCCCCGGTGGCTATGATGAAGTCTATCCGGATACTCTTGGCAATTGCCGCATTTCATGATTATGAGATTTGGCAAATGGACGTCAAAACCGCGTTCCTTAATGGAACACTTTCAGAGGATGTGTATATGACACAGCCTGAGGGTTTTGTACATCCAGAGTTTCCGGATAAAGTCTACAAGCTTAAGAAGTCCATTTATGGGCTTAAGCAAGCCCCTCGGAGCTGGAACCTATGCTTCGACGAGAAGGTCAAAGAGTTTGTCTTCTCTAAGAGCAAGGATAAGCCATGCGTTTACATTAGAGCTAGTGGGAGCGTAGTTGTATTCCTAGTTCTTTATGTAGATGATATTCTACTAATTGGGAACGACGTCCCAACTTTGCAAGGGGTGAAAGCCTGGCTAGGAAGTTGTTTCTGAATGAAAGAACTTGGGGATGCGGCTTACATTCTTGGGATTAAAATTTATAGAGATAGATCCCGTAGGTTGATCGGATTGAGCCAGAGTACGTACATTGACAAGGTCCTAAAGAGATTTAGGATGGAGGACTCCAAGAAGGGCTTCATACCTATGTCACATGGTTTAGTGTTGAGCAAAGCTCAAAGCCCGAGTTCCCCCGAGGAACGGGAAGTAATGAGGCGAGTCCCATATGCTTCGGCTATAGGCTCGATCATGTACGCCATGTTATGTACTAGGGCTGATGTATCTTGTGCATTGAGTATGACAAGTAGATATCAAGCCAACCCTGGCGAGGCACATTGGACGGCAGTAAAGAACATTCTCAAATATCTTCGGAGGACAAAGGAGATGTTCTTGGTGTATGGAGGTGCGGAAGAGCTACGGGTAACTGGTTACTCCGATGCTAGCTTCCAAACTGATCGGGACGGCTGCTGATCTCAATCGGGGTTCGTGTTCCTGCTCAATGGTGGAGCTATTTCCTGGAGAAGCTCCAAGCAAGACACTATGGCCGATTCTACTACCGAGTCGGAGTATATTTCGTCCAGTGAAGCTGTGAAGGAGGCTGTATGAATGAAGAAATTCATCCAAGATCTGGGAGTGGTTTCTAGCATAGCCGACCCTGTTGAGGTGTTTTGTGACAACGAGGGTGCGGTTGCTTTGGCAAAGGAACCAAGGTATCACCGATGCACGAGGCATATTCCGCGGAAGTATCATTACATCCAGGACGTGGTCGATAGTGGAGACATTGTCATCAGCAGAGTACACACGGATAGCAATGTGGCGGATCCGTTCACCAAACCTTTATCGCAAGCAAAGCACGATGCTCATACACGTGCTATTGGGATTAGATTTGCTAGTGATTTGGTTTGATTATGTATTTAGTTAGTATATTTGATGTATTTACCCTTTTGGGAACATGAAGCAATATTGTATTTATTGTATTTATCGATTATTAAACGAGATTTAGTAATACGCAAGTTGCGGGTATTTCTTTAAATCTTTACTGTGTTCCAACTTAGCATGTTTTGCTCCTCCCTGAATGCGTAAGCATTCTAAATGTCCGCAGTCAGTCATTCTTCACGGGAAGGAAGTATGAACTAAGACTGAGGGGAGTAATTGGTCATGTGTCCAATCGGGATTGTGGCACGGGGACGCAATTCTTCGCCTGTACTTGAAAGTGTTTCGAGTGAATGGACGACCCACACCTGATTTTACTTTATGGTACACGTCATGAGTAAATCCGGATGATAATATCAGTTTATCCTCAAACTGGAGATGCACGTGGCAGCATCACTTTGGTTTGCTTTGTTCTAATTGCTTTCAAACGCAGTCCGTAACTGGTTGTTATAAAGGGAGGAGTTGGGCAGAGTATGATCACTGTGGTGGGCAGTGTAAGTCAAAGGAATTTGTTCCTCTGTTTAGAGAGATAACCTTGGGCCCCTATTTGATTGGTCGCTGACACCAAAATGCATGGCCATGCTAAAAGCTTGCAATGATTTATGATCGATTGCAACTTGTATATTTTGGTCACCACCAGTCTAGATCGAGAAACATAATCGTGAACGAACGGAGAATGACTTAGTACCATTTCTCGTGTTTACTTGGATATCGCGAACAAAACGATGATTGATCACTTATCTATAGGACCATTTCACATGGGTTGCAGATTGGTTTTTGTGCTAAAGACAAAACCCATAATAACTTCGGGGCAAAGATGTATTACTAGAGGCCGCTCTTTGTCTGTGATGCATTGGGTACGGTGAGTCATGTGCAAGTGGGAGTTTGTTGGAGTATGCCCACTGACACACATACGCTAAATGATCGCTACCGATGATGTATGTGCCTATCGGGTCACACGCCAAGGGTTGATCCTGACAACAACCTAAAAGATGAGGGTGAGAAAGGATAAATAATGTAAGTTGGTTTCCTGGCAGGGGTTAGCGGCGCTAACCTTAAGTGGTTAGTGGCGCAAACCATGGGCGACTAGCGGCGCTAACCCTGCCTGACAGAAACAACTTTATTCTTTTCACCTCCTCTCTCCACCAATGCATGTCAAGCCTCATTATTACCTCATGACCCGCTTGGGGAGTTCAGGGGGCAACTTAGGGCTTATATATACATGCTTCTCTTGTCTCTAAAATACTCTTTGTCATTTTATAAAGGAAAACCTACTTAGAACTTTGAGGTGTTGCTAAGTGAAAGAGAGAGTACTAGAGCTAGAGTTCCTGGAGAGAAGTTTGGTTGTTGTTCTAGAAGTCTTCTTCAAACAAAGATAGGGCTTTTGGAGTGCTAGTACACTTGGGTCACATTTTCTCTTGGGGTGGACTTGGATAGCTCAAGAGGATCAAAGATCAAGGTTTGATGCTAGCAATCAACAACTTTCCACTGACATCAAGGGTATAATCTCTCCTTCCTTTTCTGTTTTGTTGCATTACCTTCTTGTAGAGCTAGATCCATTGATGGGGTTCATTTTCTGCTTGATTTTTGCTTTGAAAATTGTTATTTGTACTTGTATGCTTCCGTTGTGCTCAACCACGAACCCCAACAAATCCAACCTGATTAATTATGTCCACACAGATTTATGGTGAAATCCAACTGTTCAAACTTGGGTGTGTAGCAGTGTGACCCTTTAGTCTCTTATAACATTGGATACAATGTGCCCATTAATTATCTCTGCACATAATCTAACAGACTCCCACTTGTTGAAGATAAGTAATAGTTACTGCACATTGTTGGCCTAACGAGGTCCGTAGCCAGATATTTTGGATTACCAGGTTATAAGAACTCTTATACCCCAGAGTAACTAGTGATAAAACCTCATAAGCAACCTGCTTAGGAGTAACTTGTTATAAACTAACTGTTTATAAACTAAACTATCATAAACTCTCTATTTATGAATGAGTATGTTATATATATATATATATATATATATATATATATATATATATATATATATATGTTTTTGTGTGTGTGTGTGTGTGTCCCTTGCAGCGCAATTTTTCAATTTTGAGCATGAGCATGGAGAGTGTCAACTCAGAGTTTCAAGAATTTTGTTCATGACATACTTGATTTCAAAACTTCATGATAAACGACAAAGAACAGATCACTTTGTTTGAGCACGGTCGTGCACTTACCAGTTTTTCTAATCAGTCAACGGGCCCGGAAATATCTCTCCTAAAAAGGAGGTGCAATTACCATCTTGCATATTTGCCTTTGGCAATACGGCTCCCAATGAATCTAGAGACGCCCCTTTTGACCACCTTGTTACGTCGTGGCGTTAGAACAGGCTAAGAAGACAACAGTTACCGCATCCCAAACCAAAAAACTTAGGCTTAAGGATAACCTATGTGATAAATACTTTTGACATGAATCCACGAAGTATTTTTCATAGTGGGTCAATCGAATATTCGTAACCCTAACGAATATCCATCAATTTTGGTCCGCAAAATCCTATATTCGACATACTTTCAAATCTACCCCAAAATTACGATGACTCTATAGCCGTATCATAGTTCCCACCAAGATAAGTAGTCACGTATAATGTTTTTTTATAAACCCAGTTTATTCCTGGATGAACTAAAACATACAAAAATTGTGAAGAACAATGAAACTAATTTCTGCACCCTTTCATATTCCATCCTGGAATAAAGATGCATAATTTCTACAATCTCATTGACTCGATTCACGGTGTTTATCTGAATTACTTAATATTTTGCATTGTAACTTATCACGGATTACAAGGAAAATAATATGATTAAAAACCTAAAACTCAAGACTAGTACCTTGAAGTAGTCCTTCTTGGTTTTGCTAGAAATCGTTCTTGCAACCTAGGAACAATTCTAGACTTACTTATTTTATAAATTCCTTAAACTTGGAGAACTGGAAATAACTCCTAAGTTTCTGATTTTATAAAATTACCTCCTTGTAATTAAAACTTTAATTACATTTGTAGATCCATTAAATCTTACTAGATTTTATATCCCTTTGAAATGATAAACCTTCTTACACCTACTTGTAAGAAACTTGAAACTAGATTCCCAGTGTATATCAATACTTATCAAATTTCATTACTAAGAATTGTTGGGATTTAATGAACACACAACGGAAGAGAAAACAACATCAAACAAGCAAGAATGTGTTCAAAAACAAGAAATCCCAAAGATGGATCAACTCTATGTAACAAAATAGCAACAAACAAGGAGGTTAGAGATTTATACAATGCTCCTAAGCTCCAGTAACTTCCTTGTTGGTGGAGAAACTAGAACCTTCTTCTTCTTACTCCCTTCACGAAATCACAAACCGGGTACAAGTCCAACAAGATGTGCTAGCACCCTTTGATGATATCTTCAACTGGAAATATCACCTAAGAACAGCAAATGACCTCTGGAACCCGAGATTCTTCACTAGATCACCAAGAACTAAGGTATTTAGCAAAGAAAGTTAATGGTTGCAAGAGAGAGACAATATGGCCAAGAGTAACCAAAGTCCAAGAATATGGTTCTTTTAAAGACCCCAAAAAGTCCCTTCAACTCCCTCTAGCCGGCCAAGAAAAGTCTAGAAGCTCTCATGCATTGGACACAAGTGGAGGTGATTTTGACATAAAGCCCATGCAGTGGTAGCGCCGCTAACCATGAGTTAGCGGCGCTAAACCCTAACCCGTAGCGGCGCTAACGCGGCCTGACTTAGATATGACATAAAGAACATGCAGCCGTAGTGGCGCTAACCTATAATAGTTAGCGGCACTAACTCGTTAAGTTAGCGGCGCTAACGTGGCCTGCATTGCTAACTTCCACTTTTGCCATCTTTGGTCCCTCAACCTTATTTGCTATCATGTTAGACCCCGGTTTGTGACCCATATAGGCCCATACATCATCGGCAGTGCTCTAAGGCGTACATATATTATCGGGTAGATTCTAACAAACTCCCACTTGCACATAATATATTGTACCCTAGTAAGCACAGACAAAGAGCGGCCTCTAGCAAAGCATCAATGCCTCTAAGTCTGTATGGGTTCTGAATACCTGCAGAAAACCATCATACTAAAAGTAGTGGTCCTAGATAAGTGATCTTAGACATCCTTTAGTTCGCGAAATCCTTGTGAAC
Source organism: Pulicaria dysenterica (assembly GCA_947179395.2). Taxonomy (NCBI): domain Eukaryota; kingdom Viridiplantae; phylum Streptophyta; class Magnoliopsida; order Asterales; family Asteraceae; genus Pulicaria; species Pulicaria dysenterica. The sequence goes on from OX359294.1 coordinate 35,070,901, forward strand.
ATGAGACATGGATTAGAAAATGTCAATCTCCAGATCATTCATGATTATATTTCTCGATCTTGATTGGTGGTGACCAAAAGGTAAGGACATATCCGATTCTCAATCAATATTCCTTGTGCATGGCCATGAAAAATTTAGGTGTAAGCTCCCAATTATCGAGGGGCCCAGGGATATCTCTCATACTGGAGGAACAAATCCCTTTGACTGCATAACCCCATACCATACCTCTTGACTTACCTAGTCATTTCCTTTATCACAGCCAGTCAAGAAATGCTTTTGAAAATGGCTAAAGCAAGTAAGAACTATGATATAGCAGTTCATACATCTCGGGTGTAAGGATGTAAGATTTTATCATCCCATGTTACTCATGACTATAATCCATGAAGTATACTTGGGTGTGGGTCTTCTAGTCACTTGAAACTCTTTTCATGCACAGATAAGCATTGCACCGTAATTCAACCACTTTGAATTCAAGATCACATGCTTATCTCAGTCTTAATTCAATCTTCCTTCCACAAGATTGACTGACTGTGGAAAGTTTGAAATATAGAACAATATTTCTGGAAGTAATTAAACATGCTAAGAAGGAACACAGTAAAGTCTTATGAATGTAACCGTAACACACGCATATATAATCTCCATTATATATCGAAACAAGCATAAGTTACAATACTGTCTGTATCGTTCCCAAAAATAAAATATACATATCAAATGAACTAAAATATACAACTCAAGCCAAATCTCTAGCAAATCTGACACCAATTGCGCTAGTGTGAGATTCATGAGCTGCTTGCGGTAACGGCTTAGTGAATGGATCTGCCAAGTTTCCATTCGATGCTACTCTACTAATGATGACATCACCACTTTCAATAACATCCCGTATAAAGTTGTATTAGCGCAAAATGTGTCTCGTCCTCTTGTGAGCTCTTGGTTCCTTTGCCAAAGCCACCGCACCATCATTGTCACAAAATATCTCAATAGGGTCAGCGATGCTTGGAACCACTTGTAGATCTTGGATGAATTTCTTCATCCACACGGCCTCCTTTGCGGCTTCACTTTCCACAATGTACTCCGATTCGGTAGTCGAATCAGCCACCGTGTCTTGCTTCGAGCTCCACTAGCTGACAGCACCACCATCTAACAGGAACACAAACCCCGATTGTGATCGGCAGTCATCCCTGTCAGTTTGGAAGATAGCATCCGAGTAACCCTTTACTCTCAGCTCTTCTTCCCTACTATATACTAAGAACATCTCTTTTGTACGTCTCAAATATTTGAGAATGTTCTTTACTGCCCTCCAGTGAGGCTCTCCTGGGTTCGCCTAATATCTACTAGTCATGCTTAAAGCACATGACACAACAGGGCGAGTGCATAGCATGGCGTACATGATCGAGCCCACAGCCGAAGCATATGGTATTCGCTTCATTACTTCTATCTCCTCCTTGGAGGTAGGACATTGAGTTTTACTCAAGGTCAACCAATGCATCATAGGGAGGTTTCCTTTCTTGGATTCCTCCATCTTAAAGCGTCTCACGACCTTTTCTATGTATGCACTTTGAGAAAGCCCTAGCAACCTTCTAGCTCTATCTCTATAGATCTTTATTCCCAAAATATAGCTCGCATCGCCTAGGTCCTTCATTGAAAAGTAATTCCCTAGCCAATCTTTGACACTCCTTAGGCTTGGGATATGATTTCCAATGAGTTGAATATCATCTACATATAGAACCAAGAAGACTATAGTGCTCCCACTAGCCCTGACATACACACAAGGTTCATCTTTACTCTTTGAAAATCCAAACTCTTTGATTTTCTCATCAAAGCAAAGATTCCAGCTTAGAGATGCTTGTTTAAGTCCATAAATGGACTTCATAAGCTTACAAACCTTGTTTGGATACTTTGGATGTTCAAAACCGTCAAGTTGTCTCATATACACCTCTTCATTAAGCTTCCCGTTAAGGAAGGTGGTTTTTACATCCATTTGCCAAATTTCGTAATCATGAAATGCAGCTATGGCAAGTAGTATCCGGATTGACTTCAACATGGCCACTGGGGAGAAGGTTTCATCATAATCAATTCCTTGAGTCTGAGTGAAACCCTTTGCCACCAGTCGGTCTTTGAAGATGTCCAAGGTTCCATCTATGCCGGGTTTCTTCTTAAAAACCCATTTAGACCCAAAGGGTTTTATCCCTGGTGTAGGATCAACCAGTTCCCAAACCTGGTTGTCCGACATAGATTGCATCTCGCTCTCCATCTCCTTCCTCCACTGAGCAGACTCAGGGCCTGCCATGGCTTCCTTGTAGTTGGGGAGTTATGATCCACCAATAACTCGTTGCCTTCAGATATGAGAAACCCAAAACTCTCTGGCTCATAACGAGTTCTACTGGAACGCCTAGGAGTAGACGTTGCTAGAGTGTCAGGTACAACATCATGTTGCTCGGTATTTTGGCTAGTACCAACCTCAAGTCCTTTCCCTTCATCTTCCTCAAGGTCAACTTCCTTACTGTCATGTTTGGATAGCAACTCCCTTTCAAGGAAGAATGGCCTATGAGCAACAAATACTTTGTTCTCTTGAGGTTTATAAAATAAATATCCAACACCGTTAGGAGGATATCCGATAAAATAACACCTCTCTGAACGAGGTTCAAGTTTTTCTTCGGCCTAACATCTTACGTAGGCTTGACAACCCCAAACTCGTAGGTATGAAAGTGTCGGCTTCTTACCAAGCCACATTTTATAAGGTGTTTTAGCAACTTTCTTGGGTGATGCGAGGTTAAGGATTCTTACCGCCGTTTCTAAGGCATATCCCTAGAAACTAATAGGTACCTCCGTCCGACTCATCATAGACCTTACCATATCAAGAAAAGTCCGGTTCCTCCTCTCAGCGACCCCATTTAATTGTGGAGTCCTTGGAGGTGTCAATTGTGAAATAATTCCACAATTTTTAAGATGATCGACAAACTCGGTACTAAGATACTCTCCACCTCTTTCAGACCGGAGTATCTTTATTGTTTTGCCCAACTGATTCTGAACTTCGTTTGGGAATGTCTTGAACACCTCAAGGGTTTCATTCTTGTGTTTAACAAGATAGACATACCCGTACCTACTATAATCATCTATAAAGGTGACAAATTATCTTGAATTATTCCTTGTGACATGCTTGAAAGGTCCACATACATCCGTATGGATTATGTCTAATAGGTCCTTTCCCCTCTCACTTGTTCCCGTGAAGGGTGCTTTTGTCATTTTGCCCAATAAGCAAGATTCGCATACTTCATTCGATCCTTGATCAAATGATTCCAAGATCCCATCCGCTTGGAGCTTGGTGATACAAGTCTTGTTTATGTGGCCAAGACGACTATGCCAAATGGAATATTTTTCCAAACCATTTTTGGAATCAGAATCAATATTCATGATAGATTTCCTTGATTCAATGTATGCATTTGCCTCATATATGCCATGACATGCTAAAGCTTTAAAATAAACAACTTCATTTTTAAAGCATATAATTGTACCACTTACAAATTTAAAATCAAACCCATCGTCATACAATTTGTGAAAGGAAATAATGTTTCTAGCCACATTGGGCGAATAGCATACATCTTTTAGCAAAATAGAAAAACCGGTCTTGAATGAAAGCTCCAAATCACCCTTTGCTTCCACTGGGACAACCTCCGAGTTTCCCATGACAAGATCTAGTTCTCCCCGCTCCAAGCTCCTACTTGCCCTTAGCACCTACACCATATTACATATGTGAGTGCCACAGCCAGTATCCAATACCCAGCCTTTAGAAGTAGAAGTATGGTGGAGTTCTATCATGAACGTACCTGACGTATCCGGACCCAAAATGCTCATTGCCTTGAGCTTGTTAAGTCCCTCCAGGTACTTCGGGTAGCTATGACGATAATGGCCCTTGCCCCCACAGAAGAAGCACTCCGCATCCTCCGGAGCCTTGGCTTGGGGAAGTTTCCCCTTGCCCTTACCCTCGGAGGCAGGGTTAGGCTTGGCCGCACCAACCTTTCCCTTGCCCTTCGTTTTACTGGAAGGGGCAGCCTTCTTCTTTGTGATGCGGCCTTCCCGGATGGCGAGAACGTGGTTGGAGGAGGATGGCTTGTTCTTGGTCATGCTAGACTCAGCGGTCTTTAACATACCATGAAGTTCCATCACGGTCTTATCTATGATGTGCATATGATAACTCATAACGAATTGATCATATGCACCGGCAGGGATTGGAGGATTAAATCAACCGCAATCTCCCTCCCTATGGTAAAACCCAATTTCTCCATGCGCTCGATGTTTGCTTTCATCCGCAACACATGCACGCTCACGTTTCCTCCTTCTTGCATTTTGCAAGCAAGGGTTGTCTTGAGGCACTCGTACCTTTCCTGCCTCGCCTACTGTTGGAACATGTCCTTCAGTTGCACGAGCAGGTAGTAAGCACTCAAATGATCCATTTTCTTTTGCAAATCTTGGTTCATCGTGCTCAACATAAGGCACGTGACTTCCTCAGTTTCCTTGAGGCGTTCTTCATACGCCTCACGGATAGCCCTTGTTGCACCAGCAGGAGGTGCCTCGGGAAGGGGTTCCTCTATGGTATGCAACTTCCCGTCATACCGCAAGACCAACTTCAGTTGTCTATGACAGTCCATGTAGTTGCTACCATCGAGTCTCTCCTTCTCAAGGAAAACTCGAAGAGAAACGTTGGTGGTGGTGTTTGTTACGCTTGTTGATGCCATCTAAAATATAGCAAAGTAGATATTAGTTAGTTTGATATTTTATCTTGTTTAATAATTTACCCATAAAGAATTATCTAAACAAGGCTAAGAACCGTATTTCATCCTACCATGTGACGGGGTTACCGCGGATCACAGGATAAAACTATTTAGGTCGGCAACCATTTTGCCAATTGCAATCTCCATTGCAATCCTTAGCACATGAGGGATCCTACGACATCTAATGGTCGTTTGGCATGTTTGATCCCTTCTTGCACCATATTCAAGTCTTGAAATTTTGGTTAACTCGAGCTAAGCTCGACAATTAACCAAGATTTCAAACCTAAAATTGCAAATCGTCCGTCAAGACATACGGTAACAAATCCACCAAAGTTGGCTCGTGCTAAGCTCGACACCAAAATTGTGAATTTGCCACACTCACCTTCCACACAGTTTAATGAGAATTGGCTCGTGCTAAGCTCGACAACCAAATCTAATAAGACTAGATTCGGGTGGTATCGACTTACGGATGGTGCATGACTTACGTTTTGTGGAAAAACGCGCTTTTGTTTCCGGTTTGGTTTTAGATTAACTTGTTAGTGACAAAAACTCTTATGATTTTATTAAATTTTAACAAAAATTATCTAGCATGCGAAACCTACACATCCATGCATAGAATAATAAAATCACATCACACGCAATTTACAAAATAGTCGGTAACCCTTGCCAATAAACCTAAGCGTTCCTCCCGTGAGCCAAACAGGAAGAACTTGGTCAAACTAAGGGACAAAACTTCTTGATGCAAGCTCCCACTAGAACCACCATCTCCATTGGACTTCATTGGCTTCTAAGGCCATCAAAACTCCATCTTGTTTTGCCTCCATATGTGTCTTCATTTCTCCATCATACAAATTACATACAATATAAGATAAATGGCATGCAAGCCACAAATCGACCTATTTATCTAATACAACTACACGGATGAATGAAATGGCATGCAAGCCACAATTTTATTACAATCAATTCTGAATTTAGTAAAATTACAGCCCCAAATGTGGATTAAAACCAAATGCATACACAACACAAATCAACTAAAAGGCCAAGGAAAGGTTACCAACTCATATTTACACATACAACCAAATATAGCATATCACTACTGCAACAACATGTAAACAACCCATGGAACAAATTTCCAGAAGGTTAAAAAGCCAAAAATCCCGAGACCAAAACTGTTTTATCAAAAATTTTCGAAAAATAATTTTCTAGTAACGTTAGCGCCGCCAACCTCAGCGTAACGCCGCTAACTTAAACGGTAGAATACAAACATTTTGATTTCGGGTTTTTCAAGCCACCAAGTGCTATTCTAACGTAGAGGTGGCTCTGATACCACTGTTGGGATTTAATGAACACGCAACGGAAGCGAAAACAACATCAAACAAGCGAGAATGTGTTCAAAAACAAGAAATCCCAAAGATCGATCAACTCTATGTAACAAAATAGCAACAACCAAAGAGGTTAGAGATTTATACCATGCTCCTAAGCTCCAGTAACTTCCTTGTTGGTGGCTGATGTTGGTCGAGAAACTAGAACCTTCTTCTTCTTGCTCCTTTCACGAAATCACAAACCGGGTACAAGTCCAACAAGATGTGCTAGCACCCTTTGATGATATCTTCAACTGGGAATATCACCTAAGAACAGCATATGAACTCTGGAACCCGAGATTCTTCACTAGATCACCAATAACTAAGGTATTTAGCAAAGAGAGTTAATGGTTGCAAGAGAGATACAATATGGCCAAAAGTATCCAAAGTCCTGGAATATGGTTCTTTTAAAGACCCCAAAAAGTTCCTTGAACTCCCTCTAGCCGGCCAAGAAAAGTCTAGAAGCTCTCATGCATTGGCCACAAGTGGAGGTGATTTTGACATAAAGCCCATGCAGTGGTGGTGCCGCTAACCATGAGGTAGTGGCGCTAAACCCTAACCCGTAGCGGCGCTAACGCGGCCTGACTTTGATATGACATAAAGCACATGCAGCTGTAGCGACGCTAACCTGTAACAGTTAGTGGCGCTAACTCGTTAAGTTAGCGGCGCTAACGATCCCTGCATTTCTAACTTCTACTTTTGCCATCTTTGGTCCCTCAACCTTATTTGCTGTCATGTTAGACCCCGGTTTGTGACCGATATAGGCCCATACATCATGGGCAGCGCTCTAAGGCGTACATATATTATCGGGCAAATTCTAACAAGAATGTTAAAGAACATCCTATTTTATCATTTCTATCGTTGACCAACCAACAACATTTAATTAGGCTGACTTATTGAACCTTTTAAAAACGTGTATAATTTTATTTAAGTCATAACTTGACTCAAGGTCTTGCAATGACATCTTTATTGAGTACCTCTCAATGAGTCATGCGTTCCTCGGATTAGTCCTTTCTTAAGAACTCACTATTTTAGATAACTTCTAAAATCATCCGATAATTATATACACTAAAAGTTCAATCTTGTGTTTATCATACTAGTTAAAAAAACAACTTTTATAACTTTGATAAATACATTAGTTAGGTGCTCCCACTATCTTTTATGAAAAAGTGCATTACTTTAAAACATCTTTTTACGCTTAGTCAATCCTTAACTATCATGCCTAAAAACTATGTTCTAGAAACACTTGTTTTAAAACATAGTTTTTGTAAGAAATTTAATTGTTTTATGAAACCAAAAAACATGGATCTCGATATATCCATCTTTCCAATTACGGAAAGTGGTTTCATTAAACTTACCATAAGTATAAAACACTTGTAAAGGTATTATAAATTTCTTTTCCTTAAAACATTTAGTATAAAACTCCCTTGATTATAATAACTACCATAATCACTTTTATACTATCTTAAAGGTTTTATCAAAAACTATTTTAGAAATAATGACTATTATTTCCATTTGTTCAAGACTTTGAACATTCACTTTTCACAAATTTCTTAAACACTTGTTAAATTAGAAAAACTATCTAATTTTATAAACAAAACTTGTTTACTTAAGTATTTGAATAGTGGAGCCAGAATTTATGTAACTACAACAAATTATAGCATAAGATCACTATGAATCACCAATCGAGCCAATACTTGACTTATTGGTATCCTTTTAGTCACAACTTGACTAACCTGATTCATCAATAACATACGTGCACGGAAATGAACCAAATAATTCAAAATTTTAAAAAACAGAATGTCTGAAGCAAGAAGTTTTGAACAACCAAGATAGTTAAATCCAACAATTTAAAAAAAGTTTTATAACTAGGAAATAGAATTATTAAAAAATATCCGTAAGCTGCACGTGGGATCTCTTTATGCTGGTCCGCATCACTTTCCATCTCCTCCTGCAATAAACGATTGCAAGATATTAGAATACTCGTAAAAACTTTACAAGTGGAAAGTGATAAAGAAGTTATTCACACGATACCTGAGGGGCCAGCCTTGCCTCCTCTCGTGACTCTTCGGACAATCTCTTTTCCAATGTCCGATCTCACCGCACTTGAAGCACCGATTCTCAGTTCTTGCTTTGTTTGGCTTCGGCTTCTTGCCCTTGTTGTCATTACTAGCCCTGGGTGTATTATGGCTGGGCTGGGCCTTGCCCTTTCCCTTTCCGTTGCGCCCCTTCCTCTTCTTATGTCCACCATGTCCCACCATGAGAACGTCCTTAGACTTGGTCCCGATACTCTGCTCCGCTGTCTTAAGCACGGAGTGCAACTCAGCCACGAATTTCTCCATGTTGTTCATGTTGTAGTTGACTATAAAAGGCTTATAGTCATCTGACAACGAGTTGAGTATCGTATCCATTGCTAGCTGCAACGGTACTGGGTGCCCAAGCCTCTCCAGGTGGTCCATGTAACCTTTCATTTTCTTGACGTGGTTACTAACCGAAGTCCCCTTAGCCATCTTGCACGAGTTAAATGCCCTAGTGGCATCATAACGTTCTGTACGGGCTTGCTCCTGGAACATATCCCTCAGCTGGCGGATCATGTCATAAGCAAGAGTCTCCATCATGCTTGGCTGCAACTCTGGACTCATTGTTGAAAGCATGAGGCAGCTAATATCTAGGGCGTCATTTGAGCGCTTCTGAAAAGCCTCCCTGACTTCTACCCTAGCATTGCTGGCAGGAGGATTTCCTAGAGGTTGTTCTAGGACGTGCCACTTTCTCTCGTGCCTCAGCACGATTCGGATATTTCTCTCCCACGTGAGAAAGTTTGGCCCGTGAGCTTATCGTTCTCAAGGATAGAGCGAAGAGAGAGGTTGTTAGTACTAGTAACGTTGGTTTCCATCTACAAATTAAAAACCCGGTTTAATTAGTAATTACATATAAACTTTTCTAACATATATCATCAAACCCATAAATAATATATATAAGACCTAAGACCCATATTTCACATGCTTGAAGCAAGGTTTGGGCACTTCCCGCCAAGTCATGTTATTTACGGTAGGTAACACCCTGTACCAATTGTACCTAACTGATACGACTCCTAGAACCTCATAGAGCACTTAGACCTAGTCTAGTATGTTTAACTCTACTCTAGTGCTTTTTGGGCTGGGACTCCCGATTATCACCAAAATAGATCGCACCACCTAAGACAACATGATTTCTGGCCAGGACTCCCGATTATCGCACAATCTTTCATGCCCCTTCCCACAATGGTTTGAACCTGGATGCCCAAGGTTTGGGCACTTCCGACACCCGAGTACCACTTAACAGCAAGGGTGTACCATTAGGTGGGTAGCACACTGATCTAAGATTTTCTTGGGTTTTACTATTAAGTTTAAAAAACTTAATTTTCCAGTTTTTGAAAAAGAAAAACATTTTAAAACTATCTATTTTAAAAAATACGATTTACATGTGTACCTATAATAGGTGCACAAAACGGCTTTATAAGTTCCAAACTTATAATCTTGACAAAACTTTAAATTTATAAAAATTTAACTAACACGACTAGCAACCTGTAGTCGTATTCTAGTTTGTCATAAAACGTGATTTTTCTCTGTTCAATAATTAGCTATTATTAAACCCTTTTTATTTAGCATCATATAAACGTCATATATATATATATATATATGAAAAAACAGTAAATAAAAAACACAACCACTCAGATAATAATAAGCAGATAAAACCCTATAGTTTTGCCAACTAATCCTAAGGTCAATCCTAAGGATGAACGGACTTGGATTCGTCTTGTTGATGTATTGCTCCCACTTGCCTTGACACCTCCTCCGAAGTATCCAAGCTCCATGCAAAACACCATCTTCTTGAATGCTTTCTTGAAAATCCATTTTGGTAAGGGATAAAGCTACTACTACTCTAATACAATTACATTAATGAATGCAGTTGTAATTGGCATGCAGGCCTCCCCGAACCAGTACAATATTACAATTTAAAATTTTGGATTGTAATTGGCACGCAGGCCTTCCCAAAACAAAATAAGAACAAATGAAAAAGACGAGTCCTAAGTCGGCAAAACTATAGCTATATATCACAACCACACAATATATATAATCAAACACACACACACACACACACACACACACACACATATATATATATATATATATATATATATATATATATATATATATATATATATATATCAACCATGCAGTTAAAAGAATATATAAATAGTAAAGCACATAACATGATTTGTTTAACCATTCTCATTTACCCTTTTGATTAATAACAATCAACCAAAAATGAGAATTATGATCTTCTTAAAGTATTTAAAATTACATGACCAAAAATAGTTTTTCAACAAACTTTGAAAACTTGATTTTATTCAAAAACTTGAATGAATTCCTATGTCGGGTTTTTACTAGTTTTGCGAAAAACTTAAACACGACAAAATTTGTTCATTTAAATATTATCTTGTTTGTTTCTCCATTCTCATATATAAACTTCCCCTTTAGAATTTATTTAAAACGACTAAACTAGTCATAATAAATAAATATCTAAAAAAAATATTTTAATAAAACTAATTAAAATATATAATACTAGTTTATATAATATCTTATTAATTTTACGCTCAAAATTAATAATCTTGTACTTAACCGGAAAGCTAATTCGGACCGAGAACTCATTTGGGTTGTAACCCACCTAAGCCGAGAACCCCTTGGGCCGAGACCCCTCCTGGGCTGAATGCCCTCCTGGGCCAAAACCCCTCCTTGGGCCGTAGCCTACCTGGTCCGGAAAAACTATTGGGCCAAAACCACTTCGCCGACTAACCATCGGCCGACGACCGCCGCTGACCACCTGGTCCGCCACCACCGCCTCGCACCGCCGCCTCCCTTGAACGCTACCGGCTATGGTGGTGGTTCGGGTCTCCTTTTTCCGATTACACAAAAAAAATATTTTTAAATCCTTTTTAACCTATTAAAACTAACCTGTTTTAATATTCTGATTAAAATCTGGATTTAATCAAAAACCAAATCTATTAATTATTAATGTTAACAAAACTTGTTTTATTAATAACTAATTGTCCTAAGATTAGATTTTAACCCTTTTAAACAAAAACAGTTCAAAATTCTGGTCAAGATCAAGTTTTAGATAAAAGGCCTTATCCTTTTAACCGTTTAAAATAAACCTTGTTTAAACCTATCGGATTAAAATTAAACCTTTAATTATCTGGATAAAAATAAAAACTTGTTTTTATCACCTTTATGGTCTTCAAAATTTATGAGAAGAAGAAACAAGATGAAGAAGATCATGCATCTTAAACAAAACTACTAAATAGATTATCCAGGTTTAACTGATTAAACAACCCTTTAATTTTATTGATCAAACTTATCATTATCCAAAAATCATAATCTTCTCAACCATCAAACTAATTGTTTGAATTTTTTGATTAATAGGATTAAACCTGATAGCAAAAATCAACTGTTTTTGCTACCTATTGATTTTCGAAAAAGCAAATAACAATATTAAGATCAAGAATAGAAAAACTTAAATCTAGAAATAGATAAAACTAGAAACTATAGATCATAGAGCCGAGGCTCTGATACCACTGAAGGGTTTTCATGTGACCAAACCACCGTAAGACACAAACTGGTCAATCCTGGGTTTGATTCTACTAGTTCAATCCTAAAGAGGAACTGGATTGAACACAACCCTCTAAACCCCAAAATGGTTAGGATCTTCAAACTGATGATCTATGTAGTTTCTTAACAATCAACAAACCACAAAAAATGGTTACAAGAAATATACCTCGTTGTGATCTTGGGATTGCTAAGGTAGTCCACCACTACTACACATCCAACGAACTAGCTGCTAGACAGCTCCTGGATTCACGTTAGCTTTAACACTCAAAATCGAGTGTGTGTATGTGTGCCTTGCTTCGACCACTAAATTGAAAAACACACTTCGTGGTTTTCTTCCAACTCGACGAAAGAGAGAGGAGCCGAGAGTGAAAGAGAGAGAGAGAGCGATATCGACAAGGGGTGAGAGAGAGTGGTGGCTAGGGTTATCTACTTCTTAAAAATTACATAACCCTTAAGGCTTGAAGGTTATATATAGATCTTTAAAAGGACCCAAGCCCGTTTAATTAAAAGCCCACTTGTTTTAATTAAACTTTCATTCCTCTCACTTTGACCCCCGGACTTTTACTTGTTAATTAACTATTAACTGGTCCGTTAAATAGTAAACTTAATATTTAATTTCTCCTTAAATAGTAAACTTAATATTTGACCCCGGATGCCCAAGGTTTGGGCGCTTCCGACACCTGAGTACCATTTAACAGCAAGGGTGTACCATTAGGTGGGTAGCACACTGATCTAAGATTTTTCTAAAAAGGATTTCCAAGCTTTTAACGAGAAAAACTTTAATGCCAGTTTTCTTTTAAAACATCTGTTTCAATAATTAACTATTATTAAAACCCTTGTTTTATTTCATCGTGTTAATCACACCCACGCATATATAAAATATGTAAAGAAATAAAACAACCATAAACATCTATGCCTTAGCCTTGCCCTTAACTATTGTCGGTTTCGTGAGCCACACGAAAAACCCGACGGTCAAAACCTAAGTGGAAAAAAAACACAACACACATGGCATGGCATTCTAAAGCACTCACTGGCTCCAGCATTCAATCTTCCTTCCTGCTCCTTGCTCCTTGAATCTTGGTCCAGATATGTAAATATATTCTAAAAAAAACTATTCTATTCTATTATCTAAAAACTAGAAATATAAAAGTACAAGATATCAAAGACACGCAGGCCCGCTAATCTAAAACTTTTACAAGATAGAATAGGGGTTGTAAGTGGCACGCAGGCCTCCCCACACCATAGAATAATAAATCCAAAACAACCACGAGTGCAAGAAATATAAACAATCCCCAAGGTCTAGGGCTCGGTTATGACATCCCAAACATGTACAAAACTAATAAATGAAAGTAAAGAAACTAATTTCTAATTATTCATCTTGATGAAATTACTGATGTTAACAACTTGTTAAAATCCCCTATATTGTTTTTCCTATATTTGCAATAAATATATATTTCAAGTTTTATACTTTGATAATTAATCAAAAAACTCAAAAATAATATTTAAACCTTAAATTAAAATAACAACTGTATTTCAATTTAATATTGACCACAAAATATCTGAACCGCGAGCTGGGCCAAATATTTAAACTGGGTCAATGATTGGAAACGGACCGGGAAACAAAAAACTGGGCCGAGGCCCAAAACAGCCTTTAGCGCCGCTAACCCTGCCGCTAAGCCCTAACTCGGCCGCTGGCTTCCTGGGCCGTGGCTTTCTGGGCCGAAGCCCACCACAAAAATAGCGCCGCTAACTGCGTCGCGATCGCGCCACTAACCCTGTTCTACCGTCGACCGCCGTAAAACCACCGCTGACTTTCGGCATCCGACGACTGCCGTCCCTATCTGAGACCGCCGCTGACCTATACCGTGGACGGCAGCCCCAAACTGAGGCCGCCTCCCGGGAGGTGGTCGATTTATCGGTTTATCGCAAATAACAACAATAATAAAAAAACAGATTTAATTAATATTTAAATCTACCAATCTATTTATCCAAAACTAATTAATCTAATCCAATAGAAATCATAAACTTGAATTCTATTTACTTGGATGATTAAAAAGATTTTTTTCTGGATAAAACAGAATCATATTTCATCAGAATAAAAAGAAACCTACCTAGTCTCCTACGAGTTTAGAAGTGGCTCTGATACCACTTAAGAGTTTTGTAGGGTCTAAAAACATATTATAACATGCACAGTGGAATAAAACCCCCTCCAGTAATCTCATCTAACTCGTACAGAAACTAAAAAAGGAAGAGGGTTAGAAAGTTATACCTTTGATGAAAAACAAAACTTTCTTTAAGCCTCTACACAGCTGCAGGTTATCCACCGCTACTGCACCACCTCGAACTGGCTGCTAAACCGCCTAAGGATTAAACCTCAGATCAAATAATCGTGACCCTTGTGTGTGTGTGTGTGTTCCGCGTCGCCGCCGGCCGCCGCCCTCGGTGGTCCGGTTCCTTTGCGCCGCCGCCGAGAAGAGGAGAGGAGAGGGATAGAGCTTTTTTGGGTTATCTCTTTATTATCTTGTATTTGACTTATGTGATTAATGAGGCTTAATATGGTTTATATAAGAAACCCTTATTAGGCCTAAGCCCGTTTAATCAAAGCTCAACTTTAATTAAACTATTAATCAATTACATAAAATATCCTCGACCTTTCTAATTAATTAATTACTATTAATTAATTGGTCTCGTTAATATTTAAACTAAATATTAACTTCTCTTTTAAATATTAAATAACTTTTATTATTTCTCTCTTTCTCAATAATTAATTAAACTATTAATTATTGTGATACACAAACAGGTAAAATCCAACAGGTTCTATTTAGGTGTGCAGAGGTGTGATCCTTTAGTGTCACATAGTATTGGACACGATAGTACATTTTATCTATCTCTGCAGATAATCTAACATATACCCCTTAGGTATTTACATTTTCGACCCTCTAGTTTGTATTTTAATACAAACGTCACCTAGAATTCAATCTTCTATTCTATACAATATTTAATTCTAACAATCTCCCCCTTTGTATAAAAAGTAGAAGATGTTGGTCTTTTCAGCTTCATACGATCTTTAATAATCTCCCTTACAAATATGCAGATTTCTTGCTGCATTGTTTAGAAGCTTTTGGGAGACAAGACTTGAACGATATTTTTTTAAAATCTTCAGTCTTTGATTGGATGTCTTCAGAGTGTCTTCTCATCTTGAACATTAAGACTTTTTAGTTTTAAGAATAGTCTACATTTTGAGATCTTTATGAGAACTTTAATCTTTAAAGAACACAGTAACATTCTCTTTCTTCAGTCTTTTTGACTTGCACCAGTAAGCTAAGGATTTTCAACCTTTGGTTGTATCAACGGTTTAGCTTGAAGTGGTTTTCAGCATACGCGATCTTGAGCAATTAGGCAAAACGATTTAGGAAGAATATTTGTTCTCTCCCCCTTGAATGTAGCTCTAGATCTTGTTTATTTCTTCAAAAGTTCTTTAAATTTCAATAAGTACTTTCACTGTTATGAAGTTTATATCTTTCTCCCTTGTTCGTTACTTTGCTCCCCCTTGACCTTACATATGAATTTTTGAAAATTTAGCATTCTTTGTCTCCCCATCAACACATGAATCTTGTCTTAATCAATAAGCTCAAACTCAACTGAATTTGTATTAAAGTTCCTCCCCCTCATGATGATTAGTATTCTTCATGAAAATCATATACATGAATTTCTGTATTCGGCTTGATTTTGACCTCAATATATGAACACTTGAAGTTTTGAATCCCCATCATGAGATTTAGTTAAATGATGTTTTGAAGGTGTCACTACTATGATATGTCAAAGAAAGTATCAAAGACAGTCCTTAGGGCGCCGTCTCAATGTTCCCGTGGAATAACACCGAGATCACAAAGATTCTCGTTGACACAACAGTTTAAATAAACTGTGTGACCTACATTTAAAACTGGCATAGCGTTGATTCTGGTAGGATTTCCATCTAATCATCGTGAATATCACATAAGATATCACTCCAAGATGTTCCGGTCACCACGAAAGACTAGATATGCATTAAAGACCCAACATGTGTCCTAAGAAATGAAATTTATATGCGAATAAGCTCTAGACTCTATCAGTGCATGAAAGAAGTCGGGGACCGGAGTAGCTGTCCGCCTAGTTTCAATATCAACAATGTCCAAGTGAGATGTCAATAGACATATGTTAAATCTCTGTGAGAAGTTGAAACAATTAGCTTTTAAGAGATAATTGAGTAGCTAGGTGGGGTTAGTGCCTTTTATCACTGGGTCCATGATGTCTATTTCAATACCAAATCTCAACCAGTGAGATCTAGTAGCGGATCTGGCTACCCAGATGTATACTATTTTGGTAAGGATCTGTTTTTCTTTTGATCCTGTCTCACCCACAGCTCTCTAAATATTTTTCAACTTCTCCCTCAAACTCACTTACCAAATTGATGTATGTATCTCTGTTTGTTGGATACATATAAGGACACTTTTTATCATTTTCAAATGATAAGAGAAATCATAGTGATCTACAACAAAAATGATTTTCAAGAAATTTCATTGTTGAGAAGGATTATCAAGGAATATTTGAACAATGAGAGAATATGAACAATCAGGGAATATTGATAAAGGATTTCACAAAATGATTTGACAGTATTTGCACAAGATAATTTGTTGATCATATACACCCAATCTCCTGTTCCACCCCTCTGTGTTCTATTTTAACTGTGCACGCTAATCAGTATCCCGTGATAACATATTCTGCTCACCTAAATGACCTAGTAAGTAACCCTTGCGATCTCTTTCTATTTATGGTGAGCTCCTTAGGCAAGTCCTTCCGGTTCTCGATTGACCATAGGAGTATAAAATACCTACACTCTCTCACTCATGGTGCGTTTTCGATCACTTGAATAATATTTATCATGAATGAGAGGTTTCCAGTAAGGATTTGAAACATTTAGCATAGAAGGATTTGAAACATTCAGCACAGAAGTTGAGATGGAAACACATAAATGAAGGATGATCATGCGAAGACCAAGAACAAATTGAATCAATAAAGGTATCAGAATAAGTCAATGAATGAATACCTTCTTGAACAGATAACACCAAATGAAAACTAAAAATCTTTTTGAATTTTGAAATTTTATAATGTTTTTGGATTTTCAATTTTTGAATGTTTTTCGAGTTTTGAAACATATAAAGCATTAAAAAACAAAAACTCCCCCTAAATTGATGCATGAATTTTTTTTATCATCAATTAGGTTAAGAAACAAAAATTTTGTCCCCCCTGCAAAATAAGTATCTCAGGTCATTAGACTCGGGCTAATGCTGAACACAATGAAATTTGAATTGAATAGCAGGGAAATTCAACCGTCTTTGATAAATTATGAGTTTTAAACCACTTCAGCACACTGAGCACAATGATCTTCACAGCAATCTAAATGATCTTCATTGTGCTCCAGAAATATCTCTTATTGTTTACCAACAAAACGGATTAACAAAAATTGGTACCCATTCTCTTTTGGGGTCCAGATTTGTTAGTAGCTGGTTTTGGCATCCATGTTTGTGTATTTGTTACAATAACAGGTTTATGGACCTTTCTGTTTAACGGTCCTGAATGCCATTGAGGAATTCCATTACGAACAACAAACTCCTGTTTAATTCTTGACGTCTTACAAATCTTCTCTTTGGAAAGGCGGATTAAGTGCTTGACGGAGTAAACCACAAAAGGATACTGTATGTCTGTCTTGAGCAAAAAATCCCCATTGGGTCTTGGGTTAGAGAAAGATTTGCGTCTGTTGTTTTGAGGTACATGATTTAGCATAGCATCTCGAGCTAGAATCCTCGTTGTTGAGATTGCGGTTGACAATAAATCATCAGTTATAAAAGTCTTCACTCTGTATTCAGGTGGTTTTGGAGACGCGTCAGAAGATTTCTGCTTTACAATCCAGGATGATTTAGTCGTCTTTAAGCATCTAACCATAGAATCATTAGATTTAGAACTACTTGAAGAGCAAGTATTTTGTGGGTAACTGAAATCAGCTTGTTTATATTTAAGCTTCTATTTGTGAGAGTAGGTCATTGTAGTTGTAGGTGATTTCATTGAATGATAAGATCTAGCAAAGATAGTGATCTGAGGATTCTTCACAGCACCTGAGGCGTTGGTGAAATTGTTATCCGTTTGTTTAGTACATGCAACAGAGAAATAAGAATCAGATTGGCTACTACAAGGTGAAATTGAATCAAAATTGATATTATCAGCGGAAGTCTTCATTAATTCAGCAAATTTTGCAGCGCTAAGCTCATTTTTCAGAATTATAGCCATGAATTCTTTCTTCTCATTCTCAAAGTGCTCTCTCTCAGTCTCTAGTGTCTTCTTAATTTCAGATATTTTCTTTTCTAAAATTGAACGAGGAACATAGGATTGAATTGACTCATGCAACTGATGTTCAAGTCTTATGACTTTGTCCTTTAACTCAGCCTTTTCACTGCAGATTTTGTCTATGATCTGTGAATCATTTTTCAACACACTAGACAACTTTTCGTTTAGCTTAGCATTGGCTTGTGTCAATTCGTTAATCTTATTCATTGCAATCTCGATATCTTTTCGTTTCTGCTCCAATTCAACTTCATAAGATTACATTTCTTTTCGGCAAGTTGAAATTGATCAGACACTGTAGACACCTGATCTGTTAGCTTTGCATTGGCTGTGGATAGATCATCGGATTTCTACAATTCAGAATGTAATTGTGCATAATGCTGTTCAAGCTTTTGGATTTTTGCAGTCTCTCTGCTCCATCCATCACATGCACGATCATGCAAGTAAAACATATGATCAAACAATTTAAGGAAAAAGGTCTCCTCTTGAGAAAAATGATATCTTGATCTCTGCCATTTCTTAATTTCTTCCTCAATATTCGATTTTCAAAAATACGTCATTGTATAATCGATTGGGATAACTGAAAAATATTGATTGTTTAGGACAGATTTGATTTGATCAAAATTAATCAGCTAAAATGATTTTTAAATCAATTTAGTGCGAGTTGATTAATGGCAACAATAATGTAGGCAATTAAGAACGGGTTGATATACGACAACAATTGGAATAAATATTCTAGAATATCAATGAACTAAAAACAGTGTGTGTTTTCGAAAATCTCATATTAAAGTGAGTTGTAAATTCTGAAAATCTCTTTATCCAAACAATGTTGTTATTAAAGTGAGATTTTTGAAAAATGCTTCAAAGCTTTATCAAACGGAGCTCGTATGATTTTTCTACTCCAGTCACTCCTCAACCAAGTGGGCTTGTCATTGTTCTTAACCAACCTACCGAACCTGCTGTAGTCCCGGCCGACCGACATGCAGTAGTTGCTCCAGATCATGACATATCGTTTGAAACTGCCTCTTTCACCCGTGATTCTCTATTATCCTCTAATCAGTATGCGGGGTTTGGCCGAGGTAGTGGTGAAGAAGGAGACAGTTATGTAATTAGAAGTAATAGTGAGAACGAGGAGGTGAGAAAAGAAAATGTGCTGAAGGACCCCTAGCTCTAGAAGGTCGGGAAGCCACATATACTACTGGACTTGGTATTGTTGGGTATAGTACTGAACAAGACATGGTGATCCTACCCGTGCAAGTGGTAACCCCTCCTAGCCACTTAGGTGCTTCTCAACAAGAATCTACTTTATTGCGTAGGGCGATAGCACATAGACTATTAGCTTCTCATTCGGAGAAGGCTAGTAGTGAAACAAGAGGACTGCGTCCCTCGTCCTCGACCGTTCCTTCAATGCACTTCAATATGCCGCAAATTGCGCCATATCCTTCACTACGGTGTGACACTATCACACAGTTGGTGGAGGTCTGTGGCCTGCCGCCTAGAACTTCCATAGGTGGTACCTCATCTGGTACCATGTAAGGATTGGAAGGAAATCCTACTGTTGTCAACATCCCTAAAGCTCCAGTAGGTGGTTATGCATTCATTGCAGGAACCATAACCGGTTATCTAAACATTATCGGGTTTGTTACACATGTAGAACTTCA
This sequence comes from Pulicaria dysenterica, assembly GCA_947179395.2. Classification (NCBI taxonomy): domain Eukaryota; kingdom Viridiplantae; phylum Streptophyta; class Magnoliopsida; order Asterales; family Asteraceae; genus Pulicaria; species Pulicaria dysenterica. The sequence goes on from OX359294.1 coordinate 35,090,718, forward strand.
TGACACCATTCAACAAGACGTGGCACCTCTCCAACAACAACTAACCGCTACAAATCAAAAGTTGGATAGAATTGACGAACTTCTTGCTGGCAGAACCCAAGCTCCTCAACCAAAGCCGCAACCTGATCCTTCAAGCATGTTTGTAGATGCACTGAAAACCCTTCTGTACATAAAGCATTGGGAACAAAGGCCCGAATCTTCTCATGATCAAGATCTTCTAAAAACACTACGCAATGACCAAAGGCCACAAGGAATCTCCTTGGCTGACTTTCAAGAGTTTCAAGAAGATGTTATCAACACGATTGACAGGGGAACAAGGAGTTTTTATACAACCATGGAAAAGGTTGTGGACAGACTCAAGGTCATGCAGGAGTCGTGTCACGCTCAGGCTGAGAGTAGCAAGAGGAAGCGGGATGATCAAGATCCTGAAGATCATCCCGAGGGGGAGAAATGAAGAAGATACTTGACATCTTCCTCTCTAACTGCAATTGTACCTGTTACTCGCTTCAGTTCCTTATTACCATCATCTGTAGGTACTAGTTCTGGCAGTCAATAGCAACAAATAAGTGCACAACTTATGGCCGATGAAGTTTATGAACAGCAACAACGAGAAAATGCTGACAAACATATTGTAATCTATGTAATCTTGATACCAAGTATATAAGCAGCTTCTCCCAAGTGCTTCATCTGGAAACATTTACCTAACCAGGATTATACTCCTTGTAATACTAGTATATTGTTTCCTATTAACAGTATGTATTCTACATACAAGACTAGGAAGGTTATCGCGCTTCCATTGAATTTAGTGTAAACACATGACTCAAACTAACTTTTGGTAAAACCAAACTCTTTGATGCGCTCATCAAAGTGTAAGTTCCAGCTCCTAGATGCCTGCTTCAACCCATCAATGGATTCTAGCAGCTTGCATATTTGTTAGGATTCTTTGGATCCGCAAAACCATCCGATTGTATCATATACACGTCCTCTGTCAACTTCCCGTTAAGGAAGGCGGTTTTGACATCCATCTGCGATATCTCATAGTCAAAATATGTTGATATGGCTATAAGAATTCTAATGGTCTTAAGCATTGGCACTGGGGAAAAAGTTTCATCATAGTCAACACCATGAGTTTGTGTGAAACCTTTTGCCACTAGCTTAGCTTTAAAGGTATGAATCTTTCCATCCATATCGGTCTTTTTCTTGAAGACCCATTTGCACCCAACAACTTTGCTGTGTTGTGGCAAATGAACTAACTTCCAAACTTGGTTGTCATACATGGATTGCATCTCCGCCTTCATGGCTTCTAGCCATTTTTCAGATTCTAAAGCTGAAACAACATCTTGTTAGGTAGTGGGTTTTGAAAGATCCCATTCGTCATGAGTAACTAGGAATCCTAGATACCTATTTGGCTCATGACGAGGCCTACTAGACCTGCGAAGGTCTTGTGTTTGCACTTCTTCCTCAACCACAGACTCGGGTTGCGAATCAACAGTTCTTTGTTGATTTACAGGTTCGATTATTGGTGGTGGTGTTATCTCTTCTTCTTCAATCTCTTCAAGCTCTATTTCCTTTCTTGGAATTTCTGAATTTAGAAACTTCTCTTCCAAGAACACCCCCTTACGAGCAATAAAAACTTTGTTCTCGTCTGGGTTGTAGAAATAGTATCCCATGTTTTCCTTGGGATAACCCACGAAGATACACTTACTTGATTTGGGATTTAGTTTATCCGTGAATGTTTGCTTAACATACACCTCACATCCCGAAACCTTGAGAAAAGAAATTTTGGGCTTTTTCCCCGTCTATATCTCGAACGGTGTCTTTTCCACCAATTTTGTCGGAACCCGGTTAAGCATAAACGCCGCTGTCTCGAGTGCATGCCCCCAAAACGACAATGGTAATGAACTTCGACTCATCATTGATCGTACCATGTCAAGCAGTGTACTATTCCTCCTTTCTGACATACCATTCATCTGAGGTTTATACGGAGGTGTGAGTTGTGCAACAATCTCACATTCCTTCAAGTGATCGTCAAATTCCTGACTCAAATATTCACCACCTCGGTCGGACCGGAGCAGCTTTATCTTCTTGTCCAGCTGATTTTGTACTTCATTCTGAAACTGTTTGAACTTGTCAAAACTTTCAGATTTAAGTATCATAAGATAGACATAACCTAACCTACTGAAGTCATTAGTAAAGGTAATGAAGTACCGGTATCCTCCTCTAGCCTGTGGAGTAAAGGGTCCAAACCCATCTGTGTGTATAATCCCTAGTAGCTCACTTGCCATTTCATTCTCAATATTGAAAAGTTGCTTTGTCATTTTCCCGGACAAACAAGATTCTCAGATATCATATGACTCTAAGTCAAATGGTTCTAGAATTCCGTCATCTCGGAGTTTCTCTATGCGTTTCTCATTTATATATCCTAAACGACAATGCCAGTGGTAAGTCTGATTAAAGTTACTCTTGGATCTCTTACTTATATGATATATGTCTTTGTCACCGTTATTTAGATTTAGCGTGTATAGACCATTTTAAGGAATAGATTTAAAATAGAAAACATCATTTTTTAAACAAGAAATAATTTTTCTATTTAAAACATAGTTAAAACCATAGTCTATAAGCAAATCAAACGAGATAACATTCTTGATAAGTCTAGGAACATAATAACAAGGTTCTAGTTTTAAGACCATGCCAGAAGGCAAACTAAGACAATATGTCCCTACAGTTTCAGCACCAATAATGGAGCCTTCGCCTACCCGCAGGTTCATATCTCCTTGTCTTAGCTTCCTATTTCTCTTGATATGGTCAGATAAGGAACCAAACAAGAGCATAACTAGCTCATGTTGCTTTGATTCTGATCCAAGGGTCACATAGCAATCAAAAAGTGTTTTCATATTGATGAGATGATCACTAATATTTTGGTTTTCTTTCATTTTCTGCGAAAGAATTTCTTTCATTAGCAAGAAACGACATGCCAGTTCACTATTCTTGAACCTTTCCTCTAATGCTTGAACAAACTCAAAAGATGACTTCTCCCAGAGATCATCCGTAAACTCGGATGAAGCTGAGAGAACGAGAATCGACATAACATCAGATTCATCAGCCAGATACTGATAGTAAGCATCATACTCACTATCCTGAGCATCTACCCTTGGTCGTCCTAGAGGTAAAGTCTCTATGACATACAGCTTTCCCTGTGCATCTAATACATTCTTAAGATGCATCTTCCAAACAGAAAAGTTTGGACCAGAGAGCTTCCAGTTGCCAATGATAAGGCTTAGAGATTCCTCGGGTGAGTAAAACGGAATAACAGATAAAATAGATATCTACAGAAAAAGAAAAGATAAAACCGATTCAGTAATATGATTATATCTTCTAATATTTATTACCATTAAAAAATAATTTATTAGACTAGGATCCATATTTCATATTTCCCGATGCAAGGTTTGGGCACTTCCCACCGTGACAATGCTATTTCTGGTAGGTAAACCTATACCAATCGTATCCTACCTAGATACTGTTAGAAATATGCCCACTAATGCACGTACGCCATATCGACCACTGCTGATGATGTATAGGCCTATTGGGTCCTACACCGGGGACTAACATGACATCAACTAAAGTTAAGGGACCAAATATGACAAAAGACAAAAGTTGACATCGCAGGCCGCGTTAGCGCCGCTAAACCCTAAAGGTTAGCGCCGCTATGGCTGTATGTACTTTATGTCATATAAGTGACAGGCTGCGTTAGCGCCGCTAACTTTAAGGGGTTAGCGCCGCTAAACCCTAAAGATTAGCGCCGCTACGGCTGCATGCGGTTTTTGTCAAATCACCTCCCATGTTGGCCAATGCAAAGGGAACATGTGAGATACCTCTTTGGCCGGTCTTGTGGGGTTAAGAAGGATCTGGAGACATATGAGAGAATGTGATTTATTTCATTCTCATGCCTCTCTCTTTTTCTCTCTTGGTTACACACACAAACTCTCTCTTTAGTGAAATATTTAACTAAGTGAGAGATTTGAAGAGAGAAATCCAGATTTGGTCTCATGTAGTGGCTGTTCCAGAAGTGGTATTCTAGTTGAAGTACCATGGAGGCTTGCTAGCACTTGAGGTTGGCGTGTTACCGGGGTATACTTCAATAGTTGATCCGTGTTTCGTTCTTGGAGCATCACCACCACGAGACAAGAAGATTTCTGGAGCAAAGGAGGCAGGTATAACCTTCTTTCTTCTTTGCATGTTGCATTTATTAGCATAGAGTTTGGTCCTCTTTTGGGATTTCTTGTTTTTTGTGCTTCATTGTGTTGTACATTGGGCTTTATTTCTTGTATCTTGCTTCTGCAGCTAGCCCACGAAATCCCAACAGTGGTATCAGAGCCACCTCTATGTTAGATTCGCACATGGTGGCCTGAAAAATCCCGAAATCAAAATGTTTGTTTTCTGTTCGAACCGGGTTAGTGGCGCTAACTCCTAAACTTAGCGGCGCTAACGCGCTGTTACAGATTTTGGTTTCAAGTTAAAAACAGTTTTGGTCTCGGGAATTTTTGGTCTTTTTGTAATTCTGGAAATTTGTTCCAGATTATTATTTGGTAATTTTGTTATGTGGTTGATTTGAAATTGGTAAACCTTTCCTTAGACCTTGTGGTTGATTTTGTGTGTTTGGTTGCAATTTGGTGATTTTAAATCACAAATGGGATGTAATATTTATTAATTCGGATTTGTTTGTAATAATATTGTGGCTTGCATGCCATTTCATTCATCCGTGTAATTGTAATAGTTAAATAGGAAATTTTTGTGGCTTGTACGCTATTTCAATTTCTATTGTATGTATTGTACAATTTGGATGAAGACACAAAAAAAGGGAGTCAAAAGGAGATGGAGGATGACCATAGAAGCCGGTGAAATCCAATGGAGATGGCGGTTCTAGTGGGAGCTCGCATCGGAGTCCTTTTGTCCCTTAGATTGACCACGTTCTACCCGTTTTGGCTCACGGGAAGAATGCTTAGGATTTTGGCAAGGGTTACCAATTTATTTCGTTTATATGCGTGTGATGTGATTTTATTAATCTTGCATGGTTTGCTTAGGATTTGCATGGTAGATAATTTTTTCGAAATTAATAAAATTACAAGAGATTTGGTAAAAATGGTTTACAACTCTCGCGCGCGCTCACATACAAGATTAACCCACCTAGTGGAAATAGGTTTTGTCACTAAACAAGTTAATCTGTAACCAAACCGGAAACAAAAACCCGTTTTTCAAAAAACGTAAATCTTGCACCATCCGTAAGTCGATACCACCCAAATCTAGATTTATGAGTTTTGGTTGTCGAGCTTAGCACGAGCTAACTCTCATAAAACTGTGTGGAAGGTGAGTATGACAAATTCACAATTTTGGTTGTCGAGCTTAGCACGAGCCAATTTTGGTGGGTTTGACATTGTATGTCTTGATAGACGATTTACAATTACAAATTAAAATCCTTGAGTGATTGTCGAGCTTAGCACGAGTCAACCAAGAAATAGTTATCGGCCTAAATAGCACCATGAAGTGTCTAAGAAGTGGAGTGATGGTTGTCGTAGGATCCCGCAAGTGTCTAAGAGTTGCAATAGAGATTGCAATCGGTAAAATAGTTATCGGCCTAAATAGCTCCATGAAGTGATCCGCGGCAAACCCGTCAAGAATTAGAGTGAAATATGGTTCTTAGCCCTTATTAAAATATTTTTCGAGACGATATGGGTAATTATTTTAACGAGGATTCAAATAAAACTAACTAATTCGCGTACTCTATTTAATATAAGATGTCGAATAATAACCACACCACGTCGAACTTTTCACTTCGTATGTTCCTACAAAGGGAGAAACTCACGGGAGTGAACTTTGTTGACTGGCTTAGGCAATTGAGAATTGTCCTACGAGCCGAGTCTAAGTTGCACAACCTTGAGGAACCCCTTCCTGAACCACCTGCTATCGATGTATCCGAAACGTGTATGAAAAGCGTGTTCGGGATACGCATGATGTTGCTTGTCTCATGTTATCAAGTATGAGCTTGGAACTGCGAAAGCAATTTGACCACATGACTGTGTATGACATGATTAACAAGCTGAAGGATACATTCCAACAGTAAGTTAGGAAAAAACACTATGAGTGTGTTAATAGTCAAGCCGGTTGTAAGATGCGTGAAGGGGGGAGTGTTAGTACCCATGTTTTGAAGATGAAATCATACATGGACCAAATGGAGAGGCTAGGATATCCTATAGGAAGGGAGCTTGGTGTGAATTTCATACTTCACTCTCTGCCCACATCATATGAACAGTTTGTCAAGGACTATCATATGCATGGAAAGGAAATATCTATAGATGAATTGCATGGAATGTTGAAGGATGTAGAATCTAACATGTCCAAGCATGCATCATCCTCATCCACTCCCGTTCTTGGTTCTAAGGAACACCATAATATGAGGAAGAAGAAATCAATCCCATCAGAAGAGGTTGGAATATCCAAGCTTGCTTCAAGTCTTGAGTCTATGAACATAGATGATGTGCCTAAGGAGACTCAACAAGGGCTGGTTTGCTACTTCTGCGGTAGATTTGGGGATTGGGCCGTCATGCCTGCCATTCGTGCCGAGAGGATATAAAACTTCTCAGAAAAAAGAGAGTTAATTTTCCTACTTGAGGTACATTAAAGATTATATTTCATTGCTATTCCTTAATAAGTTGGGTTGTTTACCCGAGCTATAAGACTCACGTTTATCACAAATTTATTTTGTTACAAAGTGTAGGTCTATTGGTTGAAAGAAGGAGGAGCTTGAAGAACCGGATCTCTGAAGAGGAAACCCTGTTGATTGTCCTCTACAAGAGAATTGGGAGTGTTGATCTCGCCATTATTTCCGGATTAATTATTACTTTTGTTTTTATGCCAGGCGTGGCAAAACTTGCTTTAATGTATGTTCTTTTGAAGATGATGGATGTATTTTGACTCTTGTATTTTTATTGAAAAGATTTTTCATTTTGATGGTTTCATTTCAAATTCGATCCATGTCTATGCTTATGTGTTATTTTTGACTATTTTAGTGCTTAAATACACATTTGATGACGATGGATATGACTTAGAATTGAAACATTTTGAAAATTTATTTTTGAGATGATTTTATCAAAACTTATCAATATCATAGCATACATAAAGACTTGTTATAAGTAATAATGCAATCATGAATAATTGATTCTTGGATCCAAAAGTGGTTTGGATATATGAGCTCTATAGCATAATCAAACTTGACCAAGTAAACAACATTTACATCGCTTAGAACCATGTGGTTAGGATCTTTGTAAAAGTTTAGCCTCGGGCTAAATGAAAGGTATAAATATTGTTTATTGGACTAGGGTGATTAAGAAATCCTTCACCAGTGTTGGTAGGAAGGATTATAACTTGTTGGATTTTGATCACACTTGTGTGGATAATCCGTTCAAGTATACCACAAAGAGTGACACTAGTGAAATTCTCCATCAACATCTTTATGATAGTTGATGGGAGAATGTTTAACTAGATAAAAGGTTTGTGTCTGAAATCTGGAGGTATTCGGAAATAACCTAAAGAAAACTAAGAATCAGTAATGGGATATAGATATAATTTCTTAGATCTAGACTAGATGCAAAGTTTTCTTATCTATATTGGTTTAAATATGAAATGGATCATGGGTTTAACCCATAATTCGTTTTCTCTGTAAGACACATTTGTACATGGTGTCATATTAATGAATAACCGGATATCTTTGTTGATGATCTGGTAAAAGGCAGGCCTAAAACATGTATTAAATGTGATTGGTATACATTAAACCAAGTCCTCAATCTAAAACCCAACATGATGGTCACCTAAGCATCTAATGAGATTTTTACTAGAAAGAGTTCTTTGCTTGTCAATCTCATAACTTAAAATTATCCAGTGTACATTTAGTGGGAGATGGATGAATTATAAATTGATGCTTATATATTTACGTAGTTCATCTAAGTTTTGGATAGTTGTTTCTTGAACTTATGGGAACCATGTTTGGTAGCTCAAAAGGAGAAGACAATATCCAAAAGTATTCCAGTGGAAGAACGTAAAACTTAAATAAGAGACCTAATGTTGACAATAGCACCTAATCTGATGGAAGTCAAGAAGGTTGTTTAGATATGAGGTTGTCATATTATAGTAACAACAACTTGATGGTGAATCATTGTGAGGTCACCATTCATCGGAAATATAGTGGGCCCAGAGTTCAAAAACTATTAAACTATTAAATCTATGAATCCTTTTATCAAAAACTAATTAATTATCCAATAAAAAACAAACTTGATTTTCATTCTCAATCTCAGTGATAGAATGGTACTAGGTGCAACATTCAAGAACAATGGATTGCCGTTAATTAGAATCAACAATCAACGCTCCTGCCTTGCTATTCCTGAGCAAAAACGGGATAGAGGTTATGAAGCCTGGGTGGATTACATTCGAATATGCCCATTGGCATTCGCTTTCATCGGAGCACCAATCCACATTGTTCCTCAACACTTATTAGCATTCTGGTACACATGTGTCTGTGATCAGACCAGAGGAGAAATCAGAGGGATAGTTCTGAATGGGGAGAGACAAGTGATTATCACAGTTCAAAGGCTAAGGGAGATTCTTCGCCTCCGTTAAAATGATGTGTTCGAGCCTCCTGTGACAAGACAAGTAGCTAGATCAGTTCTACCTAGAATGGGTCACCCACAGACTGAGGGTGTTATCAAGAAAGCTACTTTTCCAACCGGATGGGGATTTATGGTTTATACAGTGATTCGTTCACTAGGGACCAAGGTTGGAGGACTGGACAAGGTAAATGAGTTCGAGATGCAGTTGCTGTACAACATATATTTTGCACGAAATTTAGATTTTGCACTGCTGATCTTCAATGAGCTCAATGTCCAAGTGATGAAAGCACCAAGGGATCGATATGTACCATTCATAAGGTACTTATCCTTGGTGATTGAAGCTGAGCTGGGGAGTGAAGTTTATAAAGCTGGACAGGATATGTTCCTCACACCAGCACTCAGCTCAAAGATGTTCAACAATGACATCTTTCTAGAGCAAGAGGGACTAAGTGAGCCCAACGCTGGATTGCTGAAGGAGCATCTTCAGAAAGTAAAGTTGAGGAGTCTGACCAAGGGGAAGCAGCTCAAGCTGAGCATTCTGCTTGAAGGGTTTAGTAGGGTATAAAAACAAATAATGATCATACGCAGTGAAAAAAAAACAAAACCCCCTCCAGTGATCTCATATAAATCGTACAGGAAACTAAACAAGAAAAAGGATTAAAACTTATACCTTTTAGCAACAATCTTGAAACATTAATCTAGTTAGCTAAAGGTAGAACACCACTATTGCACCACCTCGAACAGGCTGCTGAACCGCCACACGATATCACCAAAAACGATCACACAGAAACTATGCGTGTGTGTGTGTGTGTTGTTCGACGAGGCCGAGAACCCCCTTGGGGTGCCTTCGAGTTCGACGCAATGGGAGGGAGGAAAAGATGCTAGGGTTATCCTTTTGCAATTTTTAATTATCCTTATGATTCCTTAAGCCTTAAATGGTTATTTATATTATAAACCTTATTAAGGCCCAAGCCCGTTTAATTAAAGTCCAACTTTAATTAAACTATTACTTAATTGCAGAAAATACCCTTTGACCTTTCTAGTTAATTAATAACTATTAAATAATTGGACTGATTAATATTTAAACTAAATATTAATTTATCCTTTAAAATAGTAAATAACTATTATTATTTTTCCTTCTCAATTATTAATTAACTAATTAATTATTCCACACATATAACTTGGTAAAAATCCAAATGGTTCTAATTGGGTGTGTAGTAGTGTGATCCTTTAGTGTCTCATAACATTAGACATGATCACACGTGTTATCTATCTCTGCACATAATCTAACACTGCTCACGCTGAGCATGAAGTTGAAGCTGAGGGTATGTCTTCTACATCTTCATCCAGCCCTCTTCCATCTTCAGAGTCTCCATTCGTTGGTAGACCCAAACCAGGTATGAATTTTCCACTTTCTTCTTCTTCTCACTATTCTCCATCTTCATTTGGAGATAACACTGTGGACAACCCAACCCACTCTAACCCATCTTCTCCACCTTCCATCCATCATAAACTCCAATCTGTAGCCAACCTTGGTTTTCCCACTGCAACCAAGGAAAATCTCCAAACTTATATTAGAAAGACTACCAAAGGTGGTGCCACACCTAAAGGTACCACTGGAGCTGATATCACACTGATACCTCCACTGGCAGGAGTTAAGGGGGAGATACCTACTCTTAAGGTGCCATCCTCAAGGGTCATTCAAACCCTACAGCGAAACCAGGGTATGGTGTCTACTCTGCCCACACTTGCTAGAGCCATGGGAGAGCCTATAACTGTGCCCGAGCAGACACACTCAGGTAACACTGAAGATTTGACGAATCTGCAGGGTGAACTACCCCCCACTCACTAAATAAGCCAACCACCAACCCATTCTCATCACACGTTGAGCCAACCATATTCTCTTCTTTTCTCACACCCTCCTGCATGACCTGCCAATGATTCACCTGGATACCAAGGTGAGTTACAGGGTCCAACCTCTGGTGGAAATGACATTAAGGGTATACACCAACTCTTGGATGATGCACCCAAATCCCAACCTTCTCAAGCTGCATTTCATGTCATTCATTAAAGGTCAGTTTGAAACACTGCACCTCAAGAAGAAAAAGACCAAGCAGCATTTAATATTGAAATTGGATTCTTTGGATGAAGAAGTATCCAAGTTAAAATCTGTGGTGGCTGCTCTTAGATAAAGACAGACTTCAACCCCTGTCGATGATGACAAAAAGGGGGAGAATATTCGGGAAGAAGCTGAGTTAGGTCCAGCTGAAACTACAAAGGAGCCTTCTCAGTCTGAGGTGGAGAAAGAGAAACAAATAGGATCTGAAGCTGACCGTACAGAAAAAACTAAAGGCAAGAGACCTCAAATAGTCAGCTCAGAAGATACAGATGCCACAAGAAAAGGTAAAAGGAGAAGAATGATTCTTGGTGAATCAGATTCAGATGATGATGAAAATTCTATGACTTTGAAAGAAAGAGATTCTCTGATAGCTATTGAAAGATTGGAACAAAAAGATGTTGATCAGCTTGGAATGTCTGTTGAAGAATTAAGGAGAAGATAACAGAATGTACAACTTGAGTTAGCCAACATTCAGAATGAGAAAATAATAAGGGAGCATGCTTGGGCTGAATAGATAAGAAAGTAGAATGAGGAGTTAGTCAAACTCTGACTGCCTATAGAGCCAAAAGAAGAGGAGGTAGAAGAAGTAGAGCTGCCTATTGAAACTCAACCAGAGGACATTACTCAGTGTTATGTCAAGACATACTTTTCTTCTCATATTAGATCACTCAAGCTGAGCACAGTCCAAGGGATTGTCATTCTAGAGTGTGTCCTAGAAAATGGTGAAATAGCTTCCCTGGATCTAAATCAGATTCTTAGATTGGGATATTCTGAGTGGATACAAATAGCCATACTCATCAAGCAGATGGAGAAGTCCTCTACTAGAAACCAAGTAAAAGATGAGATTTTAAGACTTCTAGCAAAAGCTGATATGATGGAAGTCATACCCAGATCTGAAATAAGAACCCTACTCACTTCATTTCAAAAAGTTTGAAAGAATAAGCTGTCAAAACCAGCCGGACTAGCAGCGAGCAAGTATGATTACGATCTTCCAGAAGGCATGGAGTTTCAAGAGAAGACCTATGTTGAAAAGCCTCATAAAGGGTATATGTACTTAGACAGTGATGGTAATCAATGCTTCCTTTCTGATGCGGGTTTATATATTTGTGGAGTAGCTCAAGTGTTAGCCATGAGACTAATGGTGGTCAAAACAGAACAAACTGGTAGGTTTAGATATAGAATAACCAGAGCAATCAGATCACAAAAGGATGAACTTCAACACTTTCCAAATCTGAGAGAACTTCTTAAAGACTTTGAAAAGGAAATTAAAGAGTTTGAAGAGTTACATCCTGCGCATAAATATTAGATTAGTGTTGGGGTTCGTGGTTGAGCACAACGGAAGCAAACAAGAACAAAATCGAATTTTAAAATCATGAACAATACCACATGATGAACCCCAAATGAAGTACCAAGCTCTACACTAAAATTTTGCAACTTACTCAGAAAAGAGGGAAGTGAGATTTACCCTTAATGTCTCTGGATTGTTGAGAGAAAGGCACCATGTCTTGAAACTTCCTCTTGAACTATCGAAGTCCACCCCGAGAAGATGTGTGACCTTGGTGTACTAGCACCCCCTTGAGTCAAGTCCAACACTACAACTTGCTTCAGGAACAACCACCTTAGACCACCTGGGAACTCTCTTAAAGCTCTTCTCACAAGCTTATAGACCCAAACATGACCCCAGGACTCCCCAAAGTCGGCCAAGGTCGTATGATTACACACACATGCATTGGTGGATTGTGGAGGTGAAAAGAATAAAGTTATAATTGAAGGAGTTCAAGTACATCATAGAAACGAAACGGAAGCAAAGATTTACATCAAAAACTCTTGAATTCCATAGAATGGTATGAACTTGATACAACTTGCATGCAACCAAAACAAACAAGAACAAGGGTAGAAATAGTGTTATACCTTCCTCCTTAGCTCCTAGCTACTATAGAGAAGGTTGTTTTCAGATGGGATGATCAAGATCTTGAAGAAAATTCCTCCAAGCTTCCTACCAATGTTATACACCAAAAACTCTACCCTTGTGCTAGCAAGAAATGAGTCACCAACAATCTCCTAAAGATTTGATGCACTCAAACAGCCCTCAAGTTTTTGGAACACACACTTGACCTCACAAGAACACTCTCTCTTTGAAGCTCAAATGTGTGTGTTTGTTAAAGATGCAAAAGGTCCTAAGGCAAAATAAGCTCAAGACTTAAATAAACCTCAAGAACCGATTCTGGTACATTCTAGCCGGCCAAGATTTGAATCCCCATTGGACCATTTTGAACAAGCCAATGAAATTCAAGTGTCACTTAGTTTTCCGAGCTTCATGACTCCTCACGTGCTGTTACAGCCCGTGATGCTTAAAAGCTTCACGGCCCGTGCCGTGTTTCATCCAAGTCGTAAGGGTATCCGTGGCGCATTTATCCTTCACGATCCCCTTCACGGCCCGTAATGAACTGTGAAGCCACTCTGGTCACGAGCCGTATGGCCCATGTAGGAACTCGTGGGGACACCATGCTTCACGACCCGTGGAGCATCCTTCATGGTCGTGAAGCTTAGGTCAATTGGAATTTGACTGTTTTGACCAGGTATTTCCACTTAGGGCTATTTGGGTAGAAGTTAGGTGTATGACCCAATAGGCCCGCACATCATTGGCAGTGACCCGGCATACGTGTGTCAGTGGACATTCTCCAACATACTCCCACTTGCACATGACACACCGTATCCTAAAGCATCACAGACAGACATCGGCCTCTACCAAGACATCTCGCCCCCCAAGTCTGTACGAGGTATGTCATCCCTGACAAGTACCAAATCACAACCTAACAGGTTTGAGATGGTCCTATAGATAAGTGATCAATCATCCCTTTGTTCACGATATCCATGTGAAGGCGAGACATGGTACTAAGTCATTCTCAGTCCTTCACGATTATGTTTCTCGATCGAGATTGGTGGTGACTAAAATATACAAGTTGCAATCGATTACTCAAATCATTGCACACTCGAGCACGGCCATGCATTTTTGTGTCAGCGCCCAATCATCGAGGGACCCAGGGATATCTCTCTAAACAAAGGAACAAATTCCTTTGACTACATTGTCTACCAAAGTGATCCTACTTTGCCCAACTGCTCCCTTTATAACAGCCAGTTACGGACTGTGTTTGAAAACAATTAGAACAAAGCAAAACAAAGTGATGCAGACACATGCATCTCTAGTCTGAGGATGAAATGATATTATCATCCTGATCCACTCATAACTAGTACCACAAAGTGGAGTCAGGTGTTGGTCGTCTAGTCAATTGAAACCCCTTTCAAGTACAGGCGAAGTATTGCGTCCCCGTGTCCCAATCACCATTGAACACATAACCAATCACTTCCCTCATTCTTCTTTCAGACTTCATTCCCTTGAAGAATGACTGACTGTGGACATTTAGAATGTAAAACATTCAGGGAAGAATAAAACATGCTAAATTGGAACACAGTAAAGATTTAAAGTAATATCCGCAACTTGCGCATTATCAAATCTCCATTTAATAACCGATAAGTACAATAAATACAATACTGCTTAATGTTCCCAAAAAGGTAAGTACATCAAATACAATAACCAAACAATATAAGATACAAACTCAAACCAAATCGTTAGCAAATCTAATACCAATAGCACGGGTGTGGACATCGTGCTTCGCTTGCGATAACGGTTTAGTGAACGGATCCGCCACGTTGCTATCCGTGTGTACTCTGCTGATGACAATATCTCCACTCTCGACCACGTCCCGGATATAATGATATTTCCGCGGAATATGTCTCGTGCGTCGGTGAGATCTAGGTTCCTTTGCTAACGTAACTGCACCCTCGTTGTCACACAAAACCTCAACATGGTCAGAAATGCTAGGAACCACTCCCATATCAAGGATGAATTTCCTCATCCATACAGCCTCCTTTGCAGCATCACTTGCCGCAATGTACTCAGACTCGGTCGCGGAATCAGCTACCGTGTCTTGTTTGGAGTTTCTCCAGGAGATAGCACCACCGTTTAACAGGAACACGAACCCTGATTGAGATCGGCAGTCATCCCTGTCGGTTTGGAAGCTGGCGTCAGAGTAACCAGTTACCCTCAACTCTTCTTCCCCACCACATACTAAGAACATATCCTTAGTTCTCCGAAGATACTTAAGAATGTTCTTCACCGCTGTCCAATGTGCCTCACCAGGGTTGGCTTGATATCTAATTGTCATACTCAATGCACAAGAGACATTAGGCCTAGTACACAGCATGGCGTACATGATCGAGCCTATTGCTGAAGCATAAGGTACTTGCCTCATTACTTCCCGTTCCTCTGGGGAACTCGGGCATTGAGTCTTACTCAATACCAAACCATGTGACATAGGTATGAACCCCTTCTTGGAGTCCTCCATCTTAAACCTCTTTAGGACCTTGTCAATATATGTACTTTGGCTCAAGCTTATCAACCTGCAGGATCTATCTCTATAGATTTTAATCCCAAGAATATAAGTTGTATCTCCCATATCCTTCATTGAGAAACAACTCCCTAGCTAGGCTTTTACACCTTGCAAAGATGGGACGTCGTTCCCAATTAGCAGAATATCATCTACATATAGGACCAGGAATACAACTATGCTTCCACTAGCCCTGATGTATACGCATGGCTCATCCTTGCTTTTAGAGAAGCAAAACTCTTTGACCTTCTCATCAAAGCACTGGTTCCAGCTTCGAGAGGCTTGCTTAAGCCCATAAATGGACTTCTTTAGCTTACATACTTTATCCGGGAACTCAGGATGTACAAAACCTTCAGGTTGTGTCATATACACCTCCTCTGACAGTGTTCCATTAAGGAACGCGGTTTTGACGTCCATCTGCCATATTTCATAATCATGAAATGCGGCAATGGCCATGAGTATCTGGATAGACTTCAACATTGCCACCGGAGAAAAGGTTTCCTCATAGTCTACACCATGAGTTTGCGTGAAACCCTTAGATACCAGTCGGGCTTTGAAGGTGTCTACCTCGCCATCTACGCCGATCTTTTTCTTGAAGACCCACTTGCACCCGACGGGTTTACACCCCGGTACAGGATCTACCAAGTTCCAAACCTGGTTATCGGCCATAGATTTAATCTCGGATTCCATTGCCTCTTTCCACTTGGCAGACTCAGGGCCCACCACAGCGTCCTGGTATTTGGTAGGTTCATCAAAAACAACTACCATGTCGGTGCCCTCAGATATGTTAAAACCATATCTCTCTGGCTCATGCCGACTTCTACCAGATCTCCTTAGAGGTAACGAATCTACATCATTATCTCCATCATCATCATGCTGAGACTCAACCGTTGCCGGTTGTGAGATAGTACCAACATCAGGTTCTATATCGGTAGGCTCTCGAATTTCTTCGAGATCAACCTTGCTCCCACTAGCCCTGTTGGATACCAGCTCCCTTTCTAGGAAGACCGCCCTTCGAGCAACAAATACCTTGTTCTCCGAAGGTTTGTAAAACAAGTAACCAATAGAACTAGCAGGATAACAAATGAAGAAACACCTTTCGGCCCTGAGCTCCAACTTGTCCTCTACCTCACGTCTCACGTAGGCAGGACATCCCCAGACCTTCAAATATGAAATGGATGGAACCTTTCCTTGCCACATTTCATACGGTGTTCTCTTAACCTTCTTTGTTGGTACGAGGTTAAGGATCCTGCCAGCCGTTTCGATAGCGTAACCCCAAAATGTAATGGGGACTTCCGTGTGACACATCATACACCGAACCATATCTAACAATGTTTGGTTCCTCCTCTCAGCAACACCATTTAATTGAGGCGTTCTAGGAGGTGTAAATTGCGAGACAATCCCACATGGTCTCAGAATTCGGAACTAAGATACTCTCCACCTCTATCGGATCTAAGCATCTTAATCCTTTTCCCAAGTTGATTTTGTACTTCGTTTTGGTAAGTCTTAAAAACCTCAAAGGTCTCAGGCTTTTGTCTCACCAAGTAGACATACCCATATCGACTAAAATCATCAGTAAAGGTAACGAAGTAGCGGGAGTGATCTCTAGTGGCATGCTTGAACGGACCACACACATCAGTGTGAACGATATCCAACAAGTCTTTCGCCCTCTCACATTCACCGGTGAAGGGTTCTTTGGTCATCTTTCCCAATAAACAAGATTCGCATACTTCATTAGACCCGTGGTCAAATGATTCCAAGATCCCATCCGCTTGGAGCTTGGCGATGCGTTTCTTGTTTATGTGGCCTAACCGACCATGCCAAAGAGACATTTTATCCAAAACACTTTTGGATCCCGAATCAACATTCATGATTGATCTATTGTTTCTCAAGCTTACACTTGTTTCATATATGCCATGACATGGAGATGCTTTGAAATAAAAGGAACCATTCTTATAACACAAAATAGAACCATATTTAAATTCAAAATCAAATCAATCGTCATACAATGCATATAGAGAAATAATGTTTATTGCCACGCAGGGCGAATAACAAACATTAGATAAAACAATAGATAAGCTGGATTGAAAGGCAAGCTCCACACTTCCTATCTTCTCAACCGGGACAACCGCCTTGTTTCCCATGATGAGATCCAGCTCTCCACCAACCAGGTCCCTACTTCTTGTTAGTAGCTGCACATTATTACAAATGTGAGTACCACACCCGCTGTAAAAAACCCAGGCGTTAGAAGTAGAAGTGTTATGGAGTTCAATCATATACATACCGGAGGCAGCGGCACCTTTAGATCTCAATCTCTTGAGCTCCTCCGTGTACTTGGGGCAACTACGCCGGTAGTGACCCTTTTCCCCGTAGAAGAAGCAGGTTGCCTCTTCCGGTGAGGTGGCAGCGGCAGCCACTTGTTTCCCCTTTGCCTCCGGGGTTGGGTTAGGCTTTGGTGTTGCGACCTTGGCCTTCCCCTTCCCCTTCCCCTTGGAGGACGAAGCGGGTTGCTTCCGCTTCTTGCCACCCTCATTGATCATAAGCACGGCGGTGGAGGAAGATGGCTTCGTCCTGGCCATGTTAGACTCGGTGGTCTTCAACAGTAATCTTTTAGAGGGGATCTCGCCGCTACACGCCCAGGGATAGCGCCGCTAACTGTCCATAGTTAGCTTCACGATCGCGGCTGAGTTAGCGATGGAAGAGATAGCGCCGCTAACTCTGTCCAGATTACCAACTATCATTATTTATTCTTTCTCACCTTCCTACTTTAGGTAGTTGTCATGATCAACCCCCGGCGTGTGACCCGATTGGCCAATACGTCATTAGCAGTGATCAATTGGCATACACGTGTCAGTGGGCATACTCAAACAGACTCCCATTTGCACATGACTCACCATACCCAATACATATCAGACATAGAGAGCGGCCTCTAGTAAGACATATCTGCCCCTAAGTCAGTATGGGTTTTGCCTTCAGCACAAAAACCAAACTGCAACCCGTGTGAAATGGTCCTGTATATAAGGGATCAAACATCCTTTTGTTCGCGATATCCAAGTGAACACGAGACATGGTACTAAGTCATTCTCCGTTCGTTCACGATTATGTTTCTCGATCTGTACTGGTGGTGACCAAATATTCAAGTTGCAATCACATACTATAATCATTGCACACTTGAGCACGGCCATGCATTTTGATGTCAGCGACCAATCATCGAGGGGCCTAAGGATATCTCTCTTAATCAGAGGAACAAATTCATTTGACTATATTTCCCATCACAGTGATCATACTCTGCACAGCTACTCCCTTTATAACAGCTAGTTACGGTATGCGTTTGAAAGCATCTAGAACAAAGCAGACCAAACTGATGCAGGCACATGCATCTCCAGTATAAGGATGAATTGATATTATCGTCTTGATTCACTCATGACAAATACCATAAAGTGAACTCAGGTGTGGGTCGTCCAGTCACTTGAAACACTTTCAAGTACAGGCGAAGTGTTGCGTCCCCGTGTCCCAATCCCCATTGGTCAAATGACCAATCACTTCCCTCAGTCTTAGTTCATACTTCCTTCCCAAGAAGAATGACCGACTGTGGCAAACGCATTTAGGGAAGAATAAAACATGCTAAATTGGAACACAGTAAAGATTTAAAGAAATATCCGCAACTTGCGTATTACTAAATCTCCATTTAATAATCGATAAATATAATAAATACAATACTACTTAATGTTACTAAAAGGTAAATACATCAAATATACTAACCAAATGTGCAAATACATCATCAAACCAAATTGCTAGCAAATCTAATCCCAATAGCACGTGTGTGAGCATCGTGCTTTGCCTGTGATAAACGTTTGGTAAACGGATCCGCCAAATTGCTATCAGTGTGTACTCTACTGATAACAATGTCTCTACTCTCGACCACGTCCTGGATATAATGATATTTCCGCGGAATATGCCTCGTGCGTCGGTGAGACCTTGGTTCCTTCGCTAGAGTGACCACACCCTCGTTGTCACAAAATACCTCAACAGAGTCAGCAATACTAGGAACCACTCCCAGATCTTGGATGAACTTTCTCATCCAGATATCCTCCTTCGCAGCTTCACTGGCCACAATATACTCCGACTTGGTAGTAGACCACAGTGTCTTGTTTGGAGCTTCTCCAGGATATAGCACCACCATTTAGTAGGAACACAAACCCCGATTGAGATTTGCAGTTGTCCCTATCGGTTTCGAAGCTGGCATCGGAGTAACCAGTTACCCGAACCTCTTCTGTACCTCCATACACTAAGAACATCTCCTTTGTCCTCCGAAGATACTTAAGAATGTTCTTCACTGCCGTCCAATGTTCCTCACCAGGATTTGCTTTATATCTATGTGTCATACTCAATGCACAATATATCAGGCCTAGTACATAACATGGCATACATGATCGAGCCTATTGTTGAAGTATAAGGGACTCACCTCATTACTTCCCGTTCCTCAGGGGAACTCGGGCTTTGAGCCTTGCTACACACTAAACCATGTGACATAGGTATGAACCCCTTCTTGGAGTCCTCCATCCTAAATATCTTTACGACCTTGTCAATGTACGTACTCTGGCTTAATCCAATCAACCTAGGGGAACTATCTCTATAGATCTTAATCCCAAGGATGTAAGCCACATCCTTAAGATCTTTTATTGAGAAATAACTCCCTAGTCAGGTTTTTACACCTTGCAAAGTTGGGACGTCAATCCCAATTAATAGAATATCATCTACATAAAGAACTAGGAATACAACTACGCTCCCACTAGCTCTAATGTAAACGCATGGCTCATCCTTGCTCTTAGAGAAGCCAAACTCTTTGACCTTCTCATCAAAGCACAAGTTCCAGCTCCGAGAAGCTTGTTTAAGCCCATAAATGGACTTCTTCAGCTTGCAGACCTTATCCGGAAACTCTGGATGTACAAAACCCTCAGCCTGCGTCATATACACCTCCTCTGAATGTGTTCCACTAAGGAACGCGGTTTTGACGTCCATCTGCCAGATTTCATAATCATGAAATGCGGCAATGGCCATGAGTGTCCGGATAGACTTCAACATAGCCACCGGGTAAAAGGTTTCCTCGTAGTCTACACCATGAGTTTGAGTGAAACCCTTAACTACCAGTCGGGCCTTGAAGGTGTATACCTCGCCATCCACGCCGATCTTATTCTAGAAGACCCATTTGCACCCGACGGGTTTGCACCGAGGCACGGGATCAACCAAGTCCCAGACTTGATTATCTGACATGGATTGTATCTCGGATTCCATTGCTTCTTTCCACTTGGCGGACTCAGCGCCCACCACAGCGTCCTGGTATTTGGTAGGCTCATCAGAGACCACTACCATGTCGGTGCCCTCAGACATGAGAAAACCATATCTCTCTGGCTCATGCCGACTTCTACCAGGTCTTCTAAGAGGCAATGGGTTTACATCATCTCCAGCATCATGCTGAGAATCAACCCTTGTAGGTTGTGAGATAGTGCCAACATCAGGTTCTACATTGGCAGGTTCTTGAATCTCTTCAAGATCAACCCTCCTCTCACTAGCGTCTTTGGATAGCAGTTCCGTCTCAAGGAATACTGCCCTTCGAGCAACAAATACCTTATTCTCCGAAGGTTTGTAAAACAAATATCCCATAGACCCAACAGGATAACCAAAAAAAAATCATCTTTCAGCCCTAGGCTCCAATTTGTCCTCAACCTCACGTATTATGTACGCAGGACAACCCCAGACCTTTAAATACGATATGGATGGAACCTTTCCATGCCACATCTCATACGGTGTTTTCATAACCTTTTTTGTTGGTACAAGGTTAAGGATTCTACCAGCCGTTTCAATC
This sequence comes from Pulicaria dysenterica, assembly GCA_947179395.2. NCBI lineage: Eukaryota > Viridiplantae > Streptophyta > Magnoliopsida > Asterales > Asteraceae > Pulicaria > Pulicaria dysenterica. Next base: position 35,111,808 of record OX359294.1, read on the forward strand.
ACGTATCCCCAAAACATAATGGGAACGTCCGTGCGAACCATCATTGACCGAACCATATCTAACAATGTCTGGTCTATCAGCGACACCATTTAATTGTGGCGTCCTAGGAGGTGTTAATTGCGAGACAATTCCACAATCCCTTATATGGTTATGTAACTCAGAACTAAGCTACTCACCGCCTCTATCAGATCGTAGACTCTTAATTATTTTCCCTAGTTGATTTTCTACCTCGTTTTAATAAGTCTTGAATACCTCAAAGGTATCCGACTTTTGGCTCACCAAGTAGACATACCCGTATCGACTATAATCATCAATAAAGGTAACGAAGTTGCGGGAATGATCTCTTGTGGCATGCATGAACGGACCACACACATAAGTGTGAACGATATCCAACAAGTCTTGTGCCCTATCACATACACCGGTGAAGGGTGCTTTGGTCATCTTCCCCAATAAACAAGAATCGCATACTTGATTAGACCTGTGGTCAAATGATTCCGAGATCCCATCCGCTTGGAGCTCGGCGATGCGTTTCTTGTTTTTGTGGCGTAACCGACCATGCCATAGAGATAAATTATCCAAAACATATTTGGATCCCGAATAAACGTTTATGATTGCTCTATTGTTTTGCACGCTTACGCTTGTCTCATATATGCCATGACATGGAAATGCTTTAAAATAAAAGACATGATCTTTGTAACATAATATGCTACCATTCTCAAATTTAAAATCAAAACCATCATCATACAAGGCATATAGTGAAATAATGTTTCTTCCCATGCAGGGCGAATAAGATACATTAATTAAAACAATAGATTAGCTGGATGGAAAGGAAAGCTCAACAGTTCATATCTTCTTAACCGGGACAATCTCTTTGTTTCACATGATGAGATCCTGCTTTCCATCAACCAAGTCCCTGCTTCTTCTTAGTACCTGCACATTATTACAAACGTGAGTACCACATCCGCTGTCTAAAACTCAGGTGTTAGAAGTAGAAGTGTTATAGAGTTCAATCATGTACGTACCGGAGGTAGCGACACCTTTTGATCGTAGCTTCTTGAGCTCCTCCAAGTACTTGGGGCAACTACGCCGGTAGTGTGCCTTCTCCTCACAGAAGAAGCAGGTTGCCTCTTCCGTTGTGGGGTTCGAAGCCGCTTGCTTCCCCTTCGGCTTAGGGGTAGGGTTTGGTTTAGGCTTCCTTTTTCTACCACCTTCGTTGATGGCTAGGACGGCAGTGGATGTGGAGGGCTTTGCTATGGCAAGCTCGGACTCGGTAGTCTTGAGCATGCCATGCAATTTCATAATGGTTTTATCCGTACTATGCATATGGAGGTTCACAATGAAAGGTCCATATGATGGAGGCAAAGATTGGAGGATTATTTCAACCGCCAACTCTTTCCCCATGGGAAAGCCCAAATTCTCGAGCTAGTCCACGTACCCTTTCATCTTAAGGACATGGGAGCTCACATTTCTGCCCTCCGGCGTCATACAACGGACAAAAGCCTTGACAAACTCATAAAGCTCTTGCCTTGCTTGCTGTTGGAACATGTCCTTCAGCTGGGAAATCATCTTGTATGCACTCACTTTCTCGAATTGCCTTTGCAATTCGGGACTCGTGGTCATAAGCATTAGGCAAGTGACTTCATTTGTGTCTTTGACACGCTTTTCATGCGTGTCTTTCAAGGCCTTTGGCACGTTGATTGCCGGAGCCTCCGTCAGAGGTGACTCAAGGACCTCTAATTTCATTTTGTGATGTAGGACGATTCTCAAGGTCCTATGCCAATCCATGAAATTCGGTCCGGTGAGTTTCTCCTTCTCTAAAAACGTACGGAGTGACATGTTTGTTTTGTTGGTGTTGCTAGTAGATGCCATCTACAAGCAAAGTACGAATTTGGTTAGTTAAGATGTATTAAATCCTTGCTAAAGTAATTACCTACTAAATATAAAAAGAAATTATATTCACAAGGGCTAAGAACCTCAAAATACCCTAATCCATGACGGGTTTACCGCGTATCACTTCATAGGGCTATTTTAGGCCGGTAAACACTTTACCAATTGCAATCCGTTATTACAACTCTTAGACACTCGCGGGATCCTAGGTACTCATAGCACCTATTCGGTATGTTTGATCCCTTTACATCATTCCTCATTAATCCACTTTGATAGCTCAGCTAGAGCTCAACAACTATCAAGGTATTTTAAGTCTTGGAATTGTAAATCGTCCGTCAAGATGCACGGTGGTACCCTATCCCAATGGCTGGATCGACTAAAGCTCGAAAACCGACCTTGCGAGTTGCCACACGCACCTTCCACACAGTTACGCAAAACCGACCTCGGCTAGAGCTCGACAACCGATCTTGTTTCACTAGATTTGGGTGGTGTCATCTTACGTGTGGTGTGAGACATACTTTTGAAAAACGTGATTTTTTTTCCCGGTTAAAACATTTTTAACTCTTTGGTTTTATTAATTTGAAAAATTTTCTAGCATGCGAAGATCCTAAACAACCAAGCAAGAAAATGTAAAAAATAAAACCAACCACGCATGTAATACATATCCGGTAACGAGCCACTCCTATGCGCCTTGCCCATGAGCCAACGGGCAAGACTAAGTCATCTAAGGACAAATCTGAATGACTTGATGTGTGCTCCTCCCACTTGATCCATTGTGTCTCCTACCGACCTCCGGATCCAAGTCCGTTAAGACACCCTCCATGGACCATGTTGGTTTCTTCGGTTCTCCTTTTACAACTTACAAATTTAAAAGGAAATGGCATGCAAGCCACGATATCTATTCTAAGTTAATACTAACAATTACAAAGAATAGAAAATCGGCATGCAAGCCGTTAAATATACAAACCGAATAAATAAAATGAATTATTACAAACCATTGTGGTACAAACCACCAAATGAATGAACAAATTAATTTAAACAACCAAACACATCACATAGGTCTTATGGCTCATATTGTTACCGGATTTCATATAACCATATAAACAACCACAAAACTACACATGGTGTGCCACACAAGAATCGTGTAAATCTCATATGTCTTGGTTAGGATTATCTAAACACTCAAGGCACTAATATTCCTATGTACATATGCATTAAGAACCTTAAACAAGTCAAAATTCCATATTCATATATACACAATGAAATTATATGCAATTAACCATTTTCATGCAAAACTGTTAATCCACATATAAATACACCAACCAAGACATAAGGCAACTTAATCATATCAAAACCCAAATTCTGGAAAAATTCCAGAAAGTACAAACGAGCCAAAAATCCGAACAAAATTGATTTTTAAGCAAAACATTCATTCTGCCAGACGAGATTAGCGTCGCTAACTATAACGAATTACCGCCACTAACCATAACAGTGTAACGTGTTATCTCTGAGACTAATGGTGGACAAAAGAAAAAAAACTGGTAGGTTCAGATATAGAATAAGCAGAGCAATCAGATCACAAAAGGATGACCTTCAACACTTGCCAAATCTGAGAGAACTTCTTGAAGACATTGACAAGGAAATTAAAGATTTTGAAGAGTTATATCCTAAGCTTAAATATTAGATTAGTGTTATGGTTCGTGGTTGAGCACAACGGAAGCAAACAAGAACAAAATTGAATTTTAAAAGCATGAAGAAGAACACATGATAAACCCCAAATGAAGTACCAAGCTCTACACTAAGATTTTGCAACTTGATCAGAAAAAGAGGGAAGTGAGATATACCCTTGATGTCTCTGGATTATTGAGTGCAAAGCTCCAAGTCTTGAAACATCCTCTTGAACTATCAAAGTTCACCCCGAGAAGATATGTGACCTTGGTGTACTAGCACCCCCTTGAGTCAAGTCCAACACTAGAACTTGCTTCTGCAACAACCACCTTAGACCACCAGGGAACTCTCTCAAAGTTCTTCTCACAAGCTTAGACAACCTTACCAAGTTTCTAAGTGTATGTGAACTCAAAAGTGTCAAGAGAGTATTAGAGAGTGAGTGACATGTATTTTAAAGACCCAAACATGACCCCAGGACTCCCCAAGGTCGGCCAAGGTCGTATGATTACACCCACATGCGTTGGTGGATTGTGTATGTGAAAATAATAAAGTTTTAATCTGTCAGAGGGGATCGTGCCGCTACCCGCCCAGGGATAGCTCCGCTAACCGCCCATAGTTAGCGCCGCGATCGCGGCTGAGTTAGAGACGGTAGAGACAGCGCCGCTAACTCTGTCCAGATTACAAACTATCATTATTTAATCTTTCTTACCCTCCTACTTTAGGTAGTTGTCAAGATCAACCCCCAGCGTGTGACCCGATTGGCCCATACGTCATCGGCAGTGATCAATTGGCGTACGTGTGTCAGTGGGCATACTCCAACAATTAGTTCAAATATTACAAATTTTGTAATAGATCAATTCTATTGTAATTATTAGATTAGTTCTAATTTTTGTAAGCACTAAGTGTGCATGATCTAAGTGATCACATTTTTGTATTCTGATATGTTCAAGTTAAAGGAATACAAGTATTATTTTGATATGTTAAAATGTTCATGATATGTTTATATTTTTTAATCTGATATGTTCAGCTTGAATGAACAATATGATGAGTTCGTGTTCATTAATATGTTTGGTTGGTATGTCCAACATATAATTGATTAGTTCAATTAATATTTGATTAGATCAAAAATAAAATCTTAGTAAGTATAAGATTTGAAACATAATTATGTTCAACAAACTTAAAAACTATTTGATGGCTTTGTCATCATCAAATAGTGTGAGTTTGTTGGTCAAAGGATCTTATTAGTTAAGATTTGATGAGACAAAGTTAAGTTTGTAAGATATGTTCTAGATATAACTTAAACAAAATTATGAAGCTTGGTCAAATGATCTTATTAGAAGATTAGGATTAGCACTAGTTTCTTAGGATCCGTAGGAACATGTTTATAAATACTAACTTCTTCATCAGTTTAGAGGAGACCTCAACATCTTTCATGAATTTGGTTCTCGTGAAAATGAACTTCTCTCATAAACTTATGGACGTACAAACACATCAACAAAGATTTAACCATAGTCACCTTCCATAACATCTTTCAAGACCTCAATCAGTATTAAGATGAAGTTTCTAAGACTCTACCCAGACAATCAGCAGCTACTGACCCTCTAGCTCTTGTGGCCACTGAACAACCTTCAAGAGAATCATCACCCAGGATGAAGTACAAGCAGATGGTACTGAGTGAATCTGAACCTGATAAAGATGATGAAGATGCAGTTGAAGCAACCATTCATGCCCTTTCCGTTGTTGGTAAAATCTTCAGAAACCGTTTTGCCAAGAAAAACAATAAACAACGGTTTACTTCTGGATCAAGATGCCCGGAAATACTTGCTCCTGTAGACAAGCCCAGATTCCCAAGAGGAGAAAGGAAGGAGGAAAAGAAGACCTACCCTAAATGCTACAACTGTAGTAGGCATATGATAAGGAATTGTCCTCAAAAGAAAAAAAAAAGATGCTGAATACTACCGGCAAAAGTTCCGCCTGTTGAAGCAAAAGCAGACTGGGAACGCGCTGAAGGTTGAGGATGATCAGTTCCTTGAAGATACTAATTCTGAAAGTGGCTTGGAAGCAGAGGATCACACTCAATTATGCTTCATGTCAAATGTTGAAGGTGGTGATAATGATGAAGGTGAGGCAGGTGATTACTCCGACGCTGAGCAGGAGGATCTTGAAAGCGAGAAGGTACCCACTATCTCTGACTCCTATGTAGGTTTTGAAGGGTTTTGAACCTGACCAAACCACCTAATGACACAAACTAGTCAAACCTGGGTTTGATTCTACTGGTTCAATCCTAAAAGCGGAACTGGATTGAACACAACCCTCTAAACCCCTAAAGGGTTAGGATCTTAAAACTAATGATCAAATATAGCTTCTAACAACAACAATCCACAAACAAGGTAACAAGAGAAATATACCTGATCAAAAACCTTTAGGATTGCTAAAGAAAGTCCACCACTACTGCACCTCCTTGGAACTGGCTGCTAGACCGTTCCTGGATCACCAAAGCTTTAAACCGTGAAACTCTTGTGTGTGTACTCTTGCGTTGACTTCAATACCGAGAAACACCTCTTTGGTGTTCTTCGAATTCGACAAAAGAGAGAGAGAGAGAGAGAGAGAGAGAGAGAGAGATCGGCCGAGAGAGAGAGTGTGCGACGAGAGAGAGGGAGAAGGAGAGTGGTGGCTAGGGTTATTCTACTTAATCCCTTATTGTCTTATATCTTAACCCTTAAGGCTTAAGGATATATATAATGATTAAATGGACCTAAGCCCGTTTAATTAAAAGTCCACTGGTATTAATTAAACTTTCATCTCTACTCACTTTGACCCCCTGGACATTACTAGTTAATTAATTAACTATTAATTAACTGGTCTGTTAAATATTAAAATTTAATATTTAATTCTCTTTAAATAGTAAATAACTATTTATTATTTATTTCCTTTCTAATAATTAATACAAACTGATTAATGATTTATTTCTCTCTTTTCAATAATTAATACTACTAATTAATTATTTACTTTTCTATTTAATAATTAATCCAACCTGATTAATTATTTCCACACAGATTTATGGTGTAATCCAACTGTTCTGATTTGGGTGTGTAGCAGTGTGACCCTTTAGTCTCTAATAACATTAGATACAATGTGCCCATTAAATATCTCTGCACAAAATCTAACAGACTCCCACTTGTGCAAGATAAGTAACAGTTACTGCACAATGTTAGCCTAAAGAGGTCCCTAGCCAGACACTTAGGTTAACCAGGTTATAAGAACTCTTATACCCCAAAGTAACTTGTGATAAAATTTCATAAGCAACCTGCTATGAAGTAACCTGTTATAAACTAACTGTTAATAAACTAAACTATCATAAACTCCCTATTCATGAATGGGTACGTTTTTATATATACATACATGCATATATATTGGTTTGTCCCTTGCAGCGCGATATTTCAATTTTGAGCATGACCATGGAGAAAGTCAACTCAGAGACTCAAAAATTTGATTCATGACATACTTGATTTCAAAACTGCGTGATAAACGACAAAGAACATATCAGTTCGTTTGGGCACGGCCGTGCACTTACCAATTTCTCTAATCAGTCAAGGGGCCCGGAAATATCTCTTCTAAAAAGAAATTGCAATTACCATCTTGCATATTTGCATTTGGAAATACGGCTCCCACTGAATCTAGACACGCTCCTTATGACCAACCTGTTACGGCGTGGCATTAACACGAGCTAAGAAGACAACAATTACCGCATCCCAAACCAAATACCTCAGGCTTAAGGATAACCTATGTGATAAAAACTTTTGACATGAATCCACGAAGTATTTTTCACTGTAGGTCAATCAAATATTCGAAACCCTAACGAATATCCGTCAATTTTGGTCCGCAAAAACTGTTGCAGCTATATTCGACATACTTTCGAATCTACCCCAAAATTATGATGAATTTTGTTGGTCCCTTGGTGAGAATAACAACAAACAATAGTGTGTAGAAGGGGGGGTTGAATACACTTTCTGCGGAAATTGAACAAATCAAATAAAAGTGTTACACAAAGTAAATCAAACCACAATCAATTGAATGCTTTTATTAAGAAGATGATTACAATGCTATGAATAAGAAGATGATTACAATAACTATAAAGTAAGCAACTCTTGATATATAATCACCTAATATAAATCTCTCAATCTCTCAAACTTAGCTATCTATAGTCAACTTATGATTATAGATACTAACGACTCTCTAAACAGGATTTACACAGATTGAATCAACTAATGATTACTTACCAATATCACAACTGATGTGACAATTCGAACACACGAATGGTTTGGCAATATGTGAATTTCTTGATCACGTTGAACTGACAAACAGTGATTCAAGAATCGTAACACATACGGTGAGGTGAGGTTTTGGCTCTGCAACACTTAGTTGTTTTCTACGTCGTAGTAGAAATCGTACTCAGCTTCAGCAGTTGAAGTAGCCACTGAGTTCTGTTCTTACTAGTCCAACTTACTAGTTTTCCTCCAAGCAATTGACATCCTCCAGTTGTTGATTTTCTATCTAACTTGCACCCAGCATAGTCAGCATCAGAAAAACCAACTACTTCAAATCCAGAATCTTTTGGATACCAAAGACCTAGATTTGATGTACCTTTAAGGTACCTAATAATCCTTTTCACAGCTTGAAGATGTGATTCTTTAGGATCTGTCAGATATCTTGCACAGAAACATGTAGCAAACATGATATCAGGTCTAATAGCTGTCAAATAGAGTAATGAACCTATCATTCCTCTATAGGTAGACTGACACACAGGTTTACCATCTGAGTCTTTACTCAACTTGACAGCTGGTGACATGGGTGTTTTCATGGTTGAACTCGAATCTAAACCATATATCTGTTGGGATTTCAAGAACACGCAACGGAAGCTAGAACAAGATAAAACATGCATACAAGTGTTCAAAACAATGAAATCCCAAGTATGGATCTACTCTATGTACAAAATAGCAACAAAACCACAAGGTAAGAAGGTTATACCGTGCTCCTAAGCTCCAGTAAAGTCCTTGTTGGTGGCTGATCTTGGATGTTGAAGCAAGGGTCTCCTTCTTCTTGTCCTTGGCCTTCTCACGAAATCTCAAACCGGGAACAAAGTCCAACACCGAGTGCTAGCAAGCTTGAGCAAGATCTTCACTGGAAACCTTACTCAAGAACAGCAAAATAGTCTCTGGACCACGAGATCTCTGGCTCACGAAATCACCAACCCAAGGTATCCAAGTGAGAGAGAGATATATGTGAGTTTGTATGCTAGAGAGAGAGTTTTTCCAAGAAGAAGTAATGTTCCAGGAACAACTCTTTATAAAGACCTTAGGAATGTCACTTAAGCTTCCCAAAGCCGGCCAAGAAGATTCTAGATACTCTCCCCAATTGGCTGTTAGTGGAGACCGATATGACATAAAACCCATGCAGGGTTAGCGGCGCTAACCAAGAGTTAGCGGCGCTAACCTTAACCCGCTAGCGACGCTAACGCGGCCTGACTTCGATATGACATAAAGCACATGCAGCCTTAGCGGCGCTAACCTCTAACAGTTAGCGGCGCTAACTCGTTATAGTTAGCGGCGCTAACGTGGCCTGCATTGCCAACTTCCACTTTTGCCATCTTTGGTCCCTCAACCTTATTTGCTGTCATGTTAGACCCCGGTTTGTGACCCTTATAGGCTCATACATCATCGGCAGTGCTTTAAGGCGTACATATATTATCGGGCAGATTCTAACAATATCTTTATCAAATCAAGAACATACTTGCTTTGATTGATGAATATTCCTTCAGGGTTTTGTTGAATTTGCAGGCCTAGGAAATATGTCATCTCACCCATCATACTCATCTTGTACTTTTGTGACATTATTTTAGAAAACCACTCACACAGAGATTTATTGGTAGAACCAAAGATAATGTCATCCACATAGATTTGTACAAGAATCACCTGTCCTTTACTCTTTTTAATAAAGAGTGCCTTATCTATAATCCCTCTTGTCAAATCCGTGGATAGTAGATAAGTGGACAGTGTATCATACCAAGCTGTTGGAGCTTGTTTAAGACCATACAAAGCCTTGTCCAACTTATAGACATGATGTGGAAACTTTGAACTTACAAAGCCAGGAGGTTGTTTAACATAGACTTCCTCCTGAAGTTTTCCATTAAGAAAAGCACTTTTCACATCCATTTGATAGACTTTGAAGTCTTTATAGGCTGCATAAGCCAGGAACAGCCTTATGGCTTCAATTCTAGCAACAGGGGAAAAGGTCTCATCATAATCAATTCTTTCCACTTGCTTATACCCTTGTGCTACCAGCCTTGCTTTGTTCCTAACTATCACTTCATCCTTGTCCATTTTATTTCTATAGACCCACTTAGTGCCTATAATTGAATGATCTTTGGGGGCAGGAACAAGTTTCCAGACTTCGTTTATCTCAAAATCATTCAATTTCTCTTGCATAGCTTCAATCCAATCCTCATCCTCTAAGGCTTCTTCAGTCTTCTTTGGTTCCATTTGAGATAGGAAACCAAAGTGAGCAGCATAGTTAGTTGTAGCCTTAGATCTGGTCATGACCTTTTCTAGGACATTTCTAGTAATTTGATCTTGAGGATGATCTTTAAGGAATTTGAATGTTGTAGATGGAGAGTCTGATTCGGAATCTGAGTGATGTTGAGAGGTCTGAGGTGAACACACATGCTCAGTCTCAACAGCAGCATTGTCGACAAACTGTTGATCACCAAGATCTTCAGTCTGAGCGACTTCAGCTCCAAAGGGGTTGATGAACTCATCATTCTTCTCAGCTTTAGAATCCTTTGGAGTTTGTGATGATTTGTTTGATGAACACATATCATCATCACTATCATCTCCTATGACGTACATAGGATTTGATAAGTTGGTTTCCTTAGGCCTTTCAAGCTCACTCAGACTGACTAAGTCAGCTTGACTTTTATTAGCTTGATCAAAATTGTCTTCATCAAATGAGACATGAATTGATTCTTCTATGGCTTTTCTCCTTGTATTATATATTCTATAAGACTTGGAGATTGAGGAATAACCAACGAATATTCCAAGATCAGCTTTAGGTTCCAACTTATGAATCTGATCTCTTTGATTCAGCACATAGCATTTTGAACCAAAGATGTGGAAATAACCTATTTTGGGCTTCCTAGATTTGTATATTTCATATGAAGTCTTTCCTTGTCTTTTGACAATGATTGATCTATTCTGAGAATAACAGGCTGTACTAACAGCTTTATCCCAGAAATAGAGTTTCAATTCTGCCTCACACAGCATTGTTATGGCAGCCTCAATTAAGGTTCTATTTCTCTTTTCAGCAACTCCATTTTGTTGTGGAATTCTGACAGGTGAGAAATTTTGTAATATTCCTTTTTGTGCACATAAGCTTTCAAGATTTGAGTTTCTGAACTCAGTCACATGATCACTTCTACCTTGCTTTACGGACAAGCCTTTTTGCAACTCTTCCCTTTTGATGAAACTATTTATCTCCAGGGCAGCCTCACTTTTGGCTTTAAGGAATATTACACAGGTGAATCGTGAGAACTCATTTACTATCACCAGTGTGTACTTCTTGCCACTCAGGCTTGGAGTACTTATGGGTCCAAACTGATCTATATGCAACATATGCAGTTGGTCTGTTATTGAAAAGTTTTGCTTTGATTTAAAGGACCCTTTATGATGTTTCCCTTGTTCACAAGCTGAGCATAAATTGTCTTTGACAAATGTGATCTTTGGTAATCCAGATACTAACTCTTTATTTGATAGCATATTTATATTTTTAAAATTTAAATGAGATAAACGTTTATGCCATAACTAACTCAGCTTAGGATCAGAATGTGAATACAAGCAGGTTTCAGTATAGGGATCAGCGGAATTTAGATCAAGTAGATACACGTCTCTTTCTCTTTTAGCTATTAATACAGGCTTTCCCTTAGCATTATAAATTGTTCCTGCTTTCTTCCTAAAAGTAACAACATTATCTTCATCACACAATTGACTGATACTAATCAGGTTGTGTTTGAGACCATTGACATATGAAACTCTCTAGAATGTAACTTTGCCAGCTTGCATCTTCCCATAGCCTTTTGTTCTTCCATAGGAGTTGTCACCAAATGTTACTTTAGGACCTTCATCTTCTTGGAAATATCTAAGAAGTCCTTTCCACCCAGTCATGTGCCTTGAGCATCCACTATCCAAGTACCATTTACTTGAACCCTGCACATGATATGAAAACTAAACACATTAAGTTTGTTTGGGAACCCACTTCTTGGTAGGTTCTGATGAGGAGCACTTAGCATCTCCATCTTGAACTGACTGTTCAACTTGTGCATGAGCAGGCCTTGAGATTTTCGCATCACAGTCTTTAGCCTCATGACCTCTACTTCAGCACTTGTAGCATCTTCTTCTTCCAATGATTACAGGAGGTAGAGTTTCCAATAATCCTTGTGAGAACTTACTCTCAGATTTAGGATTATATGTTGTGGATAACTTTTCAACTTTCTTTGCAAGTTGATTCACATGATGATCACTGACTTTGGACTTAACTTTGTCAGGTATTTATTTGTTATCCATGGAAGCTTGACCAACAAACTTCTTTTCCATGACCTTGGACTTACCTTTGTCATGCCTACTGGACTAACCAGTTTCAACAGGTTTGGACTTACCACTGTTGATCTTCTTGGACTTACCAAGATCCACAACTTTGGACTTACCATGGTTGTGATTTGACCTCTGACTTATAGTGGTCGTCATATTCTTGTAACTTCTCTCTGAGCCAGATAGAGAATGTTGTCTTTTGAAATGATTTGGATTAAGCCTTTCTATGACTGAAGTTCTTTGAATAGGCTGAGTACTTAACTGTCCAGCATAGACTTACCATGCTGTTTAGAAGTTGAGCACTCTTCTCCATGATCTTTAGCCTTTACAAACTTATTGTATTTAAGGTTTTGACCATGTTTCTTCTCCGAGGCTGACTTCTGAGACTCAATCAGTAGTCTATCCTCCTCATAGTTTGTACTTGCAATCTCATCATCAGCTACATAAGCTGCTGTTTGATAGTCACCTCCAAGTACAACCTTTACCTGTTTAGGTATTTGTTGGTTTATGCACTTTTCAGCAAGCTTTGATGACTTACACCAAGACTCAATGACCTTTTGGAGTTGGTCAGCTTTGTCTTTAGCTTCCAGAAGTTCATCACTTAGAAGTTTATTAATGTGTGTTTGACATTCAAGATCACATTGTGCTTTCTTACCAACATCAATAAGAGATTTATTTTCCTTAATCTCATTCTTGAGTTTAGTTATCTCATCTTTGAGGTCATTTTGAGACTTAGGGATGGTCTTGAAATCATTCAGTAGATAATCAAAAGCAAGACCATTTTCCTCATCAGTGTAAGAGTTGAAATTACTGACCTTATACATGGAAGCAGTATCCCAGTCACTAAGCTTGCTGTTTTCCTCATCTTCCTTCATGTCAGCTTCAAAAGTTGACTCGGACAAACCATAATCAACCTCATCTATCTCCAACTCTTCATCTTCTGGAGCCATCAGACATACATCATAATCTGAGGTAGATGATTCTGTATCCCAATTTTCAGCAATTAGTGCTTTTGCACTGGGTTTGTCTTCAGGCTTTCCTTTCTTGAGCTGAGTATATTTCTTTTTATATTTATCAGCTCTGTAAGCATTCTTATCAACAACTGATGTTGATTCCACCTTCTTTGATATGCACTCAGCAACAATATGTCCCTTCTTCTGACAGCTAAAGCACACAGCATTCTTGGGATCAAAGGAACTCTTCCCTTTGCCCCTGTCAGATCTTCCTCTTCCCCTTTGAGCTCTTCTCAAAGGTCTAGCTAACATTGCCATTTACTCAGTGATATTCTGAACATCATCAATATCACTTGAGTCTGAGTCTGTGTTGTCAGCTTGAGATTCTGACTCAGTCTCAGATTCAACAACCATTGTCTTGGAGCTTTTCTTCTTTTTCTGTGCAACCAATGCAACTTCATTCTTATCTAAATACTCCTTGAGTTCTTGTTGAGAGGTTCTTTTGTGTTATGTGATCTGTTCATGATTTAGCAAGAACCCATATATGGACTGTAGGTTGTACACGTGTAGTGTTCCTCCAGCCCTTAGTGCTGTAGTTACATCGTTAAACCTTTCTGGTAACACATCCAGAAATTTCAGCACAAGTTCAGCTTCATCTTTCTTTACACCCACACTTAGTAGGTCATTTATCAAGCAGTGAAACCTTGTGAACAAATCTGACAAGGTTTCATTCTTCTTAGAAAAGAAGTTCTCATAAGATCTATTCAAATGATTTCTCTTGTGCTGCTTGACCAGATCCGTGCCCTCATATGTGACATTCAGCGTATCCCAGATATCTTTTGCAGTTTGACACCCAGTCACAGTACACAAGATTTCATTGGTCAGGGCATTTACTAGAACACTTTTTGCCTTGTTATCCTGATTGAAGAGTTTCCAATCTTCATCGGTCCAGGATGCAATAGGCTTTCTTGTTTCCTTTTCAGTTTTGCTAGGAGACGTATCACTGATAGTAGCAGCAATTTTGGGGATGATAGGTCCTTTTGTAATGACATTGAACATACGAATGTCAATGGACTTGAGGAATAGCATGGCTCTGAACTTCCACATAGGATAGTCAGATCCATCAAATATGGGACAACCTTTGACAGATATATGTGGAAAGTTTGAAGAATTGTTGCTTGTAGACATTGTAAACTTTCTCAGAATCTTGAACTTTCAACTTATGAAATCGTTCAGTCTGCTCTGATACCAGTTGTTGGTCCCTTGGTGAGAATAACAACAAGCAACAGTGTGTAGAAAGGGGGGGTTGAATAAACTTTCTACGGAAATTGAACAAATCAAATAAAAGTGTTACACAAAGTAAATCAAACCACAATCAATTGAATGCTTTTATTAAGAAGATGATTACAATGCTTTGAATAAGAAGATGATTACAATAACTATCAAGCAAGCAACTCTTGAAATATAATCACCTAATATAAATCTCTCAATCTCTCAAACTTAGCAATCTATAATCAACTCATGATTATAGATACTGACGACTCTCTAAACAGGATTTACACAGATTGAATCAACTAATGATTACTTATCAATATCACAACTGATGTGACAATTCGAAGACACAAATTGTTTGGCAATCTGTGAATTTCTTTATCACGTTGAACTGACAAACAGTGATTCAAGAATCGTAACACATACGGTGAGGTGAGGTTTTGGCTCTGCAACACTTAGTTGTTTTCTACGTCGTAGTAGAAGGCGTAGTAGTACCTCTAAACTTATCAGAAGATAAGTATTTATAATCATGTTCCTACGGTTCCTAACAAACTGGACTAATCCTAATTTGCTAACTAACTATCGGATAACTCAGAATCTTGAATCTTCTTATCTTGAGTCTTCAATCTTCAATCTTGATTATGGAGTCTTCTTATCCTTTCCGTAGATATAGAGAGTTAAAACATAATTTAAAACACATTTAAATTCTTTCAAACTGACTTCTTTAGTCAGTCTGAGTTACTCAGCTTGAAACTCATCAAGCTGAGTTCTTCAAGAACACACTCGAAAACAAACATGAACAAACATGTATAAATATTAACTCATCCTTAGAAGTCCAAAGAGTTAAATAAAACATATTTAGTAACTCTGTCGAGCTGACTCTGCTTCTGAGCTGAGTCACCCAGCTTGAAACACATCAAGCTGAATTCTTCTATTTATACCTTATGTGACATACACAGCTTATCAAACACATTAATAAACTAACTAAGGTATAGTATAAACTGGTCGAACATATGCTCAGTTTACATTCAGCTTGTACTCAGTCTGAATCACTATGAGTGTTCAGTCTGACTAAGCTTCATAATTCTGTTTAAGTTATACGTAGAACACATCTTACAAACTTAACTTTGTCTCATCAAATCTAAACTGATGAGATCATTTTCCCAACAACTTTATATCCCTATCATAGTTCCCACCACGATAAGTAGTCACGGACAATGTTTTTTAATAAACCTAGTTTATTCCTGGATGAACCAAAACATACAAAATTGTGAAGAATAATGAAACTAATTTGTACACCCTTCCATATTCCACCCTGGAATGAAGGTGCATAATTTCTACCATTTCATTGACTCGATTCACGGTGTATATCTAAATTACTTATTATTTTGCATTGTAACTTATCACAGATTACAAGGGAAAAATAATATAATTATAAACCTAAAACTCAAGACTAGCACCCTGAAGTACTCCCTCTTGGTTTTTGCTAGAACTCATTCTTGCAACCTAAGAACAATTCTAGACTTACTTATTTTATAAAATTCCCTAAACTTGGAGAAACTGGAAATAACTCCAAAGTTACTGACTTTACAAAATAACTTCCTTGTAATTAAAACTTTAATTACATTTGTAGATATACTGGATTTTATTATCCTTTTGAAATGATAAACCTTCTTGCACCTACTTGCAAGAACCTTGAAATTAGATTCCCTGTGTACGCCAACACTAATCTAACGTTACTACTAAGTATGTTAAAGAACATCCTATTTCATCATTTCTAACTTTAACCAGCCAACAATGCTTAATTAAGCTGACTTACTGAACTTAATGAGTATAATTTTTATTTAAGTCATAACTTGACTCAAAATCTTGCAATGTTGTCTTTATTGATTACCTCTCAATAAGTCATGCATTCCTCGGATTGGTTCTTTCTCAAGAAGTAACTATTTTAGATAACTTCTAAAATCATCCGATAATTATATACTCTAAAAGTTCAATCTTGTATTTATCATACTAGTTAAAACAAACTTTTATAAACTCTGATAAATACATTAGTCAGATGCTCCCACTATCTTTTATGGAAAAGTGCATTACTTTAAAACATCCTTTTAGGCTTTAGTCAATCCTTGACTATCATGCATAAAACTTGTGTTCCAAACACATGTTTTAAAACTTAGTTTTTGTAAGAAATTTGTTTTAGGAAACCAAAATTTGGATCTCCATATATCCATCTTTCTAATTACAGAAAGTAGTTTCATTAAACTTGTCACTTGTGAAGGCATTTTAAATTTCTTCCTATTAAAAACATTCAGTATAAAACTCACTTGATTATAGTAACTACCAAAATCATTTTTATACTTTCTTAAATGTTTTATCAAAAACTATTTTTCACTTAGAAATAATGACTATTATTTCCATTTTGTTCAAGACTTTGAACATCTACCTTTCCAATAACACTTTGCTAAAATTAGAAAAACTATCTAATTTTATAAACAACACTTGTTTATTTAAGCATTTGAATAGTAGAGCCAACATTTATGTAACTACAACAAATCATAGCATGCGATTATTATGAATCACCAATCAAGTCGAGACTTTACTTATTGGTATTATTTTAGTCGCAACTGGACTAATCCTGATTCATAAAATTACGTGCACGGATATGAACTGAATAATTAAATTTCCATAAAACCAATCCAAAAAGTTTCCAAAAACAACCAAGATAAAAATGTTCATATAAACTTAAAGGAGTTTAAAAAACTAGGAAATATAAATATTATAATATCCGCAGGCTGCACGTAGGATCTCTTTATGCTGGGCCGCATCACTTTCCATCTCCTCCTGCAATAAACGATTGAAAGACATTAGAATACTCGTAAAAACTTTTACAAATGGAAAGTGAAAAAGAAGCTATTCACACGATACTTGAGGGGCCAGCCTTGCCACCTGCCTCGTGACCCTTCGGGCAATCTCTTTTCCAATGCCCGACCTCACCGCACTTGAAACACCGATTCTCGGTTCTTGCTTTGTTCGGCTTCGGCTTATTGCCCTTGTTGTCGTTATTAGCCCTGGGTGCATTTTGGCTGGGCTGGGCCTTGTCCTTTCCCTTTCCATTGCGCCCCTTCCTCTTCTTATGTCCGCCATGTCCCACCATGAGAATGTCCTTGGACTTGGTCCTGATACTCTGCTCAGCTGTCTTGAGCATAGAGTGCAACTCAGCCACAGATTTCTCCATGTTGTTCATGTTGTAGTTGACTATAAAAGGCTTATAGTCATCTGACAATGAGTTGAGTATCGTATCCGTTGCTAGTTGCAACAGTACTGGGTGCCCAAGTCTCTCTAGGTGGTCCATGTAACATTTCATATTCATGACGTGGTTACTGACCGAGGTCCCATTAGCCATTTTGCACGAGTCACATGCCCTGGTGGCATCATAACGTTCTGTGCAAGCTTGCTCCTAGAACATGTCCCTCAGCTGGCAGATCATGTCATAGGCAGGAGTCTCCATCATGCTAAACTGCAACTCTGGACTCATAGTTGAAAGCATGAGGCAGCTGACATCTAGGGCGTCATTAGAGCGCTTCTGAAAAGCCTCCCTGATGTTTGTCCTAGCATTACTGGCAGGAGGATTTCCTAGAGGTTGTTCTAGGAGATGCCACTTTCTCTCGTGCCTAAGCACAATCCGGATATTTCTCTCCCATGTGAGAAAGTTAGGACCGGCAAGCTTGTCCTTCTCAAGGATGAAGCGGAGAGAGAGATTGTTAGTACTAGTAACGTTCGTTGCCATCTACAAATTAAAGCCTTGGTTTAATTAGTAATTGCAGATAAACTTTCTAATCATATATCATCAATTTCATAAATAATATATATTAGACCTAGGACCCATATTTCACACACTTGAAGCAAGGTTTGGGCACTTCCCATCAAGTCAGGCTATTTCTGGTAGGTAACACCCTGTACCAATCGTACCTAACAGATACGACTCCTAGAACCTTGTAGAGCACTTAGACCTAGTCCAGTATGTTTAACTATACTCTAGTGCTTTTTGGGCCGGGACTCCCGATTATCACCAAAATAGATCGCACCACCAAAGACAGCATGAATTCTGGCCGGAACTCCCGATTATCGCATAATATTTCACGACCCTTACCGCAATGGTTTAAACCCGGATTCCCAAGGTTTGGGCACTTCCGACACATGAGTTCCGTTTAACATCAAGGGTGTACCATTAGGTGGGTAGCACATTGATCTAAGATTTTCTTGGGTTTTATAATTAAGTTAAAACTTAATTTTCTAGTTTTTTAAAAATCATTTTAAAACTAACTGTTTTAAAAAGACGATTTATATGTGTACCTAAACTAGGTGCACAAAACAACTTTTATAAGTTCCAAACTTATAACCTTGACAAAACTTTAAATCTAAAAAATTTAACTAACACGACTAGCATCCTGTAGTCGTATTCTAGTTTGTCATTAAATGTGATTTTTCACTGTTTAATAACAACCTATTATTAAATCCCTTTTTATTTACCATCACACACATCATATGCGAATATGAAAAACAGTAAATAAAATAACAACCACGCAGAGAATAAAAAGCATATGAAACCTATAGTTTTGCCAACTAATCCTAAGGTCAAACCTAAGGACAAAGTGACTTGGATTCGCCTTCTTGATATGCTGCTCCCACTAGCCTTGACACCTCCACGAAGTGTCCGTGCTTCGCGTGAAGAACACAATCTACTTCATCACCTTCTTTGAGTCTATCTTGATTGAGGGATTAAATTATTACTAATCTATTACAAATACAATATTGAATGGGGTTTTAAGTGGCTCGCAGGGCTCCCCGAACCAGTACAATATTACAAGTAAGAAAGGGATTGTAATTGGCACGCATGCATTCCCAAAACCAAAAGAAAAAGAAGAAAAAGGAAAAACGAGTCCTAAGTCGGCAAAACTATAGCTATATGTATCACAACCACGCAATTATATATAAACGCTATATATAAAAAAAAACAACCACGCAGTTATAATATATAAAAAATAAACTGTGATGTTAAGCACATAACCTGATTTGTTTAAATATTCTCATTTTACCTTTTGATTAATACCTATTAACCAAAAAATGAGAATTATGATCTTCTAATTGAAATTCATTTGACCAGAATAGTTTTCAACAAAACTTTGAGAAACTTAACTTCATTCGAAAACTTGAATGAAATCCCATGTCGGGCTTTTACTAGTTTTCCAAAAAACTCAAAACCGACAATTTTTGGCCAATTAAATACTATCTTATTTGTCTCTCCATAATATTATATAAACTTTATCTTTTTAGAATTTATTAAAAAATGACTAAACTAGTCATAATAAATAAAAGTCTAAAATATATATTTTAACTAAATAATTAAAATATATAACACTAGTTTATATAATAGTTTATTCTTGCGCAAAAAAAAAATATAACACTAGTTTATATAATAGCTTATTAATTTTAAAATTAATAATCCTTTTTGTATTAATCCGAAAAAACTATTTGGGCCAACATCTCCCGTTAACCCAAGAAACCCACTGGGCCGAGACCTACTTGGTCCGTGACCCACTCGGTCCGGAAAACCCACTGGGTCGAAACCCTCTTGGGCCGAGAATCTATTTGGACCGAGATCCTCCTTCGGCCGAGTATCGCAATGGGCCGAAACCCCTTCGGCCAAAGCCCACTAGGCCTTAGCGCCGCTAAATCCCTTTTAGCGCTGCTAACGGTCACGGTGATGGTTTCGGTTCCCGTTTCCCGATTTATACATGAAGTATTTTAATTCCTTTTTTACCTATTAAAACTAACTGTTTTAATATACTGATTAAAAACTGGATTTAACTTCAAAAACCAAAAACTATTAATTATTAATTCTAACAAAACTTGTTTTTATTAATAACTAATTATCCTAAAACTAGATTTCAACCCTTTTAAACAAAAAATTGTAAACACTGGTTAAGATCAAGTTTTAGATAAAAAGTTTATCCCTCTTAACCGTTTAAACACAAATCTGGTTTAAACCCAACTGGTTAAAATCAAACCTTTTATTAACTGGATAAAAACAAAAAACTTGTTTTTATCTCTCATGGTTTTCGGAAAAATTATAAGGAGAAGAAACAAGATGGAGAAGATCATTCAACTATCAAACAAACCAACTAACTAGATAAACTAGGTTTAACTTATTAAACAAACTGTTTACTTTAAAACTTAATTCAAGCTTATCCTTATCAAAAAATCATGATTCTATTAACCATTCAAACTAACTGTTTGAATTTCCTAATTAATAGGATAAACCTGATAACAAAAAACAAAAATTTGTTTTGTTACCTACTTGATTTTCGAAAACCTCAAGAACAAGTAGAGAATTAAGAATAAAACCTTAATCTAAAAATAGATAAAACTAGAAATTATGGATCATAGAGCCGAGGCTCTGATACCACTGAAGGGTTTCGAACCTGACCAAACCACCTAATGACACAAGCTGGTCAAACCTAGGTTTGATTCTACTGGTTCAATCTTAAAAGCGGAACTGGATTGAACACAACCCTCTAAGCCCCAAAAGGGTTAGGATCTTAAAACTAATGATCAAACATAGCTTCTAACAACAACAATCTACAGACAAGGTAACAAGAGAAATATACCTGATCAAAAACCTTTAGGATTGCTAAAGAAAGTAAACCACTACTGCACCTCCTTGGAACTGACTGTTAGACCGCTCCTAGATCACCAAAGCTTCAAACCGTGAAATTCTTGTGTGTGTACTCTTGTGTCGACTTCAAAACCGAGAAACACCTCTTTGGTGTTCTTCGAATTCGACAAAAGAGAGAGAGAGAGATCGGCCGAGAGAGAGAGAAAGAGAGAGTGTGTGCGATGAGAGAGATGGAGAAGGAGAGTGGTGGCTAGGGTTATTCTACTTAATCCCTTATTGTCTTATATCTTAATCCTTAAGGCTTAAGGATATATATAAGGATTAAATGGACCTAAGCCCGTTTAATTAAAAGCCTACTGGTTTTAATTAAACTTTCATCTCTACTCACTTTGACCCCCTAGACTTTACTAGTTAATTAATTAACTATTAATTAACTGGTCCGTTAAATATTAAAACTTAATATTTAATTCTCTTTAAATAATAAATAATTATTTATTATTTATTTCCTTTCTAATAATTAATACAAACTGATTAATTATTTATTTCTCTCTTTTCAATAATTAATACTACTGATTAATTATTTACTTTTCTCTTTAATAATTAATCCAACGTGATTAATTATTTCCACACAAATTTATGGTGTAATCCAACTGCTCTGATTTGGGTGTGCAGTAGTGTGACACTTTAGTCTCTTATAACATTGGATACAATGTGCCCATTAATTATCTCTGCACATAATTTAACAGGTTTTAATTTCAAACATATTCAATCAATCTTAAACCGCATGAAAAAGTTAAAGCATAAGGTAACCAAATTAACTAGTTAAAATCAGGTTTTAAAGGAGGTTATTCATGCATAGGAAAAAGAAGCACATAGTACAATTGAACAGTTATGATCGCGCATCTTCTCCTCCTAGATGATCGGAAAGATGCGTGAGTGCTGTTTTTGTAGATCCAACTGAAGAACACTCCTGCGAAACAATTAAAACCAAAGGTTAGAGGGAGACGGGGATGGATCCCTGTATCCCTCTCCAAAGCTTAAGTCAGGGGAGTGTATATGGAGAGAGAGAGTTTATGTTTTTGGTATGTATGCCTGAGATGATAATAATGTCCATTGTAAGTGATGTGTGTTCCTTATTTATATTAGGGAAGATCATACCAGAGCCCTTGGATGACTATCCAAGTGTTGATCATCAGACGACTGTGCTGTACTTAGGTGTCAGGACGGCTGTACCTATCATCCTTTTGGGAATATGGGATCTGCATGTCTATAATAGTGAGGTAGAAGACTCTCCTGGCAGTACTCAGCACCAGGAGGGTCTTCGGCCCTGCTTATAGCTCCAGGAGGGTCTTCGGCCCTGCTTACAGCTCCAGGGGACAGGGGTCTTTGGAACCACTTAGAGCTTCTAGGACTTACTCCTTTGCTAGATGGTGGTAGGTTCCGAAGCATTGAGTTTGGGGTCCTACCCCACTAGTGAGGCATAGGCTCCAGGACAAGCATAGGTCCCGGAGTACCAGACTTGGGGCCTTACACCATTAAGTTAGAAACTGACATTAATGAATCTAAGGTTTAATTAGCCATCAATGAATCAGAATTTTTGAATTAACTGATAAAACCAATGTTTTGAATTAACATGTAAGTGGTAAAATACATTCTAAATTTCTTAGAAATAAACAACTTACTCTTTATACTAAAATCAAAGAACTTGAAGACCTACTGATTAAACGTGGGCAAAGCGAACAAACAATCTTTTTATATAAAGAAAAAGAACGTGAATTTTCCAGATGGACATTCGAAGACCTTGGTTTTGAAATTCCGAATGTTGAGCAAAGTTACCGCCAAACAATTTTACAATGCAAACCAATTTTGCGAAGGCCTTACTCAACGAATGGTGTTCGTGAGTCAAGAGGTAGAAAAGCTTGAAGAGGATGTCAAAAGAACTCTACATCTGAAAACTAAAATCCCCTTCAACAACTCTGACCTAAACAACACTTACTTTGTTCAGCCACCCACCAAACCATAACCAAAAGCAAACTCTCCTGTCTACACAGACGAGGAACTATACGCTCTGGATGTAAAAAAACCTAAATTCCAATACATTCCCCACAAAGAATTACAATGCAGATTCCATACACTGCAAGAATTTTGCTACACCACCCAAGTGACAAGAGATTTGATTCAAACCTTCTAGCATGTCACTACCCATGTTCCGACTTCAGTCACACCACCCTGTCTTGCACAACTCCAAAACGACAATGTTGAGCTCACTCAATGAGTGAAGAACATCTAGCGCAATGATGGAAAGATCATCGACTCGCTATGCATTGAAAATAAAGAAAGAATTGCAAGCTCTCGGCATGTTTCAACTTCCAATCAATTACTTGAAAATTTTAAACAATTTGTTAATATGTACGATTTGGTAAATATTGAATTTAAACAGATTCTGAAGCCGAAACATGCACCCACAATCAATCATAACTCTTGCCCTCACCCTGATATCCTTGAAACTTCCAAAGCTGATGCAAGTCGTCCAAAATTGACTACTGAAACTTTCTCTTCTACTACAGATATGAAGAAGATCGTGTCAGAAGAGAGTAAAATAAAAGCAACATGGAAGAGAGTCATTCCTAAGTCTACTAAGATATGTTATAATTTGAAAATTTCATGTGAAAATATTTTGATGTTTAAACAAGTATGTAATCCGTCAAGTTTACATGATAAATTAGCCTCTAAAATGTTTTGCATTTGTGATGGTTGTCTCCATGGTAACTGTGAGTTTAATTGCACATACGATACATTAAGAAAATCAATCTGCATTAAACCATGTGAGCAATGGGTACATTTCTACGAGAACCAAATCGGTATTCCATTCATAAACTCAAAAGGACACATTATTCATTAATGGATCACTACTCGTCAATCATACGCACTTAAACGTCTAAACAAGTCACGGCGTCTACTGACAATCAAAGAACTGGAGGTCTACAGACGGTACGGATATGATGCTTTCAAGAAAGCATGGATCGCTCAAGAGAAGAAAATACATTCCAAAAATTGATCAAACAAATCAACTCTCAATCAAATCAAGCCAGCATCTATACCCAAACAAACGTCCAACCAAAGGGGTGTTAAACCTACAATACCCAAGACTCCAGTTCCAAAAAAGTAGGTTGATGTACCGAGGTCTCAATTTGATCGTAATTCCTCTACCAAACCATGGATTCGCAAATATAACGCTTCCGCAACTCTACCGAATCCTAGACCTCACCCAAAATCAACCATTCCACAAAGCAAACTCCTTCACCGCATTTTTCATCTCGCAAACGAATAACCACAGCATGGTTACCAAAGAATAAATCACTAGGAGTTTCACCTTTGCCACAAGTAACAAACAAGACTCAACCAATGGGAACTAACAAACAAGGACCCATTAATACATGGGGACCTGAACTTGCACTGTTTCTATTTTGCAGGCACCTAACCTCTCGTACCTGAACTTCGGTTGCACAAAATATATGACAGGCAACAAGAGTCTTCTCAACAACTATGTTCCTAAGTACTCGTGGAATGTACGTGTTGAAAAAAACAATGTTGCACCAATACTGGGGTACGGAGATATAGTGCAAAAGAATATAAAGATAAAAAAAGTTTCCTATGTTGAAGGTTTAGGTCATAATCTCTTCAGTATCGGACAGTTTTGTGATAAAGACCTAAGTGTTTTATTCAAAAAGAACACTTGTTCAGTGTTGACTTAGAATGGAGATGAACTCCTATCTGGATCCAGGAAATCTAATCTCTACTTCATTGACCTAAATAAGTATGACTCACCAACATCTGTCTGTCTACTGTCCGAAGCCTCATCAGATCTCACATGCCAACGGCATCAAAATTTCTCTCACCTGAATTTTCAAAATATCAACAAGTTGGTTACAGGTGACTACGTGAGAGGGATACCAAAGCTGAGATTCACCAAGGACCATCTTTGTGCAGACTGCGAGAAGGGTAAAATGAAGAGGGCTTCTCACAAATCAAAACAAGTGTACAACACCACAAAGCCTTTGGAACTTCTGCACATGAATCTCTGTGGTCCGATGAGGATACAATCAAGAAGTAGGAAGAAGTATATCTTAGTCACGGTGGATGACTACTCTCGATATACTTGGATCAAATTTATGCGCACCAAGGATGAAGCTGCTTCCACAATCATTACCTTCATTAAGCAGTAGCAGGATAAGCACAATCAAAGTGTTGTCTCAATCCGAACTGACAATGGGACTGAGTTCAAGAATAGCACTTTGCGAAACTTCTTTGACCTGGTGGGAATCAGCCATCAGTTCTCTGCAACATATACATCACAACAGAATGGTTTAGTGGAATGGCGCAACAGAATTCTGGTTAAAGTTGCCCAAACAATGTTGTCCTACTCTGGGCTCCCACCTTCCTACTGGGCTAAAGCCATAAGCACTGCCCTATACGCAGAGTCGTTCTTTTATTCATAAACGCTTTAATGAAACTCCTTATGAACTCGCTAATGGCATAGTACCTAATATCAAATACTTCTATGTCTTTGGTAATAGGTGTTGGTGCATATTTTGTGAATCCCTAGTTCGTATCAATAAAGTATATTCATGTGGTATTAATTAAATGTGTTTTGATTAATGGTTTGCATGTTTATACATTCTAAGTGATACTATGTGTTTATGAAAAGCTTACAAGTATTTAATCATGGTTTGGTTTGTATTTGGAAGTTTAGTCATAAGGAAATTCACTTCGCAAGAAGTGAAAGTCACTTCGCAAGAAGTGAAAGTCACTTCGCAAGAAGTGGATGTCACTTCGCAAGAAGTGGATGTCACTTCGCGCGAAGTGAATGTCAGTTCGCGCGAAGTGATCTGTGTCATTCGAAAACGCGTAAAACTCACTATAAATAGTGATTAACCCCTCATTAACGAAAAACAATCGTCCAGGACACTTCGTGAGTCTTCGTAATCGTACATATACCCTTGAAACTCGCGAACTAAGTGATAATTCTCGAATTCCAAGGCAGCCAAAGCATCTCTGTGTGGTACTGTGTGTCAGTTTTTCTACTCTTTCTTTGTGTCACTTCTGTGTGCCGGACACCTAAGCAGATCATAGATCCTTAGGAGGTTCGTGAAATATAATTCCGCGATATTTCACGTCCTAGATCAGTCCTAGCATCAGGGTGTGTTTAGTAATAGACCCCCGCCCCCGGTCCTACAAAGTGGTATCAGAGCCTTGTGCTTTGATTGATCACTTTTCCTTAGGATTAAGTCGATCTAGGTGTTCCTTTAGGCCTGTGTGTGCCCCCTTGTGTCACTTTTTACCGAAAATAGGTCGGAAAATAGGTCCTTTTGCGTTAAAAGGTCAAGTTTTTACGTTTAGGCTCTTTGAGTTTCGACCGTGCGTAGTGAAACCCCACCTCGTGCGTACTGACCTCAGTTCGCACGAACTGTGCCTGTGTGTTCTAGATCCTTCGTTTGTTAGTTTCTGCCTCGCGCGTAGTGGTTCGTCAGTTCGCGCGTGGTGAATCAGTCCGCGCGTAGTGAGTCAGTCCGCGCGTAGTTTGTCTGTCCGTCTGTCCGTGCGTGGTGTGTTCTCCAGTACGTGCGTGGTAAAGCCAGTTCGCACGTACTGTACTGTGAAGAAGGCCTATGCTCAACTGATTCAGGCCATCCCCAACGACATCTTCCACTAGTTTAGGAGGTATCGAACTTCCTACAGTCTATGGAGAGCTCTTGAGAAGAGGAATGAGGGAAACGCTGCTCTGAAAGAACTTAAAGCAAGTCAATTAAGGAAGGAATTAGACCATTTCACGGCTACAAGAGATGAGAAGATTCCTTCCCTTATTACAAGATACAACCACCTTCTAAGTGAACTGGACAGTCTGGGTGTTACTGTTCCAGAGAAGCAGCAAGTAGAGATCTTGGCGAATTCTTTGCCCAAGAGCTGGCGGCCATTCATCATGATACTCAAGAATGGTAACGGTTTTGACGGGATGGACCTTAATGATTTCATCACCAAGTTAAAGGAGCAGGAGCAGGAGGAACTAAATCTGGATTCTATGTCTAGTTATCAACAGAACCCCTCACTCTACTACTCCGGAACACCTGTCTCGTCATCTACCTCTTCACATGCCCCCCTACAGTCTGCCTATGTGACCAACGTGAATGAATCGGGCAGATCTACCTCTGATGCTTCATCCTCTGGGCCATCTTATACTGCATCTTCCTCCAGACTTAATGTCGAACACTTCAAGTATGGAAGTACAGATGAGGTTAAGACACATATGAGCATGCTAAGTGCACTAGTCTCCTCTTATGATGATCTACTGAAGGGGAAGATTGGTAATGCTCATATGACTCAAGAGGACTATGACCAGATCGACGAGGATGAGATGGAGAGACAAGATATCCTCTGGTCGTATGCCAACTTAGTGAGAAGGGCAAAAGCTTATGAGCGAAGAACGGGAAAGTCAATATCAGCAACCAAGGATACCAAACTCGGCTTTGATAAATCTGCTGTGACCTGCTATAACTGTGGTGAAAAGGGTCACTTCGCGCATGAATGTGAAAAGCCGAAGAATTCGGGACCGAGGTATCCATTCAAAACTGGTTCTGGCAGCAGATCATCTACCTCCACAACCATAAAATCTGAAGCAACTCCAACACCGACTAAGGCTATGGCGGTTGTTCAAAAAGATGAGGGAGTGGATTGGTCTGTACAGTTCGGGAATGCTGATGCTGACATCAACTTGGCGAACGTTCATGTGTTGAACGAAGATTCTTCATCCGAGACCGAAAGCTATTCAAGTGAAGAAGAATCAAGTGCCAGCAATGATGATGAACCAGCCTCGACACCGGCTGCAGAAGAGACACCAGTGAATGTCCGTGCCAAAGAGTCAAATCCAAAGGTGTGCAGCTGTGGTCAACCGTCTGCGGATCAGGTATGTACCTTTGGATTACCTTGTGGTTCGTGTGATGAATATGTAAAACAGATAGTGTTCTTAAAGTCTACTATTTCAGATCTCACATCTAAGTTAGATAATAACCTGTTGATCAAAGGAAGAGAAAATCAATTAAAAGAAAAGAATGAAAGTCTAGGTAAACAGGTTAATGAACTAGGTGTGGCTCTGTTAAATAAACAAGATGCTATCGTGTTTTACATAAACGAAATCGATAAGCTGAAACGGGACCTTGCTACCTCAAAGGTCGATTATGAGACTCTGAGTCAAAAACTCAAAAGCTATTCCACGTCTTCTTATCTTTTTGAGTACATAATCGATCAGAGAGGTCAAGGTACCGATTCAGAAAAGGACAAAAACGTATATTCAAAATGTCCACCACCAGTGTTAAATCAACTGGTGAACGATGATGTCCATTCTGAAGCTGACCCACTACTCACAAAGGTTGATGAATCTTCTGCATCAACCTCAAATGAGGATTTAACGTTACATGAGGATGTGGGTAAGCCTCAGAAGAATGAGGTTCAGCAAGAGGTTACCAAAAAGGCTGAACCAGGCATTAGAGAACTGTTGGACAGTTCCTATGTGCAAGGACCGTTGATGCATCGTATCCATAATGCACTTCGGAAATTTGAAAAGGAGGGTGTAAAGTCTCCTGATACCCGTCCATACCAAGAGGTCAAACAACTATCCAAACATCAAGGGTTAGGATATCAGCCTCAAAAGGTAACGAAAGGCTCTGTGAAGCAATACCCAGAAAGGGTCTGCTATGTGTGTAGGAGACCTGGTCACCTTAGTTACAAGTGTGATAAGCAGGCACATCAAAGTTGTAACAAGAAAGTTGAGATTTTGCAAGAAAATAAAACGTTTCTTAAAAATCATCAAAACTCAACTCTTCCTGTTCAGCATCAAAGGATTCCTAAGTGGACTAACAAACTGTGTGTTCAAATGTCCAAGGAATCAAGTGACAGGATCATCAAGACTGGAACATGGATGAAACTTCCAGTAGTTGGAGAAGACGGGAAACCCATGACCATCCGGGCTTGGGTTCCTAATGTTGTCTAACTCATTCTTCTAAGTGAAGGGTGTCAACCGAAATAGTCCAGGTTAAGGTTTCTTTGACTGTGTGTCTTTATCATTTTATTTTCTTTGTGCTTATTTTCTGTGTCGTTGCATTTCTATTTTCTTAGTTTCTAGTTTGTTTAGTATTTTAGGGGGAGATAGTTAGTTCAGAAAGCTTAGAAAATACAAAAAAATCAGAAAACTTAGAAAATACAAAAAAATTAGAAAACTTAGAAAATACAAAAAAAATCAGAAAACTTAGAAAATACAAAAAAATCAGAAAAACAAAAATGAGAAGTTGATCCAACTCAAATGGAAAATGATGGTACACTGGCTTTCAATACAAAGTACGTCTAGTAAAATTAGGACTGAAGGCATGTACATATTCTTGAGAAAACTGTCTGAAAATCTAATTGAATCAGATAAGAAACAGATAGTGTGTAAGACATATAAGGAAAGTCTAGACTGATAAATGGTTATGCATGTGAAAATCAATCATAGATTCAAACTATCGAGACATTCCAAGTCTACAAATCAATAACAGTTGAGACTCACTTAGTCTGGTGCACACACCTGTTACCATGCCAAATGTGCTTAGATAACAATGAGCAAAATGTAAAAGAGGGTGAAAAATTGACCCCAATCTAAGATGTCAAAAGAAATAGATACATTGATCTATCAATGTTAAATTGTCAAAGAGCATAAAATGCAGTGACAAAAGCTACATTGATCTATTAGTGTTAAATTGTCAAAGAGCATAAAATGCATTGACAAAAGCTCAGCAAGAAAAATGTCTAGAGAGGTGAAAAATTGACCTCCATGTCAAAGAGCATAAAATGCGTTGACAAAATCACAAAGCACATAAGCATGGTGGTTGGGTAATCAAGTTGTGCATTCTACTGAGTAAGTCAAAACATTGTGAGATTTTAAAAGAGATAGTCTTAATCATGTATCCAGTCTAGATAATCTGAAAATGTTGAAACAAAATCTGTTATTATCTGAAGAAAGATAGGTTGACAGACAGAGTTTAAGAGAATATGTTTATACCCAAGGTTCTGAAATGAATGACTACTGAGTATCGATGAGCTGGTACTGATTCCATTTTGGAACCTTCTCACAAAAAGATTTAATTTCAGTAATTTTATTCCTGCAATTTTCTTAGTATTTTTAATTCTGTTCTTTAGGATTTAATTTGTTAATAGTTTACTTCTGCATTTTCATTCTCTTTATAATCAGAAAAATACAAAAAGATTTTTGGTGTGTTTCTTATTTCTTTTGGTATGTCTATTTTCTTTATTTATAATTTCTTATGTTTGCATTTTTATCCCGTTTCTATTTAGAAAAATACAAAAAGAGTTCTAGTATGTTCTTAATCATTCTTAGTGTTTTGATTAGGGGGAGTTTGTTCTGTTTACATTTCCTTCATCTTATTTTGATGTGTTTTGCTTAAATGTTTATAAGTGATCTTGAAGTTACTGACAGTTTATTGCTGAATGCAGTACTAACAGTAATTAAGGTTCACAGATGAGAAACTCATTACATGTGAGATGGAACCCCACTAAGCACGAATTACAGCTCACATCGTGCGTAGTGCAGGTAAGGGCATGACGAAAGGTATTCGTTTTGCATTCTGTTGTGTGCATTTTACTGTGTGAATTTGTTGCTTAGTGAACTTTGCTTTGTGAATGTTTACTTAGTGAAATGGTTATTGATAGAACTAGGTCTTAGGGGGAGTTTGTTGGTGCATATTTTGTGAATCCCTAGTTCGTATCAATAAAGTATATTCATGTGGTATTAATTAAATGTGTTTTGATTAATGGTTTGCATGTTTATACATTCTAAGTGATACTATGTGTTTATGAAAAGCTTACAAGTATTTAATCATGGTTTGGTTTGTATTTGGAAGTTTAGTCATAAGGAAATTCACTTCGCAAGAAGTGAAAGTCACTTCGCAAGAAGTGAAAGTCACTTCGCAAGAAGTGGATGTCACTTCGCAAGAAGTGGATGTCACTTCGCGCGAAGTGAATGTCAGTTCGCGCGAAGTGATCTGTGTCATTCGAAAACGCGTAAAACTCACTATAAATAGTGATTAACCCCTCATTAACGAAAAACAATCGTCCAGGACACTTCGTGAGTCTTCGTAATCGTACATATACCCTTGAAACTCGCGAACTAAGTGATAATTCTCGAATTCCAAGGCAGCCAAAGCATCTCTGTGTGGTACTGTGTGTCAGTTTTTCTACTCTTTCTTTGTGTCACTTCTGTGTGCCGGACACCTAAGCAGATCATAGATCCTTAGGAGGTTCGTGAAATATAATTCCGTGATATTTCACGTCCTAGATCAGTCCTAGCATCAGGGTGTGTTTAGTAATAGACCCCCGCCCCCGGTCCTACAATAGGTGCTTCGTGCTTAATGACCAAGATAACTTGGGAAAATTTGCACCTAAAGCAGATGAGGCAATTTTCCTTGGTTACTCATAAGAGGCAAATGCATATAGAGTTTTAAACAAAAGAACAAAGTGCATAATAGAGAGTATAAATGTAACATTCCATGACTCATTGAATGTTGCACTTTTTCCACCACAACAATCAACGATCATTTCTGGACATACCAGTTCTAAACCGGCTTTTCAAATTAAAGAAACAAACAATGCCCCTAGTTCTAATACTAATCTCGATTTCTTGTTTGATATATTTCTATATGAATCTCCTCCTGTTTTGTCTGATAACATGATATAAACAGAGGTTGAAGCAAATGTCACAATTACACCTCCTCCTGTGACAGAGACGAATCCTTTGGCTGATCTCTACAATGAGGATTCTACACCAGCTTTTGTCAATCAACCCCCTGAGGTATCTCACGTTATTGAACCTGAGACTCCATGTGTTTCCGATTCAGATCTCAACTTTACACAGGAGGATGAAAAGGCAGCACGTCAACTAGACAATTTTATTCCTCAGACCTCTACCTCACATGAAACCAAATGGATAAGACATCACTCTGAGTCTGATATAATAGGAAACCCTTCAGTTGGTGTTCAAACTCGTTCTGCAACAGCTAACGTATGCCAATTTTCAAGTTTCTTGAGCATTCTCGAACCCACAAAAGTCTCGGAGGAACTTGATGATCCAAACTGGGTAATTGCTATGCACGACGAACTACAACAGTTATATCGCCTAAAGTTTGGAGATTAGTCCCTCTTCCATATGGAAAATCTGTTGTGGGGACTAAGTGGGTCTTTAAGAACAAACAGGATTCTGATGGAGTGGTGGTCAGAAACAAAGCAAGACAGGTTGCAAAGGGCTACAATCAGGAAGAGGGCATTGACTGTGACGAAAATTTTTCGCCCGTTGCAAGAATTGAATCTATCAGACTATTTCTAGCCTATGCAGCCTCCCGTAGCTTTCGTGTCTTTCACATAGATATGTAGACAGCTTTCCTAATGGTGTACTAAAAGAAGAAATTTATGTCTCACAACCTCAGGGTTTCATCAACTCTAGACTTCCAAACCATGTCTATATTATGGATAAGGCATTGTACGGGTTGAAACAAGCTCCTCCTGCATGGTATGATGCCCTTTCTGAGTATTTGATTGGTGGAGGCTACACGAAAGGCAAGACCGACACTACTCTATTCACCAAGACAAAGGGGAGAGAAAAAATCTTAGTTTAAATCTTTGTGGATGACATAATCTTTGGTTCTACCAAACAAAAATACAGTGATGAGTTTGCCAAGACAATGGCAAATAGGATTCAGATGAGTATGATAGGGGAAATGTCCTTTTTCCTCGGACTCCATGTGAAACAGTTGAATCATGGAAGTTTTCTTTGCCAGTCTATGTATATCGTAGATCTTCTCACGAAGTATGATATGCTCAACTGTACAACAATCTCAACTGTTAGAATCTGCTCGATAATATATGTACGCCTTAGAGCACTGCCGATGATGTATGGGCCTATATGGGTCACACACCGGGGTCTAACATGACAGAAAATAAGGTTGAGGGACCGAAGATGGCAAAAGTGTAAATTAGCAATGCAGGCTGGGTTAGCGCCGCTAACTGTTAAGGTTAGCGCCGCTAAGGCTGCATGTGTTTTATGTCGTTTCAAAGACAGGCCGCGTTAACGCCGCTAAGTTCTAAGGTTTAGCGCCGCTAACTTATGGTTAGCGGCGCTAAGGCTGCATGAACTTTATGTCTAAATCACCTACACTTCTGGCCAATGCATGAGGAATTCTAGATAATTCTTGGCTGGATAGAGGGAGTTCCAGGGGTGTTTTTGGGGTCTTTAAAAGACTTCATACCTAGACATATCAATACACTTGGTAAAATCCTCTCTTACAACAAAACCCTCTCTTCACATTATCTCAAAGTTCTTGGTGATTTAGTGAAAACTTCGAGTTCCAGGAACTTAAATGCTGTTCTTGTGTGATATTTCAACTTGAATATATAATCAATCTTGCTAGCACAAGTTGTTGGACTAGTTCCCGGGGTGTTATTTCTAGAAGTGAAGAAGAAGAAGGGGAGCCTTGCTTCTACACCACCATCAGCCACCATCAATCAGTTTCTGGAGCTTAAGAGCACGGTATGACTTTCTAACCTCCTTGTTTGTATTCTGCCATTTGAGTTAGCGGCGCTAAGTTGTGGTTAGCAACGCTAAGTCTTGATGGTTAGTGCCGCTAACATTCCTGGAAAATTGTTTTTCGAAATTTTTCATAAAACAGTTTTGATCTCGGGATTTTTGGCATTTTAACCTTGTAGAAATTTGTTCCATGGGTTGTTTACTTGTTGTTGCAGTAGTAATATGCTATGTTTGGTTGTATGTGTTGGAGTCTGCCCACTGACACAAGTACAATGGTGTTACTGCTAATGAAGTGCGAGCCTATTGGGTCACACACCAAGGATTGATCCCGACAGCTTACTGATAAAGAGAGCAGGTCCAAAAATCAAATTGTTTGATTTTTGGGCCTTCACGGCCATGAGGGATGCTCCACGGGTGGTGAAGCCCACTGCCCTCACTTTTGACTCAACGACTCTCACACGGCTCGTGGAGTCTTCACGGGTCGTGAGAGGTCGTGAATGGGTCGTAGAGAATTACGCTCTCACGAGTCACTCGACGCGGCACGGGCCGTGAAGGACTACGGCCAGTCGTGGCGTATTTAGTCTTCACGGGATCTTCACGGGCCGTGAGAGGTCGTGAAGACATGTCCGCATGAAAATCTTTTATCTGATTGGGCCATTCTTTGGTCCAACAGATGGAGACTTTGTATCCGGCCAAAACCGTGTTTTTGGAGCCTGGAACAATGTGTGGC
Source organism: Pulicaria dysenterica (assembly GCA_947179395.2). Classification (NCBI taxonomy): domain Eukaryota; kingdom Viridiplantae; phylum Streptophyta; class Magnoliopsida; order Asterales; family Asteraceae; genus Pulicaria; species Pulicaria dysenterica. The sequence continues at coordinate 35,146,255 of OX359294.1, forward strand.
ATGCATTAGATACATACAGTCTCTCTGTAACATTCTCTCTTGGTGTTACATGATACACACACATTATATACACTAAGTTGGTGAATACTTGAGTGTGGTGAGTGTTCTTGGTGCAAGAGGAGATTATTTAAGGGCTGTTCCAGAAGAGAAGAATCATTGTGGATGTCCTCTTGAAGGGGTACTAGCATACGGGGGTCAAGGCAACCTTGGTGTGGATCAACGATAGAGGAGATACACTTGGATCTCTTGGTTGTCCCGTTTGTTGCATGCTACAACCGATTTAGCAGGTATATTTATGTCCTCCTTTGTTTCCTTTTGTTGCAATTTGGTTTTGTAGAAGATCATTACTTTGGAACATGTTATGGACCCGATTTTGTTCGGTTTTAGACTTTTGTTTTTCCTTTCGCTGTGCTTGTGCTCCATACCGTGTTCCAACAGTGGTATTACAGCCATATCTACAAACAAATTGCACTTTTTTGGCTTGAAAACCAAAAATGGACATTATGTCCAGAGTGTCTTCACGGGTCGTGAAGACTTGTTCTTCACGGTCGTGAAGTCTCACGGCCAGTCTCGCGGGGTGTTGGTCGTGAAGGGTTTGTCACTGGTTAGAGTCGTGGAGCTTATGGGCTTCACGGGCCGTGAGAGGCCGTGAAGGATGTCGTGAACAGTGTTTTTATTCCCTTTTTGAAAAAGAAAATAATTTTTCGGTTTTAGCTCCTTTTCGATTCTGTTTTTCCAGAATCTGTCCTTTGTTGTTTGGACTTGAAAAGCCCCATAATATCCTAACTCGCATATTTATATGTATCGGGCGGTTTTGGCATGATAACGCGCACGTGCATATACTTGTGTTGTGTATATATGAATATGGTTTTTCAAAGTGTTTGGAACTCCTAATGCATACGTACAAGATTTATTCACCTATCCCATGAGTGTTTTAGGTTGTTTTAGAACAAATCTAGTTGGGATATTTCTACACGGTTTTGTTGTGGCACGCCGTGTTGTTGTTTGATCCGGTAACTCCTTGCCCATTAGACCTATGTGTTGGTTGTTTGGTTGTATTTGATTATTCATTCATTTCATGGTTTGTACCATAATTGTTTTGGAATAATTAAATTTATTCAGTCTTGTATTTTGTACTTTATTTTGACTTGCATGCCGATTGCTTTTCCCTGTAATTGATATATTAGCTTAGATTAGCATTTCGCGGCTTGCATGCCGTTTCATTCATATATTTGTTTGTATTTGTAAAAGAAGACCTAAGACAACCATTGAGAGTCGTGGAGGAGACGTCTCGGCTATGGTGGATCCGGAGGTTCTTTGGAGATGACGGATTCAGTGGGAGCACTTCCAGCTGGGGCAAGTGGTTGTGTCCTTAGGTTTGCCTTGCTTTCCTCGTTTGGCTCACGGGGAAAGCGCATAGTGTTTAGGGGCATGTTACCGGATGTTGCTTGTGCGTGGTTGTTGTTTTGTTTATTTTCTTGCGTGGTTGTTTAGTTTCTTCGCTCGCTTGAAAAATTTTCATAATAATAAAACCAAGAATTTTGAATTGGTTTACAAACATCGCGTGCCACAAGACCACTTGAAAATCTAAATCCCGTTTGTCCCAAATGTAAATCACTCGCCTCCCGTAAGATGACACCACCCGAATCTAATGAAACAAGATCGGTCGTCGAGCTCTAGCCGAGATCGGTTTTGCGTAACTGTGTGGAAGGTGCGTGTGCAACTCGCAAGGGTCGGTTGTCGAGCTTTAGCCGAGCCGGTCATTAGGCTAGAGTACCACCGTGTATCTTGACGGTCGATTTACAATTCCAAGACTTAAAACGCCTTAGTAGTTGTCGTGCCCAAACCGAGCTATCAAAGCGGATTAATGATGAATCGGTGAGGGAAGGGATCAAACATGCCAAACAGATGCTATGAGTATCGGTGGATCCCACAAGTGTCTAAGAGTTGTAATCTTTTATGCTTTGATGACGATGAATATTACTTTGAATTATGTTATTGTGGGTTTTCGAGATTTATTTCAAAGTTTATTCATGTCTTGGCATTTATAATAAGCTTTTACTTAAGGAAGTAATGGAATGATTATGAATGATTATTGAGTTGTTATCCTTATGATATAGTTGATGTATCCATATAAACAAGACTTGCATCACCAAGCTCCATGTGGTTAGGAACTTGGAATCTTTTGACCATGGGTCAATTGTTGATTGCAAATCTTGCTTACAAGGCTAAATAACTAAGCATATCCTTCACTTGTGAATGTGAGAGGAATAAAGGCTTGTTGGATTTCGTTTGCACGTTTGGGTAAAGACCGCTCAAGCAAAACATAAGGAGTAACTCTGTATGATTTGTTACTTTTACCGATCATGGTAGAAGGGATGGGGAAGTCTAATTTATTAGACAAGTGTCTGAAACCTGAGAGGTGTTCAAGACTGACCCTTAACAGATTTGATGATAAAGAGGGCAAAAGGAACAAAGATACTCAAATCTTGTGAGATGTTGAGCATCTACGTTTTAAATTTCTAAATCATCATAAGAATTGTGAGGTTGCTTCATAATTCACTTCTCCTAGGATACATGTTTTACATGGATCGCTGAGTGGAGGAATGGAACATATTGGTTATGGTTCCGTCTTGATGACTTAAACATAAGTTACCTGTTAAGTGGGTGTACTTGAGTAATGACGGGCAATGTTCCTATATTAAATCAACAAAGATGGTTGAATTAGCATCTAAAGAGAATAGACTAGAATGAGTTATTTGCTTGTGTATCTCATAGATCAGAGTTATCTAGTCTACATTTAGTGGGAGATGGATGAACTTAGAGGATGCTAATGTATTTAATAGTTCTTCTGAGTTTCAGATATTCATTTCATATCCTTTTGAGAACCGGGTTTGGTTGCTCGAAAAGGGAAATGAATAAATGAAGCATTCCAGTGGAAGAACGTGAGATTTAAATAAAAGACCTGATGTTGACACTAGCATTTGATCAGAAATGATTGAAACTCAACATGGTTATGTTGGAGTATGTGGCATAAAGTTATTACTTCTTCGTATGTCTAGTATGAGTCGTCATAAGACCAGAAGAGTATTATTTATTATATCTGAGGATGATGACTTATTGATGATACGTGATGTATGCATCAACTAACGGAAGCTGTAGTGGGCCCTTGAGTCTGCTAAGAAGAGGAGCATAATAACATAAGATACATTCCATGCTGGATTTCCAATTTTTGAACTAGGTTATATCCAATACCTAGGTTTAAAACTGTATGGTGTAAATAGATCTTTCGGGAATGAGATCTGCATAGATAAATTTATAGATAACTTCAAATACTTACTGGTAGGAATGGTTTCATGATGATTAACCATTAGGTAGGAATCGTATGAAGACATTCTCCCTGTAGTTGTGTTGAAGTTTAAGCGGGTGCTTACGCCGTTTTATGGCAGTATGATGCAAAGACCGCATTCCGTTAGAGGAATTTATGAGGAAGTGCTCACAAGACTGTCAGAGGGTCTTTTACATCCTGAGTATCCTTATAAAGTCTACAAATATGGAGTCCTTTTGAGCTTAAGATAAATCTATGTTTTGGAATCTTTGCTAAGAAAATCAAGTGTTTGAGTTTTCCAGTAAGCAATGATGAAACTTGAATAAATGCCAGAGCTAGTGGGAGCGTTGTTATTATCCTATTTGGTATGCTTAGAACATGCTATATATTTTGGAGATAATGTCTTAATTTAGCTTTGATAGAAGCGTAAATTGAGAATTATGCGTTCATAATAAAAATGGGATATTCAAAGAAGTTTGTGGAATACAAGAAATATGAGTATATGTTCTTGTGGTGATGTAATTACAAGAAGCTTAAAGTGAGTTGTTACTCTTGTGATGGCTTCTACTTTAAAGGATAAACGCCGATCTTGATTAGGATTTGTAATCTTCTAAATATGGTGTTGTTAATTTACGTGTTTCTTAAAGCATCGTTGACTCTATTGGGTTCTTATGAGGCAATGAGAGTACGATGGCTTATACACACTAAATTTTGTGAACCAAGCATTGTTTGCCTTATTGGGTTCATTTGAAACAATGAAGGTATAACTGTTTGGACAAAATGATCAAAATCCCATCACTGAAAACCAAGCATTGCTGACTCTATAGAGATCTTTATGAAAACTATGAGAGTACGATGGCTTATGCACATAAAATCATAAAACCAAGCGTTGTTTGCCTTATTGGGTTCATTGAAACAATGAAGGTATAATGGCTTGAATTAATGATCATAATCTCATCAACACACACCTGGTGAGTGATTGGTTGAAGTGGGATATGGTCAATGTCAGAGTATACACGGATGACATTGTGGATGGTCCGTTTACTGAGCTATAGTTGCAATCTACTGATGAATGTCATACTAAGGTCTGCATGAACTTGGCTTGAGTTTGTTTTAGTAAAGTTTTGAATTGCTTTATCTTTGGGAACATTTAGCAATAGTGCGCTTCTGCTTGTATCGATTATCAAAGGGGTTTGGTAATGCGCGTGTAGCGGGTACTCTCAGTAATCCTTATTGTGTTCCAACTTTGCATGTTTTACCTCTTCCTTGAATGTGTATACATTCTAAATTTCCACAGCCAGTCATTCTTCAAGGGAAGGAAGTCGGAATGAAGGCTGAGGGAAGTGATTGGTCAAGTGTCCAATGGTGATTGAGACACAGGGACGCAATACTTTGCCTGTACTTGAAAGGGGTTTCAAGTGACTGGACGACCCACACCTGAATTCACTTTGTGGTACTTGTCATGAGTGATTCAGGATGATAATATCAGTTCATCCTCATACTAGAGATGCATGTGCCTGCATCATTTTTGGTTTTCTTTGCTCTAGTTACTTTCAAACGCAGTCCGTAACTAGCTGTTATAAAGGGAGTAGCTGGGCAGAGTATGATCATTGTGGTGTGCAATGTAGTAAAAAGAATTTGTTCCTCTGTTTAGAGAGATATCCCCGGGCCCCTCGATGATTGGGCACTGACACCAAAATGCATGTCCGTGCTAGAGTGTGCAATGATTTGGGTAATCGATTGCAAGTTATATATTTTGTTCACCACCAATCTCGATCGAGAAACATAATCGTGAAGGACTGAGAAGGACTTAGTACCATGACTTGCGTTCGCATGGATATCGCGAACAAAAGGATGGTTGATCACTTATCTATAAGGCCATTTCAAACCTTTGAGTTGTGAATTGGTACTAGTCTATGGGATGACATACCTCGTACTGACTTGGGGGCAGGGATGCGTTGCTAGAGGCCGCTCCCTGTCTGTGATACCTCTGGGTACGTTGTGTCATGTGTAAGTGGGAGTCTGATTGAGTCTGCCCACATAAACAAGTACAATGGTGTTACTGCTGATGAAGTGCGACCCTATTGGGTCACACACCAAGGATTGATCCCGACAGCTTACTGATAAAGAGAGAAGGTCCAAAAATCAAATTGTTTGATTTTTGGGGCTTCACGGCCGTGAGGGATGCTCCACGGGTCGTGAAGCCCATTGCCCTCACGTTTGACTCAACGACTCTCATACGGCTCGTGGAGTCTTCACGGGTCGCGAGAGGTTGTGAAGGGGTCATATAGGATGACGCCCTCACGAGTCACTCAACACGGCACGGGCCGTGAAGGACTATGGCTAGTCGTGGAGCATTTACTCTACACGGGATCTTCACGGGCCGTGAGAGGTCGTCAGGACATGGCTGCATGAAAATCTTTTATCTGATTGGGCCATTCTTTAGTCCAATAGATGGAGACTTGGTATCCGGCAAAAACCGTATTTTTGGAGCTTGGAACAAGGTGTGGCATGCATTAGACACATACACACTCTCTCTAACATTCTATCTCGGTGCTACATGATACACACACATTATATACACTAAGTTGGTGAATACTTGAGTGTGGTGAGTGTTCTTGGTGCAAGAGGAGATTATTCAAGGGCTGTTCCAGAAGAGAAGAATCATTGTGGATGTCTTCTTGAAGGGGTACTAGCATACGGGGTTCAAGGCAACCTTGGTGTGGATCAACGATTGAGGAGATACACTTGGATCTCTTGGTTGTCCCGTTTGTTGCATGATACAGCCGATTTAGGAGGTATATTTCTGTCCTCCTTTGTTTCCTTTTGTTGCAATTTGGTTTTGTAGAAGATCATCACTTTGGAACATGTTATGGACCCGATTTTGTTCTGTTTTAGACTTTTGTTTTTGCTTCCGCTATGCTTGTGCTCCATACCGTGTTCCAACAGTATGTGTAAATATGAGTTGTTAACCTTGCCTTGGCCTTTTGGTTGATTTGTATTGTGTATGCTTTTGGTGGTTTTAATCCACAGTTGATGGATGTATATTTATTAAATTAAGTTTGTTTGTAATAAATTTGTGGCTTGCATTCCATTTCATAATCCATGTACATGTAATTAGATAAATAGGAAGATATGTAGCTTGTATGCCATTTATTTTCTATTGTATGTAATTTGTATGATGGAGGGATGAAGACACAAGAGGAGGCAAAACAAGATGGAGTTTTGATGCCCTTAGAAGCAAATGAAGTCCAATGGAGATGGTGGTGCTAGTGGGAGCTTGCATCAAGAAGTTTTGTCCCTTAGTTTGACCAAGTTCTTCCCGTTTTGGCTCAGGGGAGGAACACATAGGTTCATTGGCCAGGGTTACCGACTATTTTGTAAATTGCATGTGATGTGATTTTATTACTCTATCCATGGATGTGTAGGTTTCTCATGCTAGACAATTTTTTTATTAAATTGATAAAATCTCAAGAGTTTTGATAAAAATGGTTTACTCTCGCACGCGATCACATACATAGAATAAACCACCTAGTGAAAATAGGATTTGTCACTAATAAGTTAATCTAAAATGAAACCGGAAACAAAGGCCCGTTTTTCCAACAAAGGGTAAATCATGAACCATCCGTAAGTCGATACCATCCGAATCTAGTCTTATGGGATTTGGTTGTCGAGCTTAGCACGAGCCACTTGTCATAAAACTGTGTGGAAGGTAAGTGTGGCGAATTCACAATTTTGGTTGTCGAGCTTAGCACGAGCAAACTTTGGTGAATTTGTTACCGTATGTCTTGACGGACGATTTGCAGTTTTAGGTTTGAAATCTTTGTTAATTGTCGAGCTTAGCACGAGTTAACCAAAATTTCAAGACTTAAAATTGGTGCAAGAAGGGATCAAACATCCCAAACGACCATTGGATGTCGTAGGATCATGTGCTAAGGATTGCAATGGAGATTGCAATTGGCAAAATGGTTGCCGACTTAAATAGTTTTATCATGTGATCCGCGGTAACCCTGTCACATGGTATGATGAAATACGGTTCTTAGCCTTGTTAAATTAATTCTTTATGGATAAATTAATTAACAAGATAAAATATCAAACTAACTAAAATCTACATTGCAATTTTTAGATGGCATCAACAAGCGCAACAAACACCACCACCAATGTTTCTCTCCGAGTTTTCCTTGAGAAGGAGAAACTCGATGGTAGCAACTTCATGGACTGGCATAGACAACTAAGGTTGGTCTTGCGGTATGAAGGAAAATTGCATACCATAGAGGAACCCTTATCCGAGGCACCTCCTGCTAGTGCAACAAGGGTTGTCCGTGAGGCGTATGAGAAACGCCTCAAGGAAACTGAGGAAGTCACTTGCCTTATGTTGAGCACGATGAACCAAGATTTACAAAAGCAAATGGATCATCTGAGTGCTTATGACCTGGTCGTGCAGCTGATGGATATGTTCCAACAGTAGGCAAGGCAGGAAACGAACGAGTGCCTCAAGATAACCCTTTCTTGCAAGATGCAAGGAGGGAACGTCAGCGCGCATGTGTTGCGGATGAAAGAAAACATCGAGCGAATGGAGAAGCTAGGTTTTTTCATTGGAAGGGAGATGGCGGTTGACTTAATTCTCCAATCCCAGCCCAGTACATATGATCAATTTGTTATGAGTTATCATATGCACAGCATGGATAAGACCTTGATGGAACTTCATGGTATGTTGAAGACCGCTGAGTCTAGCATGACCAAGAACAAGCCATCATCCTCCAATCACGTTCTCGCCATCTTGGAAGGCCGCATGAAGAAGAGGAAGGCCGCCTCTTCCCATAAAAGGAAAGGCAAGGGAAAGGTTGGTGTGGCCAAGCCTACCGCGGCCTCCGAGGGTAAGGGCAAGGGGAAACTTCCCCAAGCCAAGACTCCGGAGGATGCGGAGTGCTTCTTCTGCGGGGGCAAGGGCCATTACCGCCGTAGATGCCCCAAGTACCTGGAGGGACTCAAAAAGCTCAAGGCAATGAGCATTTTGGGTCCGGACACGTCAGGTACGTTCATGATAGAACTCCACCACACTTCTACTTCTAAAGGTGGGGTATTAGATACTGGCTATGGCACTCACATATATAATATGGTGCAGGTGCTAAGGGCAAGTAGGAACTTGGAGCGGGGAGAGCTGGATCTTGTCATGGGAAACTCGGAGGTTGTCCCAGTGGAAGCGAAGGGTGACTTAGAACTTTCATTCAAGACAGGTTTTTCTATTTTATTAAAAGATGTATGCTATTCGCCCTATATGGCTAGAAACATTATCTCTTTTCACAAATTGTATGACGATGGTTACAATTTTAAATTTGTAAATGGTACAATTGTATGCTTTAAAGATGATGTTGTTTATTTTAAAGCTCTACCATGTCATGGCATATATGAGGCAAATGCATACATTGAATCTAGAAAATCTATCATGAATATTGATTCTGATTCCAAAAATGCTTTGGATAAATATTCCATATGGCATAGTCGTCTTGGCCATATAAACAAGACTCGCATCACCAAGCTCCAATCGGATGGGATCTTAGAATCATTTGATCAAGGATCAAATGAAGTATGTGAATCTTGCTTATTGGGTAAAATGACAAAAGCACCCTTCACGGGAACAAGTGAGAGGGGAAATGACCATTTAGACATAATCCATACGGATGTATGTGGACCTTTCAAACATGTCACAAGGAATAATTCGAGATACTTCGTAACCTTTATAGATGATTATAGTAGGTACGGGTATGTCTATCTTGTTAAATACAAGTATGAAACCTTTGAGGTGTTCAAGAAATTCCAAAACAAAGTTCAGAATTAGCTGGGCAAAACAATAAAGATACTCCGGTCTGATAGAGGTGGAGAGTATCTTAGTACCGAGTTTATCGATCATCTTAAAAATTGTGGAATCATTTCACAATTGACACCTCCAAGGACTCCACAATTAAATGGGGTCGCTGAGAGGAGGAACCGTACTTTGCTTGATATGGTAAGGTCTATGATGAGTCGGGCGGAGGTACCTATTAGTTTATGGGGATATGCCCTAGAAACGGCGGTGAGAATCCTTAAACTCGCACCAACCAAGAAAGTTGCTAAAACATCTTATGAAATGTGGCATGATAAGAAGCCGACACTTTCATACTTACGAGTTTAGGGTTGTGAAGCCTACGTGAGACGTGAGGTTGAAGACAAACTTGACCCCGCTCAGAAAGATGTTACTTTATCGGATATCTTCATGCCGGTGTTGGATATTTATTTTATAACCATTCATAGAACAAGAAATTTGTTGCTCGTAGGGCATTCTTCCTTGAAAGGGAGTTGCTATCTAGACATGGCAGTAAGGAAATTGATGTTGAGGAAGATCAAGGGTCGGCTGATAAAGAACATAAGGTTGGAACTAGTCAAAATACCAAGCAACATGATGCTGCAGCACCTGACACTCTAGCAACGTCTACTCCTAGGCATTCCAGTAGAACTCATTCTGAGCCAGAGATATATGGGTTTCTTATATCTGAGGGCAACGAGCTATTGGTGGATCATGATGAACCTACCAACAACAAGGAAGCCATGGCAGGCCCTGAGTCTGCTCAATGGAGGAAGGCGATGGAGAGCGAGATGCAATCTATGTCGGATAACCAGGTTTGGGAACTAGTTGTTTCTGCACCAGGGATGAAACCCGTTTCGTATAAATGGGTTTTTAAGAAGAAACCCGGCATAGATGGAACCTTGGATATCTTCAAAGCCCGACTGGTGGCAATGGGTTTCACTCAGACTGAAGGAATTGATTATGATGAAACCTTCTCCCCAGTGGCCATGTTGAAGTCAATCCGGATACTACTTGCCATAGCTGCATTTCATGATTACGAAATTTGGTAAATGGATGTAAAAACCGCCTTCCTTAACGGGAAGCTCCATGAAGAGGTGTATATGAGACAACCTGACGGTTTTGAGCATCCAAAGTATCCAAACAAGGTTTTTAAGCTTATGAAGTCCATTTATGGACTTAAACAAGCATCTCGTAGCTGGAATCTTTGCTTTGATGAGAAAATCAAAGAGTTTGGATTTTCAAAGAGTAAAGATGAACCTTGCGTATATGTCAGGGCTAGTGGGAGCACTATAGTCTTCTTGGTTCCATATGTAGATGATATTCTACTCATTGGAAATCATATCCCAAGCCTAAGAAGTGTCAAACCTTGGCTAGGGAGTTGCTTTTCAATGAAGGACCTAGGGGATGCGAGCTGTATTATGGGAATAAAGATCTATAGAGATAGATCTAGAAGGCTGCTAGGGCTTTCTCAAAGTGCATATATAGATAAGGTCGTGAAACGCTTTAAGATGGAGAAATCGAAGAAAGGAAACCTCCCTATGTTGCATTGCTTGACACTAAGTAAAACTCAATGTACTTCCTCCAAAGAGGAAATAGAAGTAATGAAGCGAGTACCATATGCTTCCGCTGTGGGCTCGATCATGTACGCCATGCTATGCACTCGCCCTGATGTATCATGTGCTTTAATCATGACTAGTAAATATCAGGCGAACCCAGGAGAGCCTCATTGGAGGGCAGTAAAGAACATTCTCAAATATCTGAGACGTACAAAAGAGATGTTCTTGGTATATGGTAGGGAAGAAGAGCTAAGAGTAAAGGGTTACTTAGATGATAGCTTCCAAACTGACAGGGATGACTGCTGATGACAATCGGGGTTTGTGTTCCTGTTAAATGGTGGTGCTGTCAGCTGGAGGAGCTCGAAGCAAGACACGGTAGCTGATTCGACTACCAAATCGGAGTACTTTGCGGCAAGTGAAGCCGCAAAAGAAGCCGTGTGGATGAAGAAATTCATCCAAGATCTACAAGTGGTTCCAAGCATCACTGACCCTATTGAGATATTCTGTGACAATGAGGGTGCGGTGGCTTTGGCAAAGGAACCAAGAGCTCACAAGAGGACAAGACACATATTACGCAAATACCACTTTATACGAGATGTAGTTGAAAGTGGTGAAGTCATCATTAGTAGAGTAGCATCGAATGGAAATCTCGCAGATCCATTCACTAATCCGTTACCGCAGGCAGCTCATGAATCGCACAATAGAGCAATAGGTGTAAGATTTGCTAGCGATTTGGCTAAAGTTGTATTTACTTAGTTCGTTTGATATGTATATTTTTCTTTTGGGAACGATATAGACAGTATTGTAACTTATGCTTGTTTCGATATATAATGGAGATTATATATGCGTGTGATACGGTTACATTCATAAGACTTTACTGTGTTCCATCTTAGCATGTTTAATTACTTCCAGAAATATTATTCTATATTTCAAACTTTCCACAGTCAGTCAATCTTATGGAAGAAAGATTGAATCAAGACAGAGATAAGCATGTGATCTTGAATTCAAAATGGTTGAATTAAGGTGCAATGCTTATCTATGCTTGAAAAGAGTTTCAAGTGACTGGAAGACCCACACCCAAGTATACTTCATGGATTATAGTCATGAGTAACTTGGGATGATAAAATCTTACATCCTTAGACCCGAGATGTATGAACTGCTATATCATAGTTCTTACTTGCTTTAGCCATTTGCAAAAGCAGTTCGTGACTGGCTGTGATAAAAGGAAATGACTAGGTAGGTCAAGAGGTATGGTATGGGGTTATGCAGTCAAAGGGATTTGTTCCTACAGTATGAGAGATATCCCTGCGCTCCTTGATGATTGGGAGCTGACACCAAAATTTTACACGGCCATACAAAAGGAATATTGATTGAGAATCAGATATGTCCTTAACTTTTGGTCACCACCAATCAAGATCGAGAAACATAATCGTGAACGATCTTGGGATTGACATTTTTTATCAATGTCTCGTGATCACAAGGATATCGCAAACAAAAGGATGTCTAAGATCACTTACCTAGGACCACTGCTTCTAGAGGCCGCTCTTTGTCTGTGCTTACTAGGGTACAAAATATTATGTGCAAGGGGGGTTTGTTAGAATCTGCTCGATAATATATGTACACCTTAGAGCACTGCCGATGATGTATGGGCCTATATGGGTCACACACCGGGGTCTAACATGACAACAAATAAAGTTGAGGGACCGAAGATGGCAAAAGTGTAAGTTAGCAATGCAGGCTGGATTAGCGCCGCTAACTTAACGAGTTAGCGCCGCTAACTGTTAAGGTTAGCGCCGCTAAGGCTGCATGTGCTTTATGTCATTTCAAAGACAGGCCGCGTTAACGCCGCTAAGTTCTAAGGTTTAGCGCCACTTGTTGGGGTTCTATGTACACAGCGGAAGCAACAAAGTACAACATATAAAGCCAAGAGTACAAGATAACAAAGCATAAAACCCCAAACCATGGACCAAACTCTATAACTTACTTAAGCAACATGAAAGAGAGAATGAAGAGAGATTATACCTTGTTCCTAAGCTCCAGAAAAGGATGGATGAAGAGATGATTACTTTAAAGCGAAAGAAGACTTTCTCTATTGAAGTCCACCCCGGGCTTTCAACACCTCCTTGTACTAGCAAGCTCAATGGATCTTCAAAGCCTTGAAATCCTTTGAGAACAGCCAACAATTTCCATAAACTCGGCTCTCTTGGTAGCATGCACAAGAACACTCTTAAAGTCTCTTTAAACTAAGTGTATTGTGAGATTTGGCAAAAAAGAATGGCAAGTGGGGTTCTTTTATAAATCCAGATATGCCATTTCATCTCCCCATGGCTGGCCAACAGATCTGCTAAAGCAAGCCCATGCATTGGGCAAGAGTGGAGGTGGAAAAAGCAAAAGTTGCATGCTGTCAGACGAGTTTCCGCGCCAGAGATGTCATTAGAGCCGCGTCGCATAATTTGCTAGCACACGAATCTTTCCATTTTGACACCATTGGTCCCTCCATCTAATAGGCTATCGAGATAGTTCCCCGGTGTGTGAACCAATAGGCCCATACATCATCGGCAGTGATACTTGTGACGTACGTGTGTCAGTGGGCATACTCCAACAAACTCTCACTTGCACATGACACACCGTATCCTAAGACCACAGACAATGAGCGGCCTCTATTAAGGTTTCTCTGCCTCCAAGTCAGTATGGGTTTTTGTCAAAAAGCAAATCCAGAATCAGTAACAAAATGGTCCTATATATAAGTGATCATTTATCCCTTCGTTTGCGATATCCGTGTGAACACGAGACATGGTTAAATGTCAATCTCCAGATCGTTCACGATTATGTTTCTCGATCTCGATTGGTGGTGACCCAAAATCTAGTTGCAATCGATCAAACATCATTGCAACTTGAGCATGGCCATGCATTTTACGTCAGCGCTCATTCATCAAGGGGCCCAAGGATATCTCTCTAAAACTTGAGGAACGAATCCCTTCATCTACATTGCTTCGCTACATACTCCATACTTTACCTGAAAGCTCCCTTTATAACAGCCAGTTACAAACTGCGTTTGAAAGCAATCAAGGCAAAGCAAATCCATGCTTTGGAACACATGTATCTCCAGTCTAAGGACAAAATGATATTATCATCTCGTGACATAAACCATGAAGTAAGTTCAGGTGCGGGTCGTCCAGTCACTTGGCCATTGCAAGCACAGGCGAAGTGTTGCGTCTCTTTTATCTAATCCATTATTAGATAGAGACCAACCACTTTCCTCAGTCTTATCTCAAGCTTCCTCCCCTTGAAGAATGACCGACTGTGGACATTTAGAATCAAAAGGCATTCTGGGAAGTATTAAACATGCTAAGATGGAACACAGTAAGGATTCATAAAATATTCGCCCTCGGCGTATCATTAAATCACATTTAATAATCAATATAGTATGAAATACAATACTGCTTAGCGTTCCAAAAAAAACAAGTACAAATCAAACATAAGCCAAATATTACACTCAAACCAAGTCACTAGCGAAGCTAACACCAATATCTCTAGTGTGAGAATCATGTACAGCTTGTGACAACGGTTTAGTGAACGGATCAGCCAAATTGCCCTCCGAAGCTACTCTGCTGATGGCAATATCACCACTGTCAATAATATCTCTAATGAAGTGGTACTTGCGAGGAATGTGCCTCGTCCGCTTCTGAGCCCTTGGTTCCTTAGCTAAAGACACCGCACCATACATTGTCACAGAAGATCTCAATAGGGTCGGATATGATAGGAACCACTCCAAGATACTGGATGAACTTCCTCATCCATACCGCCTCTTTAGCTGCTTCACTAGCCGCAATGTACTCCGACTCGGTAGTTGAATCAGCTACGCTGTCTTGCTTGGAGCTCCTCCAACTTATAGCACCACCATTGAGAAGGAACACGAACCCCGATTGTGATCGGCAGTGGTCTTTGTCAGTTTGGAAGCTAGCGTCAGAGTAACCATGTACTCTAAGCTCTTCCTTACCACCATATACTAAGAACATCTCCTTTGTCCTCCGAATATACTTGAAAATGTTCTTGACCGCAGTCCAATGGGCTTGCCCGGGATTAGCCTGATATCTACTCGTCATGCTCAAGGCACACGATACATTAGGACGAGTGCATATCATGGAGTACATGATTGATCCCACTGCCGAAGCATATGAAACCCTCTTCATTACGTTAAGTTGCTCTTTGGAACTAGGACATTGAGACTTGCTCAAAGTCACTCCATGCAACATAGGGGTATTACCCCTCTTTGAGTCTACCATCTTGAATCGCTTCAAGACCTTGTTGACATATGCACTTTGGCTAAGCTCTATTAACCTTTTAGATCTATCTCTATAGATCTTTATGCCCAAGATATACGCCGCATCTCCCAAGTCCTTCATAGAGAAACAACTCCCAAGAAAAGTCTTAACTTCTTTCAAGGTTGGGACATCGTTTCCAATAAGTAGAATATCATCTACATATAGGACAAGGAATACACCAGCGCTCCCACTAGCCCTGACATATACGCATGGCTCATCCTTGCTTTTCGAAAATCGAAACTCTTTGATTTTCTCATCAAAGCACAGGTTCCAGCTACGAGATGCTTGTTTAAGTCCATAAATAGACTACTTTAACCTACAAACTCTATCCGGATACTCAGGATGTACAAAACCCTCGGGTTGTGTCATAAACACCTCTTCACTTAGCTTCCCGTTAAGGAAGGCAGATTTTACATCCATTTGCCATATCTCGTAATCATAAAACGCAGCTATGGCGATGAGTATTCAGATAGACTTCAACATGGCCACTGGCTAAAAGGTTTCCTCATAGTCAATCCCCTGAGTTTGCGTGAAACCCTTAGCTACCAGTCGGGCTTTGAAGGTATCTACAGATCCAACCATGCCGGTCTTCTTCTTGAAGACCCATTTACATCCCACTGTCTTACACCCGGGTATAGGATCTACCAATTCCCATACATGGTTATCCGACATGGATTGCATCTCACTCTCCATTGCTTCCCTCCACCTAGCAGACTCAGTGCCAGCTACGGCTTCCCGGTAGTTGGTCGGTTCATCATGATCCACCAATAAGTCATTGCCCTCAGATATGAGAAACCCATATCTCTCTGGCTCTTGACGTTGTCTACCGGACCTACGAGGAATTAATTGTTGGGATTTCATGAACACGCAACGGAAGCGAGAACAACAAGAATCATGCATACAAGAGTTCAAAACAATGAAATCCCAAGTGTGGATCTACTCTATGTACAAAATAGCAACTAGACAAGAAGGTAAGAGAGTTATACCATCTCCTATGCTCCAGTAAACTTCTTGTTGGTGGCAGATCGTGGATGTTGAAGCAAGGAACTACTTTTTCTTGGTTCTTGGCCTCTTTCACGAAATCTCAAACCGGGAACAAGTCCAACAACAAGTGCTAGCAAGCTAGAGCAAGATCTTCACAGGAAATCTTACCCAAGAACAGCAAACTAATCTCTGGACCAAAGCCTTTTTGTTCACTAGATCACAAACTAAGTATCAAGTGAGAAAAGAGAGAATATGGGCTTTTAGAGAGAATTGACCAAGAGTGTAAAGAGATCAGATCTTAAGTCTTTTATAGACCCTAAACCGACTCTCTAATACCCCACTAACCGGCCAAGTCGCTTCTAGAACCTCTCCTCTATTGGCTACAAGTGGAGGTGATTTTGACACAAAGCCCATGCCGGGTTAGCGGCGCTAACCAAAGATTAGCGGCGCTAAACCTTAATCCGTTAGCGCCACTAACGCAGCCTGACTTCGATATGACATAAAGCACATGTAACCGTAGCGGCGCTAACCTTTAACAGTTAGCGACGCTAACTAGTTAAGTTAGCGGCGCTATCCTGGCCTGCATTGCTAACTTCCACTTTTGCCATCTTTGGTCCCTTAACCTTGTTAGGCAGATTCTAACATTAATTATCGGGCAGATTCTAACATTAATGAAGTGTTGCCATCGGCAGTGCTTTAAGGTGTACATATATTATCGGGTAGATTCTAACATTAATGAAGTGTTGTTAGGTAACAACGCATCCTCTTTCTCGGTTTCAACCAATTCGGGTTGATTGCTAGTGCCGACACTTGTCCCTTCCCTATTGGGTTCTTGAATTTCTTCAAGAACAATCCTCTTACCCGATTGCATGGATATAAGTTCCCTTTCAAGGAACACTGCCATTCTCGCAATAAACACTTTGATTTCGGAAGGTTTGTAGAATGTATATCACATGCCTCCGGTTGGATACCCAATGAAGTAACACCTTTCAGACCTTGGTTCGAGTTTGTCCTCTACCTCTCGTTTCACGAAGGCAGGACATCCCCAAACCTTGAGATATGAGATCTTAGGAGCAATTCCATGCCACATCTCATAAGGTGTCTTTTGGACCTTCTTTGTCGGTACAAGGTTAAGGATCCTAACCGCCGACTCGAGAGCATACCCCCAAAAGCTTATGGGTACTTCCGTGCGACTCATCATCGACCGGACCATATCCAATAATGTCCGATTCCTCCGCTCGGCGAAACCATTCAATTGTGGCGTCCTAGGAGGAGTTAGTTGTGAAATAATCCCACAACTAACTAGATGATCACGGAACTCCGAGCTCAAGTATTCGCCTCCCGTATCAGAGCGAAGTACTTTGATAGTCTTGCCCAATTGATTATGGACTTCGTTTTGGAACTTCTTAAAGACCTCAAAGGCCTCAGACTTTTGCCTAATCAAGTAGACATATCCATATCTACTGAAATCATGAGTAAACGTAACGAAGTATCTTGCGTTGTTCCTTGTAACATGCTTGAACGGACCGCATATATCCGTATGCACTATTTCTAACAAGCATTTTGCCCTTTCACCCATACCGGTAAAGGGTGACTTAGTCATCTTGCCTAACAAACAAGATTCGCATGCTTCATTTGACCCGAGGTCAAAGGATTCCAAGATCCCATCCAATTGGAGCTTGGCGATGCGTTTCTTGTTTATATGGCCAAGACGACTATGCCATAAGGAAAATTTATCCAAACTTTTTTTGGATCCTGAATCAATGTTCATGATTGCTCTATTATTTTCTATGTATGCATCGGCTTCGTATATACCACGACATGGATAAGCTTTAAAATAACAAACATCATTTTTAAAGCACAAAATAAAGCCATTTTCAAATTTAAATAAATATCCATCGTCATACAAGGCATAAAGAGATAAAATATTTCTAGCCACAAGCGGCGAATAGCATACATCTTTCAAAATAATAGAAAAGCCGGTCTTGAAAGTAAGCTCCACACTTCCTTTCTCTAACACCGGGACAACCTCCTTGTTTCCCATTGTTAGCTCCATCTCCCCATCTCTCAGTCTTCTACTTCCCTTTAGCACCTGCACCATGTTACAAATGCGAGTGCCACAGCCGTTATCGAAAACCCAGCCATTAGATGTAGAAGTATGATGGAGTTCAATCACAAACGTACCTGAAGTAGAAGCGCCAGCTTCTGAAGCTTGTAGCTTCTTCAGGCCCTCTAGGTACTTAGGGCAGCTCCGACGCATGTGTCCCTTAGCCCCGCAGAAGAAGCAAATCGCCTCCTTCGGAGTCTTAGCTTGAAGGATAGGTCCCTTCGGCTTCGGCTCCGAGGAAGGGTTCGGCTTGGGAGCCCCACCCTTACCCTTGCCTTTCCCTTTCGGGGTTGAGGCAGCTTTCTTCCGCTTCTTGGACTCACCCTCCTTTATGGCCAAGACGGGAACAGAGGTGGAGGTCTTCTACTTGGTCATGTTAGACTCAGCAGTCCGCAGCATACCATGCAGCTTTATTAGGGATTTGTCCATCCCGTACGTATGATAACTCACTACGAATTAATCATATGACGGTGGGAGAGACCGTAGAATCAAGTCTACCGCCATCTCTCTTGCTATGGCAAACCCTAACCTCTAAAGCCGTTCCACCAATGCTTTCATCTTGAGAACATGGTGGGACACGTTCCCGCCCTCTTGCAACGGGTAACCGAGGAGGTCGTTGAGACAACCATACCGTTCTTTCTTAGCTTGTTGTGGAACATGTCCGACAGCTCACGCATCATGTCATAAGCACTCAAGTGCTCCATCGACTTTTGCAAGTCGGAGCTCGTAGTGCTAAGCATGAGGCAAGTAACCTCGGTGATGTCTTTGAGGCGTTTGTCATACGCCTCTTTCACGACCCTACTTGCGTTGGATGCAGGGACCTCGGGAATGGGTTCCTCAATGGTGGCCAACTTGTCCTCATGGACGGAGGACAATTCGTAGTTGCCCTGACCAATCCATAAAATTGGTCCGATCGAGTTTATCCTTCTCGAGAAACACTCTTAAGGATATGTTTGACGTGGTGTGGTTGGTGCTAGTTGATGCCATCTATAAAAAGCAAAGTAGATTTGGTTAGTTTTATTGAAATCCTCGTTAAAATAATTACCCCAAATGTTTAATGAAAAACAACTATTTTAACAAGGGCTAAGAACCTTATTTCACCTTGCACCGTGACTGGTTTTCCGCGGATCACGTGGCAAAGTTATTTAGGCCGGCAACCATTGACCGATTGCAATCCATTATTGCAACTCTTAGTTCCTTGCGGGATCCTACTTGACAACCATTGTGCGAATTTGGCATGTTTGATCACTCCACACTAATCCCAAATTAATATTTTACATGACCTCGGCTAGAGCTCGACGACCGTATGAAAGATTAATTTGAAATTGTAAATCAACCATAAAGATACACGGTGGTACTCTAGCCCAATGGTCGACTCGGCTAGAGCTCGACAATCAACCTTGTGAGTTGCCACACGCGCCTTCCACACTGCTCATGCAAAGGCAATCTCGGCTAGAGCTCGACGATCAACCCTTACACGACTAGATTTGGGCGGTGTCATCTTATGGGTGGTGTGCGATTTACATTTAGAAAACGGGATTTAGTTTTCCGGTTAAAAAACCATTTTGAGTTTGATTAACAAAAAGTGACAAAACCAAACGTTTTCACT
Organism: Pulicaria dysenterica; assembly: GCA_947179395.2. Lineage (NCBI taxonomy): Eukaryota > Viridiplantae > Streptophyta > Magnoliopsida > Asterales > Asteraceae > Pulicaria > Pulicaria dysenterica. Next base: position 35,166,009 of record OX359294.1, read on the forward strand.
AATCGGATACTAAACCAATTTTAAATCCGTTTGTTAATCAAGTGTGCGCCCGATAGTTGTTAATCAAGGATACTAAACTCTTGGGTTTTATTATTTATCAAAAAATTTCTAGCATGCAATAGTCCTACAACTAATGCATAAACAATATAAAATAAAACCATCAAACGCATACATAATGTTGGTAACCATGCCCCTAAAACCTATGTGTTTTTCCCGTGAGCCACTACCGGAAAAAACAAGTCATCTAAGGACAAAAACTCCTTGACTTGGATGTGCTCCCACTAAACCCGCCACCTCCATTGGGCCTTCTGCATTCCGTGTTCGCCAAGATGTCACTCCATGGACTCATGATGGTTGCTCCATATTACAATTACATAGAAAATTAAATAAATGGCATGCAAGCCACAAATCCTATTTTCTAGTACAAATACATAATATGGAATATTTAAATGGCATGCAAGCCACAAAACAATTACATACCAAATAAATAAATAAATTATTATTACAAACCATTGTGACATAAAGTCACCAAATGAATGAATAATAAAACATACAACCAAACATCCACAAGGTCTAGGGCATTTTTCTAGGGTTACCAACAAAACAGGTTCACTAGTGAACAACAACAACAAGATCAAGATCAACAACATGGTGTGCCACACAAAACAATGTAAACTTATGTATAATGGTTAAGATTTTTACAAAAACACTCAAGGCACTAAAAATCCCATGTACTTATGCATTAGTAACACCAAACCATTTTTGATGAAACATATTCATAAATACATGATGTAAGTATATGCAATTATTTATTTTCATGCCAAAATAATAATCCATATATAAATACACGAACCTTTATACAAGGCAACTTCATAAAACTATATTTTAATTTTTGGACTAAAAATCCAGTAACCAAAATTTAGTGCCAAAAAACCCAAAAATAATTTTTATTTAAAACAAAGTTTTAAAACAGAATCTGTACAGTGATATTCCGCGCCGCGTAACCTCAAGGATTCCGCGCCGCGGAAACTGACGAACAGAAAACACAAAACTTTATTTTCGGGTTTTTCCGGCCACCATGTGCAAAAGTAGTATAGAGGTGGCTCTAATACCACTGTTGGGGTTCTATGTACACAGCGGAAGCAACAAAGTACAACATATAAAGCCAAGAGTACAAGATAACAAAGCATAAAACCCCAAACCATGGACCAAACTCTATAACTTACTTAAGCAACATGAAAGAGAGAAGGAAGAGAGATTATACCCTGCTCCTAAGCTCCAGAAAAAGATGGATGAAGAGATGATGACTTTAAAGCCAAAGAAGACTTTCTCTGTTGATGTCCACCCCGGGTTTTCAACCACCTCCTTGTACTAGGAAGCTCAATGGATCTTCAAAGCCTTGAAATCCTTTGAAAACAGCCCACAATTTCCAGAAACTCGGATCTCTTGGTAGCACCCACAAGAACACTCTTAAAGTCTCTTTAAACTAAGTGTATTGTGAGATTTGGCAAAAAAGATAGAATGAATGGCAAGTGGGGTTCTTTTATTAATCCAGAGATGCCATTTCATCTCCCCATGGCCGGCCAACAGATCGCGTAATCTGCTAGCACACGAATCTTTCCATTTTGACAGCATTGGTCCCTCCATCTAATAGGCTGTCGAGATAGTTCCTCGATGTGTGACCCAATTGGCCCATACATCATCGGCAGTGATACTTGTGGCGTACATGTGTCAGTGGGCATACTCCAACACCACTAACCATAAGTTAGCAGTGCTAAGGCTGCATGAACTTTATGTCTAAATCACCTACACTTTTGGCCAATGCATGAGGGGTTCTAGATAATTCTTGGCCGGCTAGAAAGGAGTTCCAAGGGTGTTTTTGGGGTCTTTAAAAGACTTCATACCTGGACATATCAATATACTTGGCAAAATTCTCTCTTGCAATAAAACCCTCTCTTCACATTATCTCAAAGTTCTTGGTGATTTAGTGAAGACTTCGAGTTCCAGGAACTTAGTTGATGTTCTTGTGTGATATTTCAACTGGAACATATCATCAAGCTTGCTAGCGCAAGTTGTTGGACTAGTTCCCGGGGTGTGATTTCGAGTAGTGAAGAAGAAGGAGGAGAGCCTTGCTTCTACACCACCATCAGCCACCATCAATCAGTTTCTGGAGCTTAGGAGCATGGTATAACTTTCTAACTTCCTTGTTTGTTGCTTTTTTTGTACATAGAGTTGATTCATATATGGGATTTCTTGTTTTGAACACATTTTTGCATGTATGTTGTTGTTTTTTGCTTCCGTTGCATGTTCATGGAATTCCAACATCAACTCCCATGGCTGCTAAAACAAAACTATCTGCTGATCTTGATGGATCATCTGTAGATTTAAAGACCTATCAGTGGATGATTGGATCATTACTGTATTTGACTACAAGCCATCCTGACATCATGTTCTCCACCTGTGTCTGTGCCAGATTCCAGGCAAATCCCAAAGAGTCACATCTACAAGCAGTAAAGCAATTTTTAAGATATCTCAAAGGATCTATGGATCTTGGTCTATGGTATCCTAGAGATTCCAACTTGGAACTTTATGCTTACTCTGATGCTGACTATGCCGGTTGCATGCTCGATCGAAAAAGTACCTCTGGTAGTGCTTATTTTCTAGAGATCGCTTAGTTTGTTGGGCCTCAAAGAAATAAAACTGTGTGTCCACCTCCACAGGTGATGCTGCGTATGTTGTTGCTGCAATGTGTTGTTCTCAAAGCTTGTGGATCCGTAAACAATTATCAGACTTTGGCCTACAATATGACAAGATTCCATTGCTATGTGATTCTCAATCTGCCATTGACATTTCCTACAATCAGGTACGCCACTAAAAAACTAAACACATTGATATCAGGTATCATTCATTAAAAATAATATGGAGAAAGGATTAATTGAACTTCAATATGTCCACACTGATAATCAGCTGGCTGACTTGTTTACCAAACCATTGGGCGAAAGTCGCTTTAATGAGTTGGTCTCCAAGTTAGGCATGCTCAACATATGAATATAAATTGTGGATGCTCATTCTCCTTTCTTATTTGTTCTTTTTGAGTGGGTTTTACACTATTTGTTCAAATTTTTCAGCTACAGGATGCAATATTCAAGGGGGAGTGTCTATATGATTATACACATACTACATATGTGTAGGGGGAGAAAACCATAGACACACTGATGTTTTTGTTTATACTACTGGAAATCATGAAAATTTATGCAAAAGTGTAGGGGGGAGTGTGTTAAACAATAATCAAAACATCTGCAAAAACGCTTTCTTGAAAATACAGTTACAGATGTTCAAAAGATATAACCTATCCACCCTATAGTAAGAATATACTTTGAAATTTACCAAGGGTGGGTAAGAAGTCTTGACCTATCGATCTCAAGTTTTCAATCTTGATAGGTCAAATGGTGTCTCAGAAAAACACCAAGTGTTTGATTCGATAGAAGGCTTGCATTGGACCCATAGAACAAATTTTTCATGAAAAATACCTAAGGGTTAGAGTACAAGTGGGTGTATTGCACGAAGCCTATCGAATCAATTTTTGTTCAAAGTCATGAACACACTGGTCTATCGATTGGGTTCTATCGCACGAACCTTATCACACCAAACTGTACAAACAGTTGAGAAGTTTGTGATAAGTGTCTATCGCATGACTCAAATCGCACGGATGCTATCGCACATAGGACATAGCACAGTTCACTTGAAAGTTTAACATATAATGTGTTAAAAAAGCATCCTATCGCACAGTTCTATCGACCGCATTCTTACCATGCGATAGCCCTATCGACCACATGTTTTTTACCTTGGTTGGGCCAATCGGAGTGTGACACGTGTCCTAGGCTATATAACCGTCCCATCTACCCATCAGTTCATTCGTCACTCTCAAAATTTAAATTTGCTACAAGTTTTCTCTCTATCTCGGTTACGTACAAACACAAATCCTCTCGTTACTCTGCCAAAATTTTCACTTTTAGGATCAAAATACTCATAATAATCTAGGTAACAACTTGTACGGTTTACATTTTTTAAATTTTGAGTTTAAATGGTTAATTTTGGACCCAAAACAGCCGAATGCGATGGTGTTCATCAGACCATAGATTGAACTTTTGTTGATCAATATGAATTTGTTTGATGAATCTAAGTTTGCGATGGTGCTTAGGATATAACACTACTACAAAATGAACCTAGTGCAACACCGATGAAGTGCTACTTTAGGCATAGAAAATGTTGCATTATAGCTAGTGCAACACTTTTCCAAGTGCTGCCTTAAGTCGTGTTGCCTTAAGTATAAAGCAACACTTTTATTATAATGTACAACACTTTCCAAAAATGTTGCTTGTCCTTTAAAAATGTGACACTTTTTTAATGCAACACTTGTTAAATTCTCATGCAACACTTTTCAGTTACTTTCAATTAACTATGGCAACACTTTAACAATCATATGCAACAATTTCGGGTGTTCTCACCGAACAAGTGCAACACTTTCCACCATCTAATACAACACTTGATTTACTTTATACTACATAAATGCAACACTTTTACTAGTAAAAGTATCACTTTTATTAAAAAAATTTAGGATAAATGCAACCCTTTTTAGTTTATTTTTCACAATTTTCTTTCAAATAATACAATTGCAAATATATGTTGAATTTATATAATACACAACCATTATTTTATATTCTAAAATTGTAAGTGCGTTACTATTTATTTGCAGTCTTAACAATGAAACTACCATAAATGAAATTGTATTATACCATAACACTTCATCATCCAATGTTAAAGTTTCTGTGCTCAAGACAATAAAGTTGCTAGCATAATTCAAGCGAACAACTCTTGGGCAATAACTTTAGAAGGTAATTTTTGTATAAATTTTTGCGCTGCATCTTCAACTATTGTTGTTAACATCTTGTCTCGGGTTTCTAGCTCGGCCTTTTCCTTTCATGCTCCTTATCTACATCTTGTGCTCCAGCTCTCTTTTTATGTTATTTAGTTTATTTTTTTTCTCTTGTCTATTTAATTCCAATGATTCCATAAGCACTTGTGGAACCGTATATGATGCCTCACACTTCTCACATTTTTCAGTTTACTAGTAACGCATGTACTATAAAGTCTACGGTGTCCATTATACTCCTTTCTCATTACGGTTAGAAAAGAATCTGCGTAGCACTTTCATCTTCGTAAGGCTTCAAAGTTCTTGGTTTTATTCCTTCATGAATATACAAAAATTAAAAGCTTACTGAAGTTACAAGAAAATTATGGTATAATTAATTTAAAACAATATATTACAATTTTCTTTGTTTTGTCATTGTAGGAATCAACATATACATTACCTTCCATCCTTCATATGAGTATGCTCAAACATTTGGCTTATCTGCGGTGGTTGCTTGTTTGGGCCGTCATTTATCTACATTCATAAGATATATAAATTATATTAGTATTGTGCCATACAGGGAATAATATGAGAAGAGAAAATGAAAAACACAATAAATATATATTACAATTTCCTCGCGAATTCTTACATAGAATTTGACCAAACTATATTGATGTTTTCTTGAGATATGCTTGCATCTCGTGTGCGGAAACATTAGTTCTACATGTCCAAGTAAATAAATAAAAAGAGCTGCTCATGAAAAAAACAAACCATAACATTTGAAGCATTAAAACAAACGCATTAGTAGTCTCAACCCATCATAAAACTGTCTTACTAGAACATATGGAACAACAATATCCAAATAAACAAACTTATAAAACCATCATTCAAACTAACAAACTTGTAAAGCGAACCTTTAACTAAACTTAACTCCAAAAGCATTAAGAGTAGAAATTAATTCATTTGTGATTCACCTCATATACCTGTCTTTTTAGAATTTCTGATTCCAACATTTACGTACTAGATCACCAATAAATATGATTAGGTAGAAAGAGCTTTTACATATCAACTAAAAGCTATAATATAAAATTCACCCACAATGCTAAGACCATGTCATAGAATTCAAACCTGGTTTAGTGTATAATACCCTTAAAATAACAATAATTATAATCAAAGAATCTTAAGTAAACTTGGATCACAAAATGTAAATGAACGAGAAATACTTTAAACACCAAATTTGTGTAAGCCCTAAATACCTATTCAGTTGAATTGATTGACTCAAATGGGAGGCACGTCATTATAATTCAATTGAATTGGTTTGGTTTAATCACATGGAATTAAATATGCTGAACTATCATCCCAGGAAGATGAGATGTTCCTGAAGATGCCTTGGATGGATGAAGCTTCTTTCACTAATCTTCTACTCTATTTTTGTTTCTTCTCATAACTATTTAGATGATTTTGTTGTTACATACTTACATATGCCTGAGACAAAAAAAAAGATCATTCAAGGAAGGTTCACTCTATTATAGCTTTTGTGATAGGAATTATACTTTTTCAATAGAGATAATCTAAGCATGGCATTATTCTTCATCCAAAAATTAGAAGGTTGTAGTTTGCTTTAGAAAACTAGGCTCCATTTTTTTATTTAGCAACTCAAATTAAAATTTCAAGACAAAACAAGTTAGTGTTATAGCAAAATAAGCAATCAAGAGCAAGTAATATACCATATATCCAATCTCTAATCCACTTGATGATTTTCCAACAAGGTTTTCCCATCACCAAGACTACCAAACGTAACAATGAAAAAAATCAAAATACAAGTAACAATCGTCACAAAGATAATGAATAGGAAATACACAAATCAATTTCAAAATGTAAATACAATAGGACACGGTATACAACTGCACACAATTAAAAGCACTCAAACCAAACGGAATCAGAACACAGATAGAGAACTAAAATGATTTAGTAAACCAAGATTATGTCAGTACGTATGATAGCTAATTAAAACAAAAATACACATTACGACTTACGACTTGAAATTTGTCAAGCTTTAGATCAATTTTTGGATGCAGTTCTTCAACTGGAAATAAGAACTAAACCAAATCTGTTACATAAGCGTAATTCGGGATTTAATTAACACATTGAGTAACATAAAACTTGCTTATAAAGTTAGGTATAGGGATTAGGGTTCGTCTATGCTTACTTGAGTCCGAATCTAAGACGATTGTAGAGAGGCAGAGGTCTACGGTTACTTGAATCAAAATATGAGACGGACGTTGAGAACATATGGATCGGTGTTGAGGTCGTTAAAGGGTTGTGGTGGTGGTCGATCGTGTGGAGGGTTAGGTACATAGTATGAGAGGATCATTGTGTCCAGATCGGTTTAGAGTGAGGGCGTAATTGGAATGTGGGAAGGAAAAAAGGGGGGAACTATTGGAAAGGAAAATTTTCGGTGGGGCATGAAAATTAAATTTATATAATTTAAATACATATGTAGTTTTTAGTACTAAATGTATATAAATATAAAATGCTAATAAATTTTTAAATGTATTTTTCAATAGATAACCATGATTCACTTGTATTCAACAAAGGATAACCGGCTTAAACCAAGTACCATCAATATTTGTCATGACTCGTTGTTTAAACAAAATGCAACTTTAATTGGGCATTATTGACAGTATTGCCCATGATTCACTACTTAAACAAAGTGTGACATGTTTCAACCGCTTTGAACCAAGTTTACCCAGCTTTGATCATGGATCACCTAATTGGAATTATATTTTAGATTTTAACCCTATGTTATAATATTTTATATTATGTTATCTTTTCACTTTTTTACATACAATTTTAGTGACGACGATGCTTCATTTGTTCTTATGTTGTGTGACCATAAAAGGTTGTTCTTTTAATTACAATAAAATATTAGGAAAGAAATAAAACTGATTTTTATTAAAACTTATAACTTAATAATAATAATATTTCTAGACATAGACAAGTTTTTAAGATGGCTGCAAATAGGCTGATGAAATTAGTAAGTGGTCATTTTCCTTAACAAGAAATAGTTTATATTCCTCATGAAGTATTTTCTACCTCACGGTCATTTTATGTTATCTTTCAAACGGCAAAACTAACAAACTATTATAAACAAATATGTAAAATACTATTTGCTGCGAATGTTTTCATGCTATATGAATTTAGCACAAATATTGAAGACAAAACAATAACTATGCTAAAATTGTGTCAAATAATATCTAGTATGCTTTTTAAAGTTATTTAGCAAAATTTATTCCAATCTAATTAATGACTCATTATCCATGTAGTGAACTTGAACTAACCACACATACAAAATTTATACTTTATTTTAGGACTACTAAAACTATAAAAGAAGTATGACAAAGTGGATATAAACGTTTTCTCCCCTTGTCAAGTTACAACAATAAAGGCCCCTTATGCTATGTGTCACTTTTGAATGTTAAGAAATCCAAGAATTTCTAAACTTTGACTCTTTTTTTTAATTTATAACACTTTCAACTATTACTTTTAAGTTTAAAAATACAACACTTGTTAAAAAATGTTGCATCTTTTCATAAAGTTTGCAACACTTAAAAATAAGTGTTGCTTTTATGCTTTTACAAATGCAACACTTCTTAAAAATGTTGCAATTCTGTATAAAAATTTCAACACTTCAAAAAAGTTGTTGCATTTGATGTTCAAATGCAACAATTAATTTCAAGATATTGCTTTATGACCAATGCTAATATATAATGCAACAATTTTGAAAAGTGTTGCTTCGAAAGTGTTGCATTGGCCTCGTTTTGTTGTACTGATAGCATGGGGAACATTTTGATGTAAAAATCTTTCAAACATCTCACAAATTGTTCTTCGTGTTCTTGGGGTGTATGAACTAACTCTTGTAATTCATATTTTGGTACAAAAAGGAGTGTTATGATGATTTTTTTACTATACTCAAGCATTACAAAGTTGTTTGTTTACCTCTAATTGATATGTTGCAAGTGTCAAAACAACTTTTATATATGTAAAATCATCGTGTACATAATGAGCCTTTCAGTGTTAGGGATTTTCGAACTGAAACTTCAAATTTTTAAAAGTTACTAGTTTGGTCAAATTTGGTCAACTTAGACTCATTTCTACTGTTTGATCTAATTTTGACCATCTTTCAAAAGGTTTTCAATGTGTGTGAGGGTCTTGTTGCTTATTTATGTATCTTTGACTTAACTTCATTTACTTAATTGTACGAATAATATGGCTCAAGTTGAACAGAACCCTGATGAGATATTGCCAAGGACTGAATTTCTCTCAGTCAGAACCCATGAGAATAATCAATACATTGACCTTACAACCTTTAAAAATCCCTCTTGACCAATTGTCACTGAAATCCTTAAAATACACTCTCTGAACCATCTATTAACATACAACCCTGCAACCACTAGTACACATGTCTCTGAGGTGTATACCAAGCAGTTCTAGAAAACCTGTGAAATATAAACCAACTCAAAAGGGCATCCTATTATTCATGCAGAGATAGATGAATACATCGTTGACATTCCAATCAGGAGGCTCAGAATCATCCTTAGACTTCCAACAGCTGACAGCAGACCTCCTGCTACTGACTTTGAAGATATCCCTGATGAGGAATCTTGCTTAGTTGCTATCCGAGCAATGGGTTATGATGGGCTACTTGTTAAGAAAGACCAATTCAAACGCACCAACTTACACCCAAAATACAACATTCTGTTGACGGTGCTACAGAAATGCTTGACTTCTAAGCACAATGGTTATGAATTTCCAATGAAGCGTCAGCTGAAAATCTTTGTGGCGGCTGCTAACCACTACACGTGGACTATGCATACCTGATCTTCCATGACATGATATCAATAATTCTGAAAAAGAATACTCAAACGAAGAAGGATGCTTACTTTCTGCCGTACCACCGATTCATGCCAATGATAGTCCAGTACTTGCAGGATCAGAGTCCTGACATTTCTCGCCAGCCAGGTCTACCTTCTATTACTCCTAAACTCTTTAATTATAACAAACCTGCTAACCCGGCCAACCTACCTGTACCTCAACCTCTTCCTATATCATTCTTGAATTTGAGTGACCAAAATGAGATCGTGATGAGTTATAGGACGATTGTAAGATTACCTCTCATGGTTATGCTACCACCGGCCATACCTACCCAGGGAGTGGTATTACAAGATGAGGAAGTAGATACTAGGACTCATCAATCTGTAGGAGATGCTGAGAAAGGAGTGTTGAGAGAAAATGTTGAGGAGAGGGGTGGAGAAGGTGGTGAAGGTGGAGATATTAGAGAGGGAGGGGATGCATATGATCCCGCCACCGTTCAAACAGTCATAAAATCTATTTCTCAAACAACCAAATCAAAAGCCATCCTTGAGAAACTTGGTTTTTACGATTCTTAGTCAACCAGTTCAAAGTCAACAAGTGATGAGTCTGGCTCTCAACCAGGTGGTGACCCCTATTTTGAACCTGTCCAATCACCTCTGGGTACCCATGAAAGGCAAATTGAACAACCAGCGGACATCACTCCCTCTTTCATGAAACTAACTGACCCCAACACAACATCTCCTGACATGGGCCACACTGCTCAAACTACTCTTGTCACTCCTTAACCAAGTGGGCTTGTCATTGTTCTTAACCAACCTACCCAACATGCTATAGTCCTAGACGACTGACATGCAGTAGTTGCTCTAGATGATGACATATCGTTTGAAACTGCCTCTGTCACCCCTGATTCTCTATTGTCCTCTAATCAGTATGCGGTGTTTGGCTAAGGTAGTGGTGAAGAAGGAGATAGTTATGTAATTAGAAGCGATAGTGAGAACAAGGAGGTGAGAATAGAAAATGTGAGTGATGAGGGACCCCTAGCCCCAGAAAGCCAGGAAGCCACATATGCTACTAGACCTAACATTGTTGGAGTATGCCCACTGACACACGTACGCCAAATGATCGCTCCCGATGATGTATGGGCCTATCGGGTCACACGCCAAGGGTTGATCCTGATAACAACCTAAAAGATGAGGGTGAGAAAGGATAAATAATGTAAGTTGGTTTCCTCGCAGGGGTTAGCGGCACTAACCTGGCGTCGCTATCTCAGCCGCGTTAGCGGTGCTAACCTTAAGTGGTTAGCGGCGCTAACCATGGGCGGCTAGCGGCGCTAACCCTGCCTGACAGAAACAACTTTATTCTTTCACCTCCTCTCTCCACCAATGCATGTCAAGCCTCATTATTACCTCATGGCCGGCTTGGGGAGTTCAGGGGGAAACTTGGGGCTTATATATACATGCTTCTCTTGTCTCTAAAATATTCTTTGTCATTTTTATAAAGAAAACCCACTTAGAACTTTGAGGTGTTGCTAAGTTAATGAGAGAGTACTAGAGCTAGAGTTCCTGGAGAGAAATTTGGTTGTTGTTCCAGAAGTCTACTTCAAACAAGGATTGGGCTTTTGGAGTGCTAGTACACTTGGGTCACATTTTCTCATGGGGTGGACTTGGATAGCTCAAGAGGATCAAAGATCAAGCTTGGAAGCTAGCATTCAACAACTTTCTCTTGGGGTGGACTTGTAGAGCTAGATCCATTGATGGGGTTCATTTTATGGTTGTTTTTTTCTTTGAAAATTGTTATTTGTACTTGCATGCTTCCGTTGTGCTCAACCACGAACCCCAACAGTGGTATCAGATCCAACTCTACACTAGTTTTGCACTAGATGGCCTGGAAAATCAGAAAAATGTGATTTTTGGTTCTGTCCAGGGTTTAGCGGCGCTAACATATCCAGGTTAGCGGCGCTAAACCTTCCGTAGCGGCCGATAAGCCGTCTCGCGATAGCGGCGCTAACTTCAGGTTAGCGGTGCTAACCCTTCTGGCAGAATGCAAGTTTTGTTTTTAAAATCAATTTTGTTGGATTTTTAGGCTTGATGTACTTTCTGAAATTATTCCAGAATTTGGGATGTGATTAGTTCTAAGTTGCCTTATGTCTTGGTTGATGTATTTATATGTGGATTAACATTTAGGCATGAAAATGGTTAATTACATACTCTTACATTGTGTACATATGACTATGGAATTTTGACTTGTTTAAGGTTCCTAATGCATATGTACATAGGATTATTTGTGCCTTGACTGATTAGATAATCTTAACCAAGACATATAAGATTACATGGTTTTGTGTGGCACACCATGTGTTGTTTTAAATTTCTTGTATGTGGTTGTGATATTAGAATCCGATAACAGTATGAGCCATAAGACCTATGTGATGTGTTTGGTTGTTTAAATTAATGTATTCATTCATTTGGTAGTTTGTACCACAATGGTTTGTAATAATTAATTTATTTATTCGGTTTGTATATTTTAACGGCTTACATGCCGAATTTCTATTCTTTGTAATTTGTAGTATTAACTTAGAATAGTAAATTGTGGCTTGCATGTCATTTCCTTTTAAATTTGTAAATTGTAAAAGGAGGACCGAAGCAACCAACAAGGACCTTGGATGGTGTCTTGGCATACTTCGATCCGGAGGTCGGCGTAGAGATGCAATGGATCCAGTGGGAGGAGCACACATCAAGTCATTCGGTCTAGTCCTTAGATGACTTAGTCTTCCCCGTTGGCTCATGGGCAAGACGCATAGGATTGGCTTGTTACCGGATATATATATTACATGCGTGGTTGATTTTATTTTGTGTATTTTCTTGCATGGATGTTTAGGATCTTCGCATGCTAGAAAATTTTTTCAAAATAATAAAATCAAAGAGTTTAAATCGGTTTACAAACTCCGCGCGCCACATAGACAAGAATTGGTTAAAAGTGTTTTAACCGGAGAAACAAAAACCCGTTTTTCAAAACTAAATCTCACACCACCCGTAAGATGACACCGCCCAAATCTAGTGAAACAAGATTGGTCGTCGAGCTCTAGCCGAGATCGGTTTTGCGTAACTGTGTGGAAGGCGCGTGTGGCAACTCGCAAGGTCGGTTGTCGAGCTTTAGCCGAGCCGGCCATTGGGCTAGAGTACCACCGTGTATGTTGACGGACGATTTACAAATTCCAAGACTTAAACGCAATGGTAGGTGTCGAGCTTTAGCCGAGCTTTCAAAGTGTATTAATGAGGAATTGGTGTGGAGGGATCAAACATGCCAAATGGATGCTATGAGTACCTAGGATCCCGCAAGTGTCTAAGAGGTGATCACGGATTACAATTGGTAAAGTGTTTACCCACCTAAAATAACTCTATGAAGTGATCCGGGGAAAACCCATCATGGATTAGGGTATTTTGAGGTTCTTAGCCCTTGTTATTATAATTTGTTTTTATAACAAGTGGGTAATTATTTTAACAAGGATTTAATATGTCATAACTAACAAATTCCGTACTTTGCTTGTAGATGGCATCTACTAGCAACACCAACACCACCAACATGTCACTCCGTCCATTTCTAGAAAAGGAGAAACTCACGGGGCCAAACTTCATTGATTGGCATAGGACTTTGAGAATTGTCCTACGTCAAGAGATTAAGCTAGAGGTCCTTGAGTCAACTCTTCCGGAGGCGCCGGCAATCAATACGCCAAGAGCCATAAAGGACGCGCATGAAAAGCGTGTCCGTGACACTAATGATGTCACTTACCTAATGCTAACGACCATGACTCCCGAATTGCAAAGGCAATTCGAGAAAGTGAGTGCGTTTGAGATGATTTCTCAGCTTAAGGACATGTTCCAATTGCAAGCAAGGCAAGAGCTTTATGAGTTGGCGGTTGAAATAATCCTCCAATCTTTGCCTCCGTCATATGGACCGTTCATTGTGAACTTCCATATGCATAGTATGGATAAAACCATTAAGGAATTGCATGGCATGCTCAAGACTACAGAGTCCGAACTTGCCAAGGCAAAGCCCTCCACGTCCACTGCGGTCTGTTAGAATCTGCCCGATAATATATGTACGCCTTAGAGCACTGCCGATGATGTATGAGCCTATATGGGTCACAAACCGGGGTCTAACATGACAGCAAATAAGGTTGAGGGACCAAAGATGGCAAAAGTGGAAGTTAGCAATGAAGGCCTCGTTAGCGCCGCTAACGTAACGAGTTAGCGCCGCTAACTGTTAAAGGTTAGCGCCGCTACAGCTGCATGTGCTTTATGTCACATCGATTCCAGGCCGCGATAGCGCCGCTACGGGTTAAGGTTTAACGCCGCTAACTCCTGGTTAGCGGCGCTAACCCTGCATGGGCTTTATGTCAAAATCACCTCCACTTGTAGCCAATTGGTGTGAGAGTCTAGAACAATCTTGGCCGGCAAGAGGGAGCTGAAGTTGCTTTTCAGAGGTCTTTATAACACTTGATACGTGGAGCTTTCACTTCCCTTGGTCAAATTTCTCTAAAAAGCACATAACTCTCTCTTTCTCACTTGATACTTACTTAGTGATTTAGTGAACAAGAGAGCTTGGTCCAGTTTGTTGTTCATGGGTAAGATTTCCAGTGAAGATGTTGCTCAAGCTTGCTAGCACTTGGTGTTGGACTTTGTTCCCAGATTGAGATTTTGAGATAAGGCCAAGAAGGAGAAGAAGGAGTTCCTTGCTTCCATATCCACAATCAGCCACCAACAAGGAGTTTACTGGAGCTTAGGAGCACGGTATAACATTCTTACCTTGTTGTTTTGCTGCTATTTTGTACATAAAGTAGATCCACCTTTGGGATTTCTTTGTTTTGAACACTTTTATGCATGGTTCTTGTTTATTTCGCTTCGGTTGCGTTTTCATGAAATCCCAACAGTGGTATCAGAGCCACCTCTATGTTAGAATAGCACTTGGTGGCTTGAAAAACCCGAAATCAAAATGTTTGTATTCTGCCGTTAGGGTTAGCGGCGCTAAGTCTCAAGCGTTAGCGGCGCTAAAGTTACTGGAAAATTGTTTTTCGAAAATTTTGATAAAACAGTTTTGGTCTCGGGATTTTTAGCATTTTGAGCTTCTGGAATTTTATTTTGTCTTTTTTATTTATATATTCCAGTAGCCTAAGTTTATGTTTGGTTGTATGTGATGATATGAGTTGGTAACCTTGCCATGGCCCATTTGGTTGGTTTGTGTTTGGTATGTATTTGGTGGTTTTATCCATATTTGATGGCTGTAAATGTATTAAATTCAGTTTGATTGTAATAATTTGTGGCTTGCATGCTATTTCATTCATCCATGTACATGTAATTAGATAAATAGGAAAATTATGTAGCTTGCATGCCATTTATTTTCTATTGTATGTAATTTGTATGATGGAGGGATGAGGACACAAGAAGGAGGCAAAACAAGATGGAGTTTGATGCCCTTAGAAGCCAATGAAGTCCAATGGAGATGGTGGTTCTAGTGGGAGCTTGCATCAATATTGTTTTGTCCCTTAGTTTGACCAAGTTCTTCCCGTTTTGGCTCACGGGAGGAACACATAGGTTTATTGGCAAAGGTTACCGACTATATTGTATATTGCGTGTGATTTGATTTTATTATTCTATGCATCGTTTTGTAGGTTTCGCATGCTAGATAATTTTTCACAAAAATTAATAAAATCACAAGAGTTTTGATAAATTTGGTTTCCTCTCACGCGCGATCACATACATTGATTAACCCACCTAGTGAAAATAGGTTTTGTCACTAATAAGTTAATCAAAACCAAACAGAAAACAAAAGCCCCCTTTTCCACAAAATGTAAATCATGCACCATCCGTAAGTCGATACCACCCAAATATAGTCTTATGGGATTGGGTTGTCTAGCTTAGCACGAGCCAATTCTCATGAAACTGTGTGGAAGGTTAGTGTGGCAATTTCACAATTTTGGTTGTCGAGCTTAGCACGAGCCAACCTTGGTGATTTTGTTACCGTATGTCTTGACGTACGATTTGCAATTTTAGGTTTGAAATCTTGGTTAATTGTCGAGCTTAGCACGAGTTAACCAAAATTTCAAGACTTAGAATTGGTGCAAGAAAGGATCAAACATGCCAAACGACCATTGGATGTCGTAGGATCCCGTATGTGTTAAGGATTGCAGTGGAGATTGCAATTGGAAAAATGGTTGCCGACTTAAATAGTTTTATCATGTGATCCGCGGTAACCCCGTCACATGGTAGGATGAAATACGGTTCTTAGCCTTGTTTAACTAATTCTTATTGGGTAAATTATTAAACAAGATAAAATATCAAACTAACTAATATCTACTTTGCAATTTTTTTTAGATGGCATCAACAAGCGCAACAAACACCACCGCCAACGTTTCTCTACCAGTTTTCCTAGAGAAGGAGAAACTCGATGGTAGCAATTTTATGGACTGGCATAGACAACTGAGGTTGGTATTGCGGTACGAAGGAAAACTACATACCATAGAGGAACCCCTCCTCGAGGCACCTCCTACCGGTGCAACAAGGGCTACCCGTGAGGCATATGAAAAAACGCCTCAAGTAAACTGAGGAAGTCACGTGCCTCATGTTGAGCACAATGAACCAAGATTTGCCAAAGCAAATGGATCATCTGAGTGCTTACGACCTGCTCGTGCAGCTAAAGGACATGTTCCAGCAGCAGGCGAGGCAGGAAAGGTACGAGTGCCTCAAGACAGCCCTTGCTTGCAAGATGCAAGAAGGAGGGAACGTGAGCACGCATGTGTAGTGGATGAAAGCAAACATCGAGCGCATGGAGAAGTTGGGTTTTACCATAGGGAGGTAGATGGCGGTTGATTTAATCCTCCAATCCCTGCCCGGTGCATATGATCAATTCGTTATGAGTTATCATATGCACAACATGGACATGACCTTGATGGAACTTCATGGTATGTTGAAGACCGCTGAGTCTAGCATGACCAAGAATAAGCCATCTTCCTCCAACCACGTTCTCGCCATCCGGGAAGGCCGCATCACGAAGAAGAAGGCCGCCCCTTCCAATAGAAGTAAGGGTAACGGAAAGGTTGGCGCGGCCAAGCCTAACCCGGCCTCTGAGGGTAAGGGTAAGGGGAAACTTCCCCAAACCAAGACTCCGGAGGATGCGGAGTACTTTTTCTGCAGGGGCAAGGGCCATTGCCACCGTAGCTGCCCGAAGTACCTGGAGGGACTCAACAAACTCAAGGCAATGATCATTTTGGGTCCGGACACGTCAGGTACGTTCATGATAGAACTCCACCATGTTTCTATTTCTAAAGGCTGGGTATTGGATACTGGCTGTGGCACTCACATATGTAATATGGTGCAGGTGCTAAGGGAAAGTAGGAGCTTGGAGCGGGGAGAAGTGGATCTTGTTATGGGAAACTCGGAGGTTGTCCCAGTGGAAGCTAAAGGAGACTTGGAGCTTTCATTCAAGACCGGTTTTTCAATTTTATTAAAAGATGTATGCTATTCGCCCTATGTGGCTAGAAACATTATTTCTTTTCACAAATTGTATGACGATGGTTTTGATTTTAGATTTATAAATGGTACAATTATCTGCTTTAAAAATGAACTTGTTTATTTTAAAACTCTACCATGCCATGGCGTATAAGAGGCAAATGGATACATTGAATCAAGAAAATCTATCATGAACATTGATTCTGACTCCAAAAATGGTTTGGATAAATATTCCATGTGGGATAGTCGTCTTGCCCATATAAACAAGACTCGAATCACCAAGCTCCAAGTGGATGGGATCTTTGAATCATTTGATCAAGGATCGATTGAAATATGTGAATCTTGCTTATTGGGCAAAATGACAAAAGCACCCTTCACGGGAACAAGTGAGAGGGGAAAGGACCTTTTAGACATATTCCATACGGATGTATGTGGACCTTTCAAGCATGTCACAAGGAATAATTCAAGATACTTTGTAACCTTTATAGATGACTATAGTAGGTACGGGTATGTCTATCTTGTTAAACACAAGAATGAAACCTTTGAGTTTTTCAAGACATTCCAAAACGAAGTTCAGAATCAACTGGGCAAAACGATTAATATACTCCGGTCTGATAGAGGTGGAGAGTATCTAAGTACCGAATTCACCAATAATCTTAAGAATTGTGGAATAATTTCACAATTAACACCTCCAAGGACTCCACACTTAAATGGAGTCACTGAGAGGAGGAACCGGACTTTGCTTGATATGGTAAGGTCTATGATGAATCGGACGGAGGTACCTATTAGTTTCTGGGGATATGCCTTAAAAACGGCGGTAAGAATTCTTAACCTCGCACCAACCAAGAAAGTTACTAAAACACCTTATGAAATGTGGCATGGTAAGAAGCCGAAACTTTCATACCTACGAGTTTGGGGTTGTCAAGCCTACGTGAGACTTGAGGCCGAAGAAAAACTTGAACCTCGTTCAGAGAGGTGTTATTTTATCGGACATCCTCCTAACGGTGTTGGATATTTATTTTATAAACCTTCAGAGAACAAGGTATTTGTTGCTCGAAGGGCATACTTCCTAGAAAGGGAGTTGCAGTCCAAACATGGCTATAAGGAAGTTGACCTTGAGGAAGATCAAGGGTCGGCCGATAAAGGGCTTGAGGTTGGCACTAGCCAAAATACCAAGCAAGATGATGCTGCGGTACCTGACACTCTAGCAACGTCTACTCCTAGGCGTTCCAGTAGGACTCGTTTTGAGCCAGAGATATATGGGTTTCTCATATCTGAGGGCAACGAGTTATTGGTGGATCACGATGAACCTACCAACTACAAGGAAGCCATGGCAGGCCTTGAGTCTGCTCAGTGGAGAAAGGCGATGGAGAGCGAGATGCAATCTATGTCGGATAACCAAGTTTGGGAACTAGTTGATCCTACACCAGGGATAAAACCCGTTGGGTGTAAATGGGTTCTTAAGAAGAAACTGGTGGCAAAGGGTTTCACTCAGACCCAAGGAATTGATTATGATGAAACCTTCTCCCCAGTGGCCATGTTGAAGTCAATCCGGATACTACTTGCCATAGCTGCATTTCATGATTATGAAATTTGGCAAATGGATGTAAAGACCGCCTTCCTTAATGGGAAGCTTCATGAAGAGGTGTATATGAGACAGCCTGATGGTTTTGAACATCCAAAGTATCCAAACAAGGTTTGTAAGCTTATAAAGTCCATTTATGGACTTAAGCAAGCATGTCGATGCTGGAATCTTTGCTTTGATGAGAAAATCAAAGAGTTTGGATTTTTGAAGAGTAAAGATGAACCATGCGTGTATGTCAGGGCTAGTGGGAGCACTATAACATTCTTGGTTCTATATGTAGATGATATTCTACTCATTGGAAATCATATCCCAAGCCTAAGTAGTGTCAAAGCTTGGCTAGGGAATTGCTTTTCAATGAAGGACCTAGGCGATGCGAGCTGTATTCTGGGAATAAAGATCTATAGAGATAGATCTAGAAGGCTGCTAGGGCTTTCTCAAAGTGTATACATAGAAAAGGTCGTGAGACGCTTTAAAATGGAGGAATCCAAGAAAGGAAACCTCCCTATGTTGCATGGTTTGACTTTGAGTAAAACTTAATGTCCTACCTCCAAGGAGGAGATAGAAGTAATGAGGCGAGTGCCATATGCTTCGGCTGTGGGCTCGATCATGTATGCCATGCTATGCACTTCTCCTGATGTATCATGTGCTTTAAGCATGACTAGTAGATATCAGGCGAACCCAGGAGAGCCACACTGGAGGGCAGTGAAGAACATTCTTAAGTATTTGCGACATACAAAAGAGATGTTCTTAGTATATGGTGGGGAAGAAGAGTTGAGAGTAAAGGGTTACTCGGATGCTAGCTTCCAAACTGACAGGGATGACTGCCGATCTCAATCGGGGTTTGTGTTCCTGTTAAATTGTGGTGCTGTCAGCTAGAGGAGCTCAAATCAAGACACGGTGGCTGATTCGACTACCGAATCAGAGTACATTGCGGCAAGTGAAGCCGCAAAGGAGGCCGTGTGGATGAAGAAATTCATCCTAGATCTACAAGTGGTTCCAAGCATCGCTGACCCTATTGAGATCTTTTGTGACAATGAGGGTGCGGTGGCTTTGGCAAAGGAACCAAGAGCTCACAAGAGGACAAGACACATTTCGCGCAAATACCACTTTATACGGGATGTTATTGAAAGTGGTGAAGTCATCATTAGCAGAGTAGCATCGAATGGAAACTTGGCAGATCCATTCACTAAGCCGTTACCGCAAGCAGCTCATGAATCTGACACTAGAGGGATAGGTGTAAGATTTGCTAGCGATTTGGCTTGAGTTGTATATATTAGTTTATTTGATATGTATCATTTTATTTTGGTAATGATACAGACAGTATTGTAACTTATGCTTGTTTCGATATATAATGAGGATTATATATGCGTGTGATACGGTTACATTCATAAGACTCTAGTGTGTTCCATCTTAGCATGTTTAACTACTTCCAGAAATATTATTCTATATTTCAAACTTTCCACAGTCAGTCAATCTTATGGAAGAAAGATTGAATTAAGTCTGAGATAAGTATGTGATCTTGAATTCAAAATGGTTGAATTAAGATGCAATGCTTATCTGTACTTGAAAAGAGTTTCAAGTGACTGAAAGACCCACACCCAAGTTTACTTCATGGATTATAGTCACGAGTAACTTGGGATGATAAAATATTACATCCTCAGACCCGAGATGTATGAACTGCTATATCATAGTTCTTACTTGCTTAAGCCATTTTCAAAAGCACTTCGTAACTGGCAGTGATAAAGTAGATGACTAGGTAAGTCAAGAGGTATGGTATGGGGTTATGCAGTCGAAGGGATTTCTTCCTCCTGTATGAGAGATATCCCTGGGCCCCTCGATGATTGAGAGCTGACACCAAAATATTGCATGGCCATGCACAAGGAATATTGATTGAGAATCAGATATATCCTTACCTTTTGGTCACCACCAATCATGATCGAGAAACATAATCGTGAACGATCTGGAGATTGACATTTTCTAATCCATGCCTCGTGTTCACAAAGATATCGCGAACAAAAGGATGTCTAAGATCCCTTATCTAGGACCACTACTTTTAGTATGATGGTTTTCTGCAGGTATTAAGAACCCATACAGACTTGGAGGCATTGATGTTTTGCTAGAGGCCGCTCTTTGTCTGTGCTTGCTAGGGTACAGTATATTATGTGCAAGTGTGAGTTTGTTAGAATCTGCCCGATAATATATGTATGCCTTAGACCACTGTCGTTGATGTATGGGCCTATATGGGTCACAAACCGGGGTCTAACATGACAGCAAATAAGGTTGAGGGTCCAAAGATGGCAAAAGTGGAAGTTAGCAATGCAGGCCTCGTTAGCGCCGCTAACTTAACGAGTTAGCGCCGCTAACTGTTAAAGGTTAGCGCCGCTACGGATACATGTGCTTTATGTCACATCGAAGCCAGGCCGCGATAGCCCCGCTACGGGTTAAGTTTTAGCGCCGCTAACTCCTGGTTAGCGGCGCTAACCCTGCATGGGCTTTATGTCAAAATCACCTCAACTTGTAGCCAATTGGTGTGAGAGTCTAGAACAATCTTGGCCGGCAAGAGGGAGCTGAAGTGGCTTTTCAGAGGTCTTTATAAGACTAGATACCTGGAGCTTTCACTTCCCTTGGTCAATTTTCTCTAAAAATCACATAACTCTCTCTTTCTCACTTGATACTTAGTTAGTGATTTAGTGAACAAGAGAGCTTGGTCCAGAGACTTGTTTGTTGTTCTTGGTTAAGATTTCTAGTGAAGATCTTGCTCAAGCTTGCTAGCACTTGGTGTTGGACTTTGTTCCCGGTTTGAGATTTCGAGAGAAGGCCAAGAAGGAGAAGAAGGAGTTCCTTGCTTCCGCATCCACAATCAGCCACCAACAAGGAGTTTACTGGAGCTTAGGAGCACGGTATAACATTCTTACCTTGTTGTTTTGCGGCTATTTTGTACATAGAGTATATCCACCTTTGGGATTTCTTTGTTTTGAACACTTTTATGCATGTTTCTTGTTTGTTTCGCTTCCGTTGCGTGTTCATGAAATCCCAACACCGTCCTAGCCATCAACGAGGGTGGCAAGAAGCGGAAGCAACCCGCTTCGGGTACGAAGGGGAAGGGAAAGGGGAAGGCCACGGCCCAAACCTAACCCAACCCCGGAGCCGAAGAGGAAGCAAGTGGCTCCCGCTGCCACAACTTCGGAAGAGGCAACCTGCTACTTCTGCGGGGAGAAGGGTCACTACCGGCATAGTTGCCCCAAGTATACGCAGGAGCTCAAAAAGCTATGAGCTACAGGTTGAACTCCATAACACTTCTACTTCTAACGCCTAGGTTTTAGACAGCAGGTGTGGTACTCACGTTTGTAATAATGTGCAGGTACTAAGAAGAAGTAGGGACTTGGTTGATGGAGAGTTGGATGTCATCATGGGAAACAACGCTGTTGTCCCGGTTGAGAAGATTGGGAGTGTGGAGCTCGCCTTTCCTTCCGGCTTATCTATTGTTTTATTAAATGTATCTTTTGCACCCTGCGTGGCAAGAAACATTATTTCTTTGTATGCGGTGTATGACGATGGATTTAACATTAAATTTGAGAATGGTAGCATTGAATGTTACAAAGATCATGTCTTTTATTTTAAAGCATTTCCATATCATGGCATATATGAGACAAGCATAAGCTTGCAAAACAATAGATCAATCATGAACAAGAAACGCATTGCCAAGCTCCAAGCGGATGGGATCTTGGAATCATTTGACCACGGGTCAAATGAAGTATGCGAATCTTGTGTATTGGGCAAGATGACCAAAGCACCTTTCACCGGTGTTTGTGAGCTGGCGCAAGACTTGTTAGATATCGTTCACGCGGATGTGTGTGGTCCGTTCAAGCATGCCACAAGAGATCATTCCAGCTACTTCGTTACCTTTATTGATGATTATAGTCGATACGGGGATGTCTACTTGGTGAGACAAATGTCGGATACCTTTGAGGTGTTCAAGACTTATCAAAACGAGGTGGAAAATCAGTTAGGGAAAAGGATTAAGATGCTACGATCTGATAGAGGTGGGGAGTATCTTAGTTCCGAGTTCCGTGAACATCTAAGGGATTGTGGGATTATCTCGCAATTAACCCCTCCTAGGACGCCACAATTAAATGATGTCGCCGAGAGGAGGAACCGAACATTATTAGATATGGTTCGGTCTATGATGGTTCGTACGGATTTTCACGTTACGTTTTGGGGATATGCGATTGAAACGGCTGGTAGAATCCTTAACCTCGTACCAACAAAGAAGGTTAAGGAAATACCGTATGAGATGTGGCATGGAAAAGATCCATCCATTTCATATTTAAAGGTCTGGGGTTGTCCTGTCTACATGAGACGTGAGGCTGAGGACAAATTGTAGCACAGGGCCGAAAGGTGCTTTTTCATTGGTTATCCCGCCGGGTCTATGGGATATTTGTTTTACAAACCTTCGGAGAACAAGGTATTTGTTGCTCGAAGGGCAGTGTTCCTTAGAGGGAACTGCTATCCAGAGACGCTAGTGGGAGAAAGGTTGATCTTGAAGAAATTCAAGAGCCTGCCAATGTAGAACCTGATGTTGGGACTAGCTCACAACCCGTAAGGGTTGATTCTCAGCATGATGATGTTGGAGATAATGTAAACCCATTTCCTATTAGAATTTCTGGTAGAAGTCGGCATGAGCCAGAGAGATATGGTTTTAACATATCTGAGGGAACCGACATGGTAGTGGTCTCTGATGAGCCTATGAAATACCGGGACGCTGTGGTGGGCCCTGAGTCCGCCAAGTGGCTAGAAGCAATGGAATCCGAGATTCAATCCATGTTGGATAATCAAGTCTGGGATTTTGTTGATCCTGTGCCGGGGTGTAGACCCGTAGGGTGCAAATGGGTCTTCAAGAAGAAGATCGGCATGGATGGCGAGGTAGACACCTTCAAGGCCCGACTGGTGGCTAAAGGTTTCACTCAAACTCATGGTGTAGACTATGAGGAAACCTTTTCCCCAGTGGCTATGATGAAGTCTATCCTGATACTCATGGCAATTTCCGCATTTCATGATTATGAGATTTGGCAAATGGACGTCAAAACCGCGTTCCTTAATGGAACACTTTCAGAGGATGTGTATATGACACAGCCTGAGGGTTTTGTACATCCAGAGTTTCTGGATAAAGTCTGCAAGCTTAAGAAATCCATTTATGGGCTTAAGCAAGCCTCTCAGAGCTAGAACATGTGCTTCGACGAGAAGGTCAAAGAGTTTGGCTTCTCTAAGAGCAAGGATGAACCATGCGTTTACATTAGAGCTAGTGGGAGCTTAGTTGTATTCCTAGTTCTTTATGTAGATGATATTCTACTAATTGGGAACGACGTCCCAACTTTGCAAGGGGTAAAAGCCTGGCTAGGGAGTTGTGTCTCAATGAAAGATCTTGGGGATGCGGCTTACATTATTGGGATTAAAATTTATAGAGATAGATCCTGTAGGTTGATCGGATTGAGCCAGAGTACGTACATTGACAAGGTCCTAAAGAGATTTAGGATGGAGGACTCCAAGAAGGGTATGTCACATGGTTTAGTATTGAGCAAAGCTCAAAGCCCGAGTTCCCTAAGGACCAGGAAGTAATGAGGCGAGTCCCATATGCTTCGGCTATAGGCTCGATCATGTATGCCATGTTATGTACTAGGCCTGATGTATCTTGTGCATTGAGTATTACAAGTAGATATCAAGCCAACCCTGGTGAGGCACATTGGACGTCAGTAAAGAACATTCGTAAGTATCTTCGGAGAACAAAGGAGATGTTCTTGGTGTATGGAGGTGCGGAAGAGCTACGGGTAACTGGTTACACCGATGCTAGCTTCCAAACTGATTGGGACGACTGCCGATCTCAATCGGGGTTCGTGTTCCAGCTCAATGGTGGAGCTATTTCCTGGAGAAGCTCCAAACAAGACACTGTGGCCGATTCTACTACCGAGTCTGAGTATATTGCGGCATGTGAAGCTGTGAAAGAGGCTGTATGGATGAAGAAATTCATCCAAGATCTGGGAGTGGTTCCTAGCATTGCCGACCCTGTTGAGGTGTTTTGTGACTACGAGGGTGCGGTTGCTCTAGCGAAGGAACCAAGGTCTCATCGACGCACGAGGCATATTCTGTGGAAGTATCATTACATACGGGACGTGGTCGATTGTGGAGACATTGTCATCAGTAGAGTACACATGGATAGCAATGTGGCGGATCCGTTCACCAAACCTTTATCGCAAGCAAAGCCTGATGCTCATACACGTGCTATTGGAGATGTCATGTGTAAATAAGGATAATATTATCAGTTTATCCTCAAACTGGAGATGCACGTGGCAGCATCACTTTGGTTTGCTTTGTTCTAATTGCTTTCAAAAACAGTCCGTAACTGGCTGCTTTAAAGGGAGTAGTTGGGCAGAGTATGATCACTGTGGTGAGCAGTGTAAGTCAAAGGAATTTGTTCCTCTGTTTAGAGAGATATCCTTGGGCCCCTCGATGATTGGTCGTTGACACCAAAATGCATGGCCATGCTCAAAGGTTGCAATGATTTATGATCGATGCAACTTGTATATTTTGGTCACCACCAGTCTAGATCGAGAAACATAACCGTGAACGAACGGAGAATGACTTAGTACCATGTCTCGTGTTCACTTGGATATCGCGAACAAAACGATGATTGATCACTTATCTATAGGACCATTTCACATGGTTTGCAGATTGGTTTTTGTGCTAAAGACAAAACCCATACTGACTTGGGGGCAAAGATGTCTCACTAGAGGCCGCTCTTTGTCTGTGATGGATTGGGTACGGTGAGTAATGTGCAAGTGGGAGTTTGTTGGAGTATGCCCACTGACACACGTATGCCAAATGATCGCTACCGATGATGTATGGGCCTATCGGGTCACACGCCAAGGGTTGATCCTGATAACAACCTAAAATATGAGGGTGAGAAAGGATAAATAATGTAAGTTGGTTTTCTGGCAGGGGTTAGCGGCGCTAACCCTGGCGTCGCTATCTCAGCCGCGTTAGCGGCGCTAACCTTAAGTGGTTAGCGGCGCTAACCTTAAGTGGTTAGCGGCGCTAACCATGGGCGGCTAGCGGCGCTAACCCGGTCTGACAGAAACAACTTTATTCTTTTCACCTCGTCTCTCCACCAATGCATGTCAAGCCTCATTATTACCTCATGGCCGGCTTGGGGAGTTCAGGAGGCAACTTGGGGCTTATATATACATGTTTCTCTTGTCTCTAAAATACTCTTTGTCATTTTTATAAAGAAAACCCACTTAGAACTTTGAGGTGTTGCTAAGTGAAAGAGAGAGTACTAGAGCTAGAGTTCCTGGAGAGAAGTTTGGTTGTTGTTCCAGAAGTCTACTTCAAACAAGGATTGGGCTTTTGGAGTGCTAGTACACTTGGGTCACATTTTCTCTTGGGGTGGACTTGGATAGCTCAAGAGGATCAAAGATCAAGCTTGGAAGCTAGCATTCAACAACTTTCCAGAGACATCAAGGGTATAATCTCTTCTTCCTTTTCTATTTTGTTGCATTACCTTGTTGTAGAGCTAGATCCATTGATGGGGTTCATTTTATGGTTGATTTTTGATTGAAAATTGTTATTTGTACTTGCATGCTTCCGTTGTGCTCAACCACGAACCCCAACACCTAGCCACTTAGGTGCTTCTCAACAAGCATCTACTTTATTGCACAGGTTTATAGCACATAGACTATCGGCCTCTCATTCGGAGACGGCTGGTATTGAAACAAGTGGACTGCCTCCCTCGTCCTAGATCGTTCCTTTATTGCACTTCAATATGCCGCAAATTTATGCATATCTTTCACAACGGTCTGATACTATCACACAGTTGACGGAGGTCTATGGCTTGCCGCCTAAAACATGCATAGGTGGTACCTCTTCTGGTACCATGCGAGGATTGGAAGGAAATCCTACAGGAGTCAACATCCCTACAGCTCCAGTAGGTGGTTCTGCCTTCATGGCTGGAACCATAACCGGTAATCTAAACGTTATCGGGTTTGTTACACGTGCAGAACTTCATGACACCATTCAACAAGCCGTGGCACCTCTCCAACAACAACTAACTGATACAAATCAAAAGTTGGATAGAAGGGAAGCACTTCTTGCTTGGCAGACCCCAAGCTCCTCAACCACAAATGCAACCTGATCCTTCCAGCATGTCTGTAGATGCACTGAAAAGACTTCTCTACATAAAGCTTCTAGAACAAACGCATTAATCTGCTCATGGTCAAGATCTTCTAACAATACTACGCAACGACTAAATGCCACAGGGAATCTCCTTGGCTGACTTTCAAGAGTTCAAGAAGATCTTATCAACAGGATTGACAGGGAAACAAGGGATTATTATACAACCATGGAAAAGGTTATGGATAGACTCAAGGTCGTGTAGGAGTCATGTGAAGCTCAAGCTGAGAGTAGCAAGAGGAAGCGGAATGATCAAGATCCTGAGGATCATCCTAAGGGGAGAAACAAAGAAGATATTTGACATCTTCCTCTCTAACTGCAACTGTTCCTGTTACTCGCTTTAGTTCCTTATTACCATCATTTGCAGGCTTTAGTTCTGGCAGTCAACAGCAACAACAAAGTGCACAACTTATGGCCGATGAAGTTTATGAACAACAACAACGAGAGAATGTTGACAAACATATTGTACTCTATGTACCACAACATGAATCTGAACCAAGGCCTGTTGATCTTGTAGAAGGAGAAATACAAAAAGAGCAGTCCCATGCTTAGACTGAATGGGGGTGATCTAAGTATAGAATCCGATGATGAAATGGATCTTTATGAAATTTGCATAAATCACATACAAGGCATGAGGAGGAAATTGATACTGCTCAGGAAAGGGAGTTTCAGTATGATATTTTTGCTGAATACGACATGGAACAGACTGAGGAAGCTTAACCAGAGGAGGAGACAAAGGACCCAGAACTCAGCAACATCTGCAAGAACATTGATGATTATGTGGAGATTGCAACACGTCCAGAGTCCCCTAGAGTTGTCCGCAGCTTTTGATCATGTATTGGATGAAAGAGCAATTGCTGCAAGAAAGCGAGATTGGGCTGCTATCTCTAGAAGGGAAGCTAGAAGGAAACCAGCTAAGAAGAAAACTACATTTGACGTGTCTCGGGTTCTCAAGGGAGTAAATATAGAAGTTCATGAACACTTCCCTCCTCCTCGTGGTCAATTTCAAATCTCTACAGATGACATTATTCAAAGAAATATACAAGAAGAAGCTGCAGAAAAGGCAAGACAAGATTATGAGTGGCCACTTCCACCAAACTATGTGATTCCTACAACACCTCCCGTGTACTCCGGTGACAAAGGCTTAGACAGCAATAACATGTTTACCTGAATAGCCATGCGTCAGCCGGTATGGAAAAGGTACTTCGTCAATGCTGCTCATCTTAAATATAGAATTCCTGATATTTACAGCAGTGAAGTTAAAGAGCTAACACCTCCAGAGCTGAGGGGCTTGGATGAACAACAGAAAAGATGATATGAAACCATTTTAAATGAAACGAAGTCCCCAAGGTACGTCATCATGTCTGACAACCCGATGGTTGAGGTTCTTAATGTTTATACATGGGTTTCTTTTCACTACAAATATGTAGTCTTTAAAGTAAAGCGAGCTCAAGGTGAAAAGATCCAACTTAACGAAGCCGATCTAAGACATGTGAAGATTCACAACATCACTTTCATATATGACACATTGTCTTGGAAGGAAGGCAAAACCCAAGACGAACAATCCGGGAGATCCCAACTAATGAAGTACATGATAAACTTTATAAGTTTTGTTGAGGATCATGACGTGCAGCTCGGTGCAAAAAACAACTATCTAAAGGACAATCTTCTAAAGCCTAACCAGAGTCCTCCTGATTTTGATCAACTAGGAGAATTGACTATAATCTATGAAGGGCATCTAAACTACAAAGGAGATAGAGGTGTCGTCTTCCACAATGAAAATAAAAAGAAAATATTCGCAAGAATGGATGAGTGTATGCCATACTCATACGACACCTTGAAACTTTTGTCCTACGATCTACATGAAAAGGTGTGGCAAGCTCGCGAAGTACTAGCCGAGGCATATCCAAGACAAGCCTACAGGTCCACTGAACAAATGAAGAACACTTTGGAGAATCAGAAACACATACGCAAATGGAAAGTGGCTCTCGGGATTCACAAAAAGTCCATGCATGACGCTTAATTATTTATTTCTTGTTATGAATCATTACACACGTCACTTAGGGGGAGATTGTTAGATTTGTAAAGTGAGGGTGCAAATATGTCAATATTGTAAACTTAGGCAAAGCCTATTTAAGGCTTTGCCTCTTCTATAGAAGTAAAGCTTTGCATTCATAATATCATTTCACCCTTAAGTATGTGTTTTCTCTCTAGCTCTCGGCTCTCTCTCTCTCTAACCGATTCAAAAACACACGAAACACATATCATTTCTTCATCCGTAAGGTTTATGGGACCAACAAAGAATTCATCAAAATCTGTCAAGAACATTTACAAATGGAAAGATGATGGAGATGATGAAGCAATGATCAGATATGATACTTCAATTTACTGCTGGAATGAAAGCTTAATGAGTTTCTCTTGATTCTCCTTCAAAGAACCAAGAACGAGAGGTGAAGATGAAGGTGTGTGTATGCGTATGGTGTGTGTGTATACGTATATGATGAAACAATGAAAGGACCAACTTATGTTGGTTAATTCAACCTACAACTTAATACCCGATTACCCGTTTCAACTAACGGGGATATTTTCAGAATCCTTACTTAAAACCATTTATTATTTTATTAATTTTATCTATTTTCATTATTATTTTTTAACTCCATTTCATAACTATTTTCATAACTTATATAATAACTTGAACAAATATATTTTATTAGTTTATGTAAAATAATTAATGCATGAGATTCGCACACATCTAGGCCCGTTTTAAGGATGTTACATATAGTACACTATTATATATTACGCTTACACATTTTTTTTTACCTTTTTTCAATGATCAACATTATTTTTTTATTGATATACAATCTTATATCGTAAATTTTATAAGATTATTTCAGTAATTTACTATATATATGTATGTAAAAGTAATTATTATATTTATTTAAACTATTGTTATATTTATTTTATTTTAGTGTCTTTAATATGGATCGTTACACCCTGTTATTGTACATCAACTTTATTAATACACCCTCTCTTTTTTCTCCATCTTATATTATCTTTCACATAATAATATATAATTTCCGAAATATTATTTTTCTTAAAACTCGCGTTTTCGAGTTATTTTTCTTATACCCCGATCAAGTCTCTAATCAAGTGGTTACTAGATTGAATAAAATCTAAAGAAATTATCGCATGCATGCATAATCAGTTAATAAAATATGTTATATATATTTTTTATTTTATATTTAACTTGACATTAATTGATACTTTATTATTTCTTGAGAACTTCGTATTGTTCTAGAGCATACTTTGAATAATTGAGAATTGAACTACATGATTAATTATTATTTTCAAGGAATTAGAAAGAATTAAACAACACGATTAATAGTTCTGATTTCTATTGATTAGTTGCATCATTTTTAATAAATAAATATAGTATATTTATACTTAAAAAATTTGTGGCTTTATATGACTAATATTTTATCCACAGGGGTTAAATTAGCAGATTTTAAAAATTGCCATGATATAATTTAGGATTTGGACAACATTTAATCGTGCCAAATTAATAGGTATTACACGCTCCAAAATTAGTTGTGATAGGTCCGATTGAGATGAAGCTTTGCTTGGCTTCAGAGAAACACCTAGAGTATTGTGTATAAATGACTGCAAAGGCTTGTATTGATAATCGAACCATGGCCTTTTACGAAGTATCTTGTGTTATTCCTTCTAACATGTTTGAAAGTCCCACATACATCCGTATGGATGATGTCCAAGAGGTCTTTACCTCTCTCATTTGTCCCCGTGAAGGGTACCTTTGTCATCTTGCCTAGTAAACAAGAATCACATACATCATTTGACCCTTGGTCAAATGACTCCAAGATTCCATCCGCTTGAAGCTTGGTGATGCGAGTCTTGTTTATGTGGCCAAGACGACCATGCCATAAGGAATACTTGTCCAAACCATCTTTGGAACTTGAATCAATGTTCATGATAGATTTTGTTGAACTAATGTATGCAGTTGCTTCATAAATGCCATGACATGGTAAAGCTTTAAAATAAACAATGTTATCTTTAAAGCATATAATTGTATCATCATCAAAATAAAATTTGTAACCATCGTCATACAATGCATGAAGTGAAATAATGTTTCTAGCCACATAGGGCGAATAGCAGACATTTTTCAATAAAATAGAATAACTAGTCTTGAATGAAAGCTCCACACTTCCTTGAGCTTCCACCGGGACAATCTCGGAGTTTCCCATCACAAGATCTAGTTCTCCCTTCTCCAAGCTCCTACTTGCCCTTAGCACCTGCACCATATTACATATGTGAGTGCCACAGCCAGTATCCAAAACCCAGCCTCTAGAAGTAGAAGTATGGTGAAGTTCTATCATGAACGTACCTGAAGATTCCGGGCCTGATATGCTCATTGCCTAGAGCTTATTGAGTCCCTCCAAGTACTTGGGGCAGCTTCGGCGGTAGTTGCCCTTGCCCCCGCAAAAGAAGCATTCCGCATCCTCCGGAGTCTTGGCTTGGGGAATCTTCCCCTTGCCCTTACCTCCGGAGGCCGGGGTAGGCTTGGTCGCGCCAACCTTCCCCTTTCCCTTCCCTTTCTTGGAAGGGGCGGCCTTCTTCTTTGCTATGCGGCCTTCCCGGATGGCTAGAACGGGAGTGGAGGAGGAGGATGGTTTGCTCTTGGTCATGCTCGCTTCGGCAGTCTTGAGCATACCATGTAGCTCCATCAAGGATTTATCCATGCTATGCATATGATAACTCATAGTAAATTGGTCATATGCACTGGGAAGGGATTGGAGGATCAAATCGACTGCCATCTCCTTCCCGATGGTAAATCCTAGCTTCTCCATCCGCTCAATGTTTGCTTTCATACGCAAAACATGAGCACTCACGTTCCCTCCATCTTGAAGCTTGCAAGCGAGGGCCGACTTGAAGCATTCATACCTCTCTTGCCTCGCTTGCTGCTGGAACATATCCCGCAGCTGCACGATCAAGTCGTGAGCACTTAAGTGGTCCATTTGCTTTTACAAATCGGTACTCATGGTGCTCAGCATGAGGCATGTAATCTCCTCAGTCTCCTTGAGGCATTTTTCATATGCCTCTCGGATTGCCCTAGTTGCACCGCTTGGAGGTGCCTCGGGTAAGGGTTCCTCTATGGTGTGCATCTTCCCTTCATAGCGTAGGACAAGTTTGAGTTGCCTATACCAATCCATGAAGTTGCTCCCATCGAGCTTCTCCTTTTCAAGGAAAACTCTAAGAGAAACGTTGGTGGTGGTGGTGTTTGCGCTTGTTGATGCCATCTAAAATTGCAAAGTAGACTTAAATTAGTTTGTTATAGATATGTATTATCTTGTTAAATTAATTTACTCATAAAGAATTAACTTTTACAAGGCTAAGAACCGTATTTCATCCTACCATGTGACGGGGTTACCGCGGATCACATGATAAAACTATTTAGGTCGGCAACCATTTTGCCGATTGCAATCTCTATTGCAATCCTTAGCGCCTTACGGGATCCTACGACATCCAATGGTCGTTTGGCATGTTTGATCCCTTCTTGCACCAATTTTGAATCTTGAAATTTTGGTTAGCTCGTGCTAAGCTTGACAACTAACCAAGATTTCAAATCTAAAATTGCAAATAGTCCGTCAAGACATACGGTGACAAATTCACCAAAGTTGGCTCGTGCTAAGCTCGACAACCAAAATTGTGAATTTCCACACTCACCTTCCACACAGTTTTATGGGAGTTGGCTCGTGCTAAGCTCGACAACCAAAACCCATAAGACTAGATTCGGGTGGTATCATCTTACGGATGGTGCATTATTTACGTTTCGTGGAAAGACGGACTTTTGTTTCCGGTTTGGTTTTAGATTAACATGCAAGTGACAAAGACCTATTTTCACTAGGTGGGTTAATCTTGTATGTGAGCGCGCGAGAGAGTTGTAAACCATATTTATCAAATCTCTTGTGATTAAGTTAATTTTCGAAAAATTATCTAGCATGCGAATCCTACACAATCCATGCATACAAAATCACATCACACGTATAAAATATTAAAATTGGTAACCCTTGCCATAAAAACCTATGCGTTCTTCCCGTGAGCCGAACGGGAAGAACTTGGTCAATTCTAGGGACAAAATCTTCGATGCGAGCTCCCATTAATCCCGTCATCTCCATTGGACTCCATCGTGGGCTTCATGGGCTCCTAGCTCCATCTCCTTTGACCCGTCTTGTGTGTTCTTCATCCATCATAAAAATACATACAATAGAATAAAATGGCATACAAGCCATAAGATACCTATCTATCTATTACAATTACATGGATGAATGAAATGGCATGCAAGCCACATTATTATTACAAATTTATCATAAGAATAATAATACAACCAAATTTGCATCCAAACACACAAAACAACCAAAGGGTCTAGGCAAGGTTACCAACTAACATCTTCACATACAACCAAACATACATACATGCTACTGGAATTTAAACATCAAAATAACAAGATTAAAATTTCCAGAAGCTCAAAACATGGCTAAAAACCCGAGACCAAAAACTGTTTTAAAAATGAACAAAACTGATACAGCGACGATAGCGCCGCTATCTAAAATATAGTTAGCGCCGCTAACTCAAAGTTAGCGCCGCTAACTCAAAGTTGGCGCCGCTAACTCAGTTCGACAGAAAACAAAAATTTTCGATTTCGGGTTTTCAAATCTACCATGTGCATAACAATCATAGAGGTGGCTCTGATACCACTGTTGGGGTTTTCAGGGAACGCAACGGAAGCAAGGTACAACATAAAATGCCCAAAGTACAAGCACATAAAGCATAAAAAACGAAAACCCCAATAATGGACCAATCTCTATGAAATGAAATGCAACAAAACAGAGGGTAAAGGAGATTATACCAGCTCCTTAGCTCTAGCAAAAGGTGATGAAGTGGTTGATTTTGCTCCTTGTGACTTGAACGAATCGACTATCGAGTGGATACCCCGGCAACACGCCAAATCTCTTTAGCTAGCAAGCTCCCTTCGATTCTTCACAGTAGAAAATCGGTAGGAGAACAACAACCCACGAGCAAGGATCAATCTCTGGAACCAAAACCCTCTCTTGAACTCACAAAGTCTATATAAGCACTAAAGAGTTCTCTCAAGTGTGTGTATTGCCAAGAGAGCCAAAGGAGAGAGTTTATGTCCTCTTTTATAAGCCTTTAGTCGACTCATAGTCTCCCACAGCCGGCCAAGTAAGTTCTAGACGCAACCCACATGCATTGGCCAACTTGTGAGGTGATTTGACAAAAAGGTGCCGTTTGGACTTAGCGGCGCTAACTTATGAGAGTTAGCGGCGCTAGCGCGGCTTGTCAGTTGTCATGACATAAAGCCCATGAAGCCGTAGCGGCGCTAACCCCTAATAGTTAGCGGCGCTAACGCGGCCTGCGAAGTCAACTTTTCTCTTTTGTCATCTTTGATCCCTTTACTTAAGTTGTTGTCAGATTTGACCCCGGTGTATGACCCAATAGGCACATACATCATCGGTAGTGATTCCAAACGGTGTACGTGCATCGGTGGGCATATTCTAACACTTCACTCTTCTTTGGTTCCATTTGAGATAGGAAACCAAAGTGAGCAGCGTAGATAGCTGTAGCCTTTGATCTGATCATAACCCTTTCTTGGACATTTCCAATGATTTGATCTTGAGGATGGTGTTTGAGGAATTTGAATGTTGTAGTTGGAGAATCTGGTTCTGGATCTGAGTGATGTTGAAAACTTTCAGGTGAACACACATCCTCAGTCTCAATAGTAGCATTGTGAACAAACTGATGATCACTGAGATTCTCAGTCTGAGTGACTTCAGCTCCAAAGGGATTGATGAACTCATTATCCTTCTCAGCTTGAGAATCCCTTGGAGCTTGTGATGATTTCTTTGAAGAACACACATCATCATCACTATCATATCCCATGACATACATAGGATTTGACATATTAGTTTCCTCTGGCTTTTCAAGCTCACTAAGACAAACCAAGAAAGCTTGTCTTTTCTCAGCTTGATCAAGACTGTCTCTGATCAAATGAAACATGAATTGATTCTTCTATAGCCTTTCTCCTAGTATTATACACTCTGTATGATTTGGAGATTGAGGAATAACCAACAAATATTCAAGGATCAGCTTTGGGTTCCAACATGGAAATAACCTATATTGGGCTTTCTAGAATTATACATCTCATCTGATGTTTTACCATGTATTTTGACAATGATTGATCTATTTTGGGTATAACAGGCTGTACTAACAGCTTTATCCCAAAAATAAAGTTTCAATCCTGCCTCACACAGCATTGTTTTAGTAGCGTCAATTAGGATTCTATTTCTCCTCTCAGCAACACCATTTTGTTGGGGAGTTCTGACAAATGAGAAATTTTGTAATATTCCTTTTTGTTCATAGAAGCTTTCAATGGAAGAGTTTCTGAACTCAGTCCCATGATCACTTCTGAGTTGCTTTACAGACTTACCTTTCTGCAACTCTTCCTGTTTGATAAAACTTATTATCTCCAGGGCAGCCTCACTTTTGGCTTTAAGGAATATTACCCAGGTGAATCGTGAGAACTCATCTACTATCACCAGTGTGTACTTCTTGACACTTAGGCTTAGAGTACTTATGGGTCCAATAGATCCATATACAACATATGCAGTAGGTCTGTTATTGAAAAATTTTGCTTTGATTTAAAGGACCCTTTATCGTGTTTCCCTTGTTCACAAGTTGAACACAATTTGTCCTTGACAAATGTGATTTTTGGTAACCAGAGACTAACTTTTTATTTAATAGCATAAATATATTTTTAAAATTCAAATGTGATAATCGTTTATGCCACAACCAACTCAGCTTAGGAACATATTGGGAATACAAGCATGTTTCAGTATAGGGATCAGTAGAATTAAGATCAAGTATATACACATCTCTTTCTCTTTTAGCTATTAATACAGGCTTTCCCTTTGCATTATATATTTTTCGTGCTTTCTTCCTATGTTTGTACGTAAGAACGCACACGTACATGAAGTGTAGTAGATTGGAGAGGAGATGGATTGGATGTTTAGTCTCCCATTGCGGTGGTTAAGCCCGAGCGAGGAAATGGTGTCCAAAGCGGGGGTGACGTGTGGATCTTGCGGTGTATGAACCTATAGTCTCTGGAAAGAGATGAAAGGCATGAGGATGATCATGATGATCATATGATTCCTTTATAAGGAGATAGAGAAAGTATGTGTAAATGGATATATCTCCGTATGTGGGTGCAGATGGAAGAGAGGAGATTATCTGTTGGAATGTTGTTGGTACATGTTCTTTATTTATAGTCATAAGAGATCACACTGTTGGAACACGGTACGGAGCAAAACACAGCGGAAGCGAAAACAAAGAGTTCAAAGACCGTACAAAAACGGGTCCATACATGTTCCAAAGTGATAATGTTCTACAAAACCAAATTGCAACTAAAGAAACAACAAGAGAGCAGAAAAAACTTCATTACCTTGGCTCAAATCGGCTGAAGCTAGTGACAAATCGGGATGTACGAGAACTCAAGTGAATCCTCCTCTATCGTTGATCCACACCAAGTAACCACGATCCCAAAGTGCTAGCAATCCTTTCAAGAAGACATCCACGTGATTCTTCTCGTCTAGAACAGCCTACTTATTTCTCCTCTTGCACCAAAACGGTCACACAACACTCAAGCATCAAGAGCTTAGTGTATAATGTGTATATTTCTCAAAGGCACCAAGAGAGAAGTTAGAGAGAGAGTGAAGAAGATAAAATTTCTTACATGAACCAATCTGATCCAGCCTCCAAAACTGTTATTTGGCCGGAGTCAAGAGCTTATCACCATTGGACCATGAGATGGCCCAATCAGAAATAAGAATCTCATGCAGACCGACCTTCACGGCCTCTCACAGCCCGTGAAGAGCTCGTGAAGACTAAATGCGCCACGACCGGCCCTAGTCCTTCACGGCCCGTGCCGCGTTTCAGTGAATCGTGAGGGCGTCTCCTTCACGTCCCCTCCACGACCTCTTCACGACCCGTGAAGACTCCACGAGCCGTGTAAAGGTTATTGAGCCACTCGTGAGGGCAGTGGGCTTCACGACCCGTGGAGCATCCCTCACGGCCGTGAAGCCCCAAAATCAAACAATTTGATTTTCGGACCTTCTCTCTTTATCAGTAAGCTGTCGGGATCAATCCTTGGTGTGTGACCCAATAAGCTCGCACTTCATCAGCAGTAACACCTATGTACTTGTGTCAGTGGGCATTCTCCAACAGACTCACACTTGCACATGACACAACGTACCCAGAGGTATCACAGACAAGGAGCGGCCTCTAGCAAGGCATCCCTGCCCCCAAGTCAGTACGAGGTATGTCATCCCACAGACAAGTACCAATTCACAACCCAAAGGATTGAAATGGCCCTAGATAAGTGATCAACCATCCTTTTGTTCACGATATCCATGTGAAGATGAGACATGGTACTAAGTCATTCTCGGTCCTTCACGATTATGTTTCTCGATCGAGATTGGTGGTGACCAAAATATACAAGTTGCAATCGATTATCCAAATCATTGCACACTCGAGCACGGCCATGCATTTTGGTGTCAGCGCCCAATCATCGAGGGGCGCAGGGATATCTCTCTAAACAGAGGAACAAATTCCTTTGACTACATTGCCCACCACAGTGATCATACTCTGATCAGCTACTCCCTTTATAACAGCCAGTTACGGACTGCGTTTGAAAGCAACTAGAGCAAAGCAAACCAAAGTGATGCAGACACATGCATCTCTAGTGTGAGGATGAACTGATATTATCATCCTGAATCACTCATGACAAGTACCACAAAGTGAATTCAGGTGTGGGTCGTCCAGTCACTTGAAACCTCTTTCAAGTACAGGCGAAGTATTGCGTCCCTGTGTCCCAATCACCATTGGACACTTGACCAATCACTTCCCTCAGCCTTCATTCAGACTTCCTTCCCGTGAATAATGACTGGCTGTGGACATTTAGAATGTAAACACATTCAGGGAAGAGGTAAAACATGCAAAGTTGGAACACAATAAGGCTTACTGAGAGTACCCGCTACATGCGCATTACCAAACCCCTTTGATAATCGATACAAGCAGAAGCACAATATTGCTTAACGTTTCTGTTGTTCCCAAAATTATGAATAATACTAAATCAAGGAAATATTAAGTGCGGAAATAGTAATTATAAAAACAGTAAGAAATGTCTAAAGTTTGTTAATATTGATATAAGGAACTTTACAAACTAGAATTTAAGAAGAACAAACTTCTTAAATTCAACCAACACTCAAGAACAGACTTGAGAGAATACAGACGCACAAAGCTCTTGCAATATCTGAACAGACAGAAATTGCAAGCACACTTCTCTCTATTAAGAGAAGAGTATTTATACATTCCCCTTATCAATCCTAACCGTTGAACTAGTGACACACGTCACAATCTTGTAGATTGATAAGTAACAGATTTCCTCATGCATAACCATCTTGAAAGTGACAGCTGATGACGTCATGGAGGGGACCATCTGCTGAAGATAAACTTCAGTAGTCATAAACTGAAAGTTTCATAGATGAAACTTTCAGCTCTTCAGATGAACCTTATTTGAGAAGAGAGGCAATTCTTCAGAAATCTTCTTTTGCTGAAATCTTCTTAGAATACTTCAGCACTGATGGAGTGTAAACAAATCAAGACTAACAATCTCCCCCTATTTGTTTATAATCCATCATTATTTTCAAAGAATAAACAAATAGAACTATTTACATAACAGAACTCATATGTACATGATCCATACTGACTATTTTTGCATTCTTTTCATTTTCCAATATTTTTGAATTTCAGATTTACAAGGGTAAAGAAAACAAGAAAATAAGGTACATAAAGGATTAAGAACTTTTTGAAGGTTTGTGCACTTGAGAGATTTCTATGACTTTGACCTTTTCTTCCCATATATCAGTTTCAGTATCTTTAGGCTTCTTGTATTCAAATAATTTGATAATCTTCAGTCGAATGTCAGCCGTTTCAGGATCCCTTGAATCAAAGTAGGAAGAAATGGCTTTCAGATGCATCCAATCAGCATAGTCAAGTTCAGATATTCTCTGAAACCTGGGTCTTTCATAAGCATCTTTGTTGAAAAATCCTCTAGGATTATCAAGGACCTGTTTATCAATGAATACAAAGCCTGGAGGGATTGAACAATTCATATTTCTACAGTTTGGAAGAACACCAGCGGCCATAAGCTTTATGATCTCTTCTTCAGATTTCCTAGAAGACTTTCTTCTTCTTTTCTTTAATGGTTGATCCTTTTCTTGATTTTCAGAGTCACCCTCAGAAAGTTGAAAACGTTTCTTCAGATTATCATAGGACTCTTGTAGATAAGAAAGCCTTCTTTTAACCGTCCTAACTAGTTCCGTTAGTTTCGGTTTGTTCAGACACTTTCCAATTTCAACCCATTCAGACAAACTGAATTTTGTAAGATTGGTATTGGAAAGATACTGAACCATGAGGCGATTTTTGTTTCTGGCAATCTCTACTATGATTCCATCTTTTTCTTTGGTAACCCTGACTGCTGTGATAAGATCAGGATCAAATCTGTTCATTTTGGATTCAAACCATTCTTTTTCCTTTTGCTCTCTGACCAATTGAGCTTTCTCCTTTTTGACTTTTTCCTCCTCAACTCTTCGTTCAACAGCAAGCTGAAGAGACTGAGGAGACATTTTCTTCTTTGCCTTTTGCAGTTCAGCTTCAAGTTTAGCTGTCTTCAAGGCTTCTGCTTCGGATAGCTTTTGGAGTCTATCTCTTTCTTCAGCTAACCCTTTTTCTCTTCTGAACTCTTCCACAGTCATTCCAAACGAAGCAGCTTCTTCTTCTTCAGTAACCTGATGTTCAGTCTTTCCTCCCCCTGTGTTGGACACCTGATTTCTGATTGCCTTAATACTGTCAAACAATAGTTTTTCAGTGACGATAGCCTTGGGTTTCATCATTTCAGTGACATCTGCAACACCCTTTCCTTTATCAGGATTTCTAACAGGTGAGGTAGCTTTCTCACTGATAACTGAAGAGAAATCAGTTTTGGAAATTATCAGCGGAATCTGATCTAAGTATGTTGGTTTCAGAATGTTGGAGGTTAGTTCCTTTGGGCTAAGAACATAAACATTCATCATTGTTTCAGATGCAGAGACTGAACTACCAGCAGTGTGAGGTGCATTGGGATGTATTATCAGGGCTGTTTCAGGTTGAATGAACTTCTGAGGAGAGGATCGAATCATCACATTAAAGTCATGTTCCGGAGACGATCTTTTAGAGAATTTAGTATTGCTTTCATCACCAGGTTCACTAAGGGATTCCTCAAACAATCTGTTCAACTCTTCCCTTTCTTTTTCGTTTTGATCTCTAATCACTGAGTATTCCTCGATAGTCTGTCTCAGTTGACGAATTTCTTCCTTATCTCGTAATGACTCTGTTTTTCGTTTCTTGATCTGAGCTCTTATAGCTTTAGCCACAATTGAAAATTTCAAAATTTTCTCCCCCTTAGAAGCTGAGGAAGAGACTGAAGCAGCTTCTATTCTTTGCAATCTTGGAACAATGTATTTGTTCAGTGTGGCTACCATCATACGTTGCATGTCTTTCAGAACTACCTTTTTGTGATTGGACTGAAGATAGCATTTAGATGGATAAGCGTTCAGAGAGTCACGTAGTTGTGAGATAGTGTCAGAGAATGACTTTAGAAAAGTGGTTTGAAATTTGAGAAAAGACTCAGAGAGGGATGACTGAGAGGTGGAGAGCCGAGATAACACCTCCTCATAACGTTTATTACCATTAGCAATATAGTCAAGAAGTTGTTTGAAGAGAGTTACCCTGAGTTGGTTGTGAAATTGAAACTCCTTATTTAAAGTACAGATGTAGTCAACCAAGAGTGCAGTAAGAAGTTTAATTTCATCAGCAAAATTGACATTGGACATGTGCTAAACATGGAACCTATGAAATTC
This sequence comes from Pulicaria dysenterica, assembly GCA_947179395.2. Lineage (NCBI taxonomy): Eukaryota > Viridiplantae > Streptophyta > Magnoliopsida > Asterales > Asteraceae > Pulicaria > Pulicaria dysenterica. The sequence goes on from OX359294.1 coordinate 35,207,154, forward strand.
CTTGGTGACTTGACTCTGAAGAATACGAATGGTATCATCAAGGCTTTGAGTAGGCATCGAGAACAGACATAGTGTCATCATCAACCTCATTTGGTGAGCGAAAGACATGAGGAGACAAAGGGGTGGTAGTTTCATCCAGAAAATCATGATTAGTGGACGAGGAGGAAGAGTCAGATTTTGCAGAACCGTCGAGAGGGTCGGTCACTGATTTGGCAGAGAGTATGGTTTGGAGAGAAGGAAACTGAGTTTGAAGTTCAGTTAAGAATTCCTGCCCAGAAACCAGTAGTTGATCAAGACGAGATTGATTGGCAGTGGGAGGAAGAAGATTGACAGAGTACTCAAAACCCGAAACAGGATCCCAAATGAGACCTTGTTCTTTGTTTAAATTTTTAAAATTTATGGGTGGAGGTGGGGCAGAGTTAGCCATAGAAACATTTGGGTTTAATGAATCATCAGGGGCTAAAATAGGCTGTGCTTCAGTAGTAGTTTTGTGTGTAACTACATCTTCATGAGCAAAAGAAATAGCTGTAGGTTCAGTTGGGTTAGCTGAACCATCAGTGACCAAGGTGGTAGAGAAAGGAGCGACTTCAGTGTCAGGGATATCTGAATCATCATAAGTCAAGGGTCTCTCAGAATCAGATGGTTTGGCTGATTCATCATTGAGGGGAAATACATCAGGCTCAGATTGTTTTGGTTCTGAGAGATCTTATGTATCTACAAAATCCATAGGATCAGTTCGGACTACTGAACCATCAAGGGATTGTGGCTGAACTGCGATTTCAGTTGCTGATACTGAAACGTTAATAGGGGTGGTAGCATCTGAAGCAGGGGGATTAACTGCAACTGAAGTGGCGAGGACCTTAGTTGAGATTGTGATTTTCTCAACATCACTGATCCTTAGAGCCTCAGAGTGTGAAGGAGTTTTACACTCATCATTGGTAGTGGGTGATTTAGCAACTTTAACAAATGGGTTGACAAATGCATCATGAGTTGCAAAGGCAAACCAAAGTTCAGTTGGTATAGCTGAACTCTGTGTGGGCTTAAAAAGTAGTGCTTCAGATTCGGTCTGGTGTTGAGCCGATACATCATGAGCAATGTTGTGGACCAGTAAACTAGTTCGGTCGACTAGATTACTAAGGATCTGTGATGCCAGTGAACCAATATGAGCAGGGGGGAAAGGACTTACAGTGGAGATTGGATTCAGAATAATAAATTTTGCTTTTGTTGTTGGTGCTGAACATCCAATAAAGAAGTCTTTGGGACGAACATGTCGTTGTGAGACAACAGCAGGTGCAGCAGTAGGGATTGAGTCAGAGGAAGCAGAAGAAGAAGATGGAATTGTACGCTTCAGCTTCTTTGACTTTATAGCAGGACAGAGATCAGATTGTCCTTGTGTAGTAGAAGATTTGCGAAGTAGGTGTTTCCTTTTCTTTGGAGTAGGTGAAGGTGCAACTGAAGGAGCATGAGCCTTTTCAGTAGCCTCTGAATCTGAAGGCTTATCAAGGGTTGTATCAGTAGGAGATGGGCGAGCTGAAATAACAGGAGAAGGGTCCATCCTAGTGTAATCCATCATGGCTTCAGTAAGTGGAATGGGATCAGCAAAGTTAATACTGGTCCAGACAGAGGGAGGCAGAGAAGACAATTCAACTGAATGTGTGGCTGAAGTATAATGGGAGCTTCGTAGCAGTTGTTGAAACAAGAGGGATAGAAATCGAGGAAAAGGAATATGGAGATTTCTCTTTTTCATCTAGACTTGGGTGAGAAGAAGATTGAAGACAAAGGCAGCATAGTCGACCTTTGTATCATACATCAAAGCATGACCAAAACTAAGCACATTGTCAGCGATTTGATCCATTCCCCCAGTTTTAGCAGTCATACAGAAAGAGAGAATACTGAAGAAACTGCACCAGACGGTAGGGAGTTTGTTCCGGACAAGGGTTTTTCCTTTGATGTAGGAAGTCGCAGGCAGCCTTAGATAGGCAACGATAAGATCCTTTGCTGATTTTGTAAAAGGAACATAGGGAGACTCATCATCAGTGGGTAGATGCAGGGTTTTGGCAAGAAAGTATTTATCAATACGACATTTTTGCTTATTGTTCAGCAGAGTGAAAGAAATTTTGGGGTTTTCAGAGGTCTCATCGATGACAGTAGCAGTCATCCAAAATTCACAAAGATGCGCTTCAAACATGGGAATTTGGGCAGTTAGAGCATAGTTGATCAGGCAATGACGGAGAAAGTTTATGAGATTGAAGAACTTGGATTTGGAAGAAACGGGAGAGAGGGACACATAAATGTTGTTGGATTTGAAAACAATTTCATCATTGGAGATGATCGGTACAACGGAGGCTGGGAGATGAACACACAAGGATGCAGGATGAGATATGATGATTTGAGACAAGAAAAGTTAAGACGCAAAAATGGTGAAACAGTAGAGAGAAGAAAGAAGAAGACGAGTGAGTGTTATATAGGTTTTAGAGGTAGAGGGCGGTTATCAGAGAAAAGAGAAAAGAACGGTGAGTTGAAAATTAGGTTCAATTTAATTGATATTCAACCGTTGGATGAAACCGCAGAAACTAACCATAGTTAAAAAAAACAATAATCTATGTAAATTGCATATGTTTATAATTGTTATTTATTAACAGTTAATAATTGTTATCTGAAAGGCTGTTAATCAGGGTATTTCAGGGAAACAACATTAAGTGAAAATAACTAAGAATTACATTGACTTATTAAATAAAATAATATGAAGAAAGCAACGAAGAACACAAAACAACTCATAGAAACTGCATTCATTAATAAAATAGATTAATCAATACATTTATAGTGGAGCATTCAACAAAAATAAGCTAAAGCAAAAAGAGGAACAAGAAATGCATCCACGCCAAAAGATGATCGCCAATGCTAGTTAATCAAGAAGATTAACGGCGATTTGAACAGTAGCGCCAAGTCCACCGTCATTTATATGTAAGGTGATGGTGTACATGAAGGGATAGTTGATGATAACAAATGTGATCTCCATGAAGAAAGCAGTGAAAGAGAGAAAGTAAGTGAGGGAAGATGATGACAGAAGAGAGAGTGAGGTGAAGTAGATTAACAAAGAGATAAACAAGGATAAATAAGGAGAAGAAGTAATCATTATTTGGAGGGATACTGAACATGAAATGACGGCTGTAATAAATGCTACCCCAAATAAAGATAAACTAAGTTAACCAAACTACTACAAATCCAGCAGATATTTTATTAAAAGGTAAAAAGAATACTTACCTTTGCAACTGAAGACTTTCAAAAGATAATTTCAGTTAAAAATGTTTCAGTGGACCACATGTCAGTAGAGAAGTTCAGTTGAACATAATTCAGCAGAGGAGTTCAGTCGACTTTGGTTCAGTCAAAAATTCAACATGCCAAGTTCAGAAACAAGAAATTTGAATCTTGCTTCATCTAGAGCTTTAGTGAATATGTCAGCTAACTGATGTTCAGTTGGAACAAAGTATAGCTCAATATCATTTTTAGCAATGTGATCTTTGATGAAGTGATGACGAACATCAATATGCTTGGTTCGCATATGAAGCACAGGATTGTTAGAGATGGCTATGGCGCTGGTATTGTCACAGTAGATAGGAGTCTTGACCAGCGAAACACCATAGTCAGCAAGCTGATGCTGAATCCATAAAATTTGAGCACAACAACTCCCTGCTGAAATGTATTCAGCTTCAGCGGTAGATAATGAAATGGAGTTTTGTTTCTTACTTTGCCAGCTAACTAATTTTCGACCAAGCAACTGACATCCACCAGTTGTACTCTTTCTGTCCAAATGACAACCTGCATAATTAGAATCTGAAAAACCCATTAGATCAAAACCTGAGTCTCTGGGATACCAAAGACCCAGTTGAGGAGTACCTTTCAGATATCTGAAGATCCTAGATACAGCAGACATGTGAGATTCTTTTGGATTCGCTTGAAATCGGGCACATAAGCATGTAGAAAACGTGATATCAGGTCTACTAGCAGTTAAATAAAGTAAAGAACCAATCATTCCTCGAAAAGTGGGCAAGTCAACTGCTTTTCCATCAAGATCGGCAGTTAACTTGGTTTTGGGAGCTATGGGTGTTTTCATTACTGAACAATCAGTGAATTTGAACTTGTTCAGTAATTCAGAAATATATTTACCTTGATTAATGAAAATGCCAGTTTCAGTTTGCTTAATCTGAAGTCCTAAAAAGTAAGTCAGTTCACCCATCATACTTATTTGAAACTTTTTGGTCATGATTCTTTCAAATTCTTTACACAAAGTTTCATTAGTAGACCCAAATATTATGTCATCAACATAGATTTGAACAAGAAGTAAATCACCTTTTTCCTGACCAAGAAAGAGAGTTTTATCGATCGTACCTCGTTTGAATCCCTTTTTAAGAAGATATGCTGAAAGAGTATCATACGAGGCTCTAGGTGCTTGTTTCAATCCATATAATACTTTGTCTAGCTTGTATACATGATTTGGATATTTAGGATTTTCGAAACCAGGAGGTTGCTGAACATATACCTCTTCTTTCAGTTTGCCATTGAGAAAAGCACATGTGACATCCAACTGATAAACTTTGAATCCTTTATGAGCAGCAAAAGCAAGAAATATACGAATTTCTTCCATTCTTGCAACAGGAGCAAATGTTTCATCATAATCTATTCCTTCTTCCTGGCAGTATCCCTTGGCAACAAGTCTGGGTTTATTTCGGATCACTACCCCTGATTCATCCTTCTAGTTCCTGAACACCCACTTGGTTCCTATTATATATTGATTTAAAGGGGGTGGTACGAGATTCCATACCTTATTCCTTGTGAATTCATTCAGTTCTTCTTGCATTGCTGAAATCCAATGTGCATCTTTTAAAGCATCATTAACCTTCTTAGGTTCAGTTTGAGAAATGAACTCAGCAAACATGCAAAAACCTGTGGTAACAGAACTTCTAGTACGAATCCCTTCGTCTAGATCTCCAATGACTTGATCAATAGGATGAGCTTTAGTCCACTTGTTATTAGGAGGTAACAAATTGTCATCTGGAGGAGGTTCAGATGTAGCTTCAGAAATAGGAGATTTTATTTCAAGAAAAGGATCAGTAGAGATTTCAGTCATTGAAGGAGACTGAAATTCAAGTTCAATCAGTGGTATTTCGTGATTAATACGTTCAGGAATAGGTATTTTTGAAGAACTGTTTGTGAAAATGGATGTTGAAGAAGCAGGAGGGATGCCGTTATCATCACAGTTATCGTATGCTGTTTCTGGTGTCTGATCGACTGAACTATCTTCAAATGGTGAGGAAAGCAACTCATCCCAGTTTTCTGAAGAAGCAGTATTTTGATCTAAGTGTCTTGACTGAAGATCTAACTCATCAAAAGTGACATCCATTGTCTCAAAGATTGTTTTGCTTTTGAAATTGAAGACTCTGTATGCCTTTGAAATGCTGGAGTACCCAAGAAATATTCCTTCATTAGCCTTGGGAGCAAATTTACTTGGATGATCTTTACTATTCAGAATGAAACAAGTACTGCCAAAGATTCTCAAATGACCAACATTTGGAATTTTGCTGTGCAACAATTCATAAGGAGTTTTCAAGAGCCTTTTGACTACCAGAGATCTGTTTTGAGTATAACATGCTGTATTGATGGCCTCAGCCCAGAAATCTAATGATATCTTTGCTTCAGCAAGCATAGTCCGTGCAACTTTGATTAGTGTACGATTCTTCCTTTCAGCAACTCCATTCTGTTGAGGTGTGTATGCAGCTGAAAAATTCTGAATGATTCCATTTTCTTCACAAAAGTCTTCAAGAGTTCTATTTCTAAATTCAGTACCATGATCACTTCTTAGCTGCTTAACATGAGTATCGTACTGACGATTCATTCTGATGATAAAGCTAATTATGATCTCTGCTGTTTCACTCTTTTTAGACAAAAAGAATACCCAAGTGAAACGTGTATATTCATCCACAATCACAAGAGTGTATTTCATACCACTGAGACTTGGAGTGCTGACTGGACCAAAAAGATCCATGTGAAGCAGTTGAAATGCTTGATTGATCTGATCACAGTACTTTGATTTGTGAACAGACTTCTTTTGCTTTCCTTTTTCACAAGCATGACAAACTTTGTCTTTCACATAATTAATCTTAGGCAATCCTTTTGCTAACTGCCCTTGTGCAAGTGTACTCATATTCTTGAAATTCAGATGGGACAATCTTTTATGCCATAACCAATGCAGTTCTTTAACAGACTGAGAAATGAAGCATACATCTGAGGGAGAAGTGACTGAATTAAAATCGAGAACGTACATATTATCTATTCTCTTGGCTTGAAGGACTTCATTGCCTTCTTTGTTTCTGATAGAACATTTGTATTTCTTGAAAAGAACAGAATAATCTACATCACACATCTGGCTTATGCTTATCAGATTATGCTCGAGGTCAGTAACGTGAGCGCTATTTTTTATGTGAATAACGACTTTCTTCAATTGCCCGTATGCATCTGTTTTTCCACATTTTCCTCCACCAAATATAACTTTTGGACCATCAACTGGAGTAACTTTTGTTAGTAACGATTTGCACCCAGTCATGTGTCGGGAGCATCCACTATCAAGGTACCAGGTATTATTTCCTTGACTTTCCTGCACAAAGTAACAAAGAGTTAAACCAATTTGTGAACCCACCTGCTGATGGGCTCAGAGTAAGTATTACAAGTAGCAACAGGAGCATTACATAATTTGGCTTCATGACCTCTAATACCACATTTGTAACACTTACGTGTACATTTGGTATTCTTATGATGTTTGGCACTATCTTTTTGAGAACTAGATCTCGTTAATTCCTTTAACTGAATCATCATGATCTTCAGTGTTGATTCAAATTTTTGAAATTTGTTCAACCTCTATGACTTTGGTTTTTCATATTGAGTATTCTGTGTTTCAGATCTTTTAAACTTTTGACTGTGTTTTGAATGGTTAGATTCAAGTGAAGTCTCAGCTTTCAGACTTTCAGTGATGATGTGAACTGAAGGAGATTCAGTTTTAACCAAAGCTATGGGTTTAGGTTAAGTGAAATTGGAAAGTTCAAATTCAGTAATTAATTCAGATTTAGTGATTACAGACCGTTCAGATTCAGTGGATTTGGAAAAATCTTGCTGAAGATAATTCTGTTTTTCAAAATTATCGGAGGGTAACTGTATATTTCTGATTTCAGAATTTGTCTCCTCATTGAATACAAGAACATTATTGTCTGCCTTAGTGAATCTTTTATAAAGCATATCTGAGTTTCCTATGTTTTCACATGTGAATTCACTGAAAAACATTTCATCAACAGTTTTACACTTTTTGCTGAATGAGGCAGCTTCTTTGATTTTTCCTAACCCTACTCTTTCTCGCTGAATGATCATTTGATGATTGATACTTTCAAAAGCAAGTTTGTTTGGACTAAGCCAGAGATCAATGATGGACTGACGATCTTTGAGTTTATCGTTTGTTAAAGAAAGCTCAGTTTTAGCCATTTTTAGTTCATTTGCTAATAACTCTAGATGACATTTCAAGGCACAGGACTCTTGAACAAGAGTATCATTCTCAGTTTCAGTTTTCTAAATTTGGATCTGTTGATCAGAGAAGATTTTCTTGATTTTGTTTTGTTCACTATGAGTAGAAATTAAATCAGATACCAAGTAAGCAAACATATCATTTTTATCATTTGAATCATAATTCTGAAAGTTTGATACCTTGTACATCATAGAAGAATTTCAGCCTTCAGCTGAACTCAATCGTTCAGCAGTAGCTAGATCTTTCTTGAACTGGCTTTCAGTAGCCATTAGACATATATCAGGCTGAGCACAACCTGAAAATTCTTCTGTGAACATAGCTTTTTCAGACGAACTTTGATTTTTCAGCTTCAGTGCTTTGTACATGGACTTGTACTTGTCAGCCTTTGACGGATAACCCTTAATTGGAGTCTTGACAACACAATTTGCAGCAAAGTGGCCAAGCCTACCACACTTGTAACATTCCATTTTAGATTTATCAGCAGTAGATTTGAAACTTCCTGACCCTGGATTATTGGTTTTAGCCTTGAATTTTAAGAACTTATTGAAGTTCTTCATGATGAAAGCTCGTTCAATCTTGAACTCCGGATGACCCTCTTCATCTGCAGCTTCCAAGTCATTATCTGTCTCTATGTTAGAATCATCAGAGGATTGCTGAGTTGACACTTCAGTTTCTGCCACAAGAGCTAAGCTCTTCTTAGCTGATCTCTTTAGTTCCAGCTTCTGAGCTCTAGGTTGCTCATCATTCAGCAAAATACCATACAACTTTCTCATATCCAATTTTTTCAACTTGTTATTGGTCCTGAGAATAAGCACATAGTATCCCACTCACTGGGAAGAGCATCCAAGAATCTGTTGAGAATTTGAATCTTCTCTCTCTCAACACCAGTTTCCAGCATATCATTCAGTAAACAAGTGAACCTGGTGCAGACTTCAGTGAGAGTCTCAGAATTCTTAGCACAAAAGATTTCATACTTTCTAATGACATTTGTCTTCTTATTCTCTTTTACTTCTTCAGTTCCTTCATATGCTATACACAGAGCATCCCACATATCCTTTGCAGTTTTCAGAGTGGATATTGTGTGATAGACATCATTTGGAAGTGAGATAGAAGTGTTGTTTCACAGCTTAGCATCCAAATTTACCTGCCTTCTGTCCTCATTAGTCCACAGGGTTCTTGGCTTTGGAAGAGATTCCAGTAGTTCACCTTCGTCACTCATGAGTGAGATGGTCTTTGGAATGATAGGACCGCTCTCTAGAACAGACAAAGACATGGTATCCAGGTTTTCAAGATAGAGAAGCATTCTTCCCTTCCAGCTAGAAAAGTTTTCAGAAGAGAACTTTGGTGGTTTACCGGAGGATCCATTGTCATTATAATCAACTTTAGACATCTTGGCAGATCTCAAATTATAGAAGAATTTGAACCTGCTCTGATACCAGTTGTTGTTCCCAAAATTATGAATAATACTAACTTAAGGAAATATTAAGTGCGGAAATAGTAATTACAAAAATAGTAAGAAATGTCTAAAGTTTGTTAATATTGATATAACGAACTTTACAGACTAGAATTTAACAAGAACAGACTTCTTAAATTCAACCAACACTCAAGAACAGACTTGAGAGAATACAGACGCACAAAGCTCTTGCAATATCTGAACAGACAGAATTTGCAAGCACACTCTTCTCTATTAAGAGAAGAGTATTTATACATTTCCCTTATCAATCCTAACCGTTGAACTAGTGACACACGTCACAATCTTGTAGATTGATAAGTAACATATTTACTCATGCATAACCATCTTGAAAGTGACAGCTGATGACGTCAAGGAGGGGACCATCTACTGATGATAAACTTCAGTAGTCATAAACTGAAAGTTTCAGAGTTGAAACTTTCAGCTCTTCAGATGAACCTTATTTGAGACGAGAGGCAATTCTTCAGAAATCTTCTTTTGCTGAAATCTTCTTAGAATACTTCAGCACTGATGGAGTGTAAACAAATCAAGACTAACAGTTCCCAAGAGTAAAACATATCGAATCATGACTAAAACACATTCAAGCCAAGTTCATGCAGACCTTAGTATGACATTCATCACTAGACTGCCATTATAGCTCAGTAAACGGATCACCATCCACGATGTTATCCGTGTGTACTCGGACATTGATCATATCCCTACTGCAACCAACCACTTCCAAAGTGTGCATTGATCACCATCCAAGCTGTTATACTTTCATTGTTTCAAAAGAACCCAATAAGGTAAACAACACTCGGGTCTCAAAGTTTAGTGTGTATAAGCCATCGTACTCTCATTGCCTCAAAAGAACCCAATAGAGTCAACGACGCTTTAAGACATACGCAAACTAACAACACCATATGAAAAAGGATTACAAACCCCAATAAAGATTGACGGTTATCCTTTCTTGTAGAAGCTATCACAAGAGTAACAACTCACTATAAGCTTCTTCTCTTTACATCACCACAAGAACATATACTCATATTTCTTGTATTCCATAAACTTCTTTGAATATCCCATATTTATTATGGACGAATAATTCTTAATTTACACTTGTTGCCAAGCTGTATTAAGACATTATCTCCAAAACAAAGTATGTGCTAGACATACCAAATAGGATAATAACAGCGCTACCACTAGCACTGGCATCTATCCAAGTTTATCATTGCTTACTGAAAACTCAAACACTTGATTTTCTTAGCAAAGATTCCAAAACTTAGATTTACTCCGAGTCCAAAAGGACTCCATATTTGTAGACAACATAGGAACACTCAGGATGTAAGAGACCCTCGGACAGTGTTGTGAACACTTCCTCATAAAATTCCTATAACGGAATGCGGTCATTGCATCATACTTCCATAACACGACATAAGCATCCCCTTAAACTTCAACATAACTACTAAGAGAATGTCTTCATATGATTCCTACCCAATGGTCAATCATCATGAAACCATTTCCTACCAGTCAGTATTTGAAGTTGTCTACAAACTTATCCATGCATATCTCATATCTAAAAGATCTATATACACCATCAGGTCAAAACCTAGGTGTTGGATTAACCAAGTTCAAAACTTGAAAATCCAGCATGGAATGTATTTTATGTTATTACACTCCTCTTCTTAGCAGACTCAAGACAGCTTCCGGTAGTTGATGCATACAACACGTATCATCAATAAGTCATCGTCCTCAGATATAATAAATTATATTCTTCTGGTCTTATGACGACTCTTACCAGACATATGAAGAAGTAATAACTTTATGCCAGATACTCCAACATAGCCATGTTGAGTTCCAATCATTCCTGATTGAATGCTAGTGCCAACATCAGGTCTTTTATTTAAATCTCACGTTCTTCCACTGGAATGCTTCAGTTATTCCTTTCCCTTTTCGAGCAATCAAAACCAGTTCTCAAAAGGTAATGAAATGAATATCTGAAACTCAGAAGAACTATTTAAATACATTAGCATCCTTTAAGTTCATCCATCTCCCACTAAATGTAGACTGGATAACTCTGATCTATGAGATTGACTAGCAAAGAACACTTTCTAATCGAATCTCCTTAGATGCTAATTTGACCATCTTTGTTGATTTAAAATATTAACATTGCCCGTCACTACTCAAGTACACCTATCAAGCAGGTTACTTAAGTTTAATCCATCAAGACAGAACCATAACCAATATGTTCCATTCCTCCACTTAGCGATCCATATAAAAACATGTATCCAAGGAGAAGTGAATTATGAGGCAAACTCACAATTCTTATGATGGTTAAGAATGTAGATGCTCAACATCTCACAAGATTTGAGTATCTTTATTCCCTTTTGCCCTCTTCATCTTAAATTTGTTAAGGGTGTGTCGTGAACACCTCTCAGGTTTGAGACATTTGTCTAATAAATTAGACTTACCCATTCCTTCTACCATCATTGGTAAATGTAACAAATCACATATAGTTAATCCTTATGTATTTGCCTGAACGGTCTTTACACAAACGTGCAAACGAAATCAAACAAGCCTTTATTCCTCTCACATTCACAAGTGAAGGATATGTTAGTTATTTAGCCTTATAAGCAATATTTGCAATCAACAATTGACCCATGGTCAAAAGATTCCAGTTCCTAACCACATGGAGCTTGGTGATGCAAGTCTTGTTTATATGGTTAAATCAACTATTTCATAAGGATAACAATTCAATAATCATTCATAATCAATCCATTACTTCTTAAGCAAAACTTATTGCAAATGCCACGACATGAATAGACTTTGAAATAAAACTCGAAAACCCACAATAACGTAATTCAAAGTAATATTCATCGTCATCAAAGGCAAATAAGATACAATGCTTCTTGCCTCACAGGACGTAAGACAAAGATCTAAATGAAGTAATAGTTTAGCTTGATGGAATGGCAAGACTCTTCTTCCAATCCTTCTAGTTAGGGACAAGCACCATGCTTCCCTTCTCTAAGATCCAGCTCTCCATTCATCCATTACCTACTTCTGATTAACACCTGCACTTTGCAACAAACAAGTTTATGACAAACGTGAGCGTTTTGACTAGCGTTCAAAACCCAGTCGTTAGAAGTAGAAGATCAATGGAGTTTGATCATGAATGTACCTGAAGATGAGCTAACGTTCTTCCACTTTAGGATACTTAGCTCTTCCAGGCACTTGGGGCAGGCGTGACGGCGCCAATTTCCAATTTCTCCGCAAAAGTAGCAAACTACCCCATGTGGAACATCACCTTGAGGCACAATCTCATTGTCCTCCGACTCCACAATTACGGAAAGCCTAGTCACACTAGACTTTCCTTTTGAGGTCAGTTTCTCCTTCTTGCTTACTTGTTTCCTAGTAGCCATAGTGGATGTGGAAAAGACACGATCCTTCTCAACCATGTAAGACTGTACAGCCTTCAGCATGTCTTGAAGTTCGATCAAGGATTTATCCAAATTGTCTTTGTGAAAGTTCTTAAGAAACTTCTCATAAGACACGGGCAGGGACTGGAGGATCATATCCACCGCAATCTCCCTCCTTATTGGAAGTCCTAGTCTCTCTAATTGGTCCATGTATCCCTTCATCATAAGGAAATGGACATTTACATCCTCACCTTCCTGCATCCTACAACCGACCAAAGCCTTTATACACTCAAACTGTTCTTGTCTAACCTGCTGTGGGAACATGTCCTTTAGCCGGTTTATCATGTCATACGCACTCAATTGCTCAAGCTGCTGACGCAACTCAAAGCTCATAGTCGATAACATGAGACAAGAAATATCTTGTGTATCTCTAACACGCTTCTCAAAAGCGTATCGAGTGGCCCAGTTCACGTTGGTAGCAGGTGGCTCCGGAAAGGGTTCCTCAAGGATGTGCAACTTTGACTCATGACGGAGGACAATCCCCAATACACGATACCAGTCAGCGAAGTTCACTCCTATGAGTCTCTCCCTTTCTAGGAATAATCGAAGTTTAAAGTTTGGTGTGGTGTCGTTAATATTTGCCATCTATAAAGAGTACACGTTTTAGTTAGTTTCGATATTATCCTTGTTAAAATAATTATCCAGCTGATTAATAAAACCAAAATATCATAACAAGGGCTAAGAACCTCAAAGTACCCCAATCCATGACGGGTTTGCCGCGGATCACTTCATGGAGCTACTTAGGCCGGTAAACACTTTACCAATTGCAATCCAAGATAACAACTCTTAGACACTTGCGGGATCCTAGGTACTCATAGCACCCATTTGGCATGTTTGATCCCTTCTCTCACCGATTCCTCATTAATCCGCTTTGATAGCTCGGTATGGGCACGACAACTACCAAGGCGTCTTAAGTCTTGGAATTGTAAATCGACCGTCAAGATACACGGTGGTACTCTAGCCCAATGGCCGGCTCGGCTAAGCTCGACAACCGACCCTTGCGAGTTGCCACACGCACCTTCCACACAGTTACGCAAAACCGACCTCGGCTAAGCTCGACGACCGATCTTGTTTCACTAGATTTGGGTGGTGTCATCTTACGGGAGGCGAGTGATTTACATTTGATAAAAACGGGATTTCGTTTTTAAAGTGGTCTTGTGGCGCGCGAGGTTTGTAAACCAATTAAAACTCTTGGTTTTATTATTTTGAAAAGTTTTCAAGCGAGCGAAGAAACTAAACAACCACGCAAGAAACTAAACAAAACAACAACCACGCACAAGTAATATCCGGTAACATGCCCCTAAACCCTATGCGTTTTCCTCGTGAGCCAAACGAGGAAAGCAAGGCCAAACTAAGGACACATCCACTTGGCCCAGCTGGAAGTGCTCCCTCTGAATCCGTCATCTCCAATGAACCTCCGGATCCACCATAGCCGAGACGTCTCGTCCACGACTCTCGATGGTTGTCATCGGTCTACTGTTACAAATACATACAAATTATTTGAAAAGAAACAGCGTGCAAGCCGCCATATGCTAATCTAAGCTAATCTACCAATTACAGAGAAAAGCAATCGGCATGCAAGCCAAAATAAAGTACAAAATACAAGACCGAAAAAAATTTAATTATTACAAACCAATTGTGGTACAAACCACCAAATGAATGAATAATTAAACACAACCAAACAACCAACACATAGGTTTAATGCGTAAGGCGTTACCGGATCAAACAACAAACCACAAACAACAACACGGTGTGCCACAACAAAACCGTGTGAAATGTATCTCGATTAAGATTGTTCAAACCTAGCTAAAACACTCAAGGCACAAAGTGAACAATCCTTGTACATATGCATTAGTACCCCAAACACTTTTAGCATACATATTCATATATACACAATACAAGTATATGCATGTGTGCATTTCATGCCAAAAATCACCCAATACATATAAATGTACGAATCAAGACACATATGGGGCTTTTCCAACTTCCAAACACTTTGGACAGATTCTGGAAAAATAGAATCGCAAGGAGCTAAAACTGAAAATATTTTTCTTTTACCAAAAGGACAAAAACACTGTTCACAACGTCCTTCACGGCCCAGGAGCCTTCACGGCCTTTCACGGCCCGTGAAGCCCTTGAACTCCACGACTCTGACACAGTGAAAAACCTTCACGACCAACACCCCACGTAACTGGTCGTGAGCCTTCACGACCGTGAAGAATAATCTTCACGAGACAGGTCGTAAGCCATCACGACCGTGAAGTAGAAACCTTCACGATACTGGTCGTGAGACTTCACGACCGTGAAGAATAATCCTTCACGATCCGTGAAGACATTCTGGACAGAATGTCCAGTTTCGGTTTTCAAGCCAAGAAAGTGCAATTTGTTTGTAGATTTGGCTGTGATACCACTGTTGGAACACTGTATGGAGCAAAACACAGCGGAAGCGAAAACAAAGAGTTCAAAAACCGTACAAAAACGGGTCCATACATGTTCCAAAGTGACAAAGTTCTACAAAACCAAATTGCAACTAAAGAAACAACAAGAGGGCAGAAAAAAACTCATTACCTTGGTTCAAATCGGCAGAAGCTAGTGACAAATCGGGATGTACGAGAACTCAAGTGAATCCTCCTCTATCGTTGATCCACACCAAGTAACCACGATCCCAAAGTGCTAGCAATCCTTTCAAGAAGACATCCACGTGATTCTTCTCGTCTGGAACAGCCTACTTATTTCTCCTCTTTGACCAAAACGGTCACACAACACTCAAGCATCAAGAGCTTAGTGTATAATGTGTATATTTCTCAAAGGCACCAAGAGAGAAGTTAGAGAGAGAGTGAAGAAGATCAAATTTCTTACATGAACCAATCTAATCCAACCTCCAAAACTGTTATTTGGCCGGAGTCAAGAGCGTATCACCATTGGACCATGAGATGGCCCAATCAGAAATAAGAATCTCATGCAGACAGACCTTCACGGCCTCTCACGACCCGTGAAGAGCCCGTGAAGACTAAATGCGCCACGACCGACCATAGTCCTTCACGGCCCATACCGCGTTCGAGTGACTCGTGAGGGCGTCTCCTTCATGACCCCTCCACGACCTCTTCACGACCCGTGAAGACTCCACGAGCCGTGTAAAGGTCATTGAGCCATTCGTGAGGGCAGTGGGCTTCACGACCTGTGGAGCATCCCTCACGGCCATGAAGCCCCAAAAACAAACAATTTGATTTTTGGACCTTCTCTCTTTATCAGTAAGTTGTCGGGATCAATCCTTGGTGGGTGACCCAATAGTCTCGCACTTCATCAGCAGTAACACCTATGTACTTGTGTCAGTGGGCATTCTCCAACACATACCTGAGCCGTTGGATGATTATCCAGGTGTCAAGGGATGAAGGAATGTCATGATTAGGGTTCTGTCAGGTCTGCTGGATAATGGTATGTCAAGATCATTAATCCGTACAAAAGGTATGATGAATGTACTTTAGTGTCAGATCTGTTGTACTTATCATTAAATGCAAATAGATATGCCGATCTTAGTCTTGGAAATATGGAATCTGCTTGTTTATGGTCCAGGGGTTCAATCCCCCTGTAGGGGATCGTAGCTCCAGGACACAAGCAGGGCATAGGCTCCAGGACGTTAGTAAGGCATCGGCTCCAGGATAGGTGTGGATCCCAGAGTACCGCACTTGGGGACTTACACCATTAAGTCCCCCCAGTCTGATAGTATAGCGCCTTGTTATATGTTGTCAGACTTTGATTTCTCTGATCCCTCTGTCTCCTACTTGCCCCCTTGGACTTCAGGCGCCATAAGAAGAACGTACAGAGGGGGGGGGGGGATTCTTCCTCCATTCCCGCTGGGCAGCTCCAGAATTTCATACTATGGTGGAGAGTTCCACTGGTAAGTTTCCATTGCATTTTTGGTTTATCCTACTCTTTCCCCACGTGTTTATTTTTGTTTTGTTTACAAAAGATACATTGGACAATCAGCCTTTGGCTATCCGTGTTCGTCGTTTCCCTACGACCCGTGACCTTGGAAAGAGGAAAACTCGGTCATCCGTTGCTGTGACAGAGGCTCCACCTGCCAATCATCCTGCTACTTCTACCTCCAAGAGGTACCTTCTTGTCCGAAGGCGGGATACTAGTCTCGGTTCCCAAGCTTCGCTACCGCATTGCTGTTAGCGAAGATGATGTGCAGGGGTTGAAACAGCAGATGCGTGACTTGGAGGAGAATGTTGTCAGGAAGTTAGAGGAGTTGAAGGAAGTTAAAGCTTCTCTGCAGCATTCTTTTGAGCGTGAGATGAAGCTTGCGGATGACTTGTTGTCTGAGGAAAGGGACTTGAACGAGGCAGAACAGGCTCTAGCGGAAGCCTAGAAAGTGGCTGGTGAGCTTCAGGTTGACAACTCGAAGTTGATGGTAAAACTAATATTGCTGGAGGAGAATGTTGCGAGGGTGGTGGAGGAGTTAAAAAGAAACCAAAGCTGCTATGCAACAATCTTTGGGAAAAGACATGAAGTTTGCTGACGATCTACCGTCCAAAGAAAGGGATTTGAGTCAGACAGAGAGAGCCTTGGCGGATGATCAGAAGATGGTTGATGAGCTCTAGGATGATAACTCAAAGCTCCTGTCTCAGGTTAGCTTGTAGGTGAAAGAGAGAGATGAGCTGGTGTTGGCTCGTGATACTGCTGTCCAGGGGAGGAAGGACTTTCAGCGCTCTTTTTTCCACGTTTGTGAAGACTTTTCCTGGTGCTAACCAGTTTGTTCACCTGATGGGTAAGGTGATGGAGTGTTGTGTACAGGTTGGGAAACATCTTGCCAGCAAAGTCCTTCTCTTGAAACTCCCCAATGTTGATCCTTCCTTGTTTGTACACCTGGATGAGCAGGCGATAGCCAAGCTATGGGCAGCCGATGTAGAAGTGAAAGGGGCTCCCTTCCCTTATCTTGATCAGATAGGGGGTGGGCATGACCTATCATTAGTCGAGCTTTAGGGGATTGAGCCCCTGTGATTTCTCATGATTTTATATATCTTTTGATGAACTTGACTCCTATTTGTCTGTGATAACCATAACTATTAAACAATATTTCGTGGTGATGCTATGCCAGTGGGCAGTTTATTTGACGCCTTTGTGAAATATTTGTCTTGACTTTGTAATTTTATACTCCTTAAGTTAATTCCTAGGGGTTGCTTAGGTTTTCCCGGTGAAGGTTAACTCTAAGCTAGCTAGGGCCTTGTGTCCCATGCCTACACGGTACGCCCCATTGGGACATTTGCGGAAGAACCTGTGCTGGGGTGACCTGCCACATCCAGCAGGATGTTATGCTCCCGTATTTGTCATTCCTGAGAATGTGTAGAGTAAAAATTTTCTTTGCCTGTAATGACCTTGGTTGCTTTTGTGAACCGTATTTTGTGCTTAACGTTTGTGATAACTTTACTGCTTTTATTTTGGACAATGATCTGTATGGGTGTTCTGCCCTTGGTAGCTTATGAAGCGGTGCTTTATGTTTGCATGCTATGTATATGTATGTTGTATTTTGTCGCATATAGAGGTTCCGTCATGACTTCGTAATTTATACTCTTTGGGTTAATTCCCAGGAGTTGCCAGAGTTTTCTTCGTGGAGGTTAACTCATGGCTGGCTGGGGCTTTGTATCCACAATCAACACAGTACGCCCCATTGTGACGCATGCGGAAGGACTTCTGTCCTTCTATATTTGTAAGGTATCCTACTGCGTCCAGTGGGATGCTGTGCCCTTATGTTTGTCAATCGATGAATATGTAGAAGTTCTAGACTTGTATCTAGAATCAAAATTTCTTTGCTCGTCCGGAAAAGTATGTATTAAGTCATTTAATGACTAGTTTCTATTACATTGAAATTCACACATAGGATTTCTTTAGGTTAGATGAGTGCCATGGACTTGGTATCACTCCGTCTTCCATGTCTTGGAGAAGATATGTTCCTGTTCTGCTAGCCTCTGTAATGTTTTATGGTCCTGTAACACCACTTTTTGAAAAGTTAACTAAAGACGTAGTGTTACATATTTTCACCCAAAAAGGATCAGAGATTTACAAAATATTGTTACTATTTACATTAGTGCTAAACTGTTTACCAAAAGTAGCGTCTAAAACCTTTCTAAGACGAAAATAAGGAGTTATCCAGCTACTCAAGCCGCTGGGGCTTTCCCTTTACTGGAACCTGACGTACCTTGTGGCGTTACAGATCCTTCCCAATTTGCCTATGTCTTTTTGGCTGCTAGCCTCGTTCTTTCTCAACACTAGGTCTACTTGCCTAACTCTCTAGTTGTAGGGTTATGCCATTTTGCCTTTCCTTTCGGCCTCTCTGATGGCTGCAGGTCAGGTAGGTGACTCTAGGCTAGGGCAGGTGACTGCTAGGCAAGGCATGTCACTCTGTGACTAAGGCAGGTCACTCCAGGTGACTGTAGGCCGAGGCAGGTTAGAGGGTAGGTCACTCCTGGACAAGGCATGTTACTCCAGGACTTAGGCAGATCATTCCAGGGTAGGTTACTCCTAGGCAAGGCATGTTACTCCAGGGCTAAGGCAGGTCATTCCACGTGACTGCAGGCCGAGGCAGGTTAGTCCATGGTAGGTCACTCCTAGACAAGGCATGTTACTCAAGGACTAAGGCAGGTAAGTCCAGGGTAGGTCACCCCGGACAAGGTGTAGGAGCTGTTTGGTACAATTCTAACAAAGTCTGAAAATGTAGTTGAAAACTAGGGTTGTGTGGTGTCTTCTTATTGGTCTAGTACAATGAAACTTTAATAAAGCTGTCATGTCCTTTTCATGTACTATTGTTTCCCCTTTTTCTCTTTCTTTTTTATTTAAAACACCAAAATAAACGTGTGTGAGGCCTGGAGTGATGATCCTAACGACATTTAAAGACCCGGAGTAATGAATCTAACAACATTTAGAGGTTTGGAGTACTGAATCTAACAACATTTAGAGGTCTGGATGTCCAGGATATGTGTTTTATATATATTCAAGTTGTAATTTATTGCTTGAAGTATGTGAAAAGAAACATGTATAATGATCCATGCTCACATATCAGTGAATATACGTGCATATTCATGACGGGTGAACAACAAAACAATATTGTTTATAGAAGACAAACCCCCTCCAAGATTGTTCACCAAAACAGTATATTTATAGATAAAATAGGAAAGCCTGACCTGGAGCTTGATGAAGCAAGTATGAAATTCTGGGCAAGAAGTCAAGAACACGAACTCATGGAGTTCTTCTCGTGAACTTTTGTCCAGTTCCCATGGATGGCTCCATTTGTTTATACGTAAGAACGCATAGGTACATGAAGAGCAGTAGATTGGAGAGCAGATGGATTGGATGTTTAGTCTCCCATTACTAAAATACGTTAGTAATGCATAGGCTCCAGGATAGGTGTGGATCCCAGAGTACCGCACTTGGGACATTACACCATTATCCTAAAAGTAACAATGTTGTCTTCATCACACAATTGGCTGATACTAATCAGATTGTGCTTAAGACCCTTGACATATGTAACCTTATGGAAAGTAACTTTGCCAGCATGCATCTTCCCATAGCCTTTAGTTCTTCCATAGGAATTGTCTCCAAATGTTACTTTAGGACCTTCATCTTCCTGGAAATCACTAAGAAGTCCTTTCCACCCGGTCATGTGCCTAGAGCATCCACTATCCAAGTGCCATTTACTGGAACCCTGCACATGATATAAAACTAAACATATTAGTTTTGTTTGGGAACCCACTTCTTGGTGGGTTCAGCTTGAGCAGGAGTTGAGTCCTGTGTAGGCTGATCAGCCTGTTCTTGTTCAAGCCTTGAGATTTCAACATGACAATCCTTAGCCTCATGACCTCTACTTCTGCACTTGTAGCATCTCCTTCTTCCAATGATTACAGGAGTTAGAGTGTCAAATAATCCTTGTGAGAACTTGCTCTAAGTATTAGGATTATATGTAGTGGATAACTTTTCAACTTTCTTTGTGAGTTGATTCACTTGATGCTCACTGACTTTGGACTTACCTTTGTCAGGTCGTTGTTTGTTATCCTTTTGATTAGAAGTTTGATGAACAAACTTCTTTTCGATTACCTTGGACTTACCTCTATCATGCTTACTGGACTCACCAGTTTCAACAGGTTTACTCTTACCACTGTTGATCTTCTTGGACTTACCAAGATCCACGACTTTGGACTTACCATTGTTGTGATTTGACCTCTGACTTACAGTGGTCTTCCTATTCTTGTAACTTCTCTCCGAGCCAGATAGAGAATGTGGTCTTTTGGAAGGATTTGGATTAAGCCTTTCTATAACTGAAGTTCTTTGAATAGGCTGAGTGCCTAATCTGTCCAACACAGACTTACAATGCTCTTTGGATGTTGAACACTCATTTCCATGATCATTAGCATTTACAAACGTATTGTATTTAAGGTTTTGACCATGTTTCTTCTCTGAGGCTAACTTCTGATCCTCCTCAGAGTATGTACTTGTTATCTCATTGTCAGCTATATAAGCTACTGTTTGATAGTCACCTCCAAGTACAGCTTATACTGTTTAGGAATTTGTTCTTTATGCACTTTTCAGCAAGCTTTGATGACATACAGCAAGACTCAGTGACCTTTTGAAGTTGGTCAGCTTTGACTTTAGCTTCCTGAACTTCTTCACTTAGAAGTTTATTAATGTGTCTTTGACATTCAAGATCACATTGTGCTTTGTTACCAACATCAATGAGAGATTGATTTTCCTTAATCTCATTCTTCAGTTTTGCTATCTCAGCTTTGTGGTCCTTTTGAGACTTATGGATGGTCTTGAAATCATTTAACAAATATTCGAAGGCAAGACCCTTTTCTTCATCGGTGTAAGAGTTAAAATTACTAACCTTATACATGGAAGCCGGATCCCAATCACTAAGATTGCTTTTTTCCTCAGCTTCCTTCATGTCAGCTTCAAAAATTGACTCAGACAAACCATAATCAACTTCGTCAATTTCGAACTCTTTATCTTCTTGAGCCATTACACATGCATCATCATCTGAGGAAGATGATTCAATATCCCAAGTTTCAACATATAATCCTTTTGCACTGGGTTTGTCTTCTGGCTTTCCTTTCTTGAGATGAGTATATTTCTTCTTGTATTTATCAGCTCTGTAAGCATTCTTATCAGCAACTGTTGCTGATTCTTCCTTCTTTAATCTACACTTAGCAGTAATGTGTCCCTTCTTCTGACAGTTGAAGCACACATCCTTCTTAGGATCAAAAGAACTCTTCCATTTTCCCCTGTCATATTTTCCTCTTCCTCGTTGAGCTCTTCTCAAACGTCTGGCCAACATAGCCATCTACTTAGTGATAGTCTGAACATCATCAATATCACCTGAGTCTGAGTCTGAGTCTGAGTCGTCAGCTTGAGATTCTGACAGTGTCAGATTCAACAACTAATGCCCTGGAACTTTTCTTTTTCTTCTGTGCAACTAATGCAATCTATGCTTTATCCAAAGACTCCTTAAGTTGTTGTTTAGAAGTTCTCTTATGCTCTGTGCTATGTTCATGATTGAGCAAGAACCCATAGATAGACTGTAGGTTGTACACATACAGTGAGACAAAGTTAAGTTTGTTATATATGTTCTAGATACAACTTAAACAGAATTATGAAGCTTAGTCAGACTAAACACATATAATGTTTTAGACTGAGTATAAGCTGTATATAAGCTGAGCATATGTTCGATCAGCTTATACTGTATCTTAGTAAGGTTATCACTATGTGTGATAAGCTGTGTATGTCACCTAAGATATATTGAGCTTTCAGCTTGATGTGTTTCAAGCTGAGTGACTCAGCGTATATATTGAGTCAGCTCAACAAAGTTGCTAAATAAGTTCTAGCTAACTCTTAGGACTTCTAAGGATGAGTTTATTAAAATACGTGTTAGTTCATGTTGGTTTTCGAGTTTGTTCTCGAAGAACTCAGCATGATGAGTTTCAAGCTGAGTAACTCAGTCCGAGTAAGAAGTCAGCCAAAAGAAAGTTTAAATATGTTTTAAACTTATCTTTTTAACTCTCTATATCTACGGGAAGGATAAGAAGCCATCAGAATCAAGATTGAAGATTGAAGACTCAAGATAAGAAGATTCAAGATTCAAGATTTTGAGTTATCCGATAGTTAGTTAGCAAATTAGGAGTAGTCCAGTTTGTTAGGAACCATAGGAACAGGATTATAAATACTTTTCTCGCTGATAAGTTTAGAGGTACGATTCTGAAACGATAACAACTAAGTGTTGCAGAGCCAAATACCTCACTTCAAGCGTATGTGTTACGATTCTTGAATCACTGTTTGTCAGTTCAACGGGATCAAGATATTCACAGATTGCCAATTTGTTCGTGTGTTCGAATACTCACATTAGTTGTGAGATTGGTAAGTATTCAATCTGGGATTAAATCATGTTTAGAGAGTCGTCAGTATCTATAATCATAAGTTGATTATAGATAGCTAAGTTTGAATAATTGAGAGATTTATATTAGGTGTTTACATATCAAGAGTTTCTTACTTGATAGAGTTTATAATCATCTTCTTATTAATGAAAAGCAAAGCATTCGATTGTGGTTTGATTTACTTTGTGTACACTTTATTTTGTTTTGTTCAATTTTCACAGAAAGTGTATTCAACCCCCCTTCTACACATTTGTTGCTTGTTGTTATTCTCAGCCAGGGACCAACAACTGGTATCAGAGCAGGCTGAACGATTTCATAAGTTGAAAGTTCATGATTATGAGAAAGTTTACAATGTCTACAAGCAATAATTCTTCAAACATTCCACAGATGTCTACCAAAGGTTGTCCCGTATTTGATGGATATGACTATCCTATGTGGAAGTTCAGAGCCATGCTGTTCCTCAAGTCCATTGACAATCGTATGTACGATCTCATTACAAGAGGACCTATCATCCCCAAGATACCTGCTACTGTCAGTGATACGTCTACTGGCAGAACTGAAAAGGATATGAGAAAGCCTGCTGCATCATGGACTGATGAATATTATAAACTATACAATCTTGATGACAAGGCAAAAAGTGTTCTGGCAAATGCCCTGAACAACGAGATCTTGCATACTGTGGCTGTGTGTCAGTCTGCAAAAGAGATCTGTGACACTCTAAGTGTTACATATGAGGCCACAAATCTGGTCAAACAGCAGAAGAAAAATCATTTAAACAGATCATATGAGAACTTCTTCTCAAAGAATAATGAAACCCTGGCTGATGTGTTTACCAGGTTTCATTGCTTGATTAATGACCTGCTAAGTGTAGGCACTAAGAAAGAAGAGGTTGAACTCGTGCTGAAGTTTTTGGATATGTTACCAGAAAGGTTCAATGAAGTGACCACAACACTGAGGGCTGGAGGAACATTTGATCGGACCCAAGTGATTCAGGTATCAAAGATCTAATGAAGAATCAATGGAAAATAATCAATAAGATGAGAGAAAGATGAATAACACCATGAAAAACACACATTTAAGGGTATGAGTATGCCAAAGACCTTACTAATTACAACTAGTCATTAGTATTTATACCCCTAAGGATATTTACATATTTGACCCTATAGTTTGTATATTTAATACAAACTTCAACTAAAATGTAATATTCTATTCTATACAAAATTAGTGTCCTAACAATCTCCCCCTTTGTATAGAAAATAGAAGATGTTTGTCTTTTCAGCTTCATAAGAGTTCTAACAATCTCCTTTCACAAATCTGCAGGTTTTTGCTGTATTCTTTAAAAGGTCTAGGAGATAAGACTTGAACGATTTCTTTTTGAATCTTCAGTCTTTGATTGGATGTTTTCACAATGTCTTCTCATCTTGAAAGAAAGACTCTTCAATTTAAAGAATAGTGTTCACTTTAAAATCTTGATGAGAACTTGATTCTTGAAAGTATTCACTAACATCCTTTTTTTCTGATTTTTGGATATGCACCAGTAACCTAAGGTTATGCAACCTTTGGTAGTATGAACGGTTTAACATGTAGTGGTTTTCAGCATACATGATCTTTACCCTTTAAGCAAAATGATTTAGGAAGAATATTTGTTCTCTCACCCTTGAATGTAGCTCTAGATCTGGTTGATTTCTTCAGAACTTTTTGAATTTTCATTAAGCACTATCAATGTTCTGAATTTGAACTCTTTCTCTTCTTTGTTCTTTAACTTGCTCCCCCTAGACATGACATAGGTATTTTCAAAATTAGCTCTCTTTGTCTCCCCCTCAACACATGAATCACTTCTTGATCACTAAGCTCAAAATAAACTGATTTAGTATTATAATTTCTCCCCCTCATGATGATCAGGATTCTTCATGAACATCATGTACATGAACCCTGTATTCGGCTTGATTTTGGCCTAACTATATGAATACTTGAAGCTTTGAACCCGCATCATGAGAATCAGTTGAATTGTATTCGAAGGTGTCACCACAATGATATGGCAATGAAAGTATCAGAGACAATCTTTAGGGCACCGTCTCAAAGTTCCCGTGGAAAACACCGAGATCACATAGATTCTCGTTAACACAACAGTTAGAAACTGTGTGACCTACTTTCAGCGTTGGCGTGATGTTAGCACTGGTAGGATTTCCATCTATTCATCGTCAATATCACATAAGATATACATCCAAAATGTTCCGGTAGTCACGAAAGACTAGATATGCATTATAGATCCAACATGTGTCCTAAGAAACGAAAGTTATATTCAAATAAGCTCTAGACTCGATAAGTGCATGAAAGAAGTCGGGGACTGGAGTAGTTGTCCTCCTTGTTTAAATATCAACAATCTCCAAGTGAGATGTCAATAGAAATGTGCAAATTCTCCGTGTGAAGTTGAAACAATTATCTTTTAAGAGATAATTGTGTAGCTGGGTGGGGTTAGTGCATTGCATCACTGGGTCCATGATGTCTATTTCAATACCAAATCTCAACGAATAAGATCCAGTAGCATATGTGGCTACCCAGATGTATACTATGTAGTAAGGATCATTTTGTTCTTTTGATCTTGTCTCACCCACAGCTCTCTAACTATTTTTTAACTTCTCCCTCAAACTCGCTTTCTTAATTGATGTATGTATCTCATGTTGAATACATAAGGACACTTGTTATCACATTCGTAACCGAGATGAGAAATCATGTGATTTACAACAAGAATGATATATCAAAGAATTCACTGTTGAGAATGATTGTCAATGATGATTTGAACAATCAGAGAAAATGAACAATTAGGGAATATTGGACATATGATGTCACAAAATGATTTAACAGTAAGTTCAAGATATTTTGTTGATCATATGCACCCCCATCTACTGTTCTACCCCTCTCGATTTAATTTTACCTTTGCACACGAATCAGTATCCCGTGATAACTAATTTTGCTCACCTATTTGACCTAGTAAGTTACCCTTACTATCGCTTTCTAGAGTATGGTGAGCTCCTGGGGCAGGTCCTTCCGGTTCTGGATAGACCATAGGAGTATAAATTCCTACACTCCCTCACTCACAGTGCCTTTTCGATCACCTAAATATTACTTATCTTGAATGAGTGGTTTCCAGAAAGAATGAAACATTTAAAAATAAAGGAAGGAATGATTTGAGATGGAAACGCGGAAATGAGGGACGATCTTTCAAAAGATCAACAAAGAATGAATAAAGAAAGGTATAATAATTAAGCAATGAATGAGTACCTTGTTGAAGAGATGAGAACAAATGAAAATCAAAAATCTTTTTGTATTTTGAACTTTTGTAATGTTTTTGGATTTTCATTTTTCAATTTTTGGAGTTTTAGAAAGATATAAAGCAATAAAACATAAACTCCCCCTAAATTGATGCATGAAAGTCGTTTTTCATCAATTAGGCGAAGGAAAAAAAATTTGCTCCCCCGCAACTAACAATCCATAAGAAAGCAAGTTATATCATGAAATGATAAAACTGCACAAAATAAGCATCTCAGACATTAGACTCGGGCTAATGCTGAACAAAAGGATATTGTAATTGTATGCAGGGAAAGGCCTTTTTCTTTGAACATTATGAGATTTTAAACCAATTCAGCACACTGAACACAATGATCTTCACTGCATCCGAATGATCTTCATTGTGCTCCAACAATGTCTCCTTGTGTTTACCTGCAAAACAGATTAACAAACATTCGTACCCATTCTTGTTTGGGTCCAGATTTGTTAGTAGCAGCATCCATTTTTGTGTATTTGCAGTAATTACAAGTTTATGGACCTTTTTGTTCAATGGTCCTGAATGCAATTGAGGAATTCCATTCTTCACAACAAACTCTTGTTTGCTTTTCGACGTCTTATAGATCTTTTCTTTTGAAAGGCGGATTAAGTGCTTTGATGAGTAAACCACAAAAGGATACATGATGTCTGTCTTAAGCACAAATTCCCCTGTTGACTTTTGTTTTGAGAAAGATCGGTATCTTTTGTTGTGATTGATTGGATTTGACTTATCAGCTCTATTCTTTTTCTTTGGAATCCTCGTTGTTGTTGTATTTGACGAGAAATCATCATTTATAACCTTCGGTATGAATTTTTTATGAATTTCTGCAAATCACAGCTCACTCTAATCAGAAAATTACATAAAATTCAGCAAAAATGCTTCAAAATTTGACCAAAATACACCAAATCAATCCTAATTTGGCTCTGATACCACTTGTGATTCAGGTATCAAAGATCTAATGAAGAATCAATGGCAAATAATCAATAAGATGAGAGAGAAAGATGAAGAACACCATGAAAAACACACATTTAAGGGTATGATTATGCCAAAGACCTTACTAATGACAATTAGTCATTAGTATTTATACCCCTAAGGGTATTTACATATTTGACCCTATAGTTTGTATATTTAATACAAACTTCAACTAAAATGTAATCTTCTATTCTATACAAAATTAGTGTCCTAACAACATTGAAATTGTATAACCTACAGTCCATTTATGGGTTCTTGCTAAATCATGAACAGATCACTGAACACAAAAGAACTTCTCAACAAAAACTCAAGGAGTCGTTGGATAAAGCTGAAGTTGCATTGGTTGCACAGAAAAAGAAGAAAAGTTCCAAGGCACTAGTTGTTGAATCTGAGACTGAGTCAGAATCCAAAGCTGACAACTCAGACTCAGACTCAGGTGATATTGATGATGTTCATATAATCATTGAGCAAATGGCAATGTTGGCCAGACGTTTGAGAAGAGCTCAACGGGAAGAGGAAGAGGAAGATCTGACAGGGGCAAAGGGAAGAGTTTCTTTGATTCCAAGAATGTTGTGTGCTTCAACTGTCAGAAGAAGGGACATATTGCTGCTGAGTGCAGATTAAAGAAGGGAGAATCAGCATCAGTTGCTGATAAGAATGCTTACAGAGCTTATAAATACAAGAAGAAATATACTCAGCTCAAGAAAGGAAAGCCATAAGACAAACCCAGTGCAAAAGGACTATATGATGAAACCTGGGATACTGAATCATCTACCTAAGATGATGATGTATGTCTAATGGCTCAAGAAGATGAAGAGTTAGAATTAGATGAGGTTGATTATGGTCAGTCCGAATCAATCTTTGAAGCTGACATGAAGGAAGCTGAGGAAAACAACAAGCCTAGTGATTGGGATCCTGCTTCCATGTACAAGGTTAGTAATTTCTACTCTTACACCGATGAAGAAAAGGGTCTTGCGTTTGATTATTTGTTGAATGATTTCAAGACCAGCCTTAAGTCTCAAAATGACCTCAAAGTTGAAATAGCTAAACTTAAAGATGAGATCAAGGAAAATCAATCTCTCATTGATGTTGGTAAGAAAGCACAGTGTGATCTTGAATGTCAAAGACACATTAATAAACTTCTAAGTGAAGAACTTTAGGAAGCTAAAGTCAAAGCAGACCAACTTCAAAAGGTCACTAAGTCTTGGTGTAAGTCATCAAAGCTTGTTGAAAAGAGCATAAACCAACAAATTCCTAAACAGGAACAAGCTATACTTGGAGGTGACTATCAAACTGCAGCTTATGTAGTTGATGATGAGATAGCAAGTACAGACTCTAAGGAGGATAAACAATTGATTGAGTCTCAAAATTCAGCCTCAGAGAAAAGACATGATTCAAACTTGAAATACAATATGTTTGTAAAAGTTAAAGATCTTGGAAATGAGTGTTCAACATCCAAACAACATAGTGAGTCTGTTCTGGATAGATTAGGCACTCAACATATTCAAAGAACTTTAGTTGTGGAAAGGCTTAACCCAAATCCTTTCAAAAGACAACATTCTCTATCTGGCTCACAGAGAAGTTACAAGAATAGGAAGACCACTGCAAGTCAGAGGTCAAATCACAACAATCGTAAGTCCAAAGTTGTAGACCTTGGTAAGTCCAAGGAGATCAACAGTGGTAAGTCCAAATCTGTTGAAACTGGTATGACCAGTAAGCATGACAGAGGTAAGTCCAAGGTCATGGAAAAGAAGTTTGTTTGTCAAACTTCTAATCAAAGGGATAACAAACAAAGATCTGACAAAGGTAAGTCCAAGGTCAGTGATCATCAAGTGAATCAACTTGCAAAGAAAGTTGAAAAGTTATCCGCCACATATAATCCTAAGACTGAGAGCAAGTTCTCACAAGGATTATTAGACACTCAATGCAAGAACTAAAGGTCCTAAAGTAACATTTGGAGACAATTCCTATGCAAGAACTAAAGGCTATGGGAAGATGCATGCTAACAAAGTTACTTTCCAGAAGGTTGCATATGTCAAGGGACTTAAGCACAATATGATTAGTATCAGCAAATTGTGTGATGAAGACAACATTGTTACTTTAGGAAGAAAGCAGGAACAATATATAACGCTAAGGGAAAGCCTGTATTAATAGCTAAAAGAGAAAGAGATGTGTATCTACTTGATCTTAATTATGTTGATCCCTATACTGAAACCTGCATGTATTCCCAGTCTGTTCCAAAGCTAAGTTGGTTGTGGCATAAACGATTATCACATTTGAATTTTAAAAATATAAATATGCTATCCAATAAAGAGTTAGTCTCTGGATTACCAAAGATAACATTTGTCAAGGATAAATTGTGTTCAGCTTGTGAACAAGGGAAACACCACAAAGGGTCCTTTAAATCAAAGAAATTTTTTCAATAACAGACCCACTACATATGTTGCATATGGATCTGTTTGGACCCATAAGTACTACAAGCGTAAGTGGGAAGAAGTACACACTGGGGATAGTAGATGAGTTCTCACGATTCACCTGGGTAATATTCCTTAAAGCCAAAAGTGAGGCTACCCTAGAGATAATAAGTTTTATCAAATAGGAAGAGTTGCAGAAAGGTAAGTCTGTAAAGTAACTCATAAATGATCATGGGATTGAGTTTAAAAACTCTACCCTTGAAAGCTTTTGTGAACAAAAGGGAATATTACAAAATTTCTCATCTGTCAGAACTCCCCAAAAAAATGGAGTTGCTGAGAGGAGAAATAGAACCCTAATTGAGGCTGCTAGAGCAATGTTGTGTGAGGAAGGATTGAAACTCTATTCTTGGGATGAAGCTGTCAGTATAGCGTGTTATACTCAAAATAGATCAATCATTGTCAAAATACATGGTAAAACATCATATGAGATGTATAAGTCTAGAAACCCAATATAGGTTATTTCCATGTCTTTGGTTCAAAATGCTATGTGTTGAATCAAAGAGATCAACTCCATATGTTGGAACCCAAAGCTGATCCAGGAATATTCGTTGGTTATTCCTCAATCTCCAAATCATACAGAGTGTATAACACTAGGATAAAGGCCATAGAATAATCAATTCATGTCTTATTTGATAAAGACAGTCTTGATCAAGCTGAGAAAAGACAAGCTGACTTGGTTAGTCTGAGTGAGCTTGAAAAGCTAGAAGAAACCAATATGTCAAATCCTATGTATGTCATGGGAAATGATAGTGATGATGATGTGTGTTCATCAAAGAGATCATCACAAGCTCCAAGGAATTCTCAAGCTGAGAAGGATGATGAGTTCATCAACTCCTTTAGAGCTGAAGTAACTCAGTCTGAGGAGCTAAGTGATCATCAGTTTGTTGACAATGCTGCTATTGAGACTGAGGAGATAAGTTCACCTCAGGGCTCTCAACATCACTCAGATCCAGAACCAGATTCTCCAACTACAACATTTAAATTACTCAAAGATCATCCTCAAGATCAGATCATTGGAAATGTCCAAGAAAGGGTAATGACCAGATCTAAGGCTACAGCTAACTATGCTGCCCACTTTGGTTTTCTATCTCAAATGGAACCAAAGAAGACTGAAGAAGCCTTAGAGGATGAGGATTGGATTGAAGCTATGCAAGAGGAATTGAATGAATTTGAGAGAAATAAGGTCTGGAGCCTTGTCCATGGCCCCAAAGATCATTCAATTATAGGCACTAAGTGGGTCTATAGAAATAAAATGGACAAGGATGGAGTGATAGTTAGGAATAAAGCCAGGCTGGTAACACAAGGGTATAAGCAAGAAGAAGGAATCGATTATGATAAGACCTTTGCCCCTGTTGCTAGAATTGAAGCCATAAGGCTGTTCTTAGCTTATGCAGCATTTAAAGACTTTAAAGTTTATCAAATGGATGTGAAAAGTACTTTCCTAAATGGAAAACTTCAGGAGGAAGTCTATGCGAAACAACCTCCTGGCTTTGTTAGTTCAAAGTTTCCACATCATGTCTATAAGTTAGACAAGGCTTTGTATGGTCTTAAGCAAGCTCCAAGAGCTTGGTATGATACACTGTCCACTTATATATTATCAATAGATTTCACCAGAGGTAGTATAGAAAAGACACTCTTTATTAAATAGAGTAAAGGATAGGTTATTCTTGTACAAATCAATGTGGATGACATTATCTTTGGTTCTACTAATGAATATCTGTGTCAATGGTTATCCAAAATAATGTCACAAAAGTACAAGATGAGTATGATGGGTGAGATGACTTATTTCCTAGGCCTACAAATTCAACAAAAGCCTGATGGAAAGTATGTTCTTAATTTGATAAAGAAATATGGTTTTGATTCAAGTTCAACCATCAAAACACCCATGTCACCGGCTGTCAAGCTGAGCAAGGACTCAGATGGTAAATCTGTTTGTCAGTCTACCTATAGATGAATGATAGGTTCATTGCTCTATCTGACAGCTAGTAGACCTGATATCATGTTTGCTACATGTGTTTGTGCAAGATATCAGTCAGATCCTAAAGAATCACATCTTCAAGCTGTGAAAAGGATATTTAGGTACCCTAAAGGTACACCAAATCTATGCTTTTGGTATCCAAAGGATTCTAGATTTGAGTTAGTTGGTTTTTCATATGCTAACTATGTTGGGTACAAGTTAGATAGAAAATTAACTACTCAAGGATGTCAAATGATTCGAGGGAAGTTAGTCAGCTGGACTAGTAAGAAACGGAACTTAGTGGCTACTTCAACTGCTGAAGCTGAATATGTTGTAGCAGGAAGCTGCTGTGCTCAAATCCTATGGATGCAGCATCAGCTTCAAGACTTTGGTATGAGTTTCACAAAAACTCCTATCTTGTGTGATAACCAAAGTGCTATAGCCATAACTTACAATCCAGTCTTCCACTCAAGAACCAAGCACATTGAAATTAGACATAACTTCATCAGGGACATCGTGGAAAAAGGTAAAGTTGACATAAAATTTATCTCCACTGATGACCAATTAGCAGATATCTTTACTAAACCCCTTGATGAAAAGAGGTTTATGAATCTGCTAAGTAAATTGGGTATGCTCAACCCCAAGCTTAGTGAAGAGAATCTGAGTTTTTCAGTTTGACAAAGACTAAGTGTCTTAAGTTGAGTGCACAATTTATAAATAAGTTTTCATAAACTGACAAACATACCATGCTGAATGATGAGTTCACACGTTTGGTAAGTTCCAAACATACATTAACTGCTCAGTGTAGTTAAGATATATAGTTTGAGTCAGTCTCAAACATAAATGACTGAGTGTCATAGAGTCTGAGTTATGTTCTTAACTCATGCTGTGTGATTAGTTCACACGTTTTGTAAGTTCCAAACCTACATTAACTACTCAGTGTAGTTATAAGTGTTAGTTTGAGTAAGTCTCAAATAATAATGACTAAGTGTCATTGAGCCTGAGCTGTGTGCTCTACTCAAGATGAGTTTCAATCTCAAGCTGAGTGCTTAATTTAAGCTAATTTCTTGACTTAGACTGAGTAATAAGTTTACTCAGCTTGGTGTGTCCAAACTATGATTTGATTACTACGTGTCATTAATTCATATGTTAACGTGTATTTGAGTCAGTCTCAAATCTAATCAAATATCAATTGTGTATTGGTATAATTTAATAGTGTTTATAATCTTATTAGGTATTAATAATATTATTTTACACTTGTATCCATTGGAATATGATATGTTTCTACCCTCTCTCTATTAAATGAAGCCGTAATTTTTCCGGCGTAACGGATAAAAAAGGATTATAACGGTAACTTTTCTCTCTCCTCGGAAAGGTATATATACCGATCATAACCGGTTTAGAGAATTTTATGCTTACAACTCTGACTTCTCACCTTCTAAAATACTTTTCGCAAACAAC
Source organism: Pulicaria dysenterica (assembly GCA_947179395.2). Classification (NCBI taxonomy): domain Eukaryota; kingdom Viridiplantae; phylum Streptophyta; class Magnoliopsida; order Asterales; family Asteraceae; genus Pulicaria; species Pulicaria dysenterica. The sequence continues at coordinate 35,240,251 of OX359294.1, forward strand.
CACAAATTGCTTAGTGCAATTCCTTGTTTCATCGATCACGAAACCCTAAATCGCTCAGTGCGAATCCAATATCGCTCAGTGCGACATAAATTGCTCAGTGCGAATAGAACAGTTACTTAGTGTAATCTTCTATATTCAACGATGGACGGAACCGTTCTGAATCTCAGTGACATAATGGAAAGGGGTGCAGCGTTCAAGAACAACGGATTGCAATCCCTCAACGCAAAATTAACAGAGGAAATCCGGGGATTTTGCTTTTGCTTTCACTGGAGCACCTTTACATATGGTTCCTCAGTATCTGCTTAAGTTTTGGTATACGTTTGTCTACGACCATAACAACAATGAAATCTGGGGCACAGTGCTGAACGGAGACAGGACCATTACTGTCACAGTACACAGGCTAAGGGAGGTTCTTCAACTCCCTCAATCTAATGAGTTCGAGCCTGCTGTGATGAGACAGGTAGCTAGGTCTGTCCTACCAAGAATGGGACACCCGCAGATAGAGGCTGTAATAAAAAAGGCCACCTTTCTAACCAGTTGGAGTTTCATGATTTCCACAGTGATTCGTTCACTTGGTACCATGGTTGGAGGATTGAAACAGGTAAATGAGTTCGAGATGCAGCTGCTATACAACATATACTTTGCCCGAAATCTGGACAATGCTCTACTTATCTTCAACGAACTCAGGGTCCAAGTGATGAAGACCACAAGGGATCTTCATGTACCTTTCATAAGGTACCTGTCCTTGTCATTTGAAGCCGTGCTGGGGACAGCACTATATGAAGCTGATCATGATGTGTTCCTGTTTCCTACACTCAGCTCCAAGATGTTCAACAATGACATCTTCCCAGAGCAAGAGGGTCTAAGTGAGCCCATGTTACTGATAGCCGAGGCAGCTTCATCAGAAGGTGAAGAAGAGGGATCCAATCAAGGGGGAGCTTCCCAAGGTGACACTGAGGTTCAAGCTGAGCACTCTGCACAAGCTGAACCAGCAAACACTGAAGCTGCTTCTGGTAAGACCTCTCCACTTTCTCTTTCTTCTCATTTTTCTCCATCCACTTTTGGAGATAAGGCTGTGGTAATCCCAACCCAGTCTAACCCATCTCCTCCGCCTTCATTCCATCTACAATCCCACTCTAAAGCCACCCCTAGTATGTGCACTGCTGCTAGGGAGAATATCCGAACCTATATAAGAAAAACTGTCATAGGTGATGACATTCCTGAAGGCATCACTGGACCTTCGATCACTTTGATCCCTCCACCGGCAGGAGTTGAGGGAGAGATGCCTACTCTTCAGGTCTCAACCTCGAGGCTTATATCAACCCTCAAGCCTAAACCGGGTATAGTGTCTACTCAGCCCACACTCTCCAATACCATGGGAGAGCCCACTACTATGCCTAAGCAGACACACTTAGGTCACATTGAAAAAATGACCAATCCCCAGGGTCAATCACCCCCCTTCAAACTAATTAGCCAACCACCTACCAATACACTTCACGTTTCGAGCCACATTACTTCTCTTCACTTCTCACACCTACAAGCATGACCTATCAACGTTTCATCTACATACTAAGGTGATTCACAGGGTCCAAACACTAGTGCAAATGAGTTTGAGGGTAAACACCAACCCTTGAATGATGCTCCCACACACTCATTACTTATTATGTTTGACTCTTACAATACACATGATATCCACTCTGAGTCTAAACACCAAAGTCAGTCTCATCCAGAAGCATCTGCTTCCTCAGTCATTGAACAACTGAAGCAATATGTTGCTGCTCAGTTTGGTTTCTTCCATCTCAAGCAGAAAAAGCACAAGCGCCAAATTTATCAACGGCTTGAGAAACTGACAAAGGATGTTCAAGAGATTGCCTCTGCAGTTGCTGCACTCCAACAAAAGAGGACTTCAAACCCTATTGATGATGACAAAAAGGGGGAGAAAGCTCAAGCTGAAGCTGATGCTGAGTTAGTTCAAGCTGAGGCTCTACTAGCACTGTCAAAAGGAGCAGAGAGGCAAGCTTAGCTTGAGGGGGAGCTGGGATTAAAAGATGATGAACATGCAGCCAAGAAACAAAAATTAACAGAATCTGAATCTGAGGCTGAAGAAGTTTCTGAGACTGAGCAGGAGACAGAAGAAGAGAAAGCTACAAGATAACTGATAGAGATGCTCGAGTAAGAAGAAGCAGATGAGCTTAAAATCTCTGTAGCTGAGTTAAGAAAGAGGAAAGAGAAGGAAGCACTGGATCAAGAAAGGAAAAACTGAGAAAAGCTTTAGCTCAAGCTGAAGCTGACTACACTGGTCCAAGACCTGATCCTGTCCCATATACAGATGCAGAAATTCAAGAATGTTATTTAAGAAGGAGCTCTAGTAAAGATATAAAAGGCATGACCTTGAGCAGAATTGATGGAGCCATCATCCTCAACTTTGAATTTGAAGATAAATCTAGAATGGGGATGGACCTGAGATATGTTCACAGGATGGGCTACATAGAATGGCAAAGAATAATAATGATGCTAAAGAAGTTCAAACAAAGCTAAATCAAGCAGGAGATCTTTACTGAAGTTTCTAAGCTGATTAACAGAGCTGAGGAATTAAGATATGTTCCAGTTCCTGGTCTGCAATGGGAGAAACTATTCGAAGTACCTCAAGGTGTAGAGTTCAAGGAAAATCATGTTATTGATACACCTGTTCAGGGGTTTATGTATAAGGATCAGGGAGGCAACCTAGTTTTATCAAGCTAAATGAAGTCTGTTATCTAAAAACTAAGGATTCCTTGCACATTCGAAGCTGTTGTGGTGGTGATACTTCAAATCAACTTATAAAATACAAACTGAACAAACTCATCAAAGTTCAACAGAAGGAACTCAGAGGGAGTGTAGAAGCGGAGAAGTTGCTAGATGAAATCGACAAAGAAATTATCAACTGGGAACTTCTACATCCTGAGTTCATAAGATAACATATTAGTTCTATTGTGAAAATTAGATTAGTTCTAATTTTGTAAGCACTAAGTGTGCATGATCTTAGTGATCAAAACTTTTGTATTATGATATGTTCATATAATAAAAGTATGAGTTTGATATGTTCAACTGTGTTATGATATGTTCATAATTATTAGTCTGATAAGTTCAGCTTGAATGAATAACTGATTAGTTCTTATTCATTGATGTATTTAGTTGGTGTATTCAACTTAAAGTTGGTATGTTCCACTTAAAATTTATAAGTTCAATTAAAATTGATATGTTCAATTAATATTTGATTAGTTCAAACATAAAATCTTAATAAGTTTTAGATTTAAAACATAACTCTATTAAACAAAGTTAAGAACTGTTTGGTGGTTTTGTCGTCATTAAATAGGGGGAGTTTGTTGGGAAAATGATCTCATCAGTTTAGATTTGACGAGACAAAGTTAAGTTTGTTAGATATGTTCTAGATACAACTTAAACAGAATTATGAAACTTAGTCAGACTGAACACATACAGTTTTTCAGATTGAGTATAAGATGTATATAAGCTGAGCATATGTTCGATCAGCTTATTCTGAATCTTAGTAAGGTTATCACTATGTGTGATAACCTGTGTATGTCACCTAAGATATATTGAGCTTTCAGCTTGATGTGTTTCAAGCTGAGTAACTCAGCATATATATTTAGTCAGCTCAACAGAGTTGCTAAATAAGTTCTAGCTAACTCTTAGGACTTCTAAGGATAAGTTTATTAATATACGTGTTAGTTCGTGTTAGTTTTCGAGTTTGTTCTTGAAGAACTCAGCTTGATGAGTTTCAAGCTGAGTAACTCAGTCCGAGTAAGAAGTCAGCCTAAAGAAAGTTAAATATGTTTTAAACATATCTTTTTAACTCTCTATATCTACGGGAAGGATATGAAGACTTCAGAATCAAGATTGAAGACTCAAGATAAGAAGATTCAAGATTCAAGATTCCGAATTATCCGGTAGTTAGTTAGCAAATTAGGATTAGTCTAGTTTGTTAGGAACCGTAGGAACAGGATTATAAATACTTATCTCCCTGATAAGTTTAGAGGTACGATTCAGAAACGATAACAACTAAGTGTTGTAGAGCCAAATACCTCACCTCAACCATATGTGTTACGATTCTTGAATCACTGTTTGTCAGTTCAACGTGATCAAGATATTGATAGATTGCCAATTTGTTCATGTGTTCGAATACTCACATTAGTTGTGAGATTGGTAAGTATTCAATCTGTGATTAAATCGTGTTTACAGAGTCATCAGTATCTATAATCATAAGTTGATTATAGATAGCTAAGTTTGAAAGATTGAGAGATTTATATTAGATGTTTACATATCAAGGGTTGCTTACTTGATATAGTCTGTAATCATCTTCTTATTAATGAAAAGCAAAACATTCGATTGTGGTTTGATTTACTTTGTGTAACACTTTATTTTGATTTGTTCAATTTTTGCATAAAGTGTATTCAACCCCCCTTTTACACATTTATTTTGATTTGTTCAATTTTCGAATGGTTGTTCGGTTTTGTCTTCTTGCGTCGTTGCCGGCCACCACCTGTGGTGGTTCGATTTCCACCTTGCGCCGCCGAGAGAGAAGAGAGAGGGGAAAGCTTTTTAGGGTTATCCTTTTTTCTTTGTAATTAACTTATGATTAGATTAAGTCTAAATAAGGTTTATATATAATAAACCCTTATTAGGCCCAAGCCCGTTTAATTAAATCCCAGCTTTAATTAAACTATTAATCAATTACAGAAAATACCCCTCGACCTTTCTAAATAATTAATAACTATTAATTAACTGGTCCTGTTAATATTTAAACTAAATATTAACTTCTCTTCTTTAAATAATAAATAACTTTTATTATCTTTCTTAATAATTAATGAAACTATTAATTATTGTGATAACTATTATTAAAACCCTTGTTTTATTTCATCGTGTTAATTACAACCACAAATATATATTTATTGCAAATATGTAAATAAATAAAACAACCATAAACATCTATGCCTTAGCCTTGCCCTTAACTATTGTCGGTTTTGTGAGCCACACGAAAAACCCGATGGTCAAAACCTAAGTGGAAAAAACACAACACACATGACATGGCATTCTGAAGCTCCCACTGGCTCCAGCATTCAATCTTCCTTCCTGCTCCTTGCTCCTTGCATCTTGGTCCAAATATGTAAATATATAAAAAAAAAAACTATTCTATTCTATTATCTAAAAATTAGAAATATAAAAGTACAAGATATCAAAGGCACGCATGCCCGCTAATCTAAAACTTTTACAAGATAGAATAGGGGTTGTAAGTGGCACGCAGGCCTCCCCACACCATAGAATAATAAATCCAAAACAACCACGAGTGCAAGAAATATAAACAATCCACAAGGTCTAGGGCTCGGCTATGACATCCCAAACATGTACTAAACTAATACATGAATGTAAAGCAACTGATTTCTAATTATTCATCTTGATCAAAATTACTGACTTTAACAACTTGTTAAAATCCAATATATTGTTTTTCCTTTATTTGCAATAAATATATATTTCAAGTTTTACACTTTGATAATTAATCAAAAAACTCAAAAATAATATTTAAACCTTAAATTAAAATAACAACTATATTTCAATTTAAAATTGACCACAAAATATCTGAACCGCGAGCTGGGCCAAATACTTAAACTGGGTCAATGATTGGAAATGGACCGGGAAACAAAAAACTAGGCCGAGCCCCAAAACAGCCTTTAGCGCCGCTAACCCTGCCGCTAATCCCTAACTGGGCCGCTGGCTTCCTGGGCACGGCTTTCTGGGCCGAAGCCCACCAGAAAAATAGTGCCGCTAACTGCAACGCTTTCGCGCCGCTAACTGCGTCACGATAGCGCCGCTAACCCTGTTCCACGGTTGACTTTTGGCAGCCGACGACTGCCGTCCCTGTCTGAGACCGCCGCCGACCTACACCGTGGACCGCTGCCCCAAACTGAGGCCGCCTCCCGGGAGGTGGTCGATTTCTCGGTTTATCGGAAATAACAACAATAAAAAAAAAACCGATTTAATTAATATTTAAATCTAACAATCTATTTATCCAAAACTAATTAATCTAATCCAATAGATATCATAAACTTGAATTCTATTTACTTGGATGATCAAAAAGCTTTTTTTTCTGGATAAAACAAAATCATATTTCATCAGAATAAAAAGAAACCTACCTAGTCTCCTACGCGGTTAGAAGTGGCTCTGATATCACTGAAGGGTTTTGTAGGGTATAAAAACATATTATAACATGCCCAACGGAATAAAACCCCCTCCAGTGATCTCATCTAACTCGTACAGAAACTAAAAGAGGAAGAGGGTTAGAAAGTTATACCTTTGATGAAAAACAAAACTTTCTTAAGCCTCTAGACAGCTGCAGGTTAGCCACCGCTACTGCACCACCTCGAACTGGCTGCTAGACCGCCTAAGGATTAAACCTCGGATCAAATAACTATGACCCGTGTGTGTGTGTACCGCGTCGTCGCCGGCCGCCGCCCTAGGTGGTCCGGTTCCGTTGCGCCGCCGTCGACAAGAGGAGAGGAGAGGGAGAGAGCTTTTTAGGGTTATCTCGTCATTATCTTGTAATTGCCTTGTATGATTAATGAGGCTTAATATGGTTTATATAATAAACCCTTATTAGGCCTCAACCCGTTTTATTAAAGCCCAGCTTTAATTAAACTATTAATCAATTACAGAAAATACCCTCGACCTTTCTAATTAATTAATAACTATTAATTAATTGGTCTCGTTAATATTTAAACTAAATATTAACTTCTCTTTTAAATAATAAATAACTTTTATTATTTCTCTCTTTCTCAATAATTAATTAAACTATTAATTATTGTGATACACAAACAGGTAAAATTCAACAGGTTCTATTTGGGTGTGCAGCGGTGTGATCCTTTAGTTCACATAGTATTGGCCACGATAGTACATGTTATCTATCTCTGTACATAATCTAACAAAAACCTCATATTTCAATCCCATGAAATGTAATTACATAATAAAAGAGTCTCAAGTTACATAAGTTTACCCTCCCAAGACAATAAGGTAGTACTTTAATAATATAATAATATATAATAGGTAAACTCCTTACTGAAAAGTATGTTTACTTTACACACATTGCTTGTAAAGTTAACTTACCTTCCACCCACTAACTTTATCTATTATAATATTATTAAACCAAGTATCTTGTCTCCTTCTCCCTTCATCAACCCGGACACCACTTTGCTTATATATACTCATGCAAGGAAACATGCTTAGTAAGGTGAATAAATAGAGTTGAACACTGAAATCTCATCTGTTGAGAATTAAAAGAGTTAGCATTTTTACTTCCAGTGTAACAAACTTGTTCATGTGTTGAACATCTTAAACATAAGTTGTTTAGGATTAGCTTAGTCTATGTGTTAGACGAATTTAGTTGCCACCTTTTATTGAACTTAGATTTTCCGCTTCTAGTTCATGTAATTCTTGATTTACATGAATAAGAATTATATAAAAGTAAACCGTGTGTCACTTAAATTTTAATTTGCTAAAGTTTGTATTCAACCCTCCCTTTTACAAACATTTGTTGTTGTAGTATCCGTTCGGGACCAACAACTGGTATCAGAGCAGGCTATATAATCCATATCTAAGATCTGTTTTGCTTACTCCTCAATTGCTTCTACCCCACACCTCAAAATGGCCACTCCTGTTGCTGCTTCTAACAGTTCTTCCAACAATGGCTCACTCACAAGGTGTCCAATATTTGATGGAGAGAAATTTTCTCTCTGGAAGAGTAGAGTTCTTCTCTATATGTCAAGCCTTGATGATGTATTGCTCAAAACTGTTACTGAAGGTCCATATGTTCCTTCCTCCACTATAGAAGTCACTGCAGTCACTGTTACAACTACTGTAGAACATAGATTTGTTGTCAAAGTTGTTCATCTATGGTCTGATGAATACAAAAGGCTGGTTAATCTTGATGTCAAAGCCAAGACAGCCTTAGTCTCAGCACTCCCCAATAATGTCTATCATCAAGTTCTTAACTGCAAATCTGCAAAGGAGATGCTTGACACTTTGGCTGTTGCATATGAAGGCACTGAAAGAAACTCCTTCTAGTTAGAGAATATGAGTTCTTCTTTGCTCATAAAGGTGAAAGTCTTACTTAAACCTACACCAGATTCAACTGCCTTTTCAATGACTTAAGAAGGGCAGATGTTCCCAAGAACAATAAGGAACTTGTAAACAAGTTTCTAGACTCTCTCCCAGAATCTTGGGATCATTGTATCACTGTGCTCAAACAGGGTGAGAAAATAAAGGGTCTGACACTGGTTGGTTTGTATGGTAATCTCATGAACCATGAACAATCAGTGAAGCAAAGGAAACTCTCTACCATGGATATGAAGGAGAGTGCACAGGCTTTATCAAATGCCCTTGTGTCTAAAGATACAAGATATAGAAGCTTTACCGCAGTGGTGGATGAGTCCAGTAAAGAGGAAGTGGAAGAGTCTTCGGATGAAGAGCAAGTAGCTGATGGGGATGAAGATCTGGAGGACATGGACAACATTTAAGCTGCTGCTGAGCAGGCTGCCATGTTGGTTAAAAGGTTCAAACCTTTCTTGAAAAGAAAGGGTGTCAAGAGATTTGAGAAGAAACCCTTCAAAGGAGAAAGAGCCATGTAAAAACCAAAGGATTCTGAAGGTTGTTTCTCATGTGGCAAGACTGGTCACTACGCCAGTGAGTGTAAGTCCAGAGGAAACACAGGCTTCAAGGGTTCCTCAAGCTCTAACAGCAAGATTGACTATGAAGCCAAGTATAAGAAGCTTCTTGCTGCAGTCCTTGACATGAAAAAGAAGAAAGCTTAGAATAGGGTGTTGGTGGCTGAAGAAGAAGATTGAGCTAAGAAAGATCTCTCAAGTGATGAAGATGAGGTCCCCACAGCTCAGCTCAGTTTGATGGCCAACACAGCAAGTACAAGTTCCTTTGATGAGGACATGAAGAAAGCTGCTAAAGCTTGTACTTCTCCTGACTGGGATCCTTCTTCTATGTATCAGGTTGGAAAATTTATTAACTATGAAGATAATGAAAAGAACACTATGTTTGATTATCTGTGTGTTGAGTTTCAGTCAAATATTCAAAGAGAAAAGAATGTAAAATTAGAAATAGAATCACTAAAAGAGAGATTATGTCTTAAAGATGAGAAACTGAAACTAATGACAAAACTGGAAGATGATTTAGCTAATCAAATGATACTTAATGAGATCTTGGTAAAAGAAACCAATGAAGCAACAATAAATTTTAATAACCTTCAAAAAGTAGTTAAATCTTGGTGTGTATCTGCTGAGAATACCACTCAGTGTGTCAATGAGTAGATTCCAAAACAAGTTCAAGCTATTATTGGTGGAAATTATTCCCAAGCTGCTAACTGTGTTGATTTTAGCAAGGACATAAATATCTTGGAAAAGGCTGATATTTTACCTCTTACTTTTCAAAAGATTGTAAAAGGAAAAAGTATTATCACTAACAGATTTGTCAAAAGTAAAAGTACTTAGCTGAAAGACTCAACCACTTCAAAAGTTGGTTCAAGTTCTATTGTTTTGACAGAACGCAAAAGTACTGAAAATTTAATATTAAAGGAAGTGAGTAAAGGAATGGAATCATTTGTTGATACGAAAGAGACATTATGTTGTCAAACCTAGAAAACTGATGCATTAAATTTAGGAACTCGGCTGATTGAAAATCCATTAGCTAATGATATTACATCAGCTGATCAAAAAGTAGATGATAACTCTGTCAGCTGATCATGGATCCTCTTTTGTTTGTTTAGCTGATCAAACATCACTTTAAACTCTTTTAATGGGAGAAACCAAGGGAAAATGACCTTTTGTTAACAAAAAGTCTAAGTTTGCCACACCTAAAGTTGATCAAAAACTCATTTTAACTAAGGGTCAACCTAAGGTAACTGTAAACAAAGACCTTATTAGTTTACGGAATCAGTTGCAACAGGTGAATGGTAAAATCTGTCAGCTGATGACCCATAGTTATCAGAAAACAGTTAAGACATCTCTTAGCCAATTACCAAAACATGTTAAAGGCTCCAAAAATAAAAAATGTTATAAATGTGGGAGCAAAGAACATAAGGCAAGTGATTGTTCTCTTAAAGGTAACTCAAGACAGCGGACTGTTTATGATAACACAGTTGTTTCTCTCATTCATAAACAACCTAATATAAAGTGGATGGCTAGGTGCAATCCACAGGGGTCCACTTAACTATGGATGCCCTAGTATCACTAACCTTCTTTCAATCTCATCTATGCAGGGTCTGAACACATGATATCTTGGCAGTGGATGTTCAAGACCATGACAGGTTGTACAGCTTTGCTTAGAAGCTACAAGATGGAAAAGGGTCCAAGAGTGACCTTTGGTAATAACAATTGTGGGCAAACAAAAGCTACGGTGAACTTCACAGTGGGAACGTAACACTGTCTAAGGTTTCATATGTTAAAGGACTTAAGTACAATCTCATCAGCATAAGTCAATTATGTGATGGTGATCAGAAACTCCTCTTTACAAAGACAGGTGGTTCCATCTTAGATCAAGAGGGTAAAACAATAATTTGTGTAAAGAGAACCAAGGATGTATCTACTCTTGATATGTCCTCTGGTGATCCATCAAAGTTAACCTGTTTGTATACCAAGTCTGTAACTGACACAAACTGGTTGTGGCACAAAAGGCTTTCCCATTTAAACATCAAAAACATTAACAAGTTGAGCAAGAGTGATCTAGTGTCAGGACTACCTTCACTAACTTATGTTAAGCCTAAACCTTGCTCTGCTTGTGAAAAGGGAAAGCAGTACAAGACATCTTTTCCATCTAAACAAGCCTTCTCCATTACTGAACCATTCTACATGCTGCACATGGACTTATTTGGTCCTGTTCCTACTGCAAGTATTGGTGGAAGTAAGTATGCACTAGTTCTGGTTGATGAATTCTCAAGATACACTTGGGTCATCTTTCTTAAGTCAAAGAGTGAGGCTACTGAAGAAATAATTAGCTTTATTAAAAAGATGGAAGTGCTAAATGGCAATCTGGTAAGGATGCTTAGAAGTGATCATGGAACTGAGTTTAGAAATCAAACTCTAGAAGGTTTCTGTGATGAGAAAGGCATATCTCAAAACTTCTCTGCTCCAAGGACTCCACAACAGAATGGTGTAGCAGAAAGAAGAAACATAACTTTGATTGAAGCTGCAAGAACCATGCTGTGTGAGAGTGGGTTAGGATTCAACTTCTGGGATGAAGCTGTCAGCTGTGCTTGTTTTACTCAGAACAGATCCCTAGTTATCAAAAGGCACAACAAAACTCCATATGAAGTGCTCAAGGGAAGGAAGCCCAACATCAGCTTTCTGCACATCTTTGGTTGTCAATGTTTTATTCTGAATCAGAAAGATCAATTGCAGAAGTTTGCACCAAAAGCTGATGAAGGAGTGTTTGTTGGATATTCTTTGATCTCCAAAGCTTACAGAATCTACAACATCAGAACAAAGGTCATAGAAGAATCAATCAATGTATGTTTTAATGAAAATGACTTTGTTGCTTCCTGTTCTACTAATCCATCTACAGGTGAGGAATTTAATGATTTGCTGCATACTGAAGACACCATTCCAGTGTCAGCTGATCCACTCCCATCAGCTGATGTAGAGGATTTAGATGAAACTGTTCCAAATATACATCAAACAAATGCACATCCTATATTAAACCAATCCACACTTTTACTGAATGGTGAGAATCATGATTCAACATCAATGGACTCTAATTCCATATCAAACATTCCATCATCAGTAGAAGTTCCAACAGATAAATTCCTGAAATTCTGTCAGCTCATCAACCAGATGTCTCATCAGCTAATCCAAACCAAAGAATTTCAAATCCCAGATTCCAAAATAATCCAAACTCTCCCAGAATCCAAAATGCCTATAAGGACCACAAGGATCATACCAAAGATCAAGTCATAGGTAACATAGAAGCACCTGTACTAACAAGATCAAAAGCTTGTAATTTCTGTTTATACACATGTTTTGTTTCTATGATAGAACCAAAGAAGGTGGATGAAGCTCTAAATGATCCCTACTGGATTAATGCCATGCAAGAGGATTTGGCTGAATTCACAAGGAACCATGTATGGACTTTGGGGCCAAGACGAAAGGAAAAATCCATCATTGGTACTAAGTGGGTGTTCAGAAACAAAATGGATGAACAAGGGCTAATCATCAGAAACAAAGCAAGGCTGGTTGCACAGGGGTATTGCCAAGAAGAAGGTATTGACTATGATGAAACCTTTGCCCCTGTTGCAAGACTTGAAGCCATAAGACTGTTTCTAGCTTATGCTGCCTTCAAAGACTTTAAAGTGTTTCAAATGGATGTTAAGAGTGCCTTCCTCAATGGAGAATTAAAGGAAGAGGTGTATGTCAAACAACCTCCAGGTTTTAAGGATGCAAGCAAGCCATACCATGTATACTTCTTGAACAAAGCTTTGTATGGTCTAAAGCAAGCTCCAAGAGCCTGGTATGATACCCTCTCTTCTTTTCTAACCGCCAATGGCTTTATAAGAGGAAGCATAAATAGCACTTTATTCATAAGGAAATTCAAAGGTGATGTAATACTTTTACAGATATATGTAGATGATATAATATTTGGGTCTAGAAATTAGGATCTTTGTAAAAAGTTTTCTAAACTCATGTCTGATAACAATCAGATGAGCATGATGGGTGAATTAAACTATTTTCTTGGAATTCAAATTAGACAAGAGGTTGATGGAATTTTCATTCATCAAACAACGTATGTAAATGACTTATTTAAGAAATTTGAGTTTGAAAATTGTTCTTCAATGAAAACACCCATGTCCACTGCCCTAAAGCTTGGAAAGGACATTGATGGTAAGTCAGTAAACATTACAACTTATAGACGTATGATAGGGTCACTTTATACCTCACAGTAAGCAGACCAGATATTATGTTTTCAACATGTCTCTGTGCTAGATATCAAGCAGATCCCAAAGAATCTCACTTAGCTGTTGTTAAAAGAATTTCCAGGTATCCCAAAGGAACTCCTAATCTAGGTCTTTGGTACCCCAAAGACTCTGATTTTGAGTTAGTTGGATACACTGATTCTGCTTTTGCAGGTTGCACACTAGACAGAAAGAGTACATCTGGTGGTTGTCAACTATTAGGTGGAAGATTAGTCAGCTGGTCAAGCAAGAAAAAAAACTCTGTTTCAACTTCAACAGCTGAGGCAGAATACATTGCTGCTGGAGGCTGCTATGCTCAACTGCTATGGCTGCAGAACCAACTACTTGATTATGACATCCAGTTTGAGAACTCACCAATCTTGTATGACAACACTAGTGCCATTTCTATCTCTAACAATCCTGTTTTGCATTCTAAGACCAAGCATATTGAAATCAGACTTCATTTTCTAGAGGGATAATGTGCAGAAAAAGAAAGTTTCAATGCACTACATAAGCACTGATATTCAATTAGCTGATCTTTTAACAAAACCTTTGGATGAGTCTCGGTTTAACTTCCTAATATCAAAACTTGGCATGTTAAATTTGTAAAATATTCTTTTCTTATGTAGATAGTTTAGTGTGAGAAAATAATTTTATTTGTGTATGAAATGAAGTACTTATCTAAGCTTATACATGTTTTACAAATGGTGAATCAACTAATGGTATTCTGTCAGCTGACGACCATCAGCTGATGATATACCTCAGCTGAACAATCATCAGCTAAGACTTAGACGCTCAGCTAAGTGACTTCATTAGCTGACACTTATTTTCTCTCAACAAGGATCGGCTGACACTTTCTTATGTCAGCTGATGATACTCAGAGATAAAACTCTTTTGTCCCCGCACTTATTTTATTAATTTCTCATTTGTGTTAATGCATTCCTAGACTGTATTTAATCTAATTGTCAGTTAGTTGTCTGTATATTTATTAACGATTTCGTTTATTACCCTTTTTGCAGATGTGACAGTTACTTTTTCAAAAATATATTTTTGTGACAGTTTAGGTTTCCAAAGAAGATATAAAGGTGTTTTTGAGCGATTCTTCATCTCCTATGCATTCAAATCCCCAAACACTCTTCTTCTCTACAAAATTACAAACCCTAAACTCCAATTACTCACAGTTTCTTCACTCTGTAATCATGGTGACCTTCAACCCTGTTTCTACTCCAAATGCTGTTGTTGGTTAGAACATGACTGTGAACTCAGAAATTACCATTCGTCCAAACAACTTACTCATCAACACTGACATTCCCTCGAGCAAGGAAAACTAGGGATACGAACCTATGGTAGCATTCATAACTGCTCATCCCCTGTTTCCATGTCTCTCTGCTAACCTTTTCTTCATCTTTCCAAACATTGTTGGTGAAATGTGGTACACTGCAAGGTACCATCCTAATCAAGACCTAATAACCTGCACTTGTCTAAATGGCACCATCAACATCAACATTAGTGTCAATACTCTTCGACAAGCCATCTCTCTGCCTAACTTGGCCCCATATCAACCGTTTGCTCAAATGGATAAATGTTTGGAAGTTTTACCCCTGATTGGCTACAATGAAGCTGTTATCCATGGTCAGTAAAAGTTGTCTGTGCTGGGACACCCATGGAAGTATTTGGCCAGTGTAATCACTCGGTGCTTTGGTCATAAAACTGGAAGTTTTGATCAAATGAATCAAACAGAACTAATGGTTCTCCATGCCTTAGTCACGGGGAGGTATATTGACTTTGCTCAGGTCATATTCTTAGAGATGGTGGATAAAATCACTCTTGGCATAACAAAGAAATCAACAAGGACTATTGTTCCCTACATGAGGTACTTAAGCTTGCTTGTGCTTCACCATCTTCAATGGGAACAATATATTGAGATAGCTGCTATTTTGGATACAATGACCATCCCTCAAATGGGTTAAAAGATATTCCACTTAATAAGGGAAGATCAAGGTCCTACCATCACTGCACAAATGCAAGAGCTGATAGATATTGCAGCTGATGAAGAAGATGTAGTTGTTGAAGAAGAAGGTGCTGCTCAATCTGTTAATGAAACAATTGATAATGATTCTGAGTCCCCAGATGTGGTTACTGAAAGTTCTGAGCACTCTACTGCTCACACTCATGATGAAGCCAGTTTTAGAGAAGAAAGATCATTTGATGATGAACCAGCACAGAATGAGTCTATTAATTCTGATGCTGAGGATGTGGATGTAGGTATTAGTGGTGATGACTTAGATGATAATGATGATAATGATGATCATGCACATGATAGTGATGATGGTGGTGAACCTATGGTCTATGGTCCAAGAAACACTTCCTCCTCAACATCAACACCTATTATAATGCCCTTGACAACATTCCCAGCAAGCTCTTCAAGTGCAAATGAATCTGTTCATCTTGAACAAGGTAGTGAAGGTGAAGTTGGTGCTAGTGAACATGATGTTGAAGAAGAAGATGTTATCTCTGATCAACTGATTCAACTCATTGAACTCAGCCGACCAATATACACTCAAGGTATGACTCTCTCACTCCCTGAGGACACTCATTTGGTAAATGCCACCAATAAGAAACCACCCTCTCTTATAGTTGACACACCCCCATAACTGCCAAGCTCTAGTGTACTACCAACAGTCACTAGTTCTACTCCCACCTATACTCATATACAAACAAGGTCAACAGAGATGGTGCACACTGCACTTATCTCAGAGGATATGCACATTGCACCTCTGACCTCAACTCCTATGGCTACCTCTTATTTTGAGGGGGAGCTTATGGATGTTGAATTAACCCAACTTCCAGTGGATGTGTCCTCACAACAGGTCACATCTGTAAATATGGGACTCCTGCAATCTGGATCACCCTCCCAACAGGGTGATTCCATTGAAAGACAGACCTCCTCCTAAGGTCACACTGTGTCTACACCCACATTGAGTCTATCCATACCCTTGGTAAGTTCACAACAGCTTACTACTGAAATAAGGGATACCGCACTGAGTGCAACCCTCACTCATACTCACATGTTTGCACCTGTATTTGATTCACTTCTTACATATGCTAGTGCACTGCCTGTCAATACTAGTAGTATAGACCAACCATTAGCACAGGGCACACAATCTGCTCCCAATGATCTTAGGCCTATATACCAAGGTCTATGTGAGGGACCTCAATCTATTCATGTTCTAATCTCTCACTCAACTCCAATTCAAACCATTTCCTCTACCTCTTCTGAACCATCCCCTTAAATACTCCAACACCTACTGTCCATCTCTCAAAAGATGGATAGTCTTCAACCCTCCTTCACCTCTTTCCAAACCCCAACAGAAACTCAAATATCTCATCTAACTCAAGAGGTTGAGTCACTTAAAGCTACTCACTCCCAACCCCAACCCACCCCTGCCTCAGTTGATCTATCACCAATTCTTCATAAATTGGATCAACTCCTATCCCAAACTTCTACTCCTACTCCTACCCCTTCACCTCCGCTTTCAAACTAAACAATCTCTTCCTTAAACCAAACCATTTCAAATCTTCTTTCCCAGCTACAAACATTAAGACCTTTCCCTCCTAACATTTCTGTAACCATACCTGACTCTCTTCTTAGAGTCCCTTCCCTTCTGCACACCATAGCGATTGATGTCACAAAACTAAGCCACTACTCCAAACAAAAGCACAGTGAAACCTATAAAGAATTTACCAATATCACTAATGCTATCCTAAGGCTAAGACAACCTCCATCCTTCACCCAAACTCCTATCCCTACTGCCTCTCACTCACCTTCAAGTATCCCTCCCTCTACCTCCACCCCTTCTCCTTCTCCTTATTCCTTTTTCACACCTTCTGCACCTGCTAAGCCTGCCAAGCATTCTGATAACTTTCCTTTCTCATTTTTTGATGACAAAAAGGGGGAGAAGGCAGACTCGGATTCTACTAGTTCAAGCTTATCACCAGATCATATTCAAGCAGTAGAAGCTGATAAGGCAGCAGTGGATCAAGTAGTCCCCAATGAAACAGAAACTCAAAAGAAATCAAATGTTGAAGGGGAGAATTTATCTGAGGGGAAGCAACCTGCTCAAGATGAGCAGAGGCCAAAAAAGGCTAAAACAAATGGCCAGAAGGAAGAGTGCCAAAAATCCTAGACAAGGTGAATCCTGTGCACTAATCAAAGTGCCATCAGAAGATTCTGATGATGCTGATGATGAAGATAGGCTGCCTCTGTCCTTTCTGCTAAACTTGAAAGAGCAGAGCCTCTCTACTCAAGCTCCAACTATCCAAACTTCCTCTCCGGTTCAATCAAGTCAACCGACTCCCAGCAGTACATCAATGGAGAAAAGGAAAGAAAATAATATATGCTGAAGAGATTGAAGAAGAAGAAAGAAGAGAGGAAGAGCTACCTCAAGAAGATGAGAATCTTAGGAAGTTAAGTAAGCTGGCTACTGCACTTGGCACCTCAGTTGAAGAGGTTCTCAAAGCCAAGGAAAGACACCAGGACTTCACAACTCCTGAAGACCTTGCTGCCATTATAGGTGCTACTGATGATGAATTGAGAGAATTACAAGAAGAAGAATTAATCATGTTGTCCTCTCAATAACATCCAACACAAGTTGAAGTATAGCAAGATGATCCTACTGCTAAGAAATTTCCTAAAAGAGGAAGAACTCACAGAGAAGTCATTCAAGCATTGCATGAGTTCAACTTTTGTGTTACAACTCAGCAATCAGAAAGGGAGATCAAAGAGTTCTTAGAAAATAAGAAGAACTTGGTAGATAGGAAGTATCCAAATCTCATCTCAAGAGTCACTCCATATAAGGGTATAGATGAAGGTCCATATCTCAAAATAGTAAGAAGAGATGAAAGACAAACACATGAGAATGCCCATCTTCATCACTGCAAACTGTACTCCTTCACTGAGATGATTGAGACTCTGTACCACCTCCTTAAATCCAAACGTGAAATTGTCACAAGGTTCATAAGAAAATTTGAATACTGGATCAGAATGTCTATCTACCACAGGATATACACTCATGATCAATTCATGGAACTCATTGATGTGATTGAGGATGCCTTCAAGAAATCCTCCAAAGCTTTTATTCCTGCGGAACAGATCATACTTAATCCTGATCATCCTTACCTGTCTGCATACGAAAGTCTAAACACTACTCTTCCCTCCAACATCGAACCAGAAATGTTTAAGTATATAACTAAACCTGAGAGAGGGATGTTCTTCAAGAACATAGCTAGTATTTGGAAATTCCTAAGAGAATCTGACTTAGAAAGAGCCCTAGAGAGCTGATATTTCAAGCTGCAACTTTAACAAGGGGACAGACAGGAAGTGAATGTCTGATTCAAGCAACAGCTGAAGAGTTGTTGGCTGCAAATCCTCTAGACAGACTTCTGGATGTTAAAGAAGAACCTTGGTGGGAAGAAAATTGAAAACTTCATAATTAAATTAATTATATTCTCTTTCCTAGAAAACTTCAACTTCTGTTCTTAGTCTATTCATTAGTTTAGTTAATATGTACAAACTCTTCTGTAATTACTTGTTTTGTAATCAAACTTGAAACTTTGATCATGGACTTCTTAGCCAAATTGCAAGTATAGATGATTCTGAGTAGATAGCTCACCTAGTGTAAATATAGAAAATCAAAAATCCTAAAAACAGAAAAAGAATAGAAAAGATACCACAAAAACAGAACAATGGTACTTCATAAATGAAAAGATTCCCAAAAACAGAATATCAGAGAACATATATTAAAGAGATACCAAAAACAGATAGCTAGGTATCCAAAATTGCACTTAAAAGTTTTATTTTTACAAATCCGAGTCAAACTGATTCTTATTAAACAAGATAAGATTTTGTCATCATCAAATAGGGGAAGATAAGATTCTTCTTAAAAGTTAGGGAGATAGCAATATAAATAGGATTTGATGTTAACAAAATCACATATTCAGTTTTGGACTTAGATAAATGAAAAACATGTGTTATTTTTCATATTAGATTTAAAGAAATATGTAAGTAAGAAATGCCAGCTGACGAACCAAAGTATCAGCTGAACACTGAGTATCAACTAAAGGACAAGCTTCAGGAAGATCAGCTGAGAGGAAAAATATCAGTCAAGAAGCATCAGCTGAGGATCTACAATGGATCAGCTGATGGTCCAAAATCATTAGCTGAGGAAAGTTTGAAGATCAGCTGAGCTTTCAAGGATTAGCTGACACAATCACATTGATCAGCTGATGTCTCCCATCTGTCAGATGAGGTATTTATTGCTTATTCAATCTTTCCTTTATAAGCTGATCATACACAAATGGTTAGCTGAGCCCTTGGGATCGGCTGACAGTTTAGTTTGATCAGTTTATTAGCTATACTTTGATTTGTATTGTAAGCTGCGCATTTCGATCAGCTGAGCAAATCTGAGTAGCTGAGTCTTTCACTTTCATACTTTAGCTGAGCTAAATTACATGTGCAGTTCAGTGTCTGTTAGCTGAGTTATTATTCTATATCTCAGTTAATAGCTTTTCTATGTAATATTTTCTTTAGTCAAAGGCAGAACATGTGTTGTTCTTATTATGCCTTAGATCTTTCTTTGTAAAAGTACTTAGCACTTTTTGTATCTGGAAAGAGACAAAAAGGATAGATCTTTATCCCCTGGAAAAGGAGAAAGATACTTTTGAAGAGAAGATCTAAAAGATATGTTGTTTCAACTAAGTATGACTGGCAACTCTATACTTGGTAAAGTCAAATGTTCAGAAAGCATGGTGTTGATAAAAGTACAAGCATGGAAAGAGAAGTTTACTCTCCCAAGACATAAAGGTAGTACGTTAATAATATAATAATAGATAGTGGGTAAACTCCTTACTGAAAAGTATGTTTACTTTACACACTTTGCTTGTAAAGTTAACTTACCTTCCACCCACTAACTTTATCTATTATAATATTATTAAACCAAGTATCTTGTCTCCTTTTCCAGGGGATGAAGATCTATCCTTTTTGTCTCTTTACAGATACAAAAAGTGCTAAGTACTTTTACAAAGAAAGATCTAAGGCATAATAAGAACAACACATGTTCTGCCTTTGTCTAAAGAAAATATTACATAGAAAAGCTATTAACTGAGATATAGAATAATAACTCAGCTAACAGACACTGAACTGCACATGTAATTTAGCTCAGCTAAAGTATGAAAGTGAAAGACTCAGCTACTCAGATTTGCTCAGCTGATCGAAATGCTCAGCTTACAATACAAATCAAAGTATAGCTAATAAACTGATCAAACTAAACTGTCAGCCGATCCCAAGGGCTCGACTAACCATTTGTGTATGATCAACTTATAAAGGAAAGATTGAATAAGCAATAAATACCTCATCTGACAGATGGGAGACATCAACTGATCTTGAAACTTTCCTCAGCTGGACCATCAGCTGATCCATTGTAGATCCTCAGCTGATGCTTCTTGACTGATCTTTTTTCTCTCAGCTGATCTTCCTGAAGCTTGTCCTTTAGCTGATACTCAGTGTACAGCTGATACTTTGGTTTGTCAGCTGACATTTCTTACTTACATATTTCTGTAAGTCTAATATGAAAAACAACACATGTTTTTCATTTATCTAAGTCCAAAACTGAATATGTGATTTTGTTAACATCAAATCCTATTTTAATTAATAGATAGGTTTGATTTAGGTTTGATATTTCTATATCCCTAACAAGTTACATCTATAGTAATAATCAAAAACACGAACTAGCTGTTATGTTCTAAGTACTGCATTCCTATAGAACTCGCATGTCTCACATGCTTAGCCCTAGCTAGCGGCTTCATCAACGGGTCAGCAACGTTGTCGTCCGTCGGTATCTTTTGCAACCTAATATCGTCTCTTCCAAAGATCTCTCGGATGAGATGATATTTCCTGAGTATGTGCCTAGTCCGCTGATGAGTTGTGACAGAATATATCGATCGGTCTAGAGATACTGGCAACAACTCTAAGATCTGAGATAAAATTATTCAGCCAGACAGCTTCCTTTTCCGCATCATTTGCCGCAATATACTCTGTCTCTGTAGTAGAATCTGTTATTGTATCTTGCTTCTGACTCTTCCAAGATATGGCTCATCCGTTTAGGGTAAAGAAAAATCCTGACTGCGACCTGAAGTCATCTCTGTCGGTCTGGAAACTAGCATCAGTGTAACCAGTTACACTGAGCTCATCCATCAAACCTCCATATACTAGGAATATGTCTTTCGTCCTTCTCAGATACTTGAGAATATTCTTGACGGCTACCCAGTGAGCTTCACCAGGATTTTGCTGATATCTACTCGTGACACTGATAGAAGTGGCAACATCGAGTCTAGTACACAGCATGGCATACATGATTGAACCAACTGCCGAGGCATATGGTATCAATTTCATCTTGTCCTGATCTTGACTAGACATAGGACACTAACCCTTGCTCAAAATCGCGCTAGATTGCATAGGAATAAATCCTTTCATGGATTCATCCATCTTGAATCTTTTCACGACTTTTTCAATATATGTACTTTGACTTAGTCCGAATAACCGCTTAGATCTATTCATATAGATCCTTATACCCAGTATATAAGCAGCTTCTTCCAAGTCTTTCATCTGGAAACATTTACATAACCAGGATTTTACTCCTTGTAATACTAGTATATTGTTTCCTATTAACAGTATGTCATCTACATACAAGACTAGGAAGGTTACCGCGCTCGCATTGAATTTAGTGTAAACACATGACTCGAACTCACTTTTGGTAAAACCAAACTCTTTGATACGCTCATCAAAGTGTAAGTTCCAGCTCCTAGATGATTGCTTTAGTCCATATATCGATTTAAGCAACTTGCATACTTTATTAAGGTTCTTTGGATCCGCAAAACCATCCGGTTGTATCATATATACATCCTCTGTCAGTTTCCTCAACCACAGACTCTGGTTGGGATTCAACAATTCTCTGTTGAACCACATGTTCAATTATCGGTGGTGGTGTAATCTCCTTCTCTTCAATTTCTTGAAGCTCTATTTCTTTTCTTGGAGTTTCTGAGTTAAGAAATGTCTCCTCCAAGAACACCCCTTTATGAGCAACAAAAACTTTGTTCTCATCTGGGTTGTAGAAATAGTATCCCATGGTTTCCTTGGGATAACCCACGAAGATACACTTATCTGATTTGGGATTGAGTTTATCCGTGAATGTTCGCTTAACATACACCTCACATCCCCAAACCTTGAGAAAAGACATTTTCGGCTTCTTCCCCATCCATACCTCGAACGGCGTCTTTTCAACCGATTTTGTTGGAACCCGGTTCGGCAGGAACGCTGCCGTCTCGAGTGCGTGTCCCCAAAACGACAATGGTTGTGAACTTCGACTCGTCATTGATCGTACCATGTCAAGCAGTGTACGATTCCTCTTTTCTGATACACCATTCATCTGAGGTGTATACGGAAGTGTAAGTTGTGAAATAATCCCACATTCCTTCAAATGATCGTCGAATTCTTGACTCAGATACTCGCCACCTCGATCTAACCGAAGCGACTTTATCTTCTTGTCCAGCTGATTTTGTACCTCATTCTGAAAGTATTTGAACTTGTCAAAACTTTCAGATTTAAGTCTCATGAGGTAGACATAACCGAACCTACTGAAGTCGTTAGTAAAGGTTATGAACTACCGGTATCCTCCTCCAGCTTCTACAGTGAAGGGTCCACACACATCTGTGTGTATAATCCCTAATAACTCGCTGGCCCTTTCATTCTCACTGTTGAAAGGCTGCTTTGTCATTTTACCAAACAAACAATATTCGCAAAATCATATGACTCTAAGTCAAATGGTTGTAGAAATCCGTCATCTCGGAGTTTCTCTATGCGTTTCTCGTATATGCGTCCTAAACGACAATGCCAAAGGTAAGTCTGATTCAAGTTACTCTTGGATCTCTTACTTATATGATAGATGTCATCGTTATTTAGATTTAGCGTATATAGACCATTTTCTAAAGTAGCTTTGAAAAAGAAAATATCATTTTTAAAACATGAAATAACTTTTTCATTTAAAACATAAGCAAATCCACAGTCTATAAGCAAATTAAATGAGATAACATTTTTAATAAGTCAAGGAACATAGTAACAAGATTCTAGTTCTAAGACCATGCCCGAAGGCAAACTAAGACAATATGTTCCTACAGCTTCAGCACCAACCATGGAGCCTTCGCCTACCCGCATGTCCATATCTCCTTGTCTCAGCTTCTTACTTCTCTTGAATGCCTTCAAATGATTGCATATGTGATTATCACATCCGGTATCCAATACCCATGATTCATAAGAAGTAATAAGACAATCTATTATAAAGATATTTGTGTCATTGGGCGAAGTAATGTCCAGCTAATCTATGTCGAGTGAGTGCCCGCATGAATCCTTGCTGCCACAGTCTGGGCAAAAAATCTCTCCAAGTTCTTCCAGCCAGTCATCCTCCTGCATAGGGTCCACAACTGTTGACTCTAGCTGCTTTGGATTTAACTCATCGCTGATGCACATAAGGATTTCGTGCAACCCTGCGACATTCATCTCAAAATCACCGAGGACATACATTACTCTTTTCTGGTAATAGTCCGATAAGGAACCGAACAAAAACATAACTAGCTCATGCTGTTTTGATTTTGACCCGAAGCTTTCATAGCAATCTAGGAGCCTTCTCATATTAATTAGATGATCTCTAATTGGCTGGATTTCTTTCATTTTAGCTGAAAGAATTTCCTTCATCAACAGCATGCGACATATCCATTCACTATACTTGAACTTCTGCTCCAGTCCTTGAACAACCTCATAAGACGACTTCTCACGGAGATCATCCGTAAACTCAGATGACGCTGTGAGAATGAGAATTCACATAACATCAGACTCGTCATCCTGTTACTGATAGTAAGTGTCATACATACTGTCCTGGGCATCTACCCCTGGTCGCTCTGGAGGCAACGTCTCAATAATGTGAAGCTTTCCCTATGCATCCAAAACAATTTTCATATGCATCTTCTAAACAGCAAAGTTTGGACCTGAAAGCTTCCACTTGCTAGTGATCAGACTTAGAGATTCTCTTGGTGAATAAAACGGAATAAAGATATAAAAGACATCTACAGTAAAAGAAAAAGATAAAACCGATTCAGTATTGATTACATCATCTAATAATTATTACCTTTTAAACAATAAATTATTAGACTAGAATCCATATTTCACATTTCCCGATGCAAGGTTTGGGCACTTCACACCGGGACAATGCTATTACTGGTAGGTAAAAACTATACCAATCATATCCTAACTGGACACGACTCCTAGATCCGCGGGACATCGGCTACAAGAATCGTGCATGTTTAGTCCCTCTAGTGCATTTTGGGCCAGGACTCCCGATTATCACCAAAACAGATCGCACTACCTAAGACAGAGTGAACTCTGGCCGGGACTCCGGAATATCGCAGAGTCTTTCACACCCTCCCCCGCAACGGTTTGAACCCGAATGCCCAAGGTTTGGTCACTTCCGACACCCGAGTACCATTTAACATGAAAGGTGTACCATTAGGTGATTACCACACTGATCTAAGATTTTTCTAAAAAGGATTTCTAAGTTTTTGACGAGAAAAACTTTAATTCCAGTTTTCTTTTAAAAACATCTGTTTAATAATTATCTATTATTAAAACCCTTGTTTTATTTCATCGTGAGAATCACAACCACGCATATATAATATGTAAAGAAATAAAACAACCACAAACAACTATGCCTTAGCCTTGCCCTTAACGAATTTCGGTTTCGTGAGTCACACGAAAAACCCGACGGTCAAAACCTAAGTGGAAAAACACAACATACATGGCATTCTGAAGCTCCCACTGGCTCCAGCATCCAATCCTTCTCTTTGCTCCTTGCTCCTTGCTTCTTGGTCCACACACACACACACATATATATATATATATATATATATATATATATATATATATATATATATATATATATATATATATATATATATATATATATATATATATATATATATATATATATTCTAAAAAACTATTCAATTCTATTGTCTAAAAACTAGAAATATAAAAGTACAAGATATACAAAGGCACGCAGGCCCGCTAATATAAAATTTTTACAAAATAGAATAGGGGTTGTAAGTGACACGCAGACCTCCCCACACCATAGAATAATAAATCCAAAACAACCACAAGTGCAAGGAAATAAACAATCCACAAGGTCTAGGGCTCGGCTACGACATCCCAAACATGTACTAAACTAATACATGAAAGTAAACAACAACTGATTTCTAATTATTCATCTTGATGAAAATTACTGATTTTAACAACCTGTTAAAACCCCTATATTGTTTTTCTGCTATTTGCAATAAACATATATTTCAAGTTTTATACTTTGATAATTAATCAAAAAACTCAAAATAATATTTAAACTTTAAATTAAAACAACAATTGTATTTTAATTTAATATCGACCTCAAATACCTTTGCCACAAGCTGGGTCAAATATTTAAACTGGGCCAATAGTTGTAAATGGACAGAAAAGAACAAAAAAAAAACTGGGCCGAGGCCCATTTAGCCTTTAGCACCGCTAACCCTAGCCGCTAAACCCTAACTGGGCCGTTGGCTTCCTGTGCCGTGGTTTCTGGGCCGTAGCCTACCACACAGTTAGCGCCGCTAACTGCCCCGCTAACCGCGTCGTGTACCACCGAAGACCGCCGCCTCAAGCCGGCGAATTGGTGGTTTATTTCTCGGTTATCGCAAATAACAACAATAAATAATAAAAAAAACAGATTTAATTTAAAGATTAAACCTAATAATCTTTTATCAAAAGTTTATCCAATAAAAATCAAAACTTGATTTTTATTATTCTGGATAATAAAAACTCTTTCCTTGATAAAAGATAAACCCCTTTTTTTCATCAGAATAAAAGAAACCTACCTAGTCCCCTACGAGGTTAGAAGTGGCTTTGATACCACTGAAGGGTTTTGTAGGGTATAAAAACATGCACAGCGGAATAAAACCCCCTCCAGTGATATCATCTAACTTGTACAAGAACTTAGAAGAAGAAGAGGATTAAAAAGTTATACCTTGATGAAAACCAAAAATTTTCCTCGAAACCTCTAGACAGCTGCACGTTATCCACCGCTACTGCACCACCTTGAACTGGATGCTAGACCACCTAAGGATTAAACCTCGGATCAAAACCGTCACCCGTGTGTGTGTGTATCGCCGCCGCCGACCACCGCCGAATGGTGGTTCGGTTTTGTCTTCTTGAGTCGCCGCCGGCCACCACCTGTGGTGGTTCGGTTTCCACCTTGCGCCGCCGAGAGAGAGAGAAGAGAGAGAGGGGAAAGCTTTTTAGGGTTATCCTTTTTTCTTTGTAATTAACTTATGATTAGATTAAGGCTAAATAAGGATTATATATAATAAACCCTTATTAGGCCCAAGCCCGTTTAATTAAAGCCGAGCTTTAATTAAACTATTAACCAATTACAGAAAATACCCTTGACCTTTCTAATTAATTAATAACTATTAATTAACTGGTCCCATTAATATTTAAACTAAATATTAACTTCTCTTCTTTAAATAATAAATAACTTTTATTATCGTTCTCAATAATTAATGAAACTATTAATTATTGTGATACACAAACAGGTAAAATCCAAAAGGTTCTAATTGGGTGTGTAGCAGTGTGACCCCTTTAGTGTCACATAGTATTGGACACGACGATACATGTTATCTATCTCTGCACATAATCTAACACTCAATATATACGATGAGTCACTTAGCTTGAAACACATCAAGCTGAAAGCTCAATATATCTTAGGTGCCATACACAGCTTATCACACATAGTGATAATCTTACTAAGATACTATATAGGTTGATCGAACATATGCTCAGTCTGAAACATTATACGTGTTCAGTCTGATCAAGCCTCATAATTCTGTTTAAGTTATATATAGAACATATCTAACAAACATAACTTTTTCTCATCAAATTTCAACTGATGAGATCATTTTCCCAAAAGTAACATTTATGCTATCTTGTACATTTTGTGTTCTTTTGTTGAAAACACTATATGCTTTTGACTCTTGCGAATAACCAAGAAAAATTGCTTCATCTGCTTTGGTTGCAAATTTTCCTAAGTTAGCTTTATCATTGAGAACATAGCACCTATTACCAAATATATGAAAAATATTTGATATTAGGTACAATTCCATTTGCGAGTTCATTTGGAGTTTTATTTAAATGTTTATGTATGAAAGAACGGTTCTGTGTGTACCAGGCAGTGCTGATTGCTTCAGCCCAGAAGGAAGGTGAGAGTCCAGAATAGGACAGCATGGTACGAGCAGCCTCAACCAGAGTTCGGTTGCTGATTGTAATAGTCATCCACCGTGACTAATATATACTTCTTCCCATTTATGTACTGAACTTTCATTGGACCACAAAAATCCATGTGTAGCAGTTGAAGCGGCTTAGTTGTACTCATCTCTTGTTTGCTTAAATGAGATGACTTTCGCAATTTGCATTTAACACAGTCTGCACACAGATTATTATTTTTAACCATAACCTTGGCAAGCCTCTAACCAAATCATTTGTGATCAATTTGTTTATGCTTTTGAAGTTTAGATGAGACAGCTTTCAGTGTCATTGCCAAGTTAAGTTTGAAGATGCTTCGGACAGTAAACAGATAGAAGTGGGTATGTTATAGTTGTTCAGATCTATGGAGTATAATTTTGACTTTATTGATCCTGAAAGAAGAGTATCACCAGATTCAGTAGATACTGAACAAGAATTCATTTTGAACACCATTTCCAAATCTTTGTCACAGAATTGCGTGATGCTGAATAGATTATGACCCAACCCTTCCACGTATGAAACCTTCTTTATTTTTATATTCTTCTTTTCAATATCTCTGTACCCCAAAATTGGTGCGACATTGTCATTCCCAAATCTTACATTACCGGAGTACTTAGAAACATAATTTTTTAGAAGACTTTTGTCCCACGTCATATGCTTTGTGCAACCGGGGTCCAGGTACCATAAATCATGTTCCTGCAAAAAGAAAACAAAGAAGATTTAGGTCCCCATGTATGAATGGGTCCTGATTTTTCAGTTGATGAAGGATGAGTCTCTATAACAGGGTGTGAATGTGATCTATGTTAGATTATGTGCCGAGATAATTAATGGGCACATTGTATCCAATGTTATAAGAGACTAAAGGGTCACACTGCTACACACCCAATTCAGAACAGTTGGATTACACCATAAATCTGTGTGGAAATAATTAAATCAGTTAGATTAATTATTAAAGAGAAAGACAAAATAATTAATCAGTAGTATTAATTATTGAAAAGAGAGAGATAAATAATTAATCAGTGTGTATTAAATATTAGAAAGGAAATAAATAATAAATAGTTATTTATTATTTAAGGAGAATTAAATATTAAGTTTTAATATTTAACGGACTAAGTTAATTAATAGTTAATTAATTAACTAGTAAAGTCCAGAGGGTCAATATGAGAAGAGATGAAATTTTAATTAAAACCAGTTGGGCTTTTAATTAAACGAGCTTAGGTCCAAGTTAATCCCTATATAATATCCTTAAGCCTTAAGGATTAGATATGAGACATTAAGGGATTAACCCTAGCCACCACAACTCCCTCCCTCCCTCACACTCTCAATCTCGCTCTCGCTCTCTCTCTTTCGGTCGCACTCTCTCGGCTCTCTCTCTCTCTCTCTTGCCGTCGAACAAGAAAACACCCGAAGGTGTTTTGCGATCAAGAGTCGACGCACACACACACAAAGGGTTTCGAGGTTTTTGAAGGTCGGGTGATCGAGGAGCGGTCTAGCAGCCAGTTCAATCGGAGGTGCAGTAGTGGTGGACTTTCTTTAGCAATCCTAAAGGTTTTGTTCAGGTATAATCTTGTAACCTTTCCAAGATGGATTGTTCTGCAAGAAACTATGTGGATCATGTATTAGTTAAAAGATCCTAACCCTTTTGGGGTTTACAAGGTTGTGTTCAATCCAGTTCCGCTTTTAGGATTGAACCAATGGAATCAAACCCAGGTTTGACCAGTTTGTGTCATATGGTGGTTTGGTCAGGTTATCAAAACCCTTC
The DNA here is from genome assembly GCA_947179395.2 of Pulicaria dysenterica. Taxonomy (NCBI): domain Eukaryota; kingdom Viridiplantae; phylum Streptophyta; class Magnoliopsida; order Asterales; family Asteraceae; genus Pulicaria; species Pulicaria dysenterica. Next base: position 35,269,438 of record OX359294.1, read on the forward strand.
AGTGGTATCAGAGCCTCGGCTCTATGATCCATAGTTTCTAGTTTTTTATCTGTTTTTGGATTAAGGTTTTATTCTTGATTCACTTTTTGTTCTTGGAAATTTCGAAAAACAAGAAGGTAGCAAAACAGTTTGTTTTGTTATCAGGTTTATCCTATTAATCAGAAAATTCAAACAGTTAGTTTGAATGGTTAAAAGGATCATGTTTTTTTTTCATAAAGAACAAATTTTGGATTAATATAAATTAAACAGTTTATTTAATTAGTTAAACCTAGATAATCTAATTAGTTGGTTTGTTTAATAGTTATATGATCTTCTTCATCTTGTTTCTTCTCCTTTGTTTTTCGAAAACCATAGGGATAAAAACAAGTTTTCCTGTTTTTGTCCAGATTATAAAAAGATTGATTTTAACCAGTTAAGTTTAAACCAGTTTTGTGTTTAAACGGTTAAAAGGGATAAGCTTTTTATCTAAAATTTTATCTTAACCAGAAATTTTTAAACTTTTGTTTAAAAGGTTAATTTTTTAGTTTTAGGATAATTAATTATTAATAAAACAAGTTTTGTTGAAATTAATAACTAATAGTTTTTGGTTTTTGAATTAAATCCTTTTTTTTAATAAGTATATTAAAACAGTTAGTTTTAATAAGTTAAAAAGGATTTAAAATATTTTTTTTGTTAAATTGGAAAAAGCAAATTGAAACCGCGACCATAACTGTTTTCGGCCAAAAGGGCATTCGACCCAAGTGGCTCTCGGCCCAGTGAGGTCCTCGGCCCAGTGAGGTCCTCGGCCCAGTGAGGTTCTCGGTCCAATAGGGCTTACGGCCCACGTGATTTTGGTCCAGTGGGTCTTCGACCCAAGAGGGTCTCGGCTTGGTAGGTTTCTCGGGTTGATGGGAGATGTTGGCCCAAGACAGTTTTTCCGGATTAACACAAAAGGATTATTAATTTTAAGTTATAAAATTAATAAGATAATATATAAGCTAGTGTTATATATTTTAATTAGTTTAAGTTAAAATATATATTTTTTAGTTTTTATTTATTATGACTAGTTTAGTCGTTTTAAATAAATTCTAAAAGGGGATAATGTTTATATAATGGAGAAACAAATAAGATAGTCTTATTTGACCAAAGTTGTCGGTTTTAAGTTTTTGGAAAAACTGGTAAAAGAACTCGACGTAGAGGCTTTCATTCAAGTTTTGAATAAGGCCATGTTTTTCAAAGGATTATTGAAAAAGTATATTGGTCAAATAAATTAGAAAATCATAACTCTCATTTTGGTTAATAGGTATTAATCAAAAGGATAAATGAGAGAGTTTTAGACAAATCAGGTTGTGTGCTTAACAGCACAGTTTATTGTTTACTTTTATTTTAACTGTGTGGTTGACTTTTATATATATAGTGCTTATATATAATTACGTGGTTGTGATAGCTATAGTTTTGCCGACTTAGGACTCGTTTTTCTTATTCTTCTTTTATTTTTGTTTTTGGGAAGGCCTGCGTGCCAATTACAATCCCTTTCTTATTAGTAATATTGTACTGGTTCGGGGAGGCCTGCGTACCACTTACAACCCCATTCAATATTGTATTTGTAATAGACTAGTGTTAGTTTAATCCCTCAACCAAAATGGACTCGAAGAAGATGATGACGTAAATGGTGTTCTATACGCGAAGCACAGACACTTCGGGGAGGTGCCAAGGCTAGTGGGAGCAGCACGTCAAGAAAGGCGAATCCAAGTCACTTTGTCCTTAGGTTTGACCTTAGGATTAATTGGCAAAACTATAAGGTTTTTATATGCTTACTCTTATATTTGCGTGGTTGTGTTTCTTTTATTTACTCTTTATCATATATTCTTGCGACACTTATATGATGCTAAATAAAAAGGGATTTAATAATAGGCTGTTATTAAACAGTGAAAAACCACGTGCTTTATGACAAACTAGAATATGACTACAGGCTGTTAGTTGTGTTAATTAAATTTTTTATATATTTAAAGTTTTGTAAAGGTTATAAGTTTGGAACTTATAAAGGTCATTTTGTGCCCCTAGTTTAGGTACACATATAAATCGTATTTTTAAAACAGTTAGTTTTTAAATGGTTTTTCAAAAACTGGAAAATTAAGTTTTTAACTTAATTATAAAACCCAAGAAAAATCTTAGATCAGTGTGCTACCCACCTAATGGTACACCCTAACTGTTAAACGGTACTCGGGTGTCGGAAGTGCCCAAACCTTGGGCATCCGGGTTCAAACCATTGTGGGAAGGGGCATGAAAGGTTCTGCGATAATCGGGAGTCCCGGCCAGAATTCATGTTGTCTTAGGTGGTGCGATCTATATTGGTGATAATCGAGAGTCCCGGCCCAAAAAACACTATAGTAGAGTTAAACATACTAGATTGGGTCTAAGTGCTCTACGAGGTTCTAGGAGTCGTATCAGTTAGGTACGATTGGTATAGGGTGTTACCTACCAGAAATAGCATGACTTGGCGGGAAGTGCCCAAACCTTGAGTCAAGTATGTGAAATATGGGTCCTAGGTCTAATATATATTATTTATGGGTTTAATGATATATGATTAGAAAGTTTATTTGCAATTACTAATTAAACCAGGTTTTAATTTGTAGATGGCAACCAACGTTACTAGTACCAATAACCTCTCTCTCCGCTCCATTCTTGAGAAGGACAAGCTTGTCGGTCCTAACTTTCTCACATGGGAGAGAAATCTCCGGATCGTGCTTAGGCACGAGAGAAAGTGGTATGTCCTAGAACAACCTCTAGGAAATTCTCCTACCAACAACACTAGGGCAGAAGTCAGGGAGGCTTTTCAGAAGCTCTCCAATGACGCCCTGGACGTTAGCTGCCTCATGCTCGCAACTATGAGTCCAAAGTTGCAGTCGAGTATGATGGAGACTCCAGCTTATGACATGATCCACCAGCTGAGGGACATGTTCGAGGAGCAAGCTCGCACTGAGCGTTATGATTCCACCAGGGCATTCAACTCGTGCAAGATGGCTAAGGGGACCTCGGTCAGTAACCACGTCATGAAAATGAAAGGTTACATGGACCACCTAGAGAGACTTAGGCACCCAGTTCCGTTGCAGCTAGCAACAGATACGATACTTAACTCGTTGTCGGATGACTATAAGCCTTTTATAGTCAACTACAACATGAACAACATGGAGAAATCCGTGGCTGAGTTGCACTCAATGCTCAAGACTGCTGAGCAGAGTATCGGTACCAAATCTAAGGACGTTCTCATGTTAGGTCATGGCGGGCATAAGGAGAGGAAAGGGTTAGGGCAAGGCCCAGCCCAGCCAGAGTGCACCGAGGGCTAATAACGACAACAAGGGCAAGAAGCCGAAGCCGAACAAAGCTAAAGCCGAGAATCGGTGCTTTAAATGCGGCGAGGTTGGGCACTGGAAAAGAGACTGCCCGAAGGGTCACGAGGAAGGTGGCAAGGCTGGCACCTCAGGTATCGTGTAGCTTCTTTGCCACTTTCCACTTGTAAAGGTTTTTACGAGTATTCTAATATGTTGCAATCGTTTATTGCAGGAGGAGATGGAAAGTGATGCGGCCCAGCATGAGGAGATCACACGTGCAGCATGCGGATATTATTAATATTTATATTTCCTAGTTTATTAAAGGGTTAATAATGGAAAAAACCCTACACTTTGATATACTTTTTGGTTTACACCTCAAAGTTTATTTTTAAATGGTTTAAACCTCAAAGTTACAATTTGTTTTGGTTTAAACCTTAAAGTTTGCATTTTATTTTGATATAAACCTTAAAAAAAAATTCAAATGGTTTAAACCCCACAATTTATTCAAAAATGATTTAAACCTCCAAATTTACACTTTATTTTGGTTTAAAGATATAAATTTACACTAAAAATTTTGTTTAAAAAATATTTTAATCTCTTAAGTTTTGTTTGCATTTTAACTTTACCCTCTTTACTTGATTTAAATAAAAATTTGAAAATGAGGAGACTATGAAGTTGACGAGTTTATATCAAAGTTCAATGGCCGAATTTGTATTTAAGTCAAGTAAGAGGGTAAAATTAAAAAAACAAACAAAACTTAAGACATTTAATTTAGTGTAAATTTAAAGCTTTAACCCAAAATAAAGTGTAAATTTGGAAGTTTAAATCATTTTTAGAGAAATTATAGGGTTTAAACCATTTAAAAAAGACTTTAAGGTTTAAATCAAAATAAAATGCAAACTTTAAGGTTTAAACCAAAATAAATTGTAATTTTAAGGTTTAAACCATTCAAAAATAAACTTTGAGGTTTAAACCAAAAAGTATATCAAAGTTTAGGATTTTTTTCATTATTAACCCTTTATTAAACTCTTTAAGTTTATTTGAACAATTTTTTTGTTTATGGATACTTTTTGAGTTTATGGAAATTTATTTATTTGGTTATATATATCCGTGCACGTATTCTTACTTTATGAATCATGATTAGTCCAGTTGTGACTGAAAGAGTGCCAATAAGTCAAGTGTTGACTTGATTGGTGATTTATAATAATCTTATGTTGTGATTTGTTGTAGTTATTATAAAATGCCGGCTTCACTATTCAAAATACTTAATAAACAAGTGTTGTTTATAAAATTAGATATTTTTTCTAATTTAACAAGTATTTAAGTTTTTAGTGAAGTAGTGAATGTTCAAGTCTTGAACAAGTAGAAATAATACTCATTATTTCCAAGTATAAATAGTTTTTGATAAAACATTTAAGATATTATAAAAGTGATTATGGTAGTTACTATAATCAAGGAAGTTTTATACTAAATGTTTTTAGAAAGAAATTGAAATGCCTTCACAAAGTTTTTGTGCTCATGGCAAGTTTAATGAAACCACTTCTGTAATTAGAAAGATGGATATATGAAGATCCAAGTTCATGGTTTCATAAAACAAATTTCTTACAAAAACTAAGTTTTTTAAAACATGTGTTTGGAACACAAGTTTTAGGCATGGTAGTCAAGGATAGACTAAGGTCTAAAAGGATGCTTTTAAAGAATGCACTTTTTCATAAAAGATAGTGGGAGCACCTGACTAATGTATTTATCAGAGTTAATAAAAGGTTGTTTTTTAACCAGTATGATAAATACAAAATCGAACTTTTTAGAGTATATAATTATTGGATGTTTTTTAGAAGTTATCTAAAACAGTAAGTTCTTGAG